>QCXZ01000041.1:26116423-26743764 GCA_025024175.1 Rhyzopertha dominica
TTCGGTATTCATCACAGGCAAAACACAAATACGCTAGAGCACATCCAGCGGATAAATGTGAAATATCTTCAGTTTCTTAACTACCATCCTTTTATCAATTATTCTAAACTAGCCTCCCTTAACATAGCCTTTTTCTTATTTCTATGTGTCCTGTATTATTTTTTCTATCAACTTTAGTTGACTCCAAATATAAGGACCTTGATACAATATTTCGCTCGTTGAAGTATCTTCTACAACGATCTTTCTTTTATATGCCTTGACTTTGCTTATTATGATTGCTTATTTCTTCATCGATATGATATATGCTGTAAAGTGACATTCGCCATCTGAGTGCTGAATGACGATCCTACGAACTTTCTTGATCATTAAACTACTTCTGGTGCCAATATGTTCTGTTGTCCGTTGACATTTTTTCAAGGTTAAAAATGCTCTAGTGCAGTTACTTCGAGACTGGCTTTTTGATTTCACTTATTACTACATTACGTAACAATATTCCGTTCATTGTTTAAAATGAACTGCAGTATAATTGCTTAACGAGCACATTATTAGGGCACTCTTCTAGTCTGTCTCTCAAGGAGTCATGGGAATGTTTCCATTTCATCAGCTGCTTTCGACAAAATATGACAAACTTCTTTATTTCTTATGGAAGCCATATTGGATGTTACACAAGCTGGAAAGAAGATAAATTTTTACAAATTTCATTAGTTGGCCATGACTTTGACACTAACAAATAAATTATAGAATCTAGTTGTGTGTGTGATATTCTGTTGTGTTGTAGTGTTATCGTACCAGTGCGTAATGCCTTTCTAAATAAATTTTAAAAAATCAAATGTACAATTTGTACACTAAAATGGTTGAAATTTTTATCAGAGGTGAAATGAAACTTTTGTTTATATCCTGAAAGGCGCCAGCTAAGATAAGTTGAAATTTAGAAAACTATGGGAGGAGCTTCTATGGAGAAAGGGTATTCGACGACGGTCGGTGGTAATATAAAATTTAAAAAACAATGTAACAAATCTTCCTACCGAGTCTACACTAAAATTAAGTGAGAAATGAATAATAATTACTTAAAAAGGTAGTATAATCCCAATAAGCAATTTATTTTTTCACCATCTAGGGTTTAAATTGCAATGATGTGTATTCAGGATAGATTCTACAATGGATTTACTTATAAAACTAAACTAAATAATAACTTTTCAATATTCCTTACTTGACTGAAAGATTTCAAATAATGGAATCTATAATAAACATAATTTCCATAATTGGGTAATTGAAAATCCCGTAATTCTTCGTGAATCTCGATTTCAAAACTAATTTGTTTTTCAATATTTATGCGGATTATTAATGTGATGCTCAGCAACTTACTTGTAATTTACCATTCTTATAAGCATTCATATTTTAGGTAATCGGCTTCTAATAGGCCTGCTGGTATATGACGAATCAATAGTTGGAGGTTATTTAGAATTTCTTCTGAATTTCAGTAAGACAGTGTGCCTGCTAATAACAGTGTTGTGGAATATTTGAATAACAATTTTGCAACAAGCTTACAAATCATGGGCCAGTTAAATGACCTGCAGGGTCACCTGACTTAAGCCCTTTAATACTGCACTTTTATTGATTGATTTTTAAGTATGTGTCGTGTAATAATGTTGATGAGCTAAGGCATGCCACTCTAAGAGTGTGCAACAACATTAATCGTCACCAATTACTATATGGAAATTACAAAATTGTGTTGACGTAAAGACATCTCCAATAGTTATTGCTAGGATTCCTTTTGTTTGGTATCTAATTGCAGTTATTATTGTTATCATGATGCATTGGACAAATATGTGTAAAATTGGAAAAATATTATTTTCTCTTGAAAGAACGAAAACAAGATAGAGAACAAAAAGGCTCTTTCCAGTTTTGTCAAATCCAATAGGGCGCTAAGAAATAAGAAAGTTAGTCATATTTTTTTCTAAATACTGATGTTATCCTCAAAAAGTTGCTGCAAGTCTAATTTAGAATGTTCGTAACCGAAAAACCCCAAATTACATTTTCTCTAATATATTTAGATCGAAAAGGGTTACGGGCATTTTGAAAGCGACATTAGGCGAAAAATATCTGGCTCTAATAGTTTGCGAGTCTTGATTTTTTAGAGATACTGTAGAAGCGACCATTGTCAGCAGCTTGACATCGACTGGTTTCAAAAAAATTCGCATCCGCACCACTCCAGTTATAAGTTAATTATAATAAATATTATAAAGATAAAAGCATTTGGGATAAAACAGCACACAGTATATATTAGTGTAGGGGTGGGGATTTGATTTTGTATAGTTTTCTATACTTTTGAAAATGACCGAAATCAATACAATGAATGTCTTAAAACACAGAACATTCAGAACCTGAAAAAGTGATTCCGCTCTGATTTTTTGTATCAGTTTTCTCGGGTACACGATGTATCGTAGTTTTTTTTTTAAATTCAATCACGATATTCTAATAAATAGACATCCTGAAAAGGATTATTATAAATCCAGGAAAAAACATATGACTTAGCTACTTAAAAACTATGTTTTTTTTTTGTTTTGGAGGGTTCTGTAATGCAAGAAGGAAGTTACCATATTTTAATTTATTATCATTTCCTGAAATGTTACCGAATTATTATTATTTTTGAATGGGCACGCCATGTATATTTTTGCAATTTTTGGAAAGAAATCAAGCGGTATATTTATTTAAAAAGCTATTACTTTTTTATGGGACTATAATGTATGTTGAAATTCCGCTCCATTACAACCTTGCAGTAATGCGTCGATTAATAAAATGACTTACAGCCAATGAAGGCTGTATCATTTTTGATGTAATGGAATTGATTCTTCATCTATTATTTACACATCCACAAATGTACAAATACAAGCCATTGTCAGCAAAAATTTCCCATTAAGTTGTTGCACGTCGAATGCATGCATGCATGCTGCATGTAACGCTAAAGTACTAATAGCAGTAATAATTAGCACTTATAAAGCATAACATCTATAACATCCAGGTAGAAAATGAAGCACTGCGGATAAAACCGCTGTACGACAGGTACGATCCACGCACTGGTTTCATTACTAGCGATACGTCTGAGGTAGGACAAACGCACTACTACGAATGCAAGTTTAGCCGGAACGGAGTTAGTCAGGCGTCTATGCATATACTGACAATTGAACGTACGTGGACACTCATTAAGTGCCAAAGTCACTAGCAACTTCCATACAGGATATCTGCTGGTGGTTTTGCAATATTTGACTATACAAAAATGTAAGGTATTCTCCACAATTGCTCATTCTGAGAAATGATTTTTTTATTAGAAGTACCGCTACAGTACGTAATACTTTATATAATAACTATATTTAGAACTACTGATGTGACGGTAAGCCAATAAGTCACGATTACCGGATCTCCTTATTATGATAGAAGATTAGATATCAAAACACCATAATTTATATGTAGTATTTATAAAGCACTTTTCTAATATCTGTTAAAATGGATAGTTCTAATTAAAATGCATTTCAGTGTGCTCATTGAAAATTGTTTTGTTGGGTTATTTCGCTCACGTCATATGCGTCATGCAAAACTGTGCGCTCCTTACTAAAAGTAGTAAGAAACCATAACGTACTTTTCATCAAGTTCAGAACCATAGTTAAAATTTTCAACAAGTGTTTCATTTATCGTTTGGCCGTATCCGCTAAATGTTGCATTATTATTTGATTATACAGAACGCCTAGAAATTGGATCTGGTTCGAGCACGAATTTAGATATAATTAACCTTATTTCAAGGAAATTAAGTTTGCAGCGCATGAACGAACCACTTTTTAAATATTTATCGAAGCTAATAAACAGGGTGCCCTACCCTTCGCATCTATGCTCTAGCTTAAATGAAGAGAAAGTTTTCGATGCTCAACGATAATATTCATTCAAATTTAAGATATCTGCAATATTTTTTGAGTTTGAATGATATATAAAACCTATTACCAATATCATAGAAAAACTAAACACCTATTCAGCAGAAATAATAATAATATTCGAACTTCTGTGCGACATGAATTTTACAATATCTACTCTATAAAGTCTGTGTCACTATACTATAAATGGTCATACATACCTTAATACAACCAAACCGTATTGTTAAAAAAAACTTAGTTCGACTGAAAATTAAAAACTAAATCGTTTGTATCAGAGTAGATTATAAGCTATGGAGCAACAATTAAATATTATTAACTGACTCCATTTTTTAAATTTCAGATTACTTTATAGGTCACTGCAAATACAATGCATTACCTACATTGCATGAATATTATCAAAACCACCATTGATATATATAATTAGGAAAGGTAATACTGTACAGACTGTTCTATTTCCAATATCGGACTTGTTGACAGCTTAGTTGTGTATCTTTAACTACAGTCCACGTAATTTTAAKTTCTTTCTTGATGACATACTAAAAATATATGGAAGTTCTAACTATTTATTCTTTCACTAAAGTTAACGTATCAGGTACTTGCTATTTTATGTGAACTCGTAAATAGTGTTCATTAGAAACAGTTAATTCAAACAAGCAAATGGTACGGACATAAGTGAACAAACAACAAGTTATACAAATTGTAAACGCAACCGCTGTGACCTATATAGCTACGGGTTTTGGGATAAATTTCACCTAACAACGCAGATTTAATATTCTTCTTAACTCATTTCTTGCATAAATGTAGTACACAAGTACACATTTCTTGAATTTCTAGTTTGACTGACACTTCTAACTTTCATAATTCCAAATATTGCTTTAAACACTAGCTTTTGTAAATAATACTTGCCTGTTTAATGTTTGTTAGTGTTTACCTCCTGTAAAATCGTAGCAATTCTCAAATAAGCTCACGTACTGCAAACAGTAAACGGTTCTTACCTCCAAAAGTTTAGGAAAAGTTTATATTTTGCGTAACTCTTATGTTAAGCGCAATAACCAATATCGTAGTTTTTTTTACCTTAACGCATTATCGCTGAACATTTTATTCCTTCCCATAGCATTCGAAGATGAAAGTAAAAGTAAGGTTTTTATGGTGGTTTTCCCCATAGGAACACTTTTGTGGGTCCTATAATAATTGAAGTTTTGATGAATTTTCCAGCTTGTGCTACCTTTTCATTTATGAATAACAGATTATAATTACTAAGATTGGTGGATTCTTACTTCAGGAAAAGTTTTATCTTTAAGTTTAATCTGCTTTATTAAATAAATAAATTACAGACAAAACGCTTTAGTCTACCTAAAACCTTTATAGCCATCGTCAGTACTTATAGCAGCAACGATGAAACAGGAATTTGAACAACTTGTTTTGACTGGTTTGACGTCAAAAATAGAAGCAAGTAAACTTCACTTGGTTCATTAGAAGCTTATGAGGAAACATTCTAAATACAATTTGAAATTTTGGTTACACCGGAAGTGAATGCCAACATTTTTATTTTAAGTAGAACCCCCTATAAATATGAATGAGGTTTTTGATTCCCTATATAAATCTGGAAATATTGCATTAATATAATGTCAAAGTTATATTTGCCTGTATGATATGTAATGAAAATAAGAGATTTAATTGGGTATTTACCCATATCATGCAGGTAAAAATACCTTTGTCATGGAATTTGAAGGGGCCCTGATGGTGTAGTGATAGCACGCTTGACTAGTACTCAAAAGGTCCGGGGTCAAAATTCTGGTCAGAGCTGGCAATAGCTTATTCATTAATAAATCTACCTGCAAAATATTAACTTTAACCGTTCTCGAAATAACTGCATGTTTTCGATAACTGTAATAACTGCCTTGAAGTACCAGTCTTATGAAAGCGCTTTGTGACACACAAATGAACTTTGGAAAATTTGAGGTGAAGGCAATGCCTATACGCAGACAGTAAAATTCTTTTAAAATATTATATGGTGGGTACAAAACTCCCGTCAAACACAACAATAAAATGTTTAAAAACTCGATTTAAAAAAATCTAAACACCTTTTTATGTAATCAGCAATATTCTGGTTTAATTTAAGTGACAATCTGTTAATACAGCTACTACTCTTTTACGTACATTTTTATACAGCTTATTTGATATTTTCTTTAATTTTATTAATTTCCTACACTAGTACGTATACATATAATTATCACAGGAGACCGGGGCCTGTAACAGTAAAATACGTTTGAAATACTAAGAACAAAGTTTTTACGCATTTTAAAGACTTTCAGTGTCGCATTTTTAATATCAGCTGGCTAAACGTTTGCATTTTTCACGTGGTGGTTTTATACATCTGAGATTTAACCACGACACAAAAAAAAATTAGCGAGGCAAGGTCAGGGGAGTCATTCCCAAGAATCCATTTGTCTTAAAAAAATGGAGAAGTTTCTCTGAAACTTCATTTGAACAATGTGCCGGTGCCCCGTTTACTATGATACCAACAGGAGACATTTCAGCTCAACGTGTTCAAAATTTGCAAATACTTCTCAGTAGTCAGGTTTTCATTCTACATAAAGTACGCTATCTTATTTTTCAAAAGTAGATAAACACGTTGAAACTAAAGTTTTGTTGGTAGTTTCTTTCAATAATGTGGATTTTCATCCAAACAACAATTGTTACTTCTAGAATTTACTGGCCAGTCGTATAAAAATTTAGCCCCATCGGTCAAAATAATTCTGTTAAAAAGACGATTTTCCACCAATTTCCAGAACCTGACCTTTATAAAGTTTAAATTATGCATTAACTGCTTTTAATATTTTTTTCGCAGAATGCGTAAGAAATGCCTACTGACAGTTCTGCACTTATTGATGCACGTGGTTCAACATTGAAAAATGCAAACGAGTTATTACATGTAGCAAAGCAAACAAAATATGTATTGTTTTTTATAAGTTATGATTTCCCGTGATAATGAATGTGTACAGGCACTAGTGTCGGAAATGAAAGAAAACTAATGAATAAATCATCAAATATCGAAAAATATTGCAAATAGAGTAGTAGTTATAGTAATAGTCACTTAAATTCAACAAGAATTTTGCTGATGACATAAAAAGGTGTTTGTATTTTAAAAACTTAATGTTTAACGGGATTTTTGTGCAACAATTTTACTATACGCGTATAAATTGGTGCCTTCACTACAAAGTTTCCAAAATTCATTTGTCTGTGGCAAAGCAGCTTTATAAAATTGGCGTTTCAAGGCACTGTCATAATTTTTGAAAATACAAATATTTCGAAAACGGTTAAAGTTAGCAATATCACAGTATTAATAAAGTATGTCCAGATTTATGCAGGACATTGAAAAACGTCATAAAGTATACGGCGTTCTAGTATAACTGTAAGTGCAAAACTGCTTATTTTATTTTTTAAATGTGGCTCCTATGCCAACTTGCACACAATCAAAATATATTTCTTTCACAAACTTCTAATGAACTACTTATGTGAATCACCCGGTATATTACTTCTGTATATGGCTACGTCGTTACCATTACGTGCAAATATATTGTGTTTTAAAAGCAACTCTTGCATGAATCTGTTTTGTTAGTTTTATTAAGTTTTCGGATGTGTATTTAGTATTGTTTCTAACCAAGGCATTAATTAATTAGGATTTAATTATGAATGATTGCATCACTGTTTACGTTTACTCTACTAGGACACTTACTTTTTCCGAACTTCATTAAAGGAAGAAATGTAATTATGGAATAAATGGTGCAATATGAAGTTTTGCCACAAGATCGCAGACTTAGCAAATTTATTATTATGCTTATCTTAAGACTATGCAAAATATAAACTTTACTTGGCCTTATGGGTTGAATTTTGCTGTTGTCTGTACGAAGAAAGTTTAAAATAATATATTTACAGGAATTAGAACACGTGCGGTACTCTCCACGTATTGGTTTTACTATTCACGTTGAAGGATTTGAGCAAGAAGATGACTATAATTGTTTATTTACGCGGGGTAATCGTAAATATGAATTTACAATATATCTCTCAGTAAAACGTAAGTAATAAAGTATGAATTTCTGTGTATACATTCTAATTTTCAACCATGCTACTTACATTGTGATTGTCCTCTTAAGTTCTTCGCTCTTAAAGCTTACGTGGTGCTGGAATAGCTATTGTGGCGGTTACTTTGCGTTTCAGAATTCTCTTTATATGTCAACTTAATCGTCTTATGATATTATTATAATTTACCATGGTTTGATATTCCAGCAAGTGTAGATAAAATATCGCCTCCATATATAGAAGAATTATCTGGAGGACACGTACAGGTGGGACATCAGCTGATTTTGAGATGTAGTGTAAGACACATGCTTCCTCCTGAAATAAATTTCATAACACCCTCACGCGAGGTAAGTAGTGTAGGAAAATTATGTGCAAGATCATAATAATTAAACATTTTTCAACAGACGTCACGAATGTATTTGAATAATATTACGAGAGCGCAAGATGATTTTTCGGTGCACTATATTGAACTGACGATATCAGATGTGACAAAAGAAGACCAAGGACTATACACGTGCGTGGTCAAAGACCCCCAGGCTAATAGCAATAATAATACTATTTTTGTAAAGATATATGGTAAGTTTATATTAATATGACCGCTCTTATAGTGCATACTACACCACTGGGATCTCTTGTAAACATTGAAAGGCACAAATTTGTTTAAATGACAGAAAAAAGGCAATTCTCTTCATTCTAAGAACATGAAAAGTTGCGTTTATCAAACCTTTTACAAAGTTGCAGTTTTCTTACAAATTCTTACAAATAAAATAAAATACGAGTTGAGTGTTGTTTGAATCAGGTTTAAACGAGACATGGAATACCCCTTACGTATTTCGACAGTTAAGCTGACATTTTCAGTAGAAGAAAAGCAAGCTACTTTTGGCTAAATTCAACCAAATATTTCAAGAAATCGCTCACTTTAATTTAATGAAGATGGGCAGCTTACGAATACGTATTTAGGTTTTCTAAATTACTGCTGTACGGGGTTTCTCATAAATCGTAAAAAGTGCAAATAGATAAATCAATTTACTTGCATCGTATAGTATCGGCAGCAACAGAATTTGACATATCAGTGAACAACGGTTGCAAATGCAATTCAGAATTAGATAAATTGTTCAAATTAGCTATAATTGTTCTTGATGCTATACTCGTACATTTTCCTCAGATTAAATTTATAAACTTGAAGATGTTGTAGGGTTAAAAACGTGCATTCGGTAGCTTAATTAAATAACTGTACAGGCTTTACTATTTAAGTACCTTTGATACACGCGTCAGTTTGATGTGGACACGTATATCTTAAATGCGTGGTAAAGGAGGTAGTTAACTTTGAGCTAAAACGAATATGACAAAGGAGTAATTTTATGTCAGCGGTCTATTTCTTCGCTGGGCTTTCCTGTACTGGCCGACCGTAACCTGTCGTAGTTCGTAAAGCGACCGTTAGATGACTAATATGTTTCTTCACAAAATGATCTGTAAAGTGCGGTGTAATAAGACGTGTACATGTCACAAAGGTATTTACGAAAAAACTAAAATGACGAATTCCAGTTTTTTTAGCGAAATTTTATTTACTACAATTTTCTTTTCTGATTCTTATAATTCCTAACTATACAACACTTTTTTGTTATTTAAACAAACTTGTTGAAGGCATCCCAAAATGTATCAAATAAGAGTTCATCAGTTTGCAGTACGTAAATTTTTAGATGAAGGTGAGCATTTTATTAGATTGACGGAGGAGAACGAGCAGTATAGCATTAAAACTGATGTATCATCATCGGTTCACTGGGTAATACAAGTTGATGCACATCCGCTACCCACATTAGTTTGGTAGTTTCTCGGAATCAAAGTTTTCCTACTGACTAAGACCGACATTTTCAGGTTGGACAACAAAAATCGTACTATTACATCTGATTCCACCAAATATTACACAAACCAATCAAACACCGAAGCTTTTATACAAATTACTAACATTGCGATAGAAGATCGGGGATATTATACTCTAATAGCGGATAATGGATATGAACAGACAACGCTTCGCTTATTCTTAGACGTTACAGGTAACTCTTAGACCTACATATAATTTCAATTTTAACATGTAACAATTGTAGATAAACCCAATGTACATCTTAGCACTCAAGATTTCTACCTATTTAACGAGAGTTATACGCTGAAATGTTCTGTTACTGGATATCCAATACCAACAGTTTCATGGCACTACAGGTCATGTGTAGGCGATAAATGCAGTTTCGACTTGGTAAGTGTTTGTGTCTGATATCGGGTAACATGCATCTATAAGAAAAAATATATTACCTTGTCCCGAACAAGTCCKATATCTGTTTCGCTCAAAAAGCACACTAAAGGAGAGTAGGATAGATACTAATTATAGTAGTGTTAAATCCGACGGATCAAAGGATGTGGTCTTTCTCCAGAAATCAGGCATTCTTAAACTCATTAAAATACGATATACACTTTTTTTTATAATTTTGCAAAAAAAGTATACCTCAGTACTTATCCACTACGGGATATGCGGATAAATAAGCGTTATCTACATGAATCATAAACTGATCTTGAATGGTACAAAATACAAATACACGATAAAGTTATATGACTTCTAGTAAACTGCAAAAATTATCTTTATTACCTGCAGTCAAAGTTCTAGGTAATTATGCGAAAGGTTTGCGAAGTTCTTTAATAATGGCTTAAATCTTTCTGGGAAAATGTGGGGTACATAAATAAATAACTATACAAACGTTTGAATAATTAGGAAATGCCATTTATGAATCACACATTTATTATGTAGCACCAAAGCACTGCAATTTTCTTGTTTTAACTGTTAAATGAAAACAACGCCTGTGTTTTTAGAAGTGCGTGAAAATTTTTTTTGTGTTAAGACTTTTAAAAATGACAATAAAAGTTATTGAATTTAAGAAAAATAAAATCTGGGACCCATAATTCTTGTGGAATTTTACTTGACAAGTGTCAATGCATTTTACCCTTCTAAAAAAAAACTGCTTAGTTATTTATAGAAGAAATGTATGGCAAAAAGCCCACATCATCTCTTAAAAGGGTAAGAACCAAAAAAACCGTTAAATTGCAAGTCATAATGAGCACTTTGAAACTTCATTTGGAAGCAAGATTTGTTTACGATGGCAGTGTAACGAGTTTGAAGAACCTGTTAAAATTTTCAGGTATCAAATATAGGAAACATTGCAACCAGCGTTTTCTTTGTGAAAGTCTGATATTGGGTAAAAAAAATATTTTTACGAATTTTTAAAGAGCTAAAAGCAACGAGTAACTTCAGTTTTTTCAAAAGGGAGAAATAAAAGCACAAGGCAAAATGAATCAATATCTTCTTGTAGATCGTGAAATAGCTGTGACGGGAAAGGTACATCATTTTACACGCAGGAGGAAGTGGATTTGTGAAAATCGAATTATAAAATTGCTACTAGAAGAACTAAGAACTAATTCAAAATAGACAGTATATCATTAATGTAAGAGACGACACTGATTCGACAGATATATCCGATAATGAATAGGTATTGTTATACTCTTTCTCTAATAATAATTTTCTTTTTCCAAAACATTAATAATGATAATTATTAATAATTTTAAAAAGGGTTTTTATTGTATTTTATTAACACATAACATTGAGAGTTCCTTTCCTTTGGTGCATAAGACTGAAAGTGTTTTTTTCCCCAACAGTTGTACAAAACCAAGACAGGCTATATGTGCCACTTTTACTATCGTACTCTTTCTTTTGTGTGCTAAATGAGAAAGAAAGAATATGTTAGGGGCGCGTTTAGCGCGGTATATAACATTTTAGACACGGAAAATATATTTTTCTATATTTGCAATTTCTTTCAGATTCCTGAAAGTTACGAAGAAGAAGTCGACGATAGTACGATCAGTTCTTACCTTAATTTCACTTCGAAACAATCTGGCTACATTCAGTGTAGTGCAAAGAATGTGCTAGGTTATGATACCCAAGTGTCCTCCTATTGTGTTACAGGTAGAGATGATATGAAATATTAGCGTGTATATAAAATGCAGTACTCTTTCAGATGTAATAGATGGCTTTAGCATATGGGAATTCAACGATATGATTCAAATTCCAAATAATAGCGAGCTAGTTCTAGCCAAAGGTGAGACAATTGCGTTGACTTGTGGTGCATCCGCCTACAATTATTCTGATGTAACGTGGCGTAATGAATCGATTGCTATTGATAATAGTGTTGGGCGGGTCAGCATCGAAAAGAGTTCCACAGAATACAGTAAAAGGCTGAAACTTACGATCACCGGTCTTTTGATCGAAGATTCGGGTATTTACGAGTGTACCTCAACAGATATGTCAAGTCCAGATAAACGGCAGAAGACTCTTAAGGTTTCGATTCTTGTTACTGGTAGGTGAATGCGCTTGTTGCGTGAATAGCAAAAATATATCAAAACTCACTACTTTAGATCCAGTCGGACCGTTCATAAATGATACAAATATGGACGAAGACGAAATGGTATTGTTCTTACATGAACAACTTACACTGACTTGCTTCACGTTTGGAATTCCAAAACCAAAGATTACATGGTATAAGGTAAGCTATTTAGAAGAAGTACTTGGTGCAATTTGTAAATGATGTGTATAGGACGGTTTGGAATTTGACGCCGCGAGTAACGGGAGAATTGTTTTTGACGACAGAAAGCAGGTGGTGCGTTTTGTTAGAAATGAAGCTGAGGATGAAGGAATCTATAAATGTAGCGCAGACAATGGTTATGGTGTGAAAGAAAAAGAAATTTCAGTCCGATTTAAAGGTAAATAGTATGCTTGATAAATTAAAACTAAATATTAACTTAAAAAAATTTTAGATAAACGTATAATTAGTCCTTGGTATTATTTGTTAATTGGAATTTTGCTACTGCTACTCCTCGTTGCTATAATTATACTTTGCGTAAAGAATGCAAAAGAAAAGGTAACTGAATAGAAATGTAAAGAATGCTGTTGTTAATTAAAACTTTTTAGAAACTGAGAAGAAAGCTTAGATTAGCTGGTTTGGAGAATTTTGAAAAAGGAGCAATAGATAGTTTAAATCCAGACTTACCGGTTGATGATCAAGCCGAATTATTACCTTATGACAAAAAATGGGAATTTCCAAAGGAAAGCTTAAAACTAGGTAAGTGTTAGGTGTTCGGTTATAAAAAGTAAAATCCGAGCATTAATTTTCAAATATTACGTTTTGATGGTTTTATTTCAATCTTCTTTAGACGAAAGATAGTGTGCAACGGTAAAGACAAATCCACGTGTATGGCGAAAGGAGTATTAGGTTATTAAAAAAATAATGTTGGTATTGCATAATATTTGTGGTTATTTTGACGTGATATTTTTATCTTTTATGTGAATATTATATATGTATAGCTTTTGCTTTATATTCTTGTCATAATACTATTCAATGTCAAGTTATGTTTCAATGTTTAAAGATCTTGACATGGCAAAAAGTCATTGCGCATAATACTTTGTGGAATTTAAACTGGGACACATCAGCGGAGGCTAATCATAACATAAATATGGCATTCGGTAAAGGAACGTAAAACGAACGTCTGCTGCAACGTTGGATCCAGAAATTTCGGCATGGAGGTGAGATGGTCGAAGTTGAAGAAGGATGTGGGCGAAGGACGTTAATCAGGATTCGAGAATGAAGAACTGAAAACTCCAGTGCAGAAAAATCCACGTACCGCAGTTCGAGAACCTGCAGAAAAACTACGTTGCAAATGGAACAATTTGGAGCCACCAGCTAGAAATTAGAAAGTCAAAGAAGCTCGACAAGAAAACGATCGTTATGAAGTGACGTCTTCGCTTATTTTGCGCCACAGCAGTAATTATGTTTTGTCGACCAGGCTGTAGGTGCAAAGAAATGTGGATTTCTGTACAATCGGCAGCGCTCGACTCAGTGGCTGGACGGCGATCAAGCTCCACAACACTTCGCTAAGCCAAAATACCAGTTTGAGACAAAAAGCTTTATTTCAAAATAAAAGGGTAAAACACGTGCTTTTTTGCATTTATTTACATCAAAAGAAGGTTACCTATAGCGAATGGTTGAAGTTCTGCGGCCCGTATCGTTTATCACAGCTTCTTGAACCTGGGAGAAACGAAATGCACTAGAAGCTTC
The DNA here is from genome assembly GCA_025024175.1 of Rhyzopertha dominica. Lineage (NCBI taxonomy): Eukaryota > Metazoa > Arthropoda > Insecta > Coleoptera > Bostrichidae > Rhyzopertha > Rhyzopertha dominica. The sequence continues at coordinate 26,130,582 of QCXZ01000041.1, forward strand.
GACTTTCATTATGTCTTCGATAACGCTCGGCCGCACACAATCACATAATCGACCCCGCAGAAGTTGAATATCCACCATACTCGCCAGACCTATTGCCCACTGACTATCACCTTTTCAAGCATCTGGACATCTTCCTTTAAGAATAAAAGCTTCAAAAAAGAAGACGATGCGAAGAACTCCTTTAACAACTTCAATGCCTCTGGAGCTCCGGCATAAATAAAATTGCCTCTCCATTTGATCAATAATATTTCGTTAGATTTAAAATACTTGCTTTTAAAGCTTAAGGTTAGAAACCGACATTATTTTTTAAACAACCTAGTATTAAAAACACATGAATAAGGATTCTCGAATGTTAGTTATTTACAGGCAAACAGCTCGGATCTGGTGCTTTTGGTGTAGTAGTGAAGGCAGAAGCTTTTGGTATAGTTGACGGAGAAAAGTCAACGACAGTAGCTGTGAAAATGGTCAAGAAGAATGCTGATTACACATACATTAGGGCACTGGCCTCTGAGCTAAAGATAATGGTTCATCTCGGAAAGCATATAAACGTTGTGAATTTGTTAGGTGCAGTTACAAAAGACGTATCAAAGCGTAAGTTCGTATAATTGAGCTCACAGTTCAGAATCAAACTGGTCTCGTTTTGCAGGTGAATTACTCGTTATAGTAGAGTATTGCCGATACGGTAATCTACACAACTATCTAATTAAGCATAGAGATGGATTTATCAATCAAATTGATGATGCCACGGGGTATATTGATTATAATATTGGAGGCGACATATTGGAAAGAACTCTCTCAATTTGTAGTAGCGGAAGGTTGGTTTTTAAATATATATATATATATATATATATATATATATATATATATATATATATATATATATATATATATATATATATATTATAATAAATTGCTTGCTTATCTATAGTGTTTCCGAATGTTTGTTGTTATTCCAAAACAGTACGGAACATGTTAACTCATTTAGGATTTTAACGGAAGCTGAATGAACGGACGTCGCGATAAATGAACCTTGGCCTGTAGGGAATTTTTAGAAGCGTGAAAGAGGATAAGATAATGAGAATTTCTTGTAGTATTGTAAAGCAAAAGCTTTGTTTAAATAACGAATAGTGGTGCTCGTAACAAAAAGTGGTATTGACAATTTACACCAAAATGCGTCTGGTTATAGAATAGCAAATAATTTCTCGAAGAAAAAGAGATATTGTCTGTGAATGCGCGCATCAAACAAAATCTTTATGTTACGTCATTTATAGATTTTTTCCGGTTTGCAGTATATTCTTATGCATTTTGTTGTGTTTTGTCCACAAATGGTGGCGACTTCGCCTTAAAACCCATCTTGCAGACTTTTTAAGCCGTCTGCTAATTGTGTTTTCACATTTTCTAGAAATCATGCCATGTGTATGTTTGGAGCACCCTTGTTACGTCCTAAATATTTCAAAATTTTTCTAGCACCAGTTTTCGAAAAAAAAACCGTTCTGAAGTTCAAATATAAAAATTGACCACACAACGCAGTGTCCCGGGATGGAGACGGTGTGACGTAGCACCCGATGTAAACAAAGAATATAGGTTGTTACCTACGTGCCTTTGCTTGTGCCGAGTGAAACGAGTTGTTTTCTTGCTTTTAAGGGACTCCTCCTAACAACTGGGAATGTTTAAGCATGTACAAATTTCTAACAGCTAACAGCAGACGGTGCTTTGTGCCAAAGTGTTCAGATTTCAAATACATCTGTCAATAGTCTGAACTACGAACGCAAACGGAGATGGTTTAATGGTTTAAAGCAGCCAGAAAGGGTATGATCAAGACAAAATCTACATTTTACTGTTGTTAGACTTAGAGTAACTGCATAATTTTTGCACGAAATTTGTGTTACGAGCATATCTTGGACTGCAGTAGACATATGGGCCCTTCTCGCTTCCTCTGAGAATAACCTATAGCTGCATCTCCGTGTTGCTCACGACTTGCACTAGAAAAAAATGCATTTCGTTCAAAATATCAATGATCCATAATGTATTAAATGGCAGATTAAGCTGCTTTATTAATTACTTATACTGCTGCTTTAGCGTGGGTCGTTCTTGATAAATTCTGTGACTGTAAATATATCTGCAGCCGGCAAATTGTTCGAGGACGCTTTAACAAAGCATTCCGACGACATACTGTTGAATTTATATAAAAAAAAAACAAACGGAAACACTCTCAAACATAACCAATAACGCAAACCAAATACGGAAAGTAGCAGACGCTACTTGTTTACATCGGGTGATACGTCAGAGCCAGTCCTAGTCATTCTGAGCGCGTCTTAATATGCGTTGTTGCCACGCTGCGCACTAAGAAGTTGTTAACAATTTATTTTGGATACAAAAATTTTTTGCAGCGTTATGGATACACATACACACTTAATTAATTAAGTACTCTTTTTTAATGAATAAAAGTTTATATTTTATAATTAGTGAACACACCCAATTGCATTGAGTTTTTTCATGTGGCGAGACTTTTATGTATTTGGAATCTCAATTTAGAATTTAAAAGACATTTCTTCGAATTTAAATGATTAGGATTAGTGTTTGTTTTTAATTTTTGACCGTAAACGTTTATTTTTCACCAGCAGTAAAACAAATCAAGAGCAGCCTGTAGACTACAGGGCGAATTCAAGCTACAGCGGACGCACGGCTAACACCGAAACTACCGAAGTGTGGACTGCCTGTACTACAGATCCTAAAGGTACGTCACGTTTAAGGTCTATTATAACACAAATTAAAGTAAATAAATAATATCATCGAATAATGAGTGATTAAGGCTCAAATTTGCATATCACCTGWTTTTGAAATTKAGGTTGTAAACTTAGTGTGCATCGCCGATGGAAATTTGTTGCTTCAATTAGATCAGATCGTATCATAATGGTATTGAATATTTTTATCTTCGGGTAGTGTTGGTGAATGGACTATCGCTGTTTTGATTACGGAACGGCCAGGAAATCAATACGATACCAGTGAGGAATTTAATTGGGGCTAAATGAATATTTCAAACCTTTTGTTAGAACTAATTCATTAAAAATGGGAATATTCTTCACAGTAGATAACAATACAAAATAATGCTGCTGTGAGCAATAAACATAAAATTCATGTTTGGTATGTTTCGCGTTAAAATCGGGAATGAGTAGTATTTGATTTTACTGATAAAATTGCCAATATTCGAATACTGGTTAGTTTGTTTTGAATAGTAAAAAATTCATGTCAAAATGCAATCGACAGTTGCGTTGTTTTGACTACTTTCATTTCTATTTTACTTAGAACAGTGCACGCTTGAGTGATGTCTAGATTATAGTTATACATAACATTTTCAGAATGGTTTATTGGAGCTCACGGGAATTTGCCACACAAAAGTGTTTAAGTCCTACCCACTTGGATTTAATTTAAAATATTTGACCTTATATTGAAAATATATGCCTTAAAAGTAATACTTTAGTACCAAGGGCAAATAAAATTACAATATCATAAAGTAATCTTTCTTAATATTGTAAATTACACCGTAAAAATCTTCAAATATTTATCAAATACAGAGAAAAATCGGCAGGTGGTATTTATATTTAAATACTATCTACCGATTTTTCTATGTATGTTCTGCAGCGGATGTTAATTTCCAACCACCCATCCGTTTAACAGCCAGAAGATAAGCACTAGGATTTCCCAGGATTGAGTAACAGACCGGCGGAAACAATATCCAGAATACCAATTCACTTGAGCGATTCTTAAAATTTCACTTAGCTGTCATCTGTTGCTTTTAAGAAAGTTTATAACATCATCCGTATTAAGTTCACATGTATGTTTACATGTTTTACCATGCGATGGCGCTGTATGTCCGACGTGAAAAAGTCACTAGATATATTACGGTAGCTTGACAATACCGCCACAGATTATTACAGATGCGATACTTCGAGCGGCTCCTTTGAAGTTTCCAGAGTGGTTTGATTGACCTTCAAAGGGAAAAAAAAGCTTGCGCGTGCGCATGATGCCACGTCTTCGTGGTATTTATTTGTCAATAGCCATGATGGGTTTTACTTTTACAATTCATCCGAATAATTAGTGTTCAGTTTTACTTTAATTTCACCTCCTAGATAAGGAGTTCAAATGTTTAACTTAAAAGACTTCCGTTTTTTCTAACAATATTGGTCATTTATATGTATACGATATGTTGATAATTGTCACATAATATGCATTAGGAACACAATTTTTAAATGGAAAAAGATTAAATATGTAGGAATTAAGGTTGCAAATTATTGAATTTAAAATCTAAATTTTACCTGAGTGAATTATGATTGTTTACAATGTTTCTCGTCAAGACAAACAGTTTTGCTTACTATTTGAAAAAAGTTTCCGTAAAAAAATGACAGTTTCGTTGAGATAATCTTTTAATTTTAATTGCTGCATACAATTCTTACATTTTTTTGGTTGTTCTATCAATTTCGCTTTGCCACTTAAGTTGATTATTTTCCCCCAAAGCTCTAGAACTTATCGTATATGGTATTATGGTATAAGATCGCAAGATCGGTCACATCTCTTAATTGATCACCCTGTACATTGGTAATATGCTAACTATGTATCTGGTTTAGTGTGCCTTGTCTCCTTCGAATTTGAATTAATCTCGCCTCGTAATGCATTTGTAGGTAATCTTGCGCATGCGCAAGCTCGGGAGCCAAAGTAGACCGTCTCTCTCTAGACTTTTGTTAGTGCAAGGAGTAGGTCATGTATAAATCCATTCGATTTAAACAGAATCGGCCTTGTGAGCGCTGTTGCCAAATTGATCAGGCCGCGGCCTTCTTAAAGGTGGCCATGGCTAAACTCAAACTGCTGTCAGCCGCAAAGGACAAATGAATATACTTCACCGACAGCAGCCGAATTTTCAGTCGGTGGCGTTCGTTAGACCTTTAAATTGGTATTAATCTGTGGTATCGCATTAGACAGCCATTGTGCCATTTTAGGGCATAATAATGGCGGGAAATTTAAATGTTTATAAAGATATAAAGGAGATGGGAGAGGGTACCAAAACATAGAACGCTAAGTATATAAGTATAAGTTTGTGTAGAACTGTCAGATATCAGGCCCTGATGCACAAAGCAGGTTGCCGCAATTAGCTAGGAAGAACTCAAACAACACTAAAATTGTTTTGTATAATTCGCCGCTTTATGGCAAAATATGTTGTCTTTGTCTAACTCATTGGACATATGAATTGAGGTACTGTAATATATTTAGTGACTATATTGTTGTTTTCTGTTGTTTTGAATTCTCCCTAGGTAATTAGCAACGTGCTTTGTTCATCAGAGCCTGATATCTGATATATTTAAGGTTAAGTTTGATAGTTTGGATCCATCTCCTTTATAAACATTAAAATTTCCCATCTTGATGAGGGCGAAGTAGATGAAAGAGATTTATTAGAAAACAAATTTTACGAAGTCATCACGGAAGCCAAAAGATGCATGCAAGTATCAGAAGCCAAACTTGGCAGCCCAGCGCTCGCAGCAACAGCGACGACATCGAACGTTAAAACGGAAATAACTGAAAGCAAATACACAAAATTACTCGATATCGAACTACCAAATTTTCAGGGAGTGTATGAAACATGGACGAGTTTTTTTGACATTTTTAAATCCGGCGTCCACGAACGTACAGATGTTTACGACAAAATTTAATACAGTGTTATTATAAATGATGGACCCACTTTTTTAAATTCGTATTTATCAAAGTTGATGCACGACATACACCTACCCGGTATAGGAACTCAGTAACAGCCGATACGCTTTCTCGTGTGTAGGACGAGTTTGGTATAGTGAAATTGAAATTTAGATAGAAAAGTATTTTTTGAAAGACATAAAAAATAGGTGTTACGCAAAATATAGTACTTTCTCTAAAGCGACATACAGATTATCGGTCGTGGAAAAATATTTGCCGACAGGATTTAGTTACACAAACTCTTAGTACTTCCATCAATGATAATATAATAATGCAATACATACTTAATATATACTCGTAGTGTTATTTTAAAAGAAATAATTGTCATTTATGTTTTTCCAAATATTTTGTAGGAGAAGAAGGCATGGTCTTAAGTAACAGCAGCATCCAGCCAGAATGGCGATCGAACTACAAAGGAGATTACAGGGGAAACGTTAAGCCGATATGCACTAAGGATTTATTGACGTGGGCTTTTCAAGTTGCTAGGGGCATGGAGTACTTGGCCTCTAGAAGAGTTCTCCATGGTGACTTGGCCGCCAGAAATATATTGCTAGCCGACAATAATGTCGTCAAAATCTGTGATTTTGGATTGGCAAAGAGCATGTATAATGATGATAACTATAAGAAAAAGGGAGACGTAAGTTAAGCAACCGGTGCTTAAGCATTTTCTTTAATATTTTTGTTATAGGGCCCACTTCCTGTTAAATGGATGGCGATCGAATCCATCGTAGATCGAATATTTTCTACCCAATCCGACGTTTGGTCCTTTGGTATCGTTTTATGGGAATTTTTCTCTTTAGCGAAAACGCCGTATCCTGGTATGGAAGCAAACGAGAGGTTATATTATAAATTGGTCGAAGGTTACAGAATGGAGTGTCCGGAATTTGCTACCAAAGAATTGTAAGTAGAAAATCCGTAGTTGAAGTATTTTACGCCGCTGTTTTTGTAAAAGACGTATGGCATATTTTCCTATTCGTAATACAACCTTGTGATAAATTCTTATCTCGCAGAGGTATTTTAAATTCACACCTGGCATACATTACATCCGTATCGCGCCAATTGATTGCCCCAGAATTTTATTGGTCGTAAATTACAAATCTTCTCACCCCCACCTTAAAAAAGTGTTACTCTTAGGTCCAGAGCACTAATAGAGTAGCAGTGACCATTGGCATTTAAAAACTGCAGTTGGAAAGCAAACAGCAGAGCAGCACTTGCACGACAATATTTTGGTAGCATTTGTTGTGAGGTTGTGACAGACATGTTGCGCTATGCATTTTTTTGTTATGTTACGGTTAGAAAGAGTAGCTGTTATTAATAATATATGCCACAACTGTACGGAAATATCTATGACCGTTATAAGGTGTGCCTTTTAGAAGCCAAATTTGTTTTGCTTTGACAGATATAGAAAATGCGACGGCAGTATTTTATGTCATCAGTGACACTATCAGCATTAGCAATGTATACCAGCGATGTACTAAATTGCAACTTAATATAGACCCAGGTGTTGCACTATTGTTCGCTAGCGCCCAACCTGGGTCAGTGCGTTTTGACCGTACGAGAGTTGTTTTAAACTCGGTTAGCAATAGAGAACATTCAATATAACACTATTTAGAAATCTAAGAATTGGCAACAGGGTGGAGTCATTCATAACAATATAAAGTACTCAATAATAACACGATAACAAGATAAATAGCTTTGACAATTTGTTTTATGAAGTTATCTACCAACATATCTGCTGGGTTTGTTGTTCGTTGATGTTGTCTAAACCATTTCTGTCGAACTTAATGGCTAATTACTATTTTTTTGAGTTCTGGTATAGACATTTGCATTGTTTTCCTCAGATCGCATACCTACTGTTTCAAAAACCTATCGCCTAAATTGCATGACCTATACTGACACAAATTGGACACATTAGTCGACAATTTCAAAAGATGTATCTCGTGAAAAAATTCTAATTTTTTTGTAAATTCATATCCCAACCGAAAATTGATCCGACACTTTTGAAACACTCTATAGAAATTATATATATAGTCAACAAAATTTTAACTTGCGTATTGCGCAAAACCGATTGTAAATTTCAAAAAGTGGAACTTATGATAGCAGTGACGGTTGTACAAATTTTTGAAAAAAATAAAGATCATATTTTATGATAAGCTATTGCTGAAGCTTGTCTGATATACTGATAAGCAAAGTTATAGATAAAATATAATTTTGTACATCTGCATGGTTCGTTTTTGTGCTTATTTTGTATTTAGCTTGCTTGAGTAATAAATAGCCCATCTCGTTTATCTATTATACACATTTTCGCATGGTTGCTTTTTTATTGGCCAAATATCTCTGTCGTTGATTCGTCTAGCTCGTTAGTTTTAAGTTATATCAGCATTGTTCAAATCCACAAAGTTACTTTTGAACTTTATTTTTTGTATACCGCACGCAGAGATATTAAGAGCTGTATCACAGTCAGCTTGCTAAAGTGACATCACGCAATTCTTTCTTTATCTGTTCTTGTCTACAATAAGAGACATGTTGCACGGTGATATGTTAAATGAAATGCAGTTACCGATAATGATTGCACCGTGGGAAATATTGTGATTTCAATTTCTAACATATATAACACTGACATATATGTATCCAAAATAATTGTACAGTGCTTCTTCGTCTAGTCGCACCATTTGAATGTACTGTTCGATTAAGTTGATGCAGTTTCGTTTTTAGATGGCAGACTTTTTTTAATCTACAAAAAAGAATAACTGTAGGTTGCGACGTAACTTGTTTAGCTTAAACTGTTTCTATTATATTCACCTAAGAGATGACATGTATGTTAATGCTTTATTGTTTAGTGTGAGGAAACGTCAGCAAGGAATTTATACTGCAACCGTCAGTTCAGAAACTCTTTGACTATATCGTCGATTGTTATACACACAAAATCACGGTGATAACAATTTACATTTTATGTACAGTACAGATAATGAGACGACTTGGTAGATAAGCGTAGCTGGCTTATCCGGAAAGTTGACTGTACACTTACATTTCAGACCTTAAGCTCAGTCTATTCTATAATGTTTCTAATGAGAAGCAAAACCGGTTATACCGCTCTATTGTGTTATGGACATTTGAAAAACCAAACTTAAGGGTCAATTTATATCATTCAGTTACTTAGTAGACGCTTTTTGCAGTACTCTAAAGTTGCCATTGTGAAAATGCAATATTACTTTCAAACTGTACGATTTAGGTCTAATCTGACACACGTCACAATAATATACTAGAAGATAAAGTTGTTGGTATTTGATTCAATACGCATTAAACCATAGCTTAAGGATTCAGCGTCCATATTATATGAGATTGTAAAGTGGTCGGATGAAAACGCTGACAAAAAATATCGATCTAATCGTTGGCAAAGAACGGTACTTCTAAAGTCTGCCTCGGTGGTCCAGCAGACAGCGTGTCTGCCTCTGAACCACGAGGTTACGGTTTGAATCCCGCACAGGGTATAGATGTTTGAGTATGTCGGCAAAAATAAATTTCTAATGGCATAATTAACAAAAACCTAATGAACTGGCTAAATGGCAGGTAGAGCCAATTGAAAAAATCTCCAAAAATAATCGGACACAAGTTCAAACAAAATTTTGAAAGTAAATATACAAATCACCAAGGAAGCGAAGCGTTATAGAAACAACCCGCCAATCTGTAAAATCTAATAGATATATAGCCATATTTATTTGACCATGTTTTCTAAAAAATTGCTATTGTAGCATGCCATAAAAATAAACTACCTCCTTGATAAAAAAAATACAAAATTGCTTTCCAAATATTACCCAATTCATAATTTCCATTTTCCTATTAAAGTTGTCAGTATTCTGCTTTTTATAGCTTCTTTTATTAATGGTTTGTAATATTTTTCTCTAGTTAAATTTTTGTTTTATCAAAATTATATGTTTATTAGGTACGAATGTTCAGCTGCGGAAGATTTATTTATTTGTTGCAGCCTAGTATGAGTTCTTTCAAACGGGTCCCTACCTTTCCTTTTGTTTGCCCTTTGTAGCATTTGCCTCATCTTTAGTAGAACAAAATTTTGTCTTAAGTATTGTACGTGCTTTCAACAACCAAAATATCATAATTTCTAAGTATCTTTTTTAAGATAAACACAACTTTAGTTTACTTTGTGTATGACAATTTATTTTATTTGGATGAGCATTTTTATTAAAAGTTAAACACCGTCTTAAATTGGTTGAGCTCTAACAAATAACGTTCGTATGTGTCTTTTATGTGCGTAAACTTTATATTCTACCATTGCTTTCTAACTCCATCATCAATTTTACATCAGGATTTTGACTATTCAAAAATGTTACCTACATACATACACCAACATTTATGTTTAAATTGAAAACTCATCTTAATCACTACCTCTTCAAAGATCGATAATTCTTTGCCAGCGTTTAATAGCGATATCGTTTCTCTTAAAACATTATGTCATAGCCTTCGCTTTAACGAAAGTTCGCCAGAACGTCAAATGACAATAGTCACCGTGGAAAACTCGATGTTTAATGTACGCAACAATGAAATCATCTTTCATATCGCTAGAGGTGTTGAGTATTAAAACTGCTTACTTGTATTGTTAGGCACCGGATGATGTTAGACTGCTGGAAAGCCAAGCCCCTAGCCCGACCTTCGTTTTCTAAATTAGCGGAGAGGATAGGAATGATGTTGGAAGACAGCGTCCGAAAGGTAATCCAACCGAAAGCCTTATTAACTCCGACTCAAATTTATCCCTATTTCTTAAACAGCACTACATAGACCTAAACGATCCGTATCTCGTGATGAACACGCAACGGCTTGGGGATGGACATAACGACTACCTCACGATGTTGAGCCCGCCGGACTTCGAAACGATCTCATCGCCGACGTACGTTAACCAAGAGTCATTTATATACCCTTTGCTGGAACAACCAGCTGGATATCTTTGCATGAAGCCTGGAGAGATCTTCAGTCCTCGCGAAGCCAACAGCGAGATTTTCACGTTCGACAATAGGAACGAGGAAGACAGTACGCCCGGTGCGGAACTAGTGCCTATGCTTCAGGTTCGCACCGAATCAGATTCAGGACGTACTCCCAGTTCGCCGGTCGTCAAAAGTTACGCGAATCCCAGTTACGGAATTCTCCCACCTGATATAAAAAACTGTGATAGTATTTATAAGACTGTAGATAATTATGTAAATATGCCTCAGAACAAAAACGTTGCATTTAAGAGTGAAGAAAGATTAGGTAGGAGTCATCCGGAGGAGCGTTTTTATGTTAATGCACAAGTATAAATACAAAGAAATTTTTGCTTTGCTAAAGCTTTTCTGAACATATGAGCAAGACATAACTGTTCTTTTAAATTTTTAAATAAAATTTTACCTCTACATATTTTAGTGGTTGTCTAATTGGTCGAGTGATGCGTAAGGAAGCAATAAGGCGTGCATCACGTTTTCAGAATTTCGTGAAGGTTTGTTCCTCATAATGCTTCAGGAACTTTTCCACTTGAAAATAACTATGGAACTTTATTCCAACTTTGAATACGCCAGGCATCATACGATCGGCTCAACGAGTGCGAGCTAACCTAAAATGTGTAATTTACGTCAGACTATTTTCGCCTGAAATTCTGTACAAAATGTGAAACTGAAGCACAATACTCACTATTTGCTAATACAAAGGTACAATTTTTAACGAAAAAAGATATTAAAATTAAGGCATTAAATATGGTTGGCTTTATCGCGCCGGGGTTTAGGAGAAATCGCGCTCGTTGATAACGTCACTTTCAAACGTCATCATATAGCTGGGATTTTTATGGATGCCGGAGCCGGAAAGCTGGTTCAGGGTAAAGCATAACATGTTAAAATTTCAGAGCATAAGACGAATTATTTGCTTTCCTGGTGTCGGCGATGGCATCTCTTCATTTTGCTGTAATGTTGGTACACTTAGTGCAGTGTCTCCAGACTATAAGCTGTCCTCAGACGGTTATAAATGTTAGTAGTGGTGACTTGGGGAACAACTATAACAAATCTTTTATATCCCGTCGGACACATAACGTTGTTTTCACCGAAAATACTCTCCTGTGCATAGTGGTTTACTCTTTTGGTTAAGGCTGCCATTTTTCTCTTTTATTGCGGTCGTAAATCGCTGATTTCGCACAGTGCACAGAAGGAATGACGGTTATTGTTTTAAGGTAAGGAATAATGAATTGAATATTACTTTGCACCCATTGATTTTCAATGTTTGATGAACTTGAATATAACTTCAGAACTAAAATGTCGGCATCGGCACTTATGAGTTATTTGTTTTGATACATATTACACATTCATTCCACTTTTATGTGCTTAGAGATCGTTAACAGTTTATATACTACAGCAAAAGGTTTAACGAATCTGCTGTACAAATCCTCTTCTTATATCTGTTGGTGTTGTGCGATATTTAAATATAACTGAATGAAAGCTTGAATTGTCAAGAAAACTGTAATCAGTGTTCATCTAAAAATAATGTGAAGAATCGGACAAGTAGGGTAAGTAATTGCTGTGAAGTTATTCTTTTTAAAGTTTAAACTTTAAGTTAGTCCGTCAAAACTCGAATAATTTATTTCTGTCAAATGTTTGCACTACAGATACGCTATTAGGAGTTCGTATTTTGAAATATTAATAGCATACTTTCATGTGTTCATTATTTTTAATCCTTGCTGTTTATCATCTTCAGTGCTAAGGATTAAAAAAATATATTAATGATGCGAATTATCTAGACTGAATACTTACACGAAGCATAGGTATGTATGTTTGCTTTTGTGTATCCATGGCATATACTGTATGTACTTAATTAGCACGTTATTATACTAGATATAATTATTTTGCATATCAAGCCATGATGGTCCTTCAAAATTGAAGACATGAGGCATATTTATTGGTATGCATTAGGTTGTAAATATGCTTATAAGAGTAATTTATTTATTAATTACAATTTATATATTGTACAACGTCGAATTGTAATAGCCGTTAAAAGGTTATGAAGCTTGCACAGGAAAAGTTTTTGTTTTTAGACTTTTATCTTCATTTTGTACATAGGTGCTTAATTTAATATAAATTATGTGTAAACAAAGTTGTAAGATGGTTGTAAATAAAGAATATAAGTATTTTGATACTGAAGATTATTCATTTATAATTGCTTCCCATCAGAAAAACCTTTTTTTAAGTTCAATATGTCCTTGAGTGATCACTAGTACATATTAACAAAATGTGTGCGCTTATCTTGTTTGGAAAATTATATACAATTTGCTAGAATTGTTGGCTTTTGCGGTTGTATGACACTATTGAAAGATATAAGGGCAAATCTGATTGAAATATAGTCTGCTGCAATTCAAAATATGGCCTCTGTTAAAAATGACGGATAGTGTTAACCCTCACGCCGTAATTACGGCCACGGCTGCAAGTTCTAGTATTTTTGCAATTTGCAACACTATATGCGGAATCATGAGTTTTGTATGCACGAGAAACTGCTTGGAATTTAAAATATTTCACGTAGGCATAGACGCCAGTTCTGCACGAATACGTGGAAATTAATTCCCTCGTATTTTTGCTGAGGTATTATCGTGAATGGCTTTTATAACGGACAATAGAGAAGCAAAGCCTTTTGAGCAGCGCCGTCTGAATCGACGCTGAAAACTTTTGCAAGGAATGAATGCTCCGTTGTCGAAATTGCTAATTTTGGCGCGATGAAAATCCACACTTCTGCGAATTCAGTTTTCAAGTTTCTCGAACAGTCGTTGTCCTCTTTAGTATGCTGTAATATAGGAGTTACATGTGTCTATAATTATAACGACGAAAACTGAAAGTAACCATATTTCTTATATTATTTGTGCAATGTCTGTCTATAATAGTGTAGTAAGTTAGTAGATTGCGATACTTTTGCGTTTTCATTCACATCCACTCTAGGGTTTTGGCCACCGTACTCTATAAATTATGGATCATCAGAGAATGGGCATGTGGCATTAAAATAAATGTTCCGTTTAAAACAATTCTTATTTCTTCGAAGGCATGCGCAGTTGCGCAGCAGAATGTGAAGTGTCAGATATTTTGGTGTTCGTGTCACTCTGTCAATATCAAAATGTCATATCAAGCAACGACGCGAACAGCTGACGCTACGGTTAGGTGTAAAATTGTAAACAATGCAACTTAACGTAGAAAAAACAGCTTGATAACTGAACACATCGCAAATGACATTGTCTGTTCTCTAATAATGGAAAGCGCAAGCGCCTCAAGAATTTGAGAGGCTTCTAATGTTCCATATCCATATTTTATAGTTCGGTGGTTTTAACACTAAGCTAATGATGTTTGTCGTGGATAAAAATACGTGGCCGTGAAAATATCTTTTAAGTGATTAACTGGCGCCATCTATACGTAGGTATAGGTACGTATTATTGGTATTTTCATTTGCACGTAGAGGTCATCTTTAATGGAAAATGCTTTGACTCAGTGAAAATAGATATCGGTGCTTACCTGCCTTTAGAAGCAAATAATGCGAACAAAAACCATACATAATGACAAAAACATTACACTTTGCATGTGTTTCTTATCCTTCTAAATTGTTTATTTGTCGGAAAAGTAGTAAACTGTAATTAGTGTCACTGTGAACTCCGGCAGTGGCTTTGTACATGAAGATAAATATATAAGTCTAGGAGTCATGTTGTCATGCAGTTACCACATAAGCATAAGATTATATTACTTACCCTTTACGTGAGCTGCATTTGCTACATCGTTCTAAAACGAACTTTAATTAATAATTAAGTAAGACTATCAGTTATACTTATTTATGAATTCTAACAGTCGTTCAGTCTGTCCTTTTATGATGCTGCTCTGGTGTTCTGACCTATGTATGTTTAGGATGTTTTTTAACAACATAGGAATTGAGTATCTTCTTTAGTGACTATGCTGTTAATTTTTGGTATAGATATTGCGAATGTCTATTATTGAAATATGATAATTTTCTACCTAAAACTAAATAAGCATAATCATTACAATATTTAACCGAATTATCAACAGCAGCGGCAAGTGTAAAGTATGCGGTCTAGCGCCAACTATGGCCCCGCGCCCAACTCCATAATTGGGAGTTTGCCATATACAAAAAAAAACCATACCACTACAAAACTATACAAACCAATACATAATATAAATAAGTATAGTATCACTGCCATTAATAATACCTACATATTTTTTAAATAGCGCTCATTTCGAGGTTCATTTAAAAAATGTCTAAAATGAGGATTTTAAATCAGTATCGAAAACTAAAATGCTTGCAAAAAGTGCCTTAGGGGCCTACTGTCAAGTTGATGTTTGCAGGTACATGCCAACATGTCAGGCTACAGGTCACTTCCTTTAGGAAGTAGTTCCCATAATGGCAGCTGGGTGGCTTTGTCATCATGTCAGTGTAATGCTGACAGATGGCTTGCCATCTAAATTTCTACTTAGTATTAAAAACTATGTGAGGCATTAAGTTGTAGGTATCTATAAGTGTTTATAGTTAACAGGTATCGAACTTTATTTCGCATCTCTTTTAGGATCAGACTACGTCTTTGAATTTAATTTACAATGTGTTAGGCGGCCATTCCATTTTGTAACTGTTAGGAATGGTTACAAGTGTTTCCTGAAAACACCATTGTTGAAATTGACGACAAGTTAATGATGTCATATGACTACGCAACTGTAAAAAGCTGTTTTATGCGGGAATTTTTCCGTTTTGAAAATAACGTAAATTGTTAGCGTAGGTAATTACATCAAAAAAGTGTTTACTTGCCCTTCACGCTATTTTCAGAACATTGAAATGCTGTTACCACGACATCTAAGGTAGCTTCATACAGAGAAGGCCATATTGGTTTACTACGACTAAATATCGGTGGCCACCACCATGGTAATATCTTTGAATATAATAATAATTAATCAATTTAATATAAATAATTAAAGGAAAATAGAAATATTCACTAAAGTGATAAATCTAAACCAACAAAGAGACCCTATTGACTGGTTAAAATTGCCGAAACAGGTGCTTCATCTGAAACCAGTAACCAGTTTACGACAGGGGTCGCAATAAGCCGTCAGTAGGGTCTTTTTGGTTAAATTGTTCACTAGCCAATATTTCTATTTTCCGGATGGGCACTAGAATAATATGACTTCGAGTAAGGAGCTCAACGCCTCCCACTTATCTGTGTTGTACACAGAATGAAGATAAAATATTGTTGCAATTGTTATTTAATTTTTAATGCAATACAAATTTTTACAATCTAAATAAACTTTTACAGTATTCACCGATCATGAAAATCAGTAAGGTAATTTATTTTTATCACATCTTAAAGTGATTTGTCTGGTTTTGATAATTAATCCAAATATTAAACAACTTCTTCAATGTTAAATAAGCAATAATATTTATATAAATTGTTTGCCATTTAAGATCATCAAATACATATACATACCTGATCGACGTTCTAGAGGCCAAATTATATGCCATTAAGTATTTTCTTGCTCTAATTTTCAGTTAAAACGGAGTACCTACACTTCTTTATTACTTCTCGCTAATTGAGTAAATGGAAGACTGCGTAATATTGATTGTATTTAAGAACGTAAGCTTTGTGGCCAGAGTCAGACTGAAATCTAGGTTTTTTGTTTCCTGCGTTAAATTGCACATTCCTGTCCTGAAGACGCCTTTTACAAGAGCGAGCGAAACGCAGAGCCTATTTCCCAGAGCGACGTGATCTATCCTAAAAAGACCCAATTGATTGTATTTCTTTGTCTTAATCTTTCTGAGTAGGAGTAGCTTTTGCTGACTTCCTAAAATACATTCCAGATAAATTTAAAACTGTGTACCTAATTAGAAAACACCTTGCTTGGCCATGAAGATATCTCAAACAATCTATAAAAATGTCATTTTGACTTTAATATGCAGAACTGAAAGGATAAACAAAGCGTTCCTCTAAACAACCGCAAAGCTTTGAAATTGTGCAAAAAAATCCTTCTACCTCTAGTGCAAAGTAACAGTTCATTTATATGCAGTTTGTGTGCTTTAAATGGCTTAATCACAGCTGACGAATAGGAACCCAGGTAGAAATCCTTAGTCATATGCATACTGCTTTTTTAAGTACCTAGTTCATGCCTTCCGTAGATATTAAAGGTTTCTAGTAGCCATTATGCTTAATTTAGGCTGTCCAGATTCCAGAACACGTATTTGTCATCCAGCTGCCATCTTTAAATGCCCTAATAAGATGGGAGAGCCAGTTCGCGCGAACTAGCTCGCGCAAGCGAGCCGTTATTCGTTTCAATAGTTCGTTCGCGAACTGAAACAACAGCTGTTCGTTCGCGAACGACGAACTTTCAATGTCATGAACCAGTTCGCGTAGTCTCACCCGAGATCCATTCTTTTTAACAGTTCGTTCGCGACCACCTCTACGTAATTTAGGTTACGTTTGTCATCCAATTAGGCTTTTTAGAACACTTGACTTCCGGAGCGACTGCCAGGGGGCACATGTCAAAACGATGCAGCTTCTAGCGCGCGTTCAAATTTTAGGTTAGATCCTTAACTATATCAAGGAAGAAGAATAACTATTAACTATTGTTTATTAATATAGCTATTTTTCCTCCGTGATCTATATAATGTGGTTATGAGTAAACGTAACGTCCAGTTTGTACGGCACATGTTTCTCACTCAAACACTACAACGGTCATCTTTTGGAAATCTGCAGATAGGTGATGAGTTGTATTGACGCACACAATTACTATAAAGATAAGAAACACTTACAAGTGGAATGAGAAGTGCTTCGATGTAGTAGATCCTTTTTTACAAAATTCGCAATGCACCATACATACTTAAGTTATACAGGGTGTCCAGAGCTAGCGTAATTCCTTTATAGCTCTGTTGGATTTGAAGATATTCAAAAGCCCGTAATCAAACTATCTCCTTTACATTTTAAAATTATTTTCACATATACAGGGTGTCCCAATTTTCCTGGACAGCCACCAACTTTATTTTTTTAAACGGAACACCCTGTATATTTTTGCATTAGTGAATTCTTTGTCAAAAATGAAGGTAAGTTTATTAACCATACATGTGGTCTGTCTTGTGCCGTTTTGGAGATATCTTAATTTTATTGTTAAATTTGACATTTGCAGTGCGCCTGAAAAAGTTCGAAATCTTTGAAACTAAAAACATTAGAAGACTGCGGTTTTTTTTTGTTAGATAGGTCATAAATGGACTTTATTTTCGATATTAATTAATTTAGTTTAACTGAAATGGTTAGCTAAAAAGAAAATTAGAATTTTGAAATATTTGATCATGGATAACTTGATTTTTTTAAATAGAACGATATATTTTTATTTTCATTATCAGAACCATAATTTAAATCCCATTCGATTTTATTAAGGTATATTAGGGTGTATCTCTTACGGTTTTGTAAATATTTGCTATTTTCTAACTTTTTGGTGGAATTACACAATGTTAAAGTCTAAGAAGGCTTTGGAAACTTGCTCATGCATCTTTAAAACAAAAACGTTAATACTCTTTTTGTTTTAGTTTTGCTTTTTGTCAGCAGAAGCAAAATTTGATTCTTTTACAATTTGGTGTAACATATTTTCTTTGTATTTCTAACGGTTTAAGACATATTTAGGTTTGTTGCTAATGTCAAATTTAACAATAAAATTAAAATATCTCCAAAACGCCACAAGACAGACCACATGTGTTGTTAACTAACTAACCTTTATTTTTGATAAGGAATTCAAAAATGCAAAAATATACAGGGTGTTCCGTTAAAAAAATAAAGTTGGTGGCTGTCCAAGAAAATTGGGACACCCTGTATATGTGAAAATAATTTTAAAATGTAAAGGAGATAATTTGATTACGGTTTTGTTTAAAAAGTTTTTGAGTATCTTCAAATCCAACAGAGCTATAAGGGAATTACGCTAGCTCTGGACACCCTGTGTAATCGCCGTGGGTGCCGAATATGCCATCCAGTAACACCACGTGCTTTGCTACTTACCGAGAAAGGTGTATAATGCTTTATAAAGGTTCACGATTTTAACCGTGAATCATTAACGTCATATTTATCTCAGAAGCAAACCTTTGTCAAAATTTTAGTACAAGGACCAGCGGCTAGAAGCGCTAAGGTGGTTTTAAACGTCACTAGATAGATAAAGTACCGCAATTCATTATCCATATTTTTGCACTAAAATGGCGGATGAAACCAAAACCATAGAAACGAAATAGGTTTGATCCCGTCTTCTGCATAAACATTTAAATTTACCGCTGCTATTTTATACTAAAATGTCGGACAATTGTGGTACTTTATCTGTCTAGTGACTTTATTAAATCTGTCAATTAATTTAGATGTATTTTGGTATGTAAGCGACATCCAGTTATTTAGAGATCAGTGCTGGTAGTAGTCCAATAAAAGGGGTCAAGCATGTGATGGCTTTCTCTTTCTTACAGGAACGTAACAAGTGCCGTGTAGATAAGTTCATACATTCTTTGGTTCATATGATTTAATGAAATTTTGACGTTTGGCCCGTTTGACGCATTCGCTATTTATTGAAGTGAAGAAATTCAGATGCATTTGCTTATTATTACCTTTTACTAATACGGGAACCTTGATCATGAAAAAAAAACGTTTACAAATCACGCAATACAGAAAGATCGAGAGAAATAAGGTGATAAAAATAACAAAGCTCGTTTCACACCATTTACAGTTCAGTTTGTTGTAACACCACTGTGACGTACATTCGCGACAACAAATATCATGACCGGCTTACTGTACCGTATGTTTGTTAATTTGATAATTCTGTTGTATAAAAAGTATGTTTTTAACCAAAATATGAATAAAATTATCAAAAGTACGAATTTGTAGATGATAGTTCATTCAAAAATAGTTAAAACCATTTTGGATCAAATCGAAAATACAGCGGTTTTTAGCAAAAAACACACGCATCCCTAAAACAGGATACTCTTACTTATCTTCCATTGTTATTTTATTAACATTTTGGACATAAAGAGCTTTATTTATCATGTTCTATATATTATAGCGTTTATGTGCTCCCAGCCCCACGTTTCTTATTCGCACTGAGCCCAAACCACATTGACTACAGTAATCAAGTAGTGAAAACACAAGAGCGTGAATAATTTCCTATAGAATGTCGGTTAGATATAAGTTTAGATCGTTTAAGTTTATTCCCAAAAATTAATTAAAAAAGTAAAGTGCTGAAGTGGCGCCAATGAGTTGTGCATTAACCTAATAAATTATTTAAACCTGCTGATCATATTTAGCAAATAACTTAGTTTTTATTGCTATTTCATGTTTAACATAAAGTGTGGAGTAACCTACAATGATTACATTTCAGGGTTTTCCCTTGACACGTATGATGGTAGGTACTATCAACGTAATAAAACGTCACTCTCCCATTAGTGGCGTATAAAGCATTCACGTCGTTTATAAAACATTATTAATCACCTTGTAATTGAAATTTACGGCAACTCCAACACCTGAATGCGTTTACTACTGTTAAGCAACAGATTTAGATTAGATTTAATTAAAATATGAAACACGCGCCAAAATTCAGGTCTGACGTAGATCCAGAGGTAATCCTGGAGATGAAAATTTTGACAAAAAAGAAGTTCAAATCATAATTGGAAAATACAGTTAGGTTTGGACTTTTATTATAGCAATAATCAATCGACCTTAATAATACAGCTTTATATCTAAAAAATTACCAGACACTGTCGTGAGCACAAACCAAAAGCGTCTTATGTTTATCCATCTGTGATCACGTTAGCATGTATACCTTTACTGAAAAGATTATGAATACGAGTTACCTGTGTAATGCTTGTGGGCGCTACATCATTGCGGCTACTACTCCCACTGGACCTTTATTGTTGCCGTAGACGTAATTTGTGCCGTAGATATAACTAAGTATATTAGGATTGTAGAGGCGTCTGTGGTCCTATTATGGAATTTACTATTGTGACACGAGTAGGTATTATAACCACAGGGGGTCTATTACGCTAAGATGAAGTCTATTATCAGAGCTTTTGACAGTAAGTCGAAGGCTCCGCGATTTTGTTAAGGGTACGTCTGCTACAGCAAGGATGCATGTAGTTTGAATTGAATTCTCGCTTGGCAAAACACTTTAACTACTATTAAGAAAACACACCACACACTTGAACTGTTATACAATGTATATTATTAATCAACGATCTTTTATCATATATGCAATCATGTTTCAGTATAGAGTTACCGGTGGCAGTGTAAAACCTTTCTTGTAAACTTTAATTTTGTTTTTGGAAATGATTTTATCTGCAATAGATGGGTTATAACGGAGCCTTCGACAGTATAACGAGCCTGGAATTGTATCCCCACTACTGCCGTGACGTCAAAATAGAAGCCGAATGGTACGCACGGAGTCTTAAGGCTTACTATGCAAGTTGTTGGAGAAATTAGGGATTTGCTGTGTAATTTCAGGAGCATTTAAAACTTTCTCGTTGTCTTTTGGTACAGCAGGTGTTTTCTTTTAAGAATAAGGTATAAAGTATGTACAAACGTTAATAAAAAGGTTAACTGTAAGCCGACGAAGAACGGCTAAAAGTTTAGAATCGTTAAATTCCGCCAAAATTATAAGGTATTTGCAGTATTTCAGTTTAAATTAACTAAGTACAAATGCTACCACATGTTATTTTGCACAAGACTCCAGGTAAATTACTAAAATTACGTCATTCGGGTGTTTGATATCGGTGTGAATGGGTGATTCTTAGTTCTTAGGTCTTACCGGCGACAAGCCATTGAATTTTGCTAAATTCACCATTGGTATTAGTTTCAGTTTAAACATTAACAAGTTTTTTTTTTATTATTGGGGATGAGGGCTTGTTGTGCATTTGTGTGACTACTTACGTGAATTTTATTTTAGTATTTGTAGACGATGTTAATGATGTGACAATGCATGTTCTAATTGTTGAATTATATTATTTAGATGTTTAGTGTTGGATGTTTTTTGTCTGAAGAAGTGGACATTATCTGTACTCCTGATGATGAACTACCCGAAACGATCGTCGAATTAATAACAAATGTTATAGAACACTAGTAGTGATTTTTCTTAATAATAATAATAATAATAATATTAATAGTAATAATAATAATAATAATAATAATAATAATAATAATAATAATAATAATGCATATGATATACCAAGGGTGAAAGCAGGAACATATCGAATAATTTATGGACAGAACTACATTGTGGGCAGTTACTTCGGCACCGACCACGCGGTGATTTCGTTGTTCTCAAAGACAAAAGCGATCTTTAGTAATGAAGTTTCAAAACTGGGTAGTTAGCAAACACTTATTGCTAAACACCTTTCTTCCTAAAAGATTGGGGCTACTGCCTATTTTTTTTATTGCACAATATGAATCTGCATGAAAATATATTAGACCAAGGTTTTTTCACTTTTCGCAAAGCGCTTAGTTAATGCTTAAAAAATTAATAATGTTTAAAGTTTGAATCTGTGACGTCACCGTTCCCTGGCGCGCTTACTTTCGTGTAATTGGGTATTTGCCATGTAATTATATTTTATTAAATTGCATACTAATAGGTAGCATCTAATCCACAAAACAGCTGTGACAGCTTATAAATTTGAAAAAATGGATCGTAAAGTGTATTTTTAATATTAAAAATGTGAATATTTAAAGGGACCGCCAAAACGCGAACATAATGGCCGTGACGTCAGGTGCCTTGTAAATGGCCGCTTGTTTACATCTGGGGTCAGTTTGTTGTTTGCGTTCATTTTGTGACAAGCGAATTAAAATACGCCAAAAAAGTGAAATACTTATGAGTTATGACTTCTGAAGGCATGTTCATTGTTATGGAATTTGTGTACAGCGACAAGCGGTTCAACSCGATGGAGATGAGGKACGTAAAAGCAACAAGCAACAGCATAAGTGAACTTTTTATAAAATTYACGTAGCATTGATAATTTGATCACGGTGGGTTATTGGAAACATACTATTTGTAAACATAAAAATGTAAGAATCAAAAATGTACCCTAAACATGACATTTATTTTAGAGGTCAGACTAAATATAAATTGCCATTTATTTTCGGGGTTCTTGCGGCTCGTTTCCAGTCTGGCTAACAGTCGAATATATGGGGAACAACGTTGTTCTGTAATATAACATTTCCCTCTATCAACTTAAAACGCATATAATTTTTCATATCCTCTTCAAGCTATAACAAAATGGAAAATGAATGGTAAACACTTATAATCCGAAAAAGAATAATAAAACTTACAGTAAGAATTAAGATGATCTTCACAACAGAAAAACAAACTTTGCGATTTCGGCATATCACGTCTAGGGGCCTTAAACAACTTTTTCATACGTTGATAATCTCGAGGAACGGTTACAAAAATTTTGTTAGCTGTACTGACTGAAGTACTTTTATAACCATGAACAAAACAACACTTGTTTTGTTTTCCATACATAATAGATGCTTGTAAAACTACACAAATCACTTTTTGGTGCGACCTCTTACACCGCCTTTCAATAAACACCACACAAAAGCTTTTCCAATACAAGAATGATACTACACCATTAAACAGCACGCTCCTCGGTAATGTTTACATGACACTTCACGTCACGAGTTGAACAACCTTGGATAGAAGCGTTTTGGCGGTGACTCCTAAGATTCGAATTCCGGACCTAAAATTCTCTACCTACAAATATTTTTTTGTTTTTTTCAACATGGCGTACGATATATATGCACTTCAAGATTCACTTTACGTAATTTTCAAAAAAAGTGTTAATACCCAATTGTATGCCAATCATAGCAGTTGGCCGAGGGTAGGTTTCTAAAACTGAAGTCGTGGGAGAGCATTGTCATTTTATTGCCCAAACTCGCAACCGGATGTATTATTGGTATTATTGCCCAAAGTTGCAGATTTATTGCGCTTATGGTTTTAACTTTAATAGATTTTTGCTAAGACATTCTTAATAGTACTGCCACAGATGCTGACAACGTGCACTTATTGCGAAATATCATAGATACATATATCATCCGTAAATAAGATAAATCAATGGTTGCCTTACGTAAAATGCAGAGCGTTGATGTAGAGAAAAAACAATAATGGCGCAATATCATATTTAAATAGTATACTATTGCTGCCTAAAAGTATTTTAATAACAGGTCAACTACATTAAACTACAGTTTAATATTTTAAATGAAATTTTTAGCTAATTTTAATTTGTGTGGACCCCATTCCAATTTCTTATTTGGTCGTTGAAGTAAAGATATTTGAGCATAGTTTCAATCTGTGGAGTTTGCTCTAATTTCTTTGAGTTCATATTTGTTTGTAATATGTAATAAAATTTCAATTTTCATTTCTATTTAAGTATAGGTTACTAACAAACACAAGATATGTGAAGATGAATCGAGCAATAATACTTCACATTGTGTAATAGGTCATGAGGAAACTTCCTTCTGCATGGTTAAATATATTATTTAATAAGTGACTGTATGAAAACATACATAATGACTATAAAATTATCAGACATGGACTGAAATTTTAGATGTAACTGGTTAATGGACGCAACATAGACAACATTATCATTCGAATATTAATAATTTCGTACGTGACTGATGTTTCCCTTATGAACATAATTTTTTCCTRGGCTATATTCAATACCCACACTTCTTAGATGCAGTACAGTAGATTACATCATATTATAATATATACATGTAATGACACACTAATATTTCCTTAATATACATTTGTTGAAAAAAGAGCGAGT
This sequence comes from Rhyzopertha dominica, assembly GCA_025024175.1. Classification (NCBI taxonomy): domain Eukaryota; kingdom Metazoa; phylum Arthropoda; class Insecta; order Coleoptera; family Bostrichidae; genus Rhyzopertha; species Rhyzopertha dominica. The sequence continues at coordinate 26,155,152 of QCXZ01000041.1, forward strand.
AATAAGAACGTTACAACTGTTAGTCGAGTACTTTCAAAACTCTTGAAAAAACGGGGCTATTGCAGGTAGACGGATTTTGAGCAGTGGTTTTTAGCACCCTCGACCGCATATGAACGCTACCTGCAAAAACATTTTTAATCTACCGCATATACAACAACCGCAAATACATATACCTGCGAGACCAATATGACAGTAGCGTGCGATATAAATATTGAAGTTTAATAAGTTTTAGCTCAAAGATTATTCATATAAATTAATTTCCATTCACACCCATATGGAAAAGGCCTATTTGACAAAAGTACATAGGTAATATCACTGATCTCAGCTAAATAATATGAATGTTGATAATGCGTTTAATTCTTATTTTTTATGACCAATTTGCATAACCGAGTTGTAAAGAGCTGTGCAGTGAATTATGCATGGTTTAAAAGTTGAGCACCTTTTCAGATGCAAAGAATCAGATCCTGATAATCACATCTGAAATCTTATCAGTTAGAATATTCTCCATTAAAGTTAGTGAGAGTTTTAAACCTGCCCTATTTGCTAATATTAAGAGTTTGTTCTGATAATTGGCATCTTTATATAACACAGCGACATTAACCTGTAGCTGTAGTTTATGGATTTCATTCTTTCGTTGACTTATTACAAACAACAGACATGCAAAGGATATTCAGGATGACAGCAAGAAAGCACTGAACTAATGAACTAAGGAACTAGGGAAATATGAACTCGGCCTTATCTAAGTATTAGATAGAGCAACAAATAGTTTAACTGATTAGTTATTTATATTTCCGCATAACCGCCCATAAAAATCTGTCCTGCTGGTTAACAAACAAATGTGTGGTAAAATGAGTATAAAACCGTTCCATAAAGAGGTGTAGTGAATACAAAATTTTTAATCACACAAAGTCTATAACCTAGAACTTGAGACTACGTAATTTAACTGGATTTGTGTTGGATTGCGTGCTGCGTGTTAATATGCTTAACAAATATAACATGAGGGAGCCTCGATAGTGTGATAAATTGCACACATCGATGCAGACTGCAGGTAGAGGGGTCGATCCCTAGGCGAAGCTGTTCACTAAAAATTATCCCACTTGTCTCCACACGACAAATTATAATTATTATATCTAATAATACTACATCAATTCTCACATGTAAAAAAAATATTGGTATTCAATATTTATTGCAATACTCGTATACACACCCTAATTGCACCATTTTTTAAATTGATATACTACCTACATACGATCATCAGTTGTTTTGGTATGAAATATTTACAGCTAACTTCAACTGCCAACCGCTATAAACATGTTGTGGGTTAGAGCGTTCCGTAACGCTCATAATGAATATTAACAACAATTCCATTACAAAGCTGACGTGGGTTATACTTACTTGAGGAACATGTATACTCCAGTTGATTCCATGGCCCTGCTAATCCCCTTCCATGACGCTAACATGTTAAACTTCTGCTTCGCTGTGAGGGGTAAGCGTGGATCCACAGGAGCCGGGGGTGCAGGTTCGTCTTGTTTCCGTGAATTGCCACCGCCACCCCTTGATCCTGCTAACTTTCCGAGTTCACAACCCATGTCTAACACTTCAATGTGCACTGTGCCAGGTATTCGCCAAATTTCTAGCTAGCACGGACGATTTAGGTCGGATAAGACACTCATTTTCACCCGCATTTGAATAGAATACCTGCAGCAAGTTTGACGACACCGGGGTGAATATTTAGCTGCAAAATGGGGAGAATTGTATAAATGTGTTAATGAGTTTTAAAGTTATGACAAGGGTTAGATTGCAATCATCCTATTGTGTAGTTAACACATGCTTGGAAAAGCGTTACTATTTATTCAGTTCGAGTAGCCAAAGTGTATCTATTACTTTTATATGACAAAAAATCATGTAGCAACTACATAGTGCATATAATGGTGTACATCCATTAAAAAAAAACGTTGCTTATGTAACTTCTTGCGCACACGGTTTTATTATACGTATGCTTATGCTAGCCCAGAAATTATAGAATTATATTCTAAAACATAGGTTCTAATGTAGGTATTAAAACAATAACCTGTCAAATGATTTTCTTAAAACAGCATATTTGTCCGCAGTTAATCTACATTGTCTTCAGAATTTTATGCCAGTGTTTGTACTACAATCACAACTGTCAAATACACTTTTTTCGCGCAGCCTCTATCAACTCAGAAATGTCATATTTTAATTACTAAATTATTTAAAGTTACTTATGGTGTAGAATTAATTATAGATTCTTGCTTAGATTTTAATGAATGAAAATTTAATTCGTCAATGTGATTAATGAATCTAAATAGCGCGACACATTTATACAGTATAATTGCTTATTTGACCGTATAATAAAAACTGCAGGATTCAATATTCTTTCGTTGCTCTTTCTAAAGTTCATCTAAATATATCCAAATGTAAATCAAGTTTGATTATTTCAAAACGTTTGCCTAACATTGTGACATCAGAAGCGAGCAAGAAATGTACCTACCTACATCTTGATAATAAGGTTTATCTTGGTAGATGCATTACCGTCAAGAGTCAAGATTGCCAGATATATGTTGATGACTGAATGCTTTCAAATTCAAAAAATGTTCCTTGATTCATAATTAAATCCGCATCGTCTTTGTAAAATAATTGTGAGATGTTTCATTCTTAATTTTCTTATTTTTTTTTAAATCTAAAAGTTTCGTGCGAACCTCAGTTTTCTCAGTTCGGTCAGCAACAAGAGTTTCGTGGTGTTAGGCATCCTTTCATATATAGTGCAAAACACGTCTAGAATTATTCTTCACTGGGGCTCTGCAATATTGAATTTCTTTTATCGAATATCCATATCGTGTTAATATCGATATTTTTCGATATTTATTCAAAGAACATCGATAAGTGTCGATATTTATCGATAAATAACGATGTTTGTGTGTTTATCGACATTTTTACAAGTGAAAAGTTCTTAGATTTATATGTCACGGCGTCCAAAGACGATTGTGTAGTAATATAGATTTAGATTTCATATTTCAGTAACCATGTAATTTCGTTGCTCATGTATTTCTCTACAGATATCGATGATATATCGAAATATGGGTATACTGACTGCCTATATATCATTGTTGGCAACAACTTGTTGCGGTATTCCGATAATCTGTCGAAGCAATGTCAGCTCTAAAACACTTTCCGTTATTATCTTAACACCGTATATACAAATTGACAAATGACACATATATCGGATTTTGTTAGATATTGTAAGTTATTTTTTAAAAACATTTCTATCACAGTTCTACTAAAGACAATCTTTCCTTTCTGTGTTTTATTAAGTATTCCAGAAACGTTGAATAATTAGTATAGCTGAAATTATTAAATTATAATGGAATGCCCTAACAATTATAATTTATAAATACTAAATATATATTTCGACAGCTAAGCTGCCATCTTCAGTAGAATAAGCGACTTCTTAAAATGTTTCTCCTCATCAGATATCTCCTGGTATAGTAATGTATCGGTCTACAGCCCATACATGTGTCTACCAAATTTTAGTTTCAACCTTTGTGATGTGAGCTCTACTATATTCCATTGTTGTTCACTGATCTGAATTGATATTATTATAGCTTATAACTGCTCATACGAAAGACAACCAAGTTTTAGCAAAAGCATTATTACGGCCTAATCTAATAACACATACGAATTTTTCTTTCTTAAACATGAAATCAAGCGAGAGAGTAGATTTTTTGCTTCTGACATCAAAATTGCAAGAACAAAAATTTTATTAACTGTTGTTAAGAAATACGCAAAACATAATGATACAAAGAAGCCCTTATTCCATTTAAACTTTCTATTTCATAAAATGTATTTAAAATGGTCAAATACCCAATTTATATATTGGAGCAAGCAATTGTGTACCTACACTTAGAAAAATTAGAAAATTTACATTAAATAAACCAAAATAAAGATCTTTTGGGTTACAAAATTTTCCCAGAACTTTTTCAAATAGAGAAGGACAAACAAATTATGTATGTCATTAAAACTTGTATCAGCTGGGCTAAACAAAAGACAATTTAAAATAACGAATAGAACACATATAAATTTATATTAAATAGTTTTTTCAAATGGTAAAATCTGATGGCTAAACATCATTTAAAATATGAAGGTTTGTTGCGGTTTAAAGCATTCCATAAATCTTTGTTAAGTAATAAATGCCGGTAGTTGGTAATGGCATGCCAAATTTTTGAACTTCATTAAAATAAGTCAATTATTTATTTGTTTTTTATTGGCAAATACGGAAATGATATTATATCGGTCTAACAACGGAGAAGATTATTTTATGATAACGATCGCAATGCTCACACCTGCTATTTTTAAGTATTTTAGTACTGTAATTAAAAAGGAATGACGTACACAAACTTAACTACTTATTTTTACGATTTAAAATCCAAAATTTATGCATACGGCTAGTTGCTACATAACTATTAATATAAAGGGCAGCTTGGTGGCTTGGTTATGATACATCACACATCATTTATATAATAGTAAACGTATTTTTTTATCAACATGCGACAGACATGCAAGGTTTTAAGGTAAAGTTAATGTTAGCTTTGCTTCTGAAAGATTTCCATACTGCCGAATCTGAAATGGGCAGGTAAAGGAGTGCTATTTGACATGTTGGATATGGATCGATATCTATGACGGCGCGGCGGTATGGTATGTTTTTTGTACAAATCACTTCGAGCGTTTTATAAATTGAATACCCCTCAAGGCAGCTTGAAAAGAATTTCACTTTATTGTTATTCTACTTCCAGCAGAGATACGATGAATAAGTTTTCATATCGCAGGTATACTGCAAAAGTGATCAAGTCAAAAACAATGGTTTGCGATGAATAATTGCAACCAGATATAAATTCTCAATAATAATAGCTTTCGAAAATGGCAAAATTTAGAATACGTTTGAGAAGTGAGTATTAAAAAAATGTTTTTTGAAACTAATTTTTAGTTTCGTGCGTAAAGTAGTTCGTTTTTTGGCTGGGGCTTACTCTTTTAGGACAACGCATCACGTTACTCAGGAGCGATACCGGGACGTGATCGTTAGCTTTTGAATATCTCGCTTGGAAGTACTTAAAAAAACATCTATAGTTTGAACAAGTTGGAGCTATGTATAATATCGTCAGAGCAATGATGGCTTACTGAAACCATTTTTCCACAACGCTTAATATTTTATCGTTTAGTGACATCGTTTAGGCTGTTTAAACAATAAGTTTATGCGAAGCAATCATTAGTTAAATATTGTATTGGACATTTACATAAATCGTGTACCTATATGAACTGTTAAGTACCAATTTAGTAGTACTGACATGCCATATTTTTGTCAAAAACTATATTAAACAAGTCAGGTACATAAGGTCCACCATGTTAATTGTAAAAATTGGGATACATGGTACAGGTTATTAAAAAACTAGTTGACMTTTTGACATTCGTTTCTAAGAAAAAAGTATTAACAAAGACTGAGTCACATTTTATTCCAATGGCATGAAACATGATTTGCTTTTTAACAGTAAATGAATTTTGACAAAGCGGTTTCTGCAACAATATTATTCTTTTTCATACCGACATGCCAACCGTAATATTCCATTGGTGTAGCTTACTTTAAACTAATATGAGGACACTAAAGCCGTATTTGTATAAAAGTACTGCCAGGTTCTTTTTAACACGTCTACCAATTTTTGACCTGCAAACAAAGTAATACTACTGCATTATTTTTCCTGTACAGCATGAAATATGCAATGAACAAGTTAAGATGGTCGCTCTTATTTGAAATTTATATTGAGTTTGACTCAGTCATCCTCCGTAAATTTGAGGTCACCTAAACTATATTTTTTCTTCATATAATCTTTGGAAGTCGTTCCATAGCAATAACAGAAAATTAATTACGCATGACTTTGTACTCTTTGTACTATATCCATGATACGAAAGCGTACCTATAAGGCATTAACATTATATATGTAATTTTGGAAATTTTATTAAAACGCGGTACAGATGACGAAAATGATTTATTTACGAAAAAAACTTAACCAGAGTTCAAGCATAATAAGTATAATAAAATTCCATCATTTAACACTCAAATTAACAAAAAAGAATGTAAAATAAAACTTTGCTGCTTCATTATAGGGATCAATATCATGTATAACGTAACCTATTATGTTCTTTAAAATGTGCTTAACCATCATCACCTACGTATTCTTTACATTTGTTTTTGTTTAAAACGGCTATCTTGTTTGTATATTTATATAGCAAAGAGCATCCTTGAGTTATTTGTTATCACAATTGCTAAGGACATACGTAATTTACATTTTTAGAAGTCCTATTGGTTGAAAAAAAAAACTTTGTAAGCGGCTATAAGCGACATAAAATGTTAGTGTACGTGTAACTGATACCAAAATACTGAAACAAAAGATATTTTCCGCAACATTTCAAATTATTGGCTGAAATCAAATGACCAAACAGGATAATATTTCGTATGTACAATCATCGCCAAAATTAACTAAACACCTGCTTTTGAGAACTACTCAGAATAAAACTGCGGATTTGCAAATATGGTTAAAATTTAATCTTAAAGGAGATCGTCAATAACGAGATCAAAAATGATTGTGTTTAGTCATAAATACTACTGTCAATAATTTGTTATAAGAGATTTAAAGTCAACGGATGTTTCATTAATTTTGAGGATGACCGCACATATTTCAAAAGTTGAAAGTGGAGAGAAACTGAACTAACTCCAGTAATAGAACAGACGCGACAGGCTGCATGAGTATGATGAATTGGTAACTTTTAAGAATATAAATGGCAGTAATTGAAAACATTACCATTCAACTAAACTCTTTTGTTTTGTAGTAAATATAACATTAAATAAATAATCGGTGTTCGCCAGAAATAACTTTTCCTTAAAAGATACAACGATAATTGCAGTCAAGGTTATTTACATGGCACACAAATCAATTACCTAACAGTGATGGTACAAAATACAAACATTGCGTTTAATATTTACACTAATTTTCCATGAAGTATCATAATTAGCTTGATGTATCGTGACATACTTATATCACAACTCAGTTTAGATAAGTACAAAACTATGGATCTTATTTGTAGAAGCTAGAAGTTGCTAAATAATGTTTTTTAATAGTTGGGAGATATTTTTTTCTGTCATGACGACACCGTTAATGGTGTACGTTGCCTAGAGTTAGTTTCGAATTAATGTACAGTATTATTAATGGTTAATGGTTTCAATAATCATGGTCTATCCTTAATAACATAAAGTAAATATATTTACACCATGCTCATTTAAGATCAATAAGTGACCGTATCTAGCAAACCCTTCAAACAAGGACTCTTGAGAAATGAGTGTATTTTCTTAATTTTGCGCCTAGAAGAAAGGGTCGCAATACCGATCCTCGGTATATCGTTAATGGGAAAATCAATACTCCGAAAACATCCAAATTTACGCTACGTTTATTGTTGTTAATTGGCGGCACTAGGTCAGCAGTAAGACTTAGTAGATACTATGCTTTTTTAGAGTCATTAATTGTAAAGGGTTACAAATTGTAACTTAGTGAGAAATTACTGTTTGGCTATATAATCAATCGCACAAAACTGAAGAAAGCTCTGATAACGGCTCCCATAGGTTAACCATCCGACGTCAATTTAGGTGGTGAGACACACTACAACACAATATAATGTTGTTGACTTGAGCGCATATGAAAGAGAACCTTATGATTATAACAAATGTAATCATGAGAGATGAGAGCATCACATGTTTTATATCCAAAATATTTACAGCGTAATTAACACACTTTTGTTATATTTCGACCGGGCAGTATTTTCATGTTCTTTTTAATCATGTAAATTTAATTAAACCAATCGAATTAAATCTTGAGCTTCTCTTTTTCCATATAGAGCACTTTTTCATGCTCGCCAAGTTGCTGTAGTTACATTTTGGAGAAAACGTTTCATTCCGAAGAAACGATTGTCAGGTTCATGCTCTGTTTTGGCAGCCATGTTGGATTTTTACATATTTTTAAGGGCCTATTTTTACTGTTACGGTGATAGAATAGATTGTATGGCTTAACTGTATTAAGTGATTCATATTTTTGCAAACTAGAAGTGAAAAAAATGTGTAACGTAAGTATGCTGGTATATAATGAAAATTATAGTCTATTATATGCATAAGAATTTAAGCACCGAGAGACATTGAAATGTAAATAGTATGCAATGCATTAAAAAAAGACTTACGCCAGCCGCAGTAGTTTTTAAAATCTGGGCGTATGTTTACAAGAAAATTTACAAAACCACATAGTGAAACCTGACGAAACCGCATTTTACAATACTACCTCAAAGATACAGCATAAACTGAAACAGCAATTAGCTTGATAATTACAAAGAATTCTTAAAATATCGACCGTTCTACAAATACAATCTAAACTTTCAGGTCACATTACGAGCTACTACTCTCAGGGTAGAACGATTACATTACAGGCATTACCCTCTGCTGCAGTTCTTCGATATTTTGCGTGGCTTTCTGTTTTGGTGACAGCGATTTCCGGAAATCTTATAAAAAAATTTTGTGGGGTCATATCGAGAGACTTAGTAGGGTAAGTAGTTTCATTATAAGTAGCTAAAATTCTTTGTCCAAATTTGTTCTCTATGCGTAGGTGTAACAACTCTGGCGTTCCAAGCGGGTATTCTATAATACCAGATGTCTCGTTGCACTGCTACAGTTAAATCGTCCAGTCAATTATCCAGTTCTGTTTTAAGAAATTGCAGGTATCTTTGCACGTTTAACCGTGCTTGAAAGACAATTATACCAATTAACCTACTTCCGTTTATACCGCACCACACATTATAATCGAACCTCCCTTAATTTCTTCAAGGAGCATGAAATATGGATTTTTTTGCCCAGTTATGCACGTTGTAGCGGTTGAAGCATTGTGCAAATTCTCATCCTGCTACACTTTTTGTAGGTACCAATTACAAAACGTTCATCGCTTTGGATAATCAGCAAGGCTATTGCGCATTGTATAAGGATCATATTTCTGTTTTCTTAAAATCGATAACACCTGAAATTTAGAAACACCCATTTGCGTTTCAATTTTACTCATAGAAGTTTCTGGAGTATCAAATTTTAAATACATTATCTAATACTAACTGCTTTCTCTCTCGAACGTTTCAGTTTGTTCGATTTATGTTGTGTGTTTTTCTGTTCGGTTTTAAGAATCAATTATGCTCTTGTAAATTCATGTGCAGTTTTCTCAAAATTCTTATATCTGGTTGTCGTCTTGCGGTATATAAATTCAAATACTGCTCTGCGGCTCGTATTGCATTTTTGTTGCAATTTGCAATGAATATTATGACAAAATGTGTTAATCATGTAGATTCATAAATAATAAATCTAATGTGGCTGCCATTACAAAGAATGAACGCGTGTTKCACAAAAATGTAYCTGTAGCAGTATAGAAGAGCATTATAAAGTGCKTCTATATTAGTTTTTTTTATCAAAAGGCAAGTAACCGTTAGAGACGTCAGAATAAAATTTAGGATTTTTCTGTTTTTTTTTGTAATGACTCAAAAATTATCAGTGTCATTTTAAATATGAACACACGCTAGAATTATGCACAGTAAAATGCAAACCTTTTCCAATTTCTAACTGAATCTATGTCTCTGATACATGATAACAAAATTGCCTATGTCATTGTACCTTAACTGGGACGCTCCGTGCACTTTTTCGTACAATCCACTTCGAACCACGTAAACGTAATGAAATTCAATTAAATTATACATTTTAGAACTTTCAAATTAATGTACCATTTACAGCAGAATTTTTGGATGTGTTCCAATTCCAGTACAGTGTAAGTTCTTGTTTTCCTTCAATTAAAATACTGTATTGACATTCAAGATCATTTATCAAGTAAATAATGGTGTACTGTTCGAAACGTTTCTAAAAAAATCTAGCTTGAAATGCGCCCCTTTGTGGTGACCTTATATAGTTTATAGTTGAAATTAAAGCCTTTACATACTGAATTCGGTTAAAACTTGAAACACATTAACCTTAAAAAACTCTCTTGAAACACTTTAACCTTAGAAAAACCTTCGTTTGACTTGCATTTAGGGTTATCTGAACTGACTCAGTAAATAGGTCTTTACAGGCGTGGTGCAAAGTAACTTATGTTTTACAAAGGGGCATTGTTGAAAAAAGAATGTGAAAAGAAGACTTAGTAGAATCGATGGAAGTTTAGGTATGCAAGCTACAATAGTCTCCACCGTTGCAATTTTAAAAACGAAACTGATTTGATGACTAATTGTTCAGGCTTTATTTACAAAGTATTGGATTTTGTTATAAAACGTTTTATAAAAGGATGTGCATAATGGAAATACCACGGCTTAAAAAACGCCGAATGGAATGTGACTAAAATAAGACAATCTTATTTATATATAATTTATTTGGATGAAACGTGGTACCATATATCCACGATGTTAAAAAATGTTATTTAAATGCGCCACCATCACGAGGGAAAAGAATAATAATTTTTCACGCTGGAGGGTGTAAATCTTTCGGCACAAAATGCCCTACTTAAATCGGCAAAAAAATTGCCGACTGCTCTGCTGATTATCATCAGGACAAGTACGCGTCATTGTTTGAAACTTGGTTTACCAATCAKTTACTGCAGTTTTTTTTCTGCAAATTCAGAATTGTCATGGACAATTCCAATTCCATTTTCATTAACAACAACAAAATAAAAAACCTGCAACAGCAAAAAAAAATTATTTCGTCTATGACAAATAAAATTCCTGCAAAAGCAACAAAAAATGGTCGCAGGATGTTATTAAAGAGATTAATCTTCCAATAACCTATACAGGATTCATCAAATCGCAAAACAAGACGGCCACACGTATTATTATTGTGTGTTCACTCCGAATGAATTAATATAGAGCAACCGGAAAAGATGCATCCGAAGAAACATATAATAAACGCCCGAATGTCAATGCTACTGCAATAGATTTCGTACGGACCCAAGTGGAGAAAAMCGATCAGCAGTTGTGGAAAAACTACGTAAAACACTTTAAAAAAGTCGCCTGTCTGTCAGATAGACAAAATGTCTGTCTGTCGATCTATGCTAAACAGGGGATTATTTACAGCCAAGGGCTCACTGTAAGTAAAAGACTTATTATTGGGTGGTCGAAACCTTATAGGTTCAATATAACCTTATTTCATTTGGAGAAATATACCTAAGTGATAATATTCCAAAACATTGGATTTGACATGTACTCAGGATAGACAAACTTTATAAGTTACACACAGTGTAGTTAAATAATTACCTGGGGGTTTGTGCACTGTAATAAAAGGTTCTCTTGCACATTTCTTGCCGTTCTATTTATCCCTGCGTATGCATAATACCTGAATATATTGTCACATTTAAATGGTAATCGGATTAAGATGTGTGATGATACATTACAAGGCGTCCAAGGCTCATCCTTCATTATCTTATCTAAATGATTAATGCATTGTGTTAACAGATACTTAATTACTCGAACCAATTCCTTAATAGCTTCGTGTGGCATCAACAGCACAGAAAATTTAAAAATACCTAGCCTATATAACGTTGGATCTGACACCTTATTATGAGAGACACAGTATTTGTCATACAAACATTTTGTATATTTAAATTTTGTGTGAATAATATGGGTTAGACTGTTGTACCTAGATGTAATTCCTAATCGTCAATTTCACTTTTTAATAGGATGGGTACTCATCAACTGCGGGTATCGTTACTTGTTACACTTAGATATAAACTCACTAACACAAATTTTTACCGCCACACGGTTAAAACACGCGACGAGCTCAACTGTGGATGATCAAAACACGCATGCACTCCAAGGAAAGTTTATRTGCACTTTTGCTTRTGACGTCAGCGAAGCCACTAGATTACTTAAGTTCTCCTTCGGAAGTGTCCTACGTCAACACCTGAAACAAAAATAAACAAATGCATTAATAAAGGTAACTACCACTTGCCTTGAATAATATTGGGATCGCTAAAGCTTAGAACGTGATTACGTTCTATTTACGAAATGGCGTATGTGTTGTCGCAGAGAATCAGTGCAATTTATTCAAATATACGGGAGAGGATGTAGAAAACGACGAATACGTTTTTAATTCCATTAGCACCGTACATACGCTTCCCATAATAGAAAGAAACTAAACGGGCTACTGAGGCAAGTAGTAAATAAAGAGTTATGAAACTGCGAGATGTCTACGTTGCGCAAGGATTGATAATTTCCTAGTTGAAAAGCGTTTGATATATATACACATTTACTATATCTTTTTGCTTTGATGTCAGGCTATGTGCACAATATTAAGCATGTATTAAGGCTTCAAAGCGCACATCACCAGTACGCGAGGAAAGTATGCAGCAGGGAATATCATTATGTATATGAAATCCACGTTTCAGTTTAATATTTAATTTTTTAAATATCCTGCATAACTAAATATATGTATAAAAATAGAATTCAACTGAAAAAAACATTCTGAGTGGGTATCTTAGGATTTTCTAGAATATCTAGCTCTCGAATACCTTTTTTAAGTGTCCAGAATTGATCTGCGAATACTTGTATGTATATTTAACTGCATTTGCCTGTATACCGCTGCCTTTTACATTACATATTTTGGTTTTTGGACAAAAACTGGAATGAGAGTCAAGTAAGTGAAAAATTAATGCCCGTGCTTCATAAAACATTAAAAGTTCTTCAATTTGATTTTTTAGTATTTTGCTTACAATCCTTTGACAATATTTCTTAAAAAAGTCCGAGTATCTTTTGGGGAGAATTCGGTCTTTTGCCAACTCTTATCAGACTGAGGACAAATTAATGTTCCTTTTTTTTCGATTTTGGTAGCGGTGATCTTATGAAAATTTTCTTCTGAATACTAAATTTTTGTCGAAATATGTGCAATATCTTCGAGTTGGTCATTCTTTCTTTCAAGTTTCTGCTACTAGATTCATAAATAAAAATCAATACTTCATGTAATCTAGTTATCAAGCTGGTATCTAAGTGTCATTATAATTACTGTGGATATCTTCTATGTGTTCTTGCCTTAATGTCAGTGGCGTAACTTACTATCAGTGTTCCATGTGTTCTACGTAACACGGGCCCCTAAAACCAGAGGGCGTCCAAGGCTTAGGGTGAAAAAATGAATTTTAAAAGAGATTAATGAGACGTAAAATACCAGTTTACATTTCATGGTCGTTACGTCTCCTCTCAATTTATAGTGACTCATTTTATAGTGACTCTTTGAGTCARTACACTAMTATTTTCATCGWGTGACATCTGACATCTTTTGAATGTAATTGAAATTTCTTGGAAACACCTTTCTGTAATGCATAATCATTGCTAAAGATTTTAGGGAATTCGACCTAGGGTATACCTAATATACAACTTTATTGTTGTCAGTTGTTTTTCTCATAACCTCTCAAGTTTATTGTTTCATGCAAGTTGTGCGTATGAAGATTGGCTTTACTTGCTTTCATTTAAAACCGAATCGAGTCTAAACTGTCATGGTCGAGGTCTTAATATCGCAAGAGCAGTAAAACGTAAAACGATGGCAGAAGTTTAGGAACAAAAGAAAAGTTGTCCAAAATTGATGCTTTTTAAAATTGTGAACAATGAAAGTGAAGACAATATATTGATACACAAATTTTTCCATTCTGAAGTTAGAACAATGGATTAATTAATTCTGAGTAAAACCCCGTATCTACGGGAAATGACCACGTTTCTAATCATGCTACAATTATTGTAACTGAAGTTTTGTCAAAAAATCAGAAGAATGATGAGGTCCACCAGCTAGTAATTCCCCTTTGACGTTCCCATATCTAATTCATTGAAGATCAGTGCAGGTAGAACTACATTAAATTTTGTTTGTTTATAAAATTCAAATGGTTGTACTTAAATTGGTTTCTTCATACGTAACAATATGCTCATACTTGAAGGTTTCCGAAATCCAAATGATCTAAAAACGGTTCTTGGTTGAGGTTAACTCAAACCGACCTGACTGTCCCACGTGAGAGCAGCGGTTAAAGTTTTCAGAATTTGTATTAAAAAAAACACACACTCAATCCGGTTTCGTTACAGAGCGTTCTTGGTTATTTTATTCGAGTATTCATCAATGCTGCTGCTTCTCTTGTTGGCTCTTTTCTGAATCGAATTTTTTTTGCAACTGGTTTCAATGACTGAATATGTACAGGGTGTCCCATTTTCGTTGTAATTGTAGGGTTGCGTTGCGGTTTCGACATTACTGTATTACTTCTTTGTTGTGAGTTGAGATATACATATATTGTATCGTATTTTGTTTTAAAGCCATGGCAACTGTAAAGATTTTTTTATAGATATTTTTATTCTAAATTCAGTGGAGTACTCAGAATTTTTTAGGGGGTCACATTTTAGAGATACAACACAAACTTGCATTTTTTTAAATGGAAACCATAGTTGGCTTTGTTATGGTTAAAAAGGCCTATTTTTCTGATTAAAAAAATGTATACATTGTTAAGTTTATTTTTACTAATTTTGGAATTATTCAAATTTTTTAAAATAATTTAATCATATTTTACGTTTAGATCCAGAAGGCTATGGAATAAGAAAACCACATTATAATTTATATTATTAAGTAAAATTTAAATTCATTAAAAATAATATATGCATATTTGAATACATACATAACACTTCTAAAAGCGCTCATGCAGTTTTTTTTATCGGTAATCTAGGAGGCCATGTAACTAATGAAAATGACTGTTTATTTGGAGATAAGTATCTATGCATTGTTTATAGTCAATTATTTACATCCACTTTGACAAAAAAACGTAAAATCAGATAAAATTATTACAAAAATTAGAATAATACCAAAATTAACAAAAATAAATCTAACAATGTATACATTTTGTTAATCAGAAAAACTAGATCTTTTCAACCATAGCAAAGCCAATTATGGTTTCCATTTAAAAAAAACAAGTTTGTGTTATATGTCTAAAATGTGACCCCCTAAAAAAATTCTGAGTACGCCACTGGATTTATAATAAAAATATCTATAGAAAATGTCTCTACAGTTTTTTTGTATTTACATAGCCAATTAAGATATTGAGAACTGAAGAAATGTTACATTTTTCAAAAGTTGGCTATAGCTTTAAAACAAAAGACGATATAATAATGGCGATGATACAGCTCAACTCACAACAAAGAAGTAATACAGTAATGTCGAAACCGCAACGCTCTAACATTAATACTAACCGAGATACCCTACAATTACAAAGAAAATGGGACACCCTATACATTGCAGAAAAGCACTGACTCGACACCAGTGCAAAAATGGGCACAGTGGACTTCAATATTTGATAAGTAGATTCTAAACTAGAAAAAAAAACATTTTATTCACAATTCATTTGCTGCGTCACGGTCGTACGATTTTATATTGAAAAATTTATAGAAAGAAAGAACGAGAAATTCAATAAAGCACCAGCAATTCAAAATGAAATCATGGATGTGCTTGGAAATGGTGTAAAAGGAAAAAACATTTCTCACGTTCAAGCATCTCCATCCTTTTCCGTTATATCAAACTCTACCCAGGACATCGAAAAATTGACTAATTAAGCACTGTTTTAAGATATGTTACCACAGAGAAAGAAAAGCAAATTGTATTTCTTGCGGGACACCTTTTCCCTCTGAATACACGTAGTTACGCCACTGCATGTTTTCATATAGTTCCTTTACGTTGACATGTATTATTACAGAACACCAAATCACCTTCCCGAAAAAGATATCCTGAAATTTGTCGTGACATTTACGAAATTACCTTTTTTGTTTCTGATGAAATAAATCCATTAAATAAAATACGGATGATAGTCATCATCTTTATTACTACTGGGACACAGGTAAAATTTAATGTATGGGATTAGTAGTATTGAAAATGGTAAGTCTGTCAAAATGTTCCGTGCTGTCTGCAGTTAAGGGCATGTATAATACTCGTAAGCCATGTAAATTACACTATTATCTATGCGTAAACTATGTAATATTCTACTTTGGGAAAGACTAGCGTAAAATTGCATTGTTTAGATAAATAGAAGTCTAGAAATGTTTAGTTTTTTTTGGTGTTCATCATCAGCACTGCTCAAAACGCCTCAAATGTCAATATTATTTAATTTAACTATTAATTAAATTTATTTTATTATTATTTTTATTTCTTGTTGGTTAAACGAAACAATACTCAATGGCTCAAACTGACTTCTAATTTCTGTAAACTGTGATTTTATTGTCTTTCTTCTTTATAAACGGAAATATACGGGGAATTTCATAGGCTACCATTGTTCTTTCATCGCAACTTTTTTAATTGCAGGTGTGTTGTATTAATAGAGTATACAAGCAGTTCTAATTGTTGATATAGGTACATTAATCTAAAGAAGCAAGTAGCAAGTGATTAGTTACAGTAAATGAAGAAAAATTAAGCTGTATGTTAAGTATGCTATACCGAATTTGACAGCATGTAAAAAATAGGCTTAGGAATATACCCAATATAGTTGTGGAGGGAAAAACTTTATAAACATTTGCGTTTTCTTTTGTAGAATTAAGAAAACCGTTTGGATACCTGTATGACTTACTATAAAATGTTATGCAAGTTTTTAATACTGATATGAAAAACACTGCATTAAATAAAAAAATTCCACACATTCAGAAA
This sequence comes from Rhyzopertha dominica, assembly GCA_025024175.1. Lineage (NCBI taxonomy): Eukaryota > Metazoa > Arthropoda > Insecta > Coleoptera > Bostrichidae > Rhyzopertha > Rhyzopertha dominica. The sequence goes on from QCXZ01000041.1 coordinate 26,171,920, forward strand.
CCAACAGAGAAATTGGAAACAAAATAATTTCAATTTAGTTGTAGCTGGTACCTATGATACTTTAGTCATAATATACTCGACTTGTATTTTCTACTCAAAATCTACGCTTATCTATATGTTCTACGCGTGTAACGCAGAAAATTATAATTTGCGCGTAGACGCCCATCACTGGTCGTGTGTTAGGAATATTCGCGCTATCTAATAACTCTTCATTGCCGATGCGTGCCAAAATTATATTTGTATCTATAAGCTTTAATTTGAGTGTAATTTATTCAGAAGGTGTTCTATATTTGCTTATAAGATGTATATATAAACTCTTATAATCAATTATTTTTAACTTTGAAAAGCTGATATGAACCGTGAAAACCAGGTAGGATTTGAAAATCACAAGAAAATTGCAACAATCACTCTATTATTATCTTGGCAGTTCCGCAGTTTCGCGAATACTTCATCTGATCACACTTAAATGGAATAATATTTACCCAAGCAAACGGCTGCAGTTGACTCAAGGCGTTAGTTTGTATTTCAGGAGCTCTCTAGAAAATTGCGGGCTGCGCTGTTTAAATAGTATTTCTGTGAACTTCTCTATATCCATTGTTTCATAATACAGTGCAATATAAAACAAAGTATCTAGTTTTATCCCGTTTTGAAATAGGTAGTCTTCTTTAAGCAGATTATGCGCTTATTAACTTGTCTGACTAATTTTACACATATAACCTTAAAAAATAGTCTTTCAGTTTCGGCAATAATATGTTTTACTGTCTTTTGGATTTAAGAATAGGTACTTGTAGGTAAGGATTCACATTATACATTGAAGACGATAGTAAGTCACTCTCCTTGGTTTTGTTAATGTAAATGTTTTTCCAACTAGAAACAAAACTTAATTTTACATTATTAGGTAAAAATATAATTTCATCTTAATTTCTTTATAGCCGATAAATATGGTGCATGGAAAAACATAAATAAGGCTAAAAGTATTACATCGGAAAATTAATCTGCTGACTTGACGCAAACATCTTCGGATTTATCATTTGTTGCCAATTACCAGGTATTGTCAGTGCGCGGGAGATTGTACTAATATAAAATGCATTACAGAACACTACCATGCCCTTTATTGAGTACATTTTGTATCATCGTTCAGAGATATCGGATGAAGCATACTGAACAGACGCTCATTGAGAAATATGGTTATTTATTATTAATTAATTAAAGAAAATGTAACAAATTCTAAAATAATGCATTTAAGAAGAAAATAATAAAATTTTATAGGTATTGTTAAAAACGAAAAAGTAGTGTGGCACAGCGTGATATAGTTTACTAAAACTGGTAAGTACCCTTTATTGTCTGACAAAATAGTTGAATATACATAAGCAAAGCTAACTTGATATTCACAGAAACAGTAAATAACCAGTTTTTTTCCAAATTTCTCAGAGTATTAGTAACACCTAGAGACACCCTTATATCAACTGAAAGAAAATTAGAAGATGCATTTAATACGTAGAAATAAATATACCGTTCTATTTAAAAAAAATCAAGTTAGCCATGTTCGAATTTATCTAAGTTGAAGGCACTATGTTTTCACAATCATTAAGATAAAAATAACCAATCTTTACCTTGTGAGGTAGTATTAGATCTGCCCTATAAAACTGTGAAAACCCCATCTCTCCATCCTTTTTAGTTTGAGAAATTGATTTATTTTCGAGAGCCCCGCGAACGTCATTTTTATTCATAAAATGCCAAAGCATGCCAAAATGGCCTGTCCTAGACCACATGTATACTTAATAAAGTCACTTAATAATTTGATGTATAAACTAAAAATGCAATAATATATGGGGTGTTCCATTTAAAAAAAGAGTAAAGTGCTATACCTAGTAAATGGGACACCCTGTATATGTCTGGATAATTTTAGGTTATATAGTTTTTACCAGGAACATTTTATGTCTTAACTTTTATTTTAACTTTAACAATAAGCAAGTTATTTTACTTTATCGCACTAATTGGCCACCCTGTATATAATAATAATCGTTTGTATTTCTTCTTATTTTTTAAATGAACTTCAGTTTGTTATCAGGATTCTGCTTACGCTTTTCCTCTCAATGGTTTTCACTTCAATGACATGATAAATGTAAATTTTTAAGTTCGTTTTCACAGCAGTAAACAAGGAAGAATGAAATATGTTATAGCAGGAAATACATTTCCTAATTCAGGTTATGACGCAAATAAAGATCCCGGAATTGTGATTCACGCCCTATCCTCAGAGCTCAAATCTGAACAATGAATAATACCATAGTAATTTTTTAATCTAATAAAATGTTGATTAATTTATCTCCCCGAAAATTTGGTTCTGCAGAATATTTCCTAAAAAGCATTGAAACTTGGTAAAAAAAAGAAGACATAGTGAAGCAATGAAAATTTATATCTCTTATTGTTTACTAATTTGATACGGCTTCATTAAGCATTGCTTAACTTGTTGATTGGGAGTAACAAGCTAACGCGAAACAAGCTGTCACGATTGAAGTACGGCGGTATACAAACACCAAAACTTCGTAACATCTCTCCCTCCATACGAATTCAAACAACCATTACTCAAAACAAACATGTACTCAGTTTTCAGTTACAAACCGAATGACGGAGCGCGCCCTTCATAATTAAGCAGTATCAGAATATATAAATGGTAGGCAGGCAAATGTTTAACTGCATGTCTTTTTGTAGCAACCGACGTCATAATGAATAAAATGTGTTAAAGTATACGGGTACAAGAAATAGTTTAACGCTTTTTCAAGAAACACAATTTCATATTATTGTAGAACATAATCAGTGTAGGAGTAATAGTTAACAACTCGCAGTAGATTTTTTTTTGTTAATAAAAATAAACATTTCGTTGTCACATGGATTAGAGTATTTTATTAATTTTTTATTTGGGTATAGACTTTCAGGGATACTTTTACTGACGGCACACGTTTCCTAGAAGGAGCTCCTCAAATAAGCGTTTCATTACTCTGAAAATTGATCCCGTAATACCCTTCTTTTTATAAGGACGTAAACCTAATAAAGCTCTTTTTAACCGTCAACACAATGCCACGAGTTCCTTTAAGACATATAAATTGCTTTTGATAGAACCAAACGTAATGCACGAAGCATTTACCAGAAATACCAGATTAAATTATATAGTTTCGGGAAAATTATTATTTGCATCATTTTCCATTCAAAATTTCGTCATTCTGGTTTCTTAACCGCACACTTTAGAAATCCTAGAATTTTGTAGCCAGCAATGTTATTTAAAACTTGCAAAACATTCAAGAACTTGCTAGAATTAATTTTTGTTTGGGGCATATTTTTAATTTATCTGCATGTATAGAATAAAAATATTATGACAACGACTTGATCAGTAATATTTATTTTGTTCTTATTACAAATGTAAATACATTTATTTTATGAAGTACTTCCTTCTTCATACATACGTATGTATGTACCAAGAAAGACACAAACGTAGGCAAACTAAACATATTACTTACAAAATTTTTGAGAAAATTTATTTTTTCTCATTACATAAAACCACAAACGCGCTAGTCATTTTGATCAAATTTGAATTAATATACTAATAACTATATATCCATTTCAGAATTGTACTTGCTGAAGTTAAAGTATGTAATTAAATATTTATATGATTATTAAATAAGATCTACGTGAAAGCAGACAGAACAATTGGATCATCTGAGTGTTCCAGTCCAGCAATATCACTGCATTCTTTAATAGTGAAAGACCATGATTTCTATTTGTAATATTTTAATTAGGTAACTAAACCAAATATCTTTAAGGATCATACCCTGTATTTCAAAAATTTAAAACCTATTGACAAAAAGAAAAGGTCCAATAATAAATTTAGAGCCTTCCTGATTGTAATTTCGCAATTATGACTGATATTTTACTTTTAACTCCGTATTTGCCTCCATCCTATTAACCTATTTTCTTTTAATAACAAATCGACCCTTATTGTCAATTGTCGTGTTCAAAATGCAATTTCATCTAAATATGCAAAATGTCACAAGCGCACAGCAATCAAATTAAATATGCAATTGACTAATAAATCCGCGCTCTACCTATCAACCTTATAATAACAGTATTAATAATTAATGGCATACTAAAAGATATGTTCACGTTAACCGTACAATAGCTAACTTTTTTATTTAAGGTCGTAAAGCGGTGAGTTAAATGGAGAGGTTTTTTTTGACGACAAAAAAAGCCGTCATACATCAACTGACCGAGACCTTAGCTACAACTTTCTTATTTTAAATGAAACGACTCTCTTATGAATAGCACACTGAATAGAGTGTATCGAATTAAACAAAAAAAGTACTGAGGTACCCCCACTTTACAGTAATTTTTTTAAATTTTTATGTTGAATAATTAGCTACTGTAAATTACTTTATTTTGGGCTATAGCTTTAAAACACAATATTATATTAAAACGACGATAGTACATTTCAACTTGCAGTATTAATAGTAACCGAGATACCCTGTAATAAACAAACAAGTGTGACACCCTGAACAATTAAAGAATGAAATATTAAGTGCAGACAATAATACCTTCACGACGAATTTCTGCTGGTGTGAAAATTTCATAAACCACGGTAATGATAACAATTCACGATTTTGGCTTATTCCACTCAGTGTCCGAAGCTTTGAAACCTCTAGATTACATCGCTTGGGGGGGGGGCAGAATCTGTTAGTGGATTTGGTAAAACCAAGTTCAATATAGCAGAATTTGTTTACTTAAGAAAGTTGTTTAAATAGGGATAAATTAACAAACAGCCAAACTCGCACTTGCGATCACCTGCAGAAGAAAGTCCGCAAGAGACTCGAGAGATAAGTTTGCAACCAGTACTCACGGGCAGAAATATGATTGATATGTAAGGGGATGTTACTTCCCCTAAAACATTAATCTTATACCTCTCAAAGGTTATATGTGGAGATGCACGACACGGATTTATTTTGACAAACTCCGGAAAAATGAAATCGCAAATGAAATAGAAAAACGGTCCAGAAATGTTCATGGTCCTTGTATTTTCAATTGTCTGGAATTGTGGAATTCTCACCTTTGGTTAATTAATAAAGATAGGCATTTCTAAGCAAACTAAATAACACTAAATAAAATTGATGTTTAAATTAAATAATTATTATTATTCTTATTATTGATTTATTTAAATGTACATAAACTTACAACATATCACCAACCATAGTAAGGAGTATTAACTATATACAAGGCAACCAATATTTGTTTCATTTGATATACGCGTATAAAAGATAAAAAAAAGTGGCCAACGTTATATATACAGCTTAATTGGTCTTTTTGTGAGCCTTTGAAGGGAGATTTCCGCAATACTTATTTCAGAGTAAATGCCAGCTTTCGCTGTCATCGGTGTTGTACGGTCCACTTACTGCATAAATGAAAATTGCTGGTTTGTGAAGCACAATAAAATATATCTTCGAATGTTGTTGGCAGGATCCTTTAGCAAACGGGATGCGTTTGACACATCATTTTGATTATAATTAAACGAGCTGTGAAAAAAAATCGGCATTTCAGATAAATAAGATAATAAGAGGCGCGTTACTATTAATGAAGTTGTTGGAACTTTGAGATGATTTCAGCACCTCAGGGTGAAAAATTTCAACGGATAGATAATTTCAAATTGTAGAATTAAATATTATTACTAATCTATGTCAATAATTACAAAATGTATTGTCGTAAAAGAAGCGATGCATTACGAAGAACACGACTGACGTTCAGTATTAGAAAATGCAGCGTAGTATGGTAGTATTGCAGACAATAAATATAAAATTAATTTTGTTAAATACTAAAGATTTGGGAATCACCTTTGATGCGAAACCAATATTCAATGAGAACATCAACTCAGCTGTTCGTGCTTCTTACACAAAACTGGGAACACTGTATTTTAATAACGTAGCTGCAATTAAATGTCTCCACAACTCCGGATGACATGCGCAATATAACGTTAGCATTTCAAAATGTTAAAGTGAAGTGCTTTTCCAAAGTTGAGCAGTCCTTCCAGGTGCAAGGCAACTCGTGCCTCCGACAAAATACGGAACATTTTGAATGTTTATTATATTAACGACAATATAGCATTTCTTTTATGGCCCATTAAGACCCACTTGATTCTAACAGGTACGAACGAAAAAAAGGAAATTTAATTTTTCAACCAACTGTGCTAGTCAAAACTGTATGCTCCATGAAAGATTAGATTGTAGATTTCGTGTTGTTATTAACTGAATCGTATTGCGCGGGGCTAGGGCCTCCTGTTTTCACCTTCACTTAAATAAACATCATTATATCTATGTAGGTGTGTAATTTTCCATTAAGTATAAAAATTAATAATTATTATTATACATTGAAATAATTTTATGCAAGCCCATATTTTAGTAAGGAGGTTGAAGAAATACTTACTGTATTGTTGTATGTTCCAATAGCAAGTATGGAAAGTTAAAAGTGAACCCATTACCAAACCATATTTTTGTTCACAAATCCAAACTTAGTGGGGTCTCTACTAGATGATACGCTAGCCACGGGAATATAATAGAACGAGACTTTTTATGAACACCTTTAAGTCCTACAGTGGGAAATTTGTTTATGGAAAACTTCGAAGAGGTATCGGCTAACAGTTTTCAGCCTAAATATTGATATATGTCTATAAATGATCCGTTTTTATTTGGACCCACGGTATGCAAGGGTTAGATAGATTTCTAAAGCATTTGAATAGTCAAAACTGTAGCATAAAATTAATAATGGAGTTAGAAAGAATAGTTTTACCTTTATTGGCTGTCCAAATTTACAAAGAAAGCGCTGGTCAGTTAAGAAATAGAGTCAACAGAAAACCTACAGATACACACTTCCAAAATAATAGCCTTATAAGGACGTAGTTTGTTAGAAATATATCATCTTAAACCATTAGCGCTAGTACGGAAGGGTTAGAGTAATAGAAATATTTGATCAATTTTTAATATAAATAAATAAATACAAACACGTTAGCCACTCCCCGGGAAATTATTACAAGTTGTAAAAGAGAGTGGGAAAATTGTGTGCACATAAGGCAAATTTGCAGCTGGGATCGAATCCTTACAGTTAATGCACTGTTTATTTTAATGTAGGCACCAAAAAATTTTATTGTGTAAGATAAGATACGACCTGCCATGTAGGTGTAAGACAAAAATTAAATGCCGATAATCTCAAAAGCGCACAATTACCCAATTCTTGGGGTAATTGTGCACAAGTGGTGGGGAATTTTGTACATACATGAGGTACGTGTACGCAATACATTTCAGACTACACATAAGCACGGATTGGACTAAGAACATAGTTTATTCATCCAATTCATGATCATCACATATGTATTGGTATTCCAATTCTGACTGATTGCTTGTTTTTGTTTTCCTTCTTCTCGTTTTTCGCTGTGTCACTTTGTTTGTTGGAAGTGGTTAATTTAATTTAATTTACCTACTTTTTTTTTCTCAGCAGCTATTTTTTTAACGGTCAGCTGCTTCCAATTTCTTCTTGTTAGCAGTAGCCGTAAGTATTTCTGAATGGTGATTTGTCCGAGATTTCCTCTTGGATACATCTAACATTCCTTTTTGCATTGCAATCTAATGGTTGTACCATTCTGTATTACGGTAAGTCTCAAGTTGGTCGGATACCAAGTATTTTTCAGCGTCTTGTTGTTGTATGATCAAGGCATCTACGAATAGCAAGCAGTTGATTCAGCTACATGGAAGATAATCGTGCACACGTGATGATAATGCAGCGCACCATTACTCCAAAGTGGTGCGCACAATTACTTCAAAGTCACTTTAATATTATAAGACCAGCACAATTCACAAACACTTCAATGCGATTGCGGATTTTTGTATGACATAATGCTGGATGCGGTCGTGCATGAAAAATCATTATTAAAATAAACAAGAGTGCTTACTTCCTTAGTTGATGCGAACAACAAATTATAAGTAATAACTCGTTTTGATGATAGGCGGACTTTTTTATTAGCAAAGAGCACCGCGGCCAAAGTTGCTATCTGAGATTACTTAATGCACTGTTTATTAGATGACAGCAATACTTTTGCTCATAACCTGACAGCCTATTTACGAGAATTCAAATGGGCACAATTACCCGCTGCGCACAATTCCCGCATATAGATAAAAACTTCCATCTAGAACAGTACAAGTAGTGCAAGTAATAGTGTTACTTTATTAACCAAAAAGGAGACCCAAACTGTTGTAATATTCAGACAACACCTAAACCTACCTGCAAATAATGTAGAAAATAACAAAAAAACGAAAACCACAGCCTCGCTAAAGTCCGGTCAAAAAGATAAAAAACCCAAAATTTGAAAAGCGTATGGTTAACCTCTAAATTAATAAAGGATAAAACTTACCAATAATATGATTCTAAACACATTGTAGTTTTTTAACTTTTGGTTGCTGAAGATGGAAGTTTTTATCTTCCGAAACATATACAACTTCTATAATCATTATATTCCCTAGGAAGTGAACACCGTGGTTTATTAATTTACTTCATCACCTTCTCCACAGGATAGACCTACTAAATATAAGTGCTCGTCCAAATAAAGTAAATTCTCAATCGTCACAAAGTAATTTAAAATTGTTTGGCTATGTGCAAGATCTTTCGGAAAAATTAAAGAGTATACTTAGAAAGCATGATGATACTGCAGTTGCGGATAGCACATATAACAATTTAGATAAAAATATGTTCAACTAAAGATAAAGCACATTTAGAAAGTGAAGATGTTTACAAAATTACTTGTCCTTGCTGCAAGGACAGACCAAATGAAAAGTAGGAACCCGTTTAAAAGAACACATATGTGCTACGTGCCATCAGGCTTCTGTGGCTGAACATTCGTATTTAACTAAACGTATGATAGATTTTGATAAAAAAAGAAATATTACCTACTACAAAAGTCTAATAAAAGAATCTAGAAAATTTTTTAGAAATACTGGTAGGGATAAAGGAAATTATAAACTAGGTGTTATTTGGAACGCAATTTTGTAGTTTTTTTTTTATCAAGTAGTTCGTTTATATCTAGTATGCATGTAGTTCCTTTCTACTCGATCGGTTTCGATTTATCAGGTTGCACGTTTTTTCTATGACGCCTTGCTTCCTTGGTGACTTGTTTATTTACTTTCACAATTTTGTTTCAGCTCGTGTCAGACAATTTCTGTAGGTCGATAAGAAACAACATTTTTCCGAAAACATAATTATCTAAAAAATATGTATGCTTTTTAGAAATTACGGCGATACCATCACACATATTGACTTTTCGTTAACGGAGTCTTTGCACACCTATTCATATATCATTTCTGACCACTGCGCTTGTTAACATCGATTATTCCAGTAGCAGCTTTCAATTCCATGAATGATTAGGTGCCACTACTAAAGGACGACCTTTAGACAATTTGCATATTCCACAATTCGAAATGATAAACACGTCAATAAGCATCTCTAATCAGTATCAGAGAAATTAAAACATGTGTGTCGCTAAAAACATGGAAATGAAGCTTATTTATTGCGCGATATTAAATTGAACCTGGAGTACTAAGAAATTAGAATTGGGATATTAATTTTCTTGGAACTACTTAACGATTGTACATTAGAATGACCGAATCATGGCCAATTATACTTTACACAGCTTGTTGCGTTATTAGCTATTTTAAATTCGTTTAACACATATATTCCGGAAGGTACAGAAATAAAACTTTTTCTCCTCTGTTTATTTACGCCTCCCTTAATAATGTGCTAACAGCATCGTGTCTTTTATTGATTTTAGATGAGATGCCAAGCTTATATTTTAAAAAAAACCGTGTATTAGAAACACATAAATAGAATTAGTTGCCGTTTTATTCAGTGGAATGTTTGTCAGGATTCAGGAGGAATTTTCAGACTACACACATACAGTAGCTTCGTTTGCACACACACACACCACTTACTAGATAAAACATCGTCCCGACCCAGATCCGAAGATCCAATTGGACCAGGCTAACTATATGTAATTGCACAACCACTGGTTTACCTAAATTAGCTGCTAGGAATGGTTTTGTGTGGTTCTAAAGAACACTTCCCAACAAGCAACGCTGTCACGAACGTTGCCTAATGTAGGCGAGGCTAGGACTGACAAGACGCGGGCGACGCACCATCGACGCAAGCGCCCAACGACCTCGTCCTTACGACATCCTGATGATTATGTGCGTCCCAGTCCTGCGATTACCTTATGGAAGCGTGAAATAGATGTTTCCGAGGTATAAACATCGGAAATAACTGAAGATCGATTCGCATCAGTCCGTACATGTTATTAGGCTAATTAATTGCGTTGCCGCACGGAATCGTATTGCGTAGGTATTGAAGGCATGTCATCATGTTACAAAGCTCGTTTGTTAACCACGGAGCTTTTATGCGTGTTGGGAAATAACTGATACTAAATGGGATATCATGACGCCTTGGTTTGATCAAATTAGAAAGTAAGCAATTTTGAAGGTGCACATTTCATAAGCTTAAGCAATGATCAATGGATGGGAAAATTGTAAACTTTTTTATCATAGTTATGGCTTGTACAGGGTGTCCCACCCCTCGTGTCTAAGCATGGGTAACTTTGTTATGTGAATAGCTACACAGTATATTAAATGGAGGCAAAGATGCTAAATTTGGCACCCAGCAATAATAAATTTGCAAATTTAAGATATCTGCAACAATTTCTAAGTTATTAAAAAGGAAACTGAAAACGTCGATTTTATGTAATAAAAACATTCCTAAGGCAGTTTTTTTACTAATTTTAATTCAGGTATTTCTACTATGTTTCGGAAACTTGTAACCATCTCTGAGTATATTTTTTATGAAGTGTTTTTGAATTTTTTTTAAGTTCAACGATATGTAGGTAATTCTTGGGTAATATTTTACTAACGGACTATATTTGAAATCCACAAAAACAGTTTTTTATTGACAGTTGCTAATTTACTATGCTATGCTATGCTATGCTATGAACCAAATGGTATTTGTTGTTTACTGTATCAGTGTACTACCAGTGACGGCGCTAAGAGAGGCCTAGGTGGGCACTTGCCCACCCCATTGATTGCGGCGCTCATCTAGATATATTAAATATTTCATTGCCAAGATTCTAAAAAGTTTCGCGTCCATTCATAGTTCGGCGCTACCCTGTACAATAGTACAAAACGATCCAAATCTAGTGAACGTGCCGTTCTATATAAAAAAGTTTGTTTATGTTTAGATATGACCAGTGTCGAAGTTTAATGCGACTTCATCATCAGACCACAACAGGATAAGCACAAGGGCGGATCCAACTGTCAGATCAGTGGAGTCACCTAGATAGGACAGGCTATAATTTGATTAAAATAAATAAAGATAAATAGACTAATTAAAAAGAAATTATATTGTTTTGTTATTGTAATCACATGAAAAGTGTTTCGGTATTGACACACATAGGACTAGATCGTGTTCCAATTGGTATTAGAACATAACCACACCAATTCGAACACAATCTAATGTGTTTTTTAGAGCTTTGAAAAAGCAGCAAAACAGTGCTGCGAAACGTCGGCATTAATAAAACAATTTACACCTAACAGAAGATAATTTTGTTTGTCCCAACCCCAACAAATCTTTCTCCATTACTTGTAATGATGAGGGATGATACAAATCCATAAAATTCTAGTACCTTTTTTGTGAAAAACATTCTTGAATGGTAATCGATAAAGTAATTCTGTATGCGCACTGCTCTATAAATATTATGTAGATTGTGTTATTATTAAGTGTTGCTCTATATTTTATTTATTTATTAAAATATAAAAACAGTAATAAATGTTTCTAATTATATTAAAAGTATTTTAGATACCTGCTGTACATTATACTCTGCATATATGTATAAAAATGTTAAAGCCGCAGATCTTTATTTTGCATGTGAATTGCAATGTATTGTTATTATTATTAGTTATTAGTGCCCACCAATCTCAAAAGTCTTGGCGTCGTAGCTGTGTAGTACTACAAATTTCATGCAAAAAGAGCTTCGCAAGTCAAAAATACAGAATTAGGTTCCGCTGAATAAGCCAACAATTCTACGCACGGCGCGGTAATAAATGGCGTAAATAAAAAATGGGTAAAGTAAGCCGGTGGCGTATTCACCGATCCTCAGCTTTAGACCCAGCAAGATAAAAGACGCGCTCTGATTGGTTAGAGCCTTGTGACTATATCTGCTAGTAGATTAAAGCTCAGTAGGTAATGTTTAAATCATGCGGTCTGTCTGTCAATATTCGCAGTAGGACAAATTGTTTGTTTATGTCTTCAAAGTATAATATTATACAAATAGATGCGATTTCTACAATAGTTGAAGTGATTGAATTATGAGAACTATTGTAAATTGTTTCTCTCATGTCCAAGTGTAGCACGGGGGAATATTTGTTAGCACCAAACCTTTCTTTACAATACCCTTAATTGTAGTTGACTGAGTTTACACCTGTGGGACGTTCTAATTTTCTCGCAGAGGCATAACTTAAAAGAAACTACCCATAGTTCCATGAATAACACTGTTTGAGCCTACAACTGCAGCACTTGAAATTAATGAACAAGTAGATAAGAGCGGAGATGGTATCAAGATAAAACTGGTTGCATTGGAACAGTATGGTAACAACTTACTCATAAAGTAAAAACAAATTAAGCAATTGTATGCAAATTTATTCTAAAATAACAGTTATATCTGCTGTAGCTGGGTGCTGGGTGACCGACTTTTGGGATCGACATATTCGGAGAAGATTTGACAGACAACGTTATTCACATTTTTTTGAAAAACAATTTCCACTGAGTGTTTTACAGAATATTTGGTTCCAGCAGGACTGTCCACCGCTACACAAGTAGTGGAATTATTTAAATACAGCTTTAATGTAGGTACAATAAATTGGGGTATAGGGATCTGAAAATTCCTAGCTCACTCATCAGATTTGAATGCCCTTGCTTTTTTTCTTTGGGTAGTTGTTTGCCTCCAAAAGTTGCCGTCGGGATATCCACCGTACACTTAACAGTATAAGACAATGACTGTGTTTTTGTCTAGAGCAAAATGGAAGCTTATTTGAACATTTACTTTAGTAACTGCATGTAATTATTGTCTTTGTTTAATATCAAATACTATATATTTTTTGAAAATGTAATTTTGAATAATAAGCTTTATGCGGTTGTTTTTTGTTCATAAGTCGCCTAGCATAATTAGCGAGAACTAGGTCTCTAATGCATTTTTGCATAATACAGCAAGAAACAACGATAAATATGAATAATCCGTTTTTTTTAACCAGAGCCAATTACGGAAATGTCATCTAGTCTAAATCAACAACTGTAACATATTGCTGAACTCAGAAAACAATATCTTTAATGTCAGAAATGAAATAACGCTTCATAAAGAAAAATAAACTTGAAGATGGTTACAACCTTCCGAAACGTCATTAAAAAATTATCTGAATAGAAGCTTTATGAAAAAGTACCCTAAAATATTAATATATTATAAAAATGACATTTTCATATTTTCTTAATATCGCAAAAACTGCTGCAGTTAACCTAAATCTGAAAACAAATTATTGTTGAGCATAAAATTTAGTAACTTTGTCTCCAGTTTACCTCCTTCGTAGTTTTTCAAATAACAAAGTTACTCATACATAGATACAAGGAATGGGACACCCTGTATAGAGTGAACCTTCAAAACATTTCTTTGGTCCTATGTAGCATATGTCTACCTTGGTGTGTTAACATATTTTTTGGCGCACATATATTAAAAAATTAAAAAATAAATACGTTCGAATTCGAAAATGGGTAAGTATCCCATTACTGAAAGCAATTTTCAGTGCTTTACATAGCAACGAAGACTCAAGTTTTTCCATAGAAATACATGACAAAATAAATAACTCAAAACAGGACCTACAAAATTTAGGTATTATTCTTATGGATTAAAGATGAAATAAGTTATATACCGTCCATTAAAAGGGTATACCTTCGGGTGTGGTTAGTATACACGTCGCGGATATATGCCTTTCACGATGTCGTTGGCTGTTAGATTTTAATACGGTGTTAAAACATTTTTCCGGAAACTTCTGTTAATGGATTATCTAGATATCCACGCACAGCTGCACTTAACTGTAATTTAGCTGTAAAATGCTTGTAAATGCATTGCGAGCCAACTTGTGTTGTAATAACTTGTAGTATTATGAACTTTAAATTTACTATAAGGAAATTTTCCTAATAAATCCTTAGTAAAATTATAATGTTATTTTCTCTGTACTTTTTTGGACACCTTGCAATTTATTACAATTTTTAATTTTTTGTCTCGTATAAAAGTGGGATTAATAGGAACATCATTAAATTAATCATGGATTAACAATGTGTATAGACAATTTAAGAAAATAGGATATAAAACATAAAAAGACAATTATCTGACAAATTACGTTGCAGTATGCAAGGAAGGTTCAACGATAGTAGTTAGTTGGATTACGTATAAGTTTAAATTAGGTATCTCATTTTTCATTTATATTATTATGCACTGTTAGGAACAAAAGTGACGATCTTTTGAGCTGATTAAGATATATTTTGGTCTGTAATACTGTCGAAGATGTTTAGTAGGAATAAACGTAAAGGGCCATTATGGTAATTGTTTGTCATTTGGGTACTATCCTTTATGCAATACTTAATTAGTATTGAAGTTGTATTACTGATGATTAGGCAAAGTAAAAATATTACGAGCAAGGAATTAGTTGACATTGTATTCTCGGTAAGTGTCAAAGATATGATTTGTTGGAGTCCAGCGCACAGCGTTATCGTGAGAGACAACTACGGTATTAGTCCAATTTTGAAATAGTAGTCTAAAAACCGTACAAGACCTAGAATGTAATATTCGTCAAATATGTAATAATGGGCGTTTGTAAAACACGCATTAAGTAAGCCCATGATGCTGTTTGTCGTAATGAACTTTGTACGTCACAGTAGTGATGCATCAAACTGAACTGTCACTTGTGTCGACTCTCGACTGTCAAACGAGCTTTGTTATTTTTGTCTGCTTGCTGCTCCCTAATTTTCTGCATTCCGCGATTTGTAAACGGTTTCGCAGAATTAGCGTTGTCCGTATTGGTTACAGGTAGCAGTAATATCCATAGACAAATAAACCTCACAAGAAGGAGATGGTTTGTTTCATAGGGATAAACTAAAAATCAGCTACACCAGCGACACCATGCGACTTGCGCAAGCGCAAACGCCAGTAAAGCAAAAAACTGTGATATAGCAGACTATCAGTACAAATATAATAGTTAATCGAGCACTCTCTTAATTAAAGCTAGGTACTGTAACATTATTTATTAGTAAGGCACCCTCACTATTATGACACGTTTCCAAAGTGTATCATAAGTTGTCTTTGGCGACTTGGTCTGCTGACAGTCGTAAATAAAGGAAGAATCACGCCATATGATGATCACGAATATATTTGGTGCAACATTAGGTTCGTTGGTTTGTGTTTTCTGTTTAATGTTCAAAAATGATAAAATATATTTATTTACTTAAACTATTATTTTAGCCGATATAACTATTTTCTAAACAATTGTATTCTTTAATTTTACTACAAATGCAGCAATAAATCGATTCTTGTCCCAAACCATAATTACCGCCACATCAGCAGTCCTGTTGTTTGGAGCTGCAATCTTGATTCGTTTCCGAATCGCTGCATTTGCTATGGTAATAGCACTGAATACGTCACACCCGTCACACTAGCCAAACGTCAAATATGCATCAAATGATACGATCTTATTTACACGACAGACGCTATATTCGCGTTAGAGAGAGAAAGCCATGGTTGCATGACCATATGAACGTTACGATACAACCGGAATTGCCAGATTATCCGTCACAGAATTCTTAGATTTCTACCATCCATTCCAAAAATAAATGTATCAAAAGTTATTTGCAGGTGATTTCCAGAAAAATTTTAGTTTTTTAGGTGGACTTTTTGTCAAATAGACCAAGAAATCTTCTTCTAAAAAATGGTGCTAATAGTAGATATGTATTATCGATCGTTTAGAATTTAGTATAAGTGACTTTTGAATGTACGGGTGGGAATTCTAGGCAATTAGTTAATTATAGTTTATAGCTTGCCGGATTTGCACAGTAAAATTCCTTTAATTAGGCTGCGGTTAATTAGCTACAACGGGATGCAGCTTTTCGGCACTACTCAATGGCAGTTGGACAATTCTTGATTAAAGCTTATCCTCATAGATGGTGTGGTCGTAAAAAATCAATTACTTGTCCACAAAGCTCGCCAGATCTCACAAGCGTATGCTGCTACTTCTTACTGCTTGTTTTCATCCAAAACATTTAATGATCTGCGTTCACTAAAAAATCGGTATCGTCTACGCTTATCTCACAATGGGCTTCACAATAAAAAATTAGTTTAGAATATTATATTTTAGTTGTAGTGTTACCAACTTGTGTTTTCATTGTTATTGTTGTTGCTGCCATTACGGTATTGTTCTTTTTTCAAACATACCAGTAATAATGCTAGCATTTCTAGGTCACGAATAATGCGAGAAAAAAATTGTTTCTACGATATTTATATGAACATCATTAATATTTAAAGCCAAACTGTTAGTTTTCAGTTTTAAGCTTTCATGCTGCATCAAGCCGTGGCTTACATGAAAACAAACACACCACTTTATTTTGTATACCTTTTAACTGTTTTGTATTGTACCAACATAAAATATGAGCACAAGTAAGCTTAAATAAACAATTTCCTATGCCTCCTTCGTTTTTTTACTAAAACTTTTTTAGCGTCAAAAATGAAATCACTTTTACGTTGACCGAGGAACCCGTTATGTATTTACAATGGTAATATAGAAATTTACATTACATATAAGAAATAAAATTTTAGAGCTCTCAGAGAAAAAGGGGCATCCTGTATAGGTAGATGAAAACGCAGAATTCAAATCTATGAAACTTTTTTGTATAAAGAGAATTTCTGCCTTTCTGGTGATTTTGTGGCGATAACAAAGCGTAATTGCTTCCAAAACATTCATTACTACAAAAACAACCTTATAATGATGGGGTAGCGCAATAAAATATGTATCAAAGTACCGTAATTGCCTACTCACCAGCAAAATTATTGGTATAATAAAATATCTTCCTGAGGTTTAGTTTAGAGCTTGCTATGAACTAGGCATTCTAAGTATTCTTATGAAAATAGAGTACTTTGAATCTCTCATCTGTACTCTGCCTTGACATAATTAAATGGAATTTAATTCCAATTCTTGCAAGTGAGGACTGAACACGAATTCAATAATTTTTATTCATCTACTCCAGTGATTAATAGACTTGTTCACCTATTCGGAAAGTTAGTGAACTAAAACGTTTTATTAATAGTTGAATTCGTTTTTACGCTCTCTCTAGGTCACTAAGCCAGTTAGATCTATTTTTTTATTTCATATACTTAGATACATGCATCGTGATAATAGTATTTGAATTATATGTTTACAAACATTTAATATCTATCCAATGCTGCTTAAAAGCTTATAGTAGTAGGAAAAAGTGTTTGGCAACTATAAAATTCTTCAAACATGTACACCGTCTATCTTAGAAAAGATGTGCTAATCATAATTATTATCCAATTACAATGGTAAGTTCGTTTATATACATTAATGCTGTTATTAAATTAATTTAAATTCTGCTACAGCATATAATGAGTGAAACTAACTTATCAATACTTCTACAACGGCTAAATAGGTAGAAGGCACTGCTTCTTTTACACAAGGTGGCGCAATAGTCTTCGCTCGTTTTCCTAAAGTAACATCTTTATTTGTACATTAAAAAACTGTTCTGCTTATATATTATTATTTATTTTATTTATTTTTTTTTAATTAAGTTCCAAAGTAATATCCGTTAAATGGTCGCCGTCACAGTTTACAACATTTACCGTAACTTTTATTAAAACTTTTTGTGGTTAATTCCCCACTTCTTGTCGAATGTTTTCCTTTAGGGACGCCAAGGTCTGTGGCTTGTTCATATAGGTTCGTGACTTCAGAAAATTCCAAGGGACGAAGATTGGATCAGTCAAATCAGACGATCTTGCAAGTCACTGCAAATTGCCGAAACTAATGCCCAGGAAATGTTTACTAAATAATGTAAAAATGCGCTTGTGCTGTGTGTGTCATTGCACCATCCCGATGAAGCCACATATTTTTCAAATCCAATTTGTTGATTTGTGATAGCATAAATTTGCTGATCATGGTCTTGTAGCGCTCAGCAGTTAGAGTAGGTAACAGAGTTCCAAAAACAGTTTTCGAAAAAAAAAAATTATTTCACAAATTTAGAATACGTACATGATGCCAGTAGACGTCATTTGCAAACAAGCGAACATCGTCCGATGCGTCACCTTTTAGTTGGAGTTCCATAATTATCCGTTCATTTCCAGATTTCAACACGTAAGTATATAGCAATAGAAAAAAGAAATAGGTTGCCTATTCACCTTTAAGTTAGTTACTGGTAAAGAATAATTTGGTAGTTATAATGAAATAAGATTAACATTCCGCATAAATGGTTTTTTCCACAGCCCATTATGCGTAAAGCATTATTCGGCAACACCTAAGTGTTCTGCTTTGCATTTCAAATCCAGATCCATCCAGCGTGCAAACACATCCCCCTCACAATCAGCATTTTTTGACAGGTTCGCCGTCGCTCACTGCATCTAAATGTTTCAAAATACTTGGTGCCCTGGGGTAAATTTATGGCAAGTTATTTATCATCAGCAGTTTTGAAGGGGGTGAGTTATTAAAGAGGAAAATTTCGTGTGCTTTAGGGAAGCAACATGTTTAGTGACGATCCCCTTCGCCTTTAAACTTTAACGTGACGAGGTAAATATATGCAGTACAAGGCATATGCATCAACGGTGGGCAATCGATATAGTATGATTGCAGCAGACCAAGCAAGTATTTAATTATTTAGCTAGAGAATGGATGGTCACTTTAAGTGTTTAAATAATTCTTGGCATGATTCACAATTAAGCCGAAACTAAATAGTCTAAGGGATCGCAAACTGGCGTTAAAAAGGAAACGTTAATCAAAAAAAGTTTCCGTTGTATCTTTGATACACCTACATCCGTATCTCAGCTTAACGTAGACACATGTATCTTGAATGCGCGGTAGCAATTTTATTTCACTGGACTCTTTTTCGATGAGTTTTTAAGACTGTACTTACCGCCCGCACTAAATGACGTAGACAGAATTTCACAAAATGAATAGCCATCTGCAATTTAGGTTTCTGCAGTAACAAACAGTACTAACCTACGTCATATTCCGTAAAGCTAACGCTAAATGTCTTCTATACATTTTTGTAAAATGACCCTCAAGGTGCGGTGTAAGGCATGTCCCCGTCAAAAGGTGTTTTTAAAATGTATTTAATAAATGTTGACAATCCCACTACTCTCATATTAATTCAAAGTTAATTTTTTCGTATGATATTTTATGACAAAATACGGAACTGATAAAGTTTGATAGTAAAAAAAAGAGAACATGTTCCGCAATTATTATTAGTTGAAGTATAATAGTAAGGTTCATTGGACTTGGACACAGTAGAATGGTTATATGAGGTTTCGCCCCCACCGTTTCGCCCTCATCGTTTCGCCCCTGCCGTTTCGCCCCCGGACTTTCACTCCTGTCATTATGTGCAGTGCCTAACAAATAACCATATCTACTGTCTATTCTACCATAGCTTTTTTCCGATATTTTTTATCCGTATTGAGATCGCACGATTATTATTAGTTTTAGGTTTAACACCTAATAATAATTATGAAACCTCATATCTACACAGACTGTTGTTGTTTTTTAATTATTTATAAACTGACAAATATTTGGAAACGAATTACCACAAGCGCCTTGAAAACCGCGATGCCATTCTTCAATGTTGTTTATCTTATGATGATCATTTAAAGTTCTGCTGTACACATTCACATTTCAACAGGAAACTGAGAAGCTCGTCTTTGTCTTCTTAACATAGTTCAGGCCTAGTATTTTACTCCACAACGCAATTACATAAATCTGGTTTTGTCTTAGATCCTCAAATTTATCTAATTTCTGCATATATAAGTCTGTGTTGAGAAACGCTTATCGTATGCCGATTAATTCAGCTTTTAATTTTGGATTCTGCATGTCTTAGAAGATTAAAAAGTAAATATGTAGGTATTCTAATATCCATCGTGTCTAGAAGTTCTCCTACATGTAAAAGAAATCCTAAGCATCGACTTATTTTTATCCTTTTCCAGTTAATTTTTGTCAGTATATGTCTCGTTTATTTTAGGTAGGTACTTATACAATGTTTTTGTATTTGCTATTTCTTCAAATAACATTTAAATTATTTATTCTCTTACGTGATTAAAAATATCCCAACCTTGTCAAAAAGTGGGCAAAAAACCACCATGTTCTGCAACAATAGGCTTGACATTACGAGCAATGTCGAAATATTTTTCAAAATTAAATTAAATAAATTGAAATTTGAATAAAAAACATGTGAGAAATTTTACACAGGGCGAAACGGCCGGGGGCGAAACGGCAGGGGCGAAAGGATGGGGGCGAAACGTCCGTATCCCCAGTATAATAAAAGAACCAGTAAAATCAATCCCCACTTTTCTTGGGGTTAAATTTACACGACTGATCAGTTGCGGCAGTATGCAAGCATACTATTGGTTGTTCTCCGCGTGGAGACTTACTCGTTACCCTGGCAACGCACGCGCACTTGTTTAGCATAGTGTAAACAAAAATATATGCATGGCTACTGCTATGGAAGCCGGAACGTTATGTTAACGGAGATTGATGGTAAATCAAAATCGAAACCGACACACCATAATAATAAACCAAGAAAACATGTTTAGTAATCAAACCTGTTAGCGTCCTCTGAAAATCTAAACAAAGAAACTCCTATTTTTGATTTCATCATACAAATATGTGCTGGCATAGTGCAAATCACAGAGCAGTGCAGATGAAAACAAATCAAAAACACAACACAAACAAACTACAAACACGTAAAATCATCGATTATGATTGCCACATTGCCAGATTTATTGGCGCATAGATCCGTAATATACATGTAGACTGCTCACAGTAGTCACTAATTCTTCAGAGCAATTTAATGCTCAATGAATAGTAACTACTACATAATAACATGTACGTAACACTGTAAAACTAAGAATCACAATATACCGTGCGTAACAGCAACAAATACAGGTCAGGTCAGGTCAGGTCAAACTGTCCATGCTGGCAATAGCGCGGAATCAGGACGCAGCTTTCTGCTAAGCTTGAAAACGTTTTTCGGAAATCTAAACCGCCTTGAGATCATATATGCCGACAAAACCGTGAAATAGAAGATATGTATATGCGTTACTTTCTCACCAAAGATCTTAATATAAAACTTCATAGTCATTTATTGTTATTACTTTGAAAATCGCGGAAATAACAAACGATTTTTCATTTAGAGGTAGAACACCGTACATATTGTTTTTTAATTATAAGCTCAAATAATAAACTTTCTTGCTTTTAACTTCAAAAGCGACAGAACTCCCATAAAAATTTTCATGCCCCATTTCACCCCCTCGAAACGATGGAACACGTGTTTATTTATTTTTAATCAGAAGCCTAAAAATAAAGTTTCATGCTTGTAGCCTAAAGAATGGCGAAATTCCTTACAATGGGTGGAATTTAGAATAATGTTTGAATACATCTTTATTTATGTCTAATCAAACCCTAGAAACAAAGTTTCATGCTACTAGCTTCAAAAATGACGGATAAAACATCATCATTCATCCCCTATTTCACGCCCTTAAAAAAGGAATTTACAAAAAATAACACTCATTTATTTATTTCTAATAAAAAAGCCTAAAAATAAAGTTTCATGCTCCTAGCTTCAAGAATAACAGACTTTCATACAAACTTTCGTCCGCTATTTCACCTCTTAAGGGCGGAATTTACCAAAACGCTGGAACACTCATTCATTTATTTCTAATCAAAAGCGTAAAAATAGTTTCGTTCCCCAAGCTTTTTTGTTTGATGGTCCCTGTTTTTTTTATGGCGGAGGGGGGGGGCATTTCCTTCCTTTCGGTTATAAACTGAAGGTGACTATTTGTACCTTACAGACAAAGAGAGATGATATCTGCCTCACCACTATTTACCTAGCATCTACCTTACTTTTTCTTTTGTGTTAAATTAATGAGAACAAATATAATAGGAACGTGTTTAGCGTGGTTTACATCTTGGACACAACAAAACATTTTCCTTATAGTTATGTATCTACAGGCAGTTAATTTGATGTATCTCATTGTTATTTTACTGCAATCTTATTATTTTTCTTGCTACAAAGGGATGAACTTTAGACAATTCCTGCACTCAGTTGAAATGAATCCTTGCTGTCACGAAACGTGATATTGATCATTGAATACAAAGCGCATGCTGCAAACAAACTTCTCTTCAGAACTAGGATCAGTCTCGCAACCCAACTTTACCTTTGAACGTTATCTCACTGTTATTCGCAGTAACATGCATATAGATACATATATATTAGCTGGATTATTCCGTAGAGGAACATGACCTATACAAACATGCATCGAAAATTTTAATAGTTATAAATAAGGGTTTAACGGACAGTATAAATTTTTAAACATTTGAGAAGTTATCACGTATTACAAAAACGTAATTTTATAAAAACAAAAAAAGGAAACAAAAATGATTATTGAACTGCAAAAGAATTATACAGGTGTATACCGCTCACGCAATGGGCAAATACCATGACTAGCTGTAGGAGTGGGCTGGGTTCAAACTTCACAGCTAATTTCAAAATTAAAAAGAGAGCCAAGGCGCCAGATAATTTTAAGCCCAACAAAGTTATCCGATAAATCACTGACAAAAAATTACCAAAATAACAGTGACAGTAGGTTTGCGGAAATAACAAAGAAACTATTACTAAGCGTTTATTACAGAAGTAAAATTAGTGACACACCTTGATTGAAATTAAAMTTTAATGAACTTTTTGAACTTAAATTTATTAGATATAAAGCCGGATGTACTAAATCAAGTGAATCCTAGTGTTTACTGCAATTTCCAAACATATGAGTGCGCATTCATATTTACAATCGTTGGAAAACCAATAGCACAAGGCTTCGAAATAAAGTTAAAGTGTTATCAATTAGTACAAACGCCACAAATATATATATCAAACGCAATATAAACTATACAAAAAAACTACGTTACAAGGGATAATGAGAAAATACAAAATAATCAGGTAAGTAATGAATCAATCGATTCTTTTACAAATAACTTGACCGGTAACTGAAAGGTACGTATTATCTTAAAATGTAAGTACGCAATGCTACAAAACACGAAATGAATTCTCGATTCGGCGTGATCTCCACTATGGCAGTCAATACAAAATAGCAATACACACAAAAGTCTTAGCGATCACTTCAAATGAATGATGTGAGGTAAGTAAGACGACACAACGAAAATTTTGTACTCAGCCTAGGTCCAAGATAGAGACAGTTACCACATCCTTCAGGGCAGAGCTTAATGTACACTGGATGGTTACGTAAGTCAAGCCAGACTCAGATCTATCGCCGCTGCTTCGTCTCAGATTGGATACTCAACCAGACCAATCCCGGAAAACACTGAATTTTCCGCAGGGCGTTGCGTGAGTCCAGTTGACCTCGCTCTGTTTTCTCTTTGATTTTCTTTGCCAGGAAAGTAAAAAAAAGCCTAACGAATGGATAGTTAGATATAAAGAAATTCCTAGGTTCGACACTTACCCTATATGGAGGCGGGCTTTTCACACTCGGATTTATTAAACTGAAGATTGTTAAGTCAGGAAATATGGCTGCTGTAGTGAATTAAGCGAATCCAGCGTCAGCTGATTGTTATTATCGACGAAGACTAAGGGTCTCGAAATATTACTAAATCTCACCCACGAAATCAAATACCAAAATGTCGACGACAACAATTTGTAGTAAAATATTAAATCCTGCTTTATGCAGTTGGAATTTTACCGAAATTTATTTTACTACGTCCCCGCTTTTCAGCTTTCACTCAGGCCCTCAGTTCAACTAGTGTACTGATACCTGACAGGTAAAAGAAGGCCACATTCAGGCGCAAGAAACCAAGGTGAAGATATTTTCGATGTAGAACGGGATGCAGCAATCGGATAAACTTATTTTGAATTAAACCGCCGAATTAGCGTTTTAGCATTACGTTCCAATGTAAGCAAAATGACAACAAAAATATATTTGGAAAAATGCATCGTTAGTGAAACTTAATCACCTAAAAGACTGTTAATAGAAGAGTTTAGAAAAAAAGAACATTACGAAATTAAATGACCGTTACAAAGTATGATGTTTGTTGGCAATCACGGCATGTGTTAAGGAAAACATACGAAGTATAATGAGAGTGACAGCGGAAAATCTTGGAAACCACAACTATGCACTCCAAGGTGGTAAACGATTGCCCAGATGCATTTCCTATCTTGAGAGCACACAACAGTGTTTCTGGAGTGGGTTCATAGACATCAAGTGATCGAGGGCAATAAAAGAGCAGACCTACTAGTAAAAAGGGGAGCTAAAGAACTCTTAGTAGGGCCTGAGCCTATTTGTGGGGTGGCATATCAGTCTACGCGGTGGGAATTTAGAAAACTTCTGACAAAGAAACATTAACCTTGTAGGATTGATGTCACCGGACTACATCAATCACGTATTTATGTTCACAGGGAGTTTGTCGCAAGTAAAGCTTACATAAATGTTGTAATTATGCAGGCCTCATCTAAGAACAATAAATAAACTTCTTACGGAACATTGCTTTTAAAGACACTCATCTTTTTCCAATAATCGCAATAATCCGCGGAACCATTACTATTAGCTCAAAATTCTTATGAACCACTCAGATAACATGTTAATACAAGAACTTGTTGTTTTCGCTAAAAAATGATTGACAAGTGTAAAAATTCAAACAATTTTGGCGGATTGTACTACGCTTGCGGTATGGCATTAAATGCCTTTTTATCAATCAATGTAAGCTATATATAGGGTTTCTATAAATGATTCATGCAACGCAGGCGGCGTTGATTTCTGAGTTCTTTGGGCCATCTTTTTGTAACTGCTGCCAAGCTACAATAAGCTCGGCGATATTACGCACGATAGTACTGAAGGTTTCAGATCAAGTTACAGTCACGAAATTGTTGGCTTTATAAAGATTTTCCAACAATTTATGGTTCTATATTTTTTCAAAGTTAAGGAATAAAAATTATTATTGGTATAGCAGGCTTGTGGTACCGTCTACAAACCCTTGCACTGTTGCACTGTGAAAGCCTTGTGTAGTATGTACAGCTAACGTTACTACCACTTAGTTTGGAAATTTTAGCATTGCGGCAGGTTAGGAACATCTTTCAGTGCATCATAGTACAATCATTTAACAGGCTTACTGTAGCCACAACGGTCACCCCACAGCTCCGAAAAGTGAGCTTACTGCAACTTTAAAGTTGATAAAACACTACAGAATATGCTGAAAATACACACTCGCACGCGTTTTTCATATTAAAATATATTAAATAATTCAACAATCGACAGATGACAAGTATACGTCAAAGCAATAGATGTGTTCACTTTCCTGAGAGGCAGCACACTGATTTAATCGATAAGCGCTCTGGATGAGTGAATCATTTATAGAAACCCTGCACAAGTTCCCGTATATCAGATAGGGCCCGAATGCAGTGGGCATATATCTGTTGAGTTATGCAGGACATTATTATTTTATATAATGTGGGAAGCTGGGAAGGCATGTGATCGGTTGGTACTTAGATAGAACTTCTGTATTTTTTTTATCTTTTTGAAGAAGGCGCGTGTGAAAAAGCTGGCATTTTTGGGGGATTGATAATTACTTCATTTAATAAGTAGTGTTGTGGTCCATCTGTTCCAGACGCTCTGCAGTCTCTAATGATGTTTGAAACGTCGTTTGTCGCGAAGAGATCATATTGCGCTGGTTCATATTCCTGGGCAGTTCGCTCTTCTGCTATCCTACTGGCTCTAATGTTACATTGTGCGATGATTTCCAATGTCCCGTCCAGAACTAATCCATCATTTTACTACTGAGATATTTGCTATCTGTATCTCTAGCGGTAGCTTGTAATGTTTCATAGCAAGATCTTTCCGATCTCTGGGACACAGTATTTCCTACCTATCTTGCTTCCGTTGGTTACTAGTTTTGTACCGTCTTAGTCGACCTAAATACGGAGAACTTATATTTAATTGTGTCAAGTACCTGTAGATGAGTAACATTTTTTGAGTTGTCACGTGAGTGGGTTCGATGTCGGTACATTATTGTTTGAACGTGCCTTTTTACTTATTCTTCAAATGTCCACTCGGAGGCTATCAATCTTGGCATTAAATTTCCTCTCCCAAGATGCAGTTTTGAGGTTCTTCAGCTCGTGTTGTTCCTCGTGGTCGTAATTTATGCTTCTTTTAATGTTGTTCGTAAGAGGAACTGCAATGCCGATACTTGTGTCTAAATCGTCCTTTCGAAGGATGTCAGGGCGGTTATGGCTCACTGGCTAATCCGTAGTGATATGATGATCCCAATACAAAAGGATTCCATCAGATTCCAAAACAGGTGAAAGTGCATCTTTATAGTAAGGGTTGCAGTTATTAATTAGTTTACATTTTATAGCTAGGTAGCTGTGTATAACCTTTGATAGCTGAGTATGACGCCCCAGGTAATCATTTTTACTAGTGCTATACATCCTTCCGTTGCGTGCTCTATGGTCTCACCAGGTTGGTTACCCAGCCTGCATTTATCCTCAACATAAAGCTTTCAG
This sequence comes from Rhyzopertha dominica, assembly GCA_025024175.1. Classification (NCBI taxonomy): domain Eukaryota; kingdom Metazoa; phylum Arthropoda; class Insecta; order Coleoptera; family Bostrichidae; genus Rhyzopertha; species Rhyzopertha dominica. The sequence continues at coordinate 26,198,851 of QCXZ01000041.1, forward strand.
ATGTGTTTTTCGTAATTTCTTTGCAAATAACTTTGTCCTGAATAGCAACCTTCCGTTTTAGGAAAAAGATATCATTTTCTTAAGAAACTAGAGCGGCTTTGACAAGTCAAACCCATGGGAGACAAGTTTTGCTGGATATCGTCCGTTTAAAACTTTTTGTCTCTATAAGTAAACTTTTTGCTGATTATTCTGTACTTGGTCTTGGAAGTAAGGATCAGAAAGATTCTAATGTTTTATATCTTTATCGGTGGATAGCACTTCTTGGTCAGCAGGGTGAGAGGTTGGAGAAAATATTTCCACATACTGGAAACTTGGTTCTTGCATAGCTTATTTACGTATATTTAGCAATTTTCTGCGCGACGCCGACGGAAAGGATTGAGACGTTCTAGGGCAGAATTGGAATATGCATGTCACGTAAGTCTGCTTAAATTCTCCATGTCAATATCACTCCACTTTACCACTCCCAATGAATAGGTCCAACCACATTAATGGCACTAAATAAGTTCCTTAGGTAGCTTAAAAACAAGCTTTTTATAGAGTAAGCTAAGTTTTTCTCAAATTCTTGTGGTTTATTCCTAGGTTCTGAGGGAAACCCAAACTGTTCGGTGTTCTGTAATAAGTCAGGGGGTGATTTTACGTTTACGGATTGATATAATTGCATATTTGTCAAGTCCAAATTTCATATTTATACTGTCTTTTTTGTGATTTTAATTAGTTTCAAGGTTTCGTCTGGATTCTGATATTACTGCGTACGTCAAGTGTAAATCCAATATTTATATTACATAATAAGGTTTAGAATGGGTTCAGACAGAACCAAGTTAGGCTTAGGGAATCTCCGTGGAATATAGCCCTCTTTACCTCCACTTCGCCAATACGCGTTGCTTGCATTGTTGTTTTCCACTCTTGCATCATCTACTCGGCATATGACGAACTTTCGGACTGACTATACATTTCCAGTACTTTTAAGAGTCAAATATGAGGAGTTATAAAACTTAATAGTAGTCAATGCAGCAAGCGTGCAAATTATGTCTTTCGAGGTATTTCTTGTTTCATAATAACCGCATCAATGGTAAGCTGCTCTTTATACCCGAGTGAACCACTGGTACGGCCTTTCTGCTCAAATGCTACAATATTGTTATTCTTGCAATGTGGCATATAATGTTCTTCTTTATGCTTATGAATAACTTATACACCGTTTGTAAGCAGATTATTGGTCTAAAATTTGTTGGATCGCCAGCTTTTTGTGCAATAAATATGTCATACCTGTGGTGCAGAACTCTGGAAGTTGTCTAGTTCTTTAATGATCTTCGTAAAGGCACGTGCAGTGCATTCCCACTCATCGATCTCTGACAAAAAAATCGGCACTGCTGACGATATCTACTATCCAAGAATCATTTAGTTCTGCATCAAGCGGAGTAGTATCTTAAGTACCTGGACGTATCATGATGGTATTGCACATGTTGCACTATTGAAGCATTAAGAAATCTACAAATTTTTTGCTCACTTTCTTGAATCATTCGATTATGTAATTTTCTTTTTTTTTGTTCATTGTAACGTATAAGGCGTGTCCTCCCCTTTAGCTTTTGCTTTCTGGCGGAATTCATCGTGAAGAACCGTGAGTGTCTCGAATAAATCCGACGAACCGACCAAGTTAAATCGTTGTTTAATTTCGTCTAACGTCCTGAACAATCTTGGGATCCGTTTACCTCTTAAATATTCTCTTATAACATCAGCCTTGAGCAATACCGTATTGTAAGTGACCATTGTTGTTGTCTGGTCTGTACTGTAATAAGTGTTAATAAATTCTTAATTAATATAATTTTTACGAAATCGTGCAACTTAGTTCGGTACAGTGCTTTTGGAAGCTATTTAACTACTCCTACCTGCTGAACGCTCCTTGCTTAAACATAATACAAAATAATTGTATTACGTATGTCAAGTTTAAGGGTAAGATTACCTAAGGTTGAGAATTTGGTTTATTATTCGCTTGTAACCGCAATAGTTTGGGTTAAAACAATATTACCTCAATTCATGGTATTCACGCTCTGTAGATCTCCGTATCAATGTTATTTCATGTGGTTCTAAAATCAGGCGCCTTTCAACGACTTGTTCACGCGTCAGCGCACTTCCTCTGCACCTGACGAAGCTCCCAATATCGGAATTCTCTCTGTTTTTGTAACAGAATATTGAATCATGTAGACAAATTTAATATAGATACAATCGGTTTTTGTATTAAGCAATATCTGCAATTTGTACAGCTCAGAATCCGTTCAAGCCGCTGTTGAGAACCGGCTACCTCCAAGCGGTTGCGGTAAAACCAACTCGAACTGTTATAATTTCCCAACAAATATTTGTATTTCCACATCGACTTCTCAACTGTGGGAATTTTAAATAAGCTGCTCTCATATTCGGCGGACAGAAAGAGGCATGTTTACTTCGTAAGATGTGCGTTTCAATCGCTACACTATCCGGGTTAATTTTACCTTTTTCAACTACACCAAGTCACGCATCGAAAGAAGATATGAATTAATTTTCGTCTAGACCCCATAATAAGAGTTAACTTGAATTTATGAAGGGGCGGGTTACCCACAATTATTGAATCACTACGGTTGGAATTCCTGAGTTGAATGAGACCTAATTATAACAGTGAGCCGGTTATAATATGTTGGATTCTTAAATTGTTGGTAAAGTAGTTTACGTATTTACGCATATCTTTCTTCACTGATGTTATTTGATCAGTTTTGTGAAACATAGATGGCAGCTTTTCAAACATTTCTGAGATAAATTTTATAAATGGTTCTCATCTAGCATACAATAGAAAGTAGGATAAATATTAGCTAAAATTGTGGTAAAACACATATCGAAAAAAAGGCGTGCAAATTCAAAAACTAGGGCTCTCAAAAAATTATTTTGACTTCATATTAAAATACAATATACAAATATTTTCCTAATTAGTACTATTAAGATTGCCTTAGAAAAAGAAAGGTAAATTACCTATAAAGTATGAAAGCAGGTATTTATATATCAATTATGGGATGTATCGATAGAGTAGGTGTCGACCCTACATTATATTAATAATAAACTGATTTTAGCTGTCGTAGAGATCAAACAGAACAGACCAGTGGCGACTCGTGGATATAAAACTTGCAAGACAAGTTTTTATTTAATTTTTTAAACTTTTCGTAACTTTTTCATTAAAATCTGGAATAGACATAATAGGCCATTTTCTTTTCTTTATTTTAAGCTAAAATCAACTCTATTTTTAAAATCTAAACCAATCACATACCCCTATTTAAAGTAATTTTTTTTTCTGGAATGCACACCTATTATAATATTACCTCGGTTACTAATAATTCYAAAAAATAACAGATTTTTGCTAAAGGGTAATGAGGAATTGCCCTAAAAGTAATAGGTCTATTATTATAGTAGTAGCACAGGCAACCATGCACGAACCGGACAATATCTTGCAGCCCTGGTAGCATACCTCACTTACACAGTGAATCTCCAGGAATCTCGAATATTATTGTTTCACACTGTTGATGAAGCATGCACCCGACAACAACGGCAGGCATGCGTCATGATGGTCAATGATAAGCAATCATAGTTATAGATGTAATAAATAGATAGCCGCTGACGCACCGGTTGCCGATTTATTATGTGTAGATTTACATGTGACTAGGAAAGAAATAAAATCACAAGGCATTATTTATATCAAACAATAAAAGCTATTTATTTTTTAAAGTGCGGAGCCAGTGCTACAGCTCTGCAACTCTTATTTACAAACCGCCACCGAAAAGTCCTCTTTTATTAATTTTTCACAATAGTCAATAAAATTTTTATAAATTTTGAGTGCAATTGTTAAAACAGTCTCACAATCTTTTCACTGCCTCGTCACCAAACCCGTGTTGTCCAAGTTCCGGTCGTTTAAATTGTTAGCAATGTTCTGTTGGATTGCATTGCTAATGGTAAGGTTTTATATGTAAAACTAAATGATCATGGCTACTACATAATTCATCTATTACATATATTTTTGTCTGAAGTTCTGTGTCTAAAAGTCCTGTTTTAGTTAAATTTTCTCCTTTATCTATTCAAGATTTGATATAATTTTTACCAATTTTTTTTCATTTAATGGTGAATGATACAAAGCGTTATCCATAAAAATAGCTGTCGGTTCATCCGATAGTGGTAACAATTTTTCGTAAACTCATTTTTTAAATATCGTAGCGTTCATATTGTCATGATAATCTTCCGATTTGTTTTTAAAACAAATAATCAAACTTGCTTCTTCATTTTCAGAAACCCTCGTTCTTTTTATCTATTCTCATCACTGTTATTTGAGAAGAAACTACTGAATCAAATTGCAGTGTGCATTTGTTTCCCTCTTGTGAAAAATACAAATTTTGCCAAGCAAACAAAGTTGTATAGGTATACTGTTTGCTTTAGCTCTTGAAAAATCAATAAAAAAGAAACCTTCTTATATTTGAATTTTACCAGGTACTTCAAATCCGATACACTGCCATCGTAAAGAAATCTTGTTTTCTTAGTGAATTGTCACTGGAAAATTCGCTTTGTGCAGCTCATAAATTTGTTGCCTAATTTATGACAACTGTTTTCCGCTTTCTTCTTATTCTCTTAAAAGATGGTATGGCTTTTTTGTAATCCGTTTCTTATATAAGTCACCGGACAGTTTTTCTTTTTCGGAAATTTTGGAGTACCTGAGCATTTCGTTTTACACAGAAATTATGGGTCCCAAATTCATACATGCAATAACTTTCATTACCAAGTCACGATTTTTTTAATCCAACACAGTCACTTTAACAAGTCTTAACGCAAAACATTACTTCCATACACATAAACGCGTTGTTTTCACTCAGGGATCAAACATCTACTAAAACCCTCCATAGTTACAGTGGTTAGGTGTTATTAAAATGTTTTTGTAGATATTTATTTAAGCATCCCACATTTTCTAAGAACGATTTAAGCATTAATTAAAGTACATTGGTAAACGCAAACCTTTCACTTAATTGCTTGAAATTTTGACTGCAAATAATAAACATAATATGCGCAATTCAGTAGAAATTACATAACGTTAATTCATGAACTACTTGTATTTTACGATATTGAAGATCAATTTATCCAACACAACCCATAGTGGATAAGTACTGATATATAATTTTATACTAATAATTTACAAATAATTATTTTATATTATTATTTAATATGAACGTTACTTTCGTTTAAAAACTCCTAGTTTTTCATCCTTTGATCTATCTGATTTACTACTTTAACTAGTATATATCATATTCTTTTATTTGTGTGCTAAAATAGTGAGAACGAATATGATAGGGACGTGTTTATCGTGGTTTACAACATCTTGGACTGGCTGTACTATGCAATAGTTACCACTGTATTTTTATGTAAATTGTAGCGAATTATTAAATCTAGTAGACATTTGGAGTGTTTAGCAATGTTGGATTACAACTTTTGGGATATAATCTTTATTTTCCTTTAATCCCCGTTGCAAATGCAAATTTGGTTGGCATCATTGTTGTTATTGTCATGATATATACAATCGTTTTTTTGATACCTCACGTTGTAGAGGTGTTAATTAATCTAATTGTCTCTCTAATACTGGTATTTACTATCTAAAGGCATTGCTTCCTATCGAAACTCATTGCTATAATAATTATACAACATTTATAGGTCAATGACAGAAACCTATCTTGTGCAGCTACATGTATAATGGCAATTGGAAGAGACATTATGGAATATGACAAATAACATTATTCGCTGGGCTCTCAATTACATTTAGTGCCTTTCAATATAGACACTGGGTATTAAATATTCAAATATTCAATATTCATCGAGAAAATGTATTTAGATCATGTTAAGCATTAAACATCACTTTTAGTTTTATTTTCGGTTTCCTCCAGGTTCGTCCCCAAAATCTAAAAGAGCACCCGTATTTGCACATGTGGTCTCCACATTTGTATGTCCCGAGTGCCCTCTTTCACTCCGTTACAAACATTTTTGCAGTTGTAGGACACTAAATCAATAAGATATTCCGCAGCATGCGGAAGACTGATTGCGATAGGTGTTAAAGCGTCTTTGTGCACTTTTCACCCCAAGCTTGGATCTAAATCAGAGGTCTGCAGTATGATCTGAATTTATAAACACGCCCGAATTGTATTTTTCACAAGCCGCAGTTGCTGCTGGCAGATGTCAACTGAAAGATTCAGTTACCGATTGGGGGACGATTTTTCTGCTGCATTTTAAAACAATAAAGTTCCTCATTACAGGATTGGGAGCCTTGTCTATCAAGTCAAGACAGGGCCGATGGGAAAGAAAATCTGTCGCCGTCATTTCCCGGCTCTTGGAACTCACCGGCAGTCGACACACTCTGAAGTTCTTGTTTTGCAGTTTTCATTCCGATGTAAGGATCGTTTCTGCACGATAACGCTAAATATATTTTCATCCAATTCTGCTTTATGGTGGTGGTACTATTAATCTACGTAACGCGCTTTTTCGTCATTTAAGCCCAGTACACATGACAAACAAACCTAGGAACCCACGATTTTATATTTCGCAAGGAAACAAAATTCGTTACAACTTATAGCTACATAAACACACTAACACAAAAAGTTGCAGCAATCAACAAATGTCAAGCACATAAAGAACACAATTGGTTTCTTCACGAAGTATGTTTTGACATCAATAAGCGACACGCCACTTTAAAGACGAAAATCTGTACTACAAGCCTGGTTTGTTGAGCTAAACTGTTCTTTTTTTCCTTTAGATTGCATTTGTGTAATTTTTTGATAAATTGCTAATACATGTATTAAACTCCACGACGCTGTCTATGTCACCTACCTTAGAATATAAATTCGTCAAAATTCCTTTTGATTTTAGGCTTACCAAGGAATTGCGAAGCATGCTGAAACCTTCAGCGCCAATGATACTACAAGGAAGTTTTTAGAAAGGTAGATGAAAAATTTTCTCTTCCCTAGATATGCTCTATTTTTGGACCTTAAAGTACCTACAGTCCGACGTTTGAAAAAAACCGCAATAATGCACGGATTGTTTTACATTCCGCACTTTTGATCAAATTATTATTATCATATTAAAGTAATACAGAAATTACATCTTATAATAAGTCAAACGCCAACTTAGGCCATCAAGAGAAATAATTGCGAAGCGAAACACTACAAGCTGTTAATATTTGGTAAACGGCTCTAAGTTCCAGTTAAGCTAGATTTATAGATTGATATCCGCTCCATGTCCACAACTAACTCAGTCTATGTGCTTGCTTAAACTTAAGACAGCGGCCCCGCTAAAGTAACCGAAAACTACCTGAATACAACCCTTGCATTCTAAGTATCTGTTTGCTCCAAAGCCAAAATGAGCTCCGATAAGCGGTTTGCTGCCTGTATTACTGCGCAAATTATTGCTCTGCCGCTTTCACCCGCACAGATATCTGACGGTACCAGTGCGATTAAATAGTAAAATCATAAAATCCACTTTAAAACTAGCCATAATAAGGTTTTTAACAATTTTTAAACACTGAATTTGATAGAGAAAAACAAAATAAATAACCCGTATTTTAATTTTTTTTCATAAAATGATTATTTTGTTGATAAATTAACATCGAATCTACAATCTACAATGTATTCAAAAAGTATAGAAATTGCGCCAATTCATGACGTCAGTGCGCAAAAGACTATACGTACGCAAACGTATCTCTCAAGCTCAACACACTGCGACATGGGTGCCAGACTGGATTCATAAATGAAATTATTATGGTTTAAATTTAAATTTTTAAACGTCTGACTCCAAAGCTTATTAAACTATTAATGCCTGGATAAAACGGAAAAATCAACATCGGGAACACTGGAAGAATTCCTCTCATCAAGAGATTCAAGACAGAACAACATAACCATAACCTTCTATGACATAACCTCAAAGATTTGCGATAGATTTAATTGTTTTGTCGTTTTGTCTGCAATTAATTAGTTAAACAGAAATGGTTTTTAAAAAGTGTCATTAAGCGTTGTGGTAACAACACTCCCTACTCTATTTCTCTGTGTACTATATAAACAACAAAGCAATAGTGAGGCATGCGCTTAGTTATCGGTTTGCACGCTGACGTCACGCCGACAACTTGCGCATGAATTTTTTAAATTTGTCTTTACCTATTTCTTTTTCCAATAATAAAAAATTGTTGACTTTTTTTTAATTATTGGATCAGTACTTTTTAAATCTTACTTATAATCCAAATTTCTTAAGTAATTGTAAGCTTTTTGATACTCCACACAGCACATGATGGAGTATGGATATCTATCCGATAGCCACATGATCCACATCGTATCTCGTCTATTTGACACATCCATTAGATGTGAAATAGATATTCATGGGTGACATGCCAAAGCATATCCAAAGTGTCATTATTTTGTAAGTTGTATGCAACATTATTACCCACATACTTTACAAAAGCAATCATTTGTATTTTAAAGAAAAATAAAATTATAGTGATGTCTACTTGGTTTGATTAATAGATGTCTAATGAATATATAAACGTAGTATAAGGTAAACAACAAGCTTGGCAAAATCTATTGATATAAATTATTGTACCCTAATCATTTATTGTTATTCCTTAATACTATCTGGAAATTTAGTTCATTAATTTTTTAATCCTTAGGTTTGTAGCAGAATTGCGCAATAATACTAAATATAATCCACTGAGTTAGTTTTGTCAAGCATGAAAAAGCTGATTAGCATTTATAAAAGCTGAGCCTGAATGCCTGAAAAGCAATTATTATACAATTACTTTGTAGTGGGACAAGTGCTGAAATTCGCATATAAATTTCATCTTTATTTATTTATTTAGGCTTAAAGCAATAAAAGTTCAATAATCATTTAAATGTCAAAATGTCAAAATCATATAAAATGTATAACACCTTTGTCATGCAGGTAACAGTTTATTATTTGATACAATGAATAATTCTGTTCTGTAATTTTGAACAACCATTTATTATCTAAAAGTTGAAATCTGATCCATTTGGTCTACTTTGATTGACTGAATAATTGCAGTAAAAATTCATCAGCAACAAGAAAATTAGCATTCATATAAATGGTTTAGAATGTGACAACTGAAATTGCAAAAAACATTTAGAATTGTGAAATTTGTCTATTGTGCTATGTGCTTGAATCATAATGATTAGCTAACAAAGAATTTCATGTGACACGGCCGTATTTTTATCTTATCAATTTATTTTTTTGCAGGACTGATCGTCAAAGTTAGTGGCCTCATGGATCTACATATACATATAAGTGCAATGTTCTTTTTCTTCAATTTTGTATAAAAAAAGTTTTTATTAATAAACTTTTACAAGTACATACTAGATGTATTTATTTGATATCCACAGAGATTTGGTTATTTACCCGGACATTTGGACTACCTTTAGCCATATCATGGATATCCCTGTAAATATAGATGACATGGATATCCAGAAATTACGTTTTATAGATATCCATTAGAGCAGCTTGTGCTGTGTGGGATGTATAACATCTTATTCGTCGAATTTGCTTAAACCATACTTGACATACGCCATTTTAAAAATTTAAAATTTATGTATATTCTGTTGTCATGCAAATAGAAAATAATATGTAAACAAAATCTGTTAAGCATTGAACATAGATTATAATGAGCGATTCTTTGGTATGTTATATAAAATGCGACAGTTACCTACTTCATAATAAAAAAAATCTATGTCGGCATATTTGTAAAAAAAACCTCCAATTATGTGTAGTGTTGCGCTTTATTTTCGACATTATTATTACTATTGTTATTATTATTATTATTATTATTATTATTATTTTCATCATCATCCCAAAATCAGTACCTACATGATCTAATAACCAATAAAACAAGTCGATCTGAAAATTTGACATGCTGATTTTACATTTTTGGTTCTCCTGTAAAAACAGGGAAAAGCTAGTTTCGCCTCATAGGCGATTACTTGTGCAAGTATTATGCAAATACTCAAAGAGTGTCTGGAAATCCGCACCTTTTTAGTCATTCACCGGTTGGGCTGCATCCGCACCACTACGCTCAGGCATGTATGAATTAAGCTGCATGTGTTTACCTACGGCAAGGCAAGGCCAGAACATCGCATCTAGTGCGGGGGCATAGCCTCCAGCTGAAGACCGCGGGGTCTGGCGCTCGACCATAAAGTAAGCCAGTCTCGTTCGGGACCTTGCTCGGAGCCATGCGGAACCTCCTGGGCGTGTAATTCAAAACAGAGCCCGTATAGTTCTAACATGTACGCTTGATTTAGTAAACCGGACACATGATAAATAGATAACAATATTTTTTAGTGACGGGACTTGCTAATCTTACGAGTACAGTTTCAAGTAATAAACTAAATGTGTAGTGAAAGGTACATATTGACGAGCTATAAGTGGATCACTTAAGTGCCGAATTCAGTAAGTTTTTAGAATTACTGTAAGCCAAGCAATATCCCAATAAAACACCATAATTGTAACACACGAATTTTATTGTTTCCAATCGATTTTCTCAGGTTATTATTTAAGTGTTTATGACACAGTTATAATTCGTTTGCAAAAAATTACCTAATTAGATATTTGATAGTTTAGTACCGCAACAATCGAGGTTTATCTTGATTTACTTCACAAAACTGTACCCTTCATGATCAAAGTTTGTTTTATGTATGGATAATAGCTATACGGACCAAAATATTCAAAATTTACCACATATCCATAGAAAGAAATGGTATTCAAAACGGTTTATTATTATTTTCAAATAATATTTAAAAAATACTTGATATGCTATTGGACATAACAGAACAATTTCAAGTTATTTAATCATCCAAGGAAAGATACACGTGGCGATGTAAATATAACAGCATAAATCGATAATGATTTTATCCTACATTTATTTTACACAAGACGATAGTAATGAATATTACTTGGAATAGATTAAACAAAAATTTGGATGGACTTTTCTCGTTATATATTTGCCCCAAATTATAAAACTTCCTTTTCCATACATGTAACTTTTCTTAACGAAATACTTCTGGTCATGTCAAGCTATACCTTGAGTTGTTTCTCTTATTCTTTCCAACACTAACGGATTATTTCTACGCAATGTATTTATTGCAGCATTAGTTTAATTAGCTATGCAAGGCGTCCAATGAAAACCTTTCGTTATAAGTATATGAGAAAATAAAGATTTGAAGGCTCTGAAAGATGTCACATTAGCTTGTTTAAACAGTGTCAATCGAATTAAAATATTCTCAGATTGCTACAACTTCCGGTTATACCAAAAGCAGGCGGTAACTATTTTACTTTGTATTATTTCATAATTTTCAATTCTACGATTAATGTAAAGGTGCTTTTTTCTAAGTCATCTGTATCTAAAGTTGAATGTTCTAGAGAAAGTTCAATTTTAACAAACACTAAAAAATAGAATTCGTTAAATATCTGCAGTGTCGTCATTATGCTTATTACTTTTGATCAACTGTAGTATCTATCTTATTTCAAATAGAACCATATGTAGATTTTCTATTGTAGTGATGCAAAACTTAATTCTGCATACATTGGATGTTAGTTTATCTATAGCTATTGAAAAGTTATAAGCGGTTTTCTCAAAATTTGTACCAACGCCATGTTACACAGTCGAAACAGTAAAATTATTTGTCTGGAATTGCGCCATGAATTTTTATTAATTTACATTAACAAATAAGCTTTATTATAAATGCTATTTTAATTTGAGTTGATCAGCTGGTTGCAACTTGAAAAATTAAATTTTATTAATATTACCCAGCGGGCAAAAAAGATTTGAACAAAGATTACAATTTTAAAACGAAACAACAGTTAATTTACTAAAACTAATTTATGTTATGTTCAAAAACATTTCCCTTATAACATAAGCATGCCTATATTTAAAGGGTAATGGTAAGGCCCATTGTTTTCCATACATTTACTATCAACATTTCTTCTAAAATTTATGCAGTAGCATTTCCATTATGAAGAGGTGTTTTGCCGTGCTCATACGACGCAACAGTTGCTTTGTTTATTAATAAATTGTCAACAGCTTCTTCCAAAACGTTGTTTAAAATTATTCAAATTTTTCTGGTTGATATGCTGAATCTTATTTAATTGCACAATAAATATTATATTGCCTACGGTCTTGATATTGACCTTATCTCCTTTCATGAGGATTTTCATCAGCCCAGTAGTAATTTTTTTGTCTGTTATAAGTTCTTCTTTTAGAAAATTTTGCCTCATAGCCCCAAATAATATTACCTAGCAACAGGTCATCTTGTATTTTTAATGTCATGAATTAGCAAAATTCACTACGGTGTAAAAAATCTGTGGGCTTTAAACCGTGAACTTGCTGACACAAAAAGGCCTAAACCTGTGCTTTTTTTCAGATGAGCAATTCATTTGGTTATAATCAGATTTTGTGCTGCCTGACGTAACGACGCTATGGGATAAGTCGCAGAGTAGGCCCCAATGTCATTGCTTTGGTATTCTCATTGTTTACCTTTGCCCAGAATTCATTTTATTAGTTAGGAACGAAATACTATATAAAAGAGCAGAATAAAACTGACGTACCTTAGGTTTAATTTTTGTAATCCAGATTTACTGCTTTAACATGCACTTGGTATTAACTTTATGAAATTCTTTATAACTTTTAAACGGCTGACGATAAGTATAGAAAATCCATGATTCTATTTCATATAAAATAGTTATTTGAGTTCAGAGTGGACTGAATGTAATGAGCAATTAGTGGCCACCATGTAGATAAGGTATTTAACAAAATACGAAGTTACTTATAAGTTGCATATTAATAGCCATATGGGAAAGCCAAATACTTTTCAATGTTTGTTGAATCCGAAGTTGCTGAACTTTAAAATGTTCTATGTAGGTATTATTTTTTCATAAAAATTAAATATCTTTGAAGCAGTTGATTTTAGATATGGATGATCTTGAACAAACCCACCCTTAAATTAATTTTAGAGTCCAATGTGAGTGAGTACAATATAAAAAATACAGGGTGTTTCATTTAAATTAAGTAAGTTACTGGCTACTTCCGGTATAACAAGAATTTGTAACAGTTTTAAAATATTTTATTTCAAATGAATTGTTAGTGTGACTAATTTTAAAGTCGTCCAATTTTTATTTTCCGAGATACTTCTAACTAAAGGTTTTCGTTGGACACCCTGTAGAGTCATGCGCCATATTTGGATAATACTTTTTAATTTTGTGTCACAATTACATACTTTGAGCCATTATGATATAGTCCTTATATATTTTCCCAGAAAAACGGTCTAATCACTGCCATATTTCGGCTTTCAGCGCCCCTGATGGTCGTAAAAGTATTTGCGTCTTTTCCCCCACCCCATTCAGATTTTTTTTACTTAAAAAGGTAATTTTAAAGGAAATAGCAAAAGGTAAATAAAAAATGAGCAACCAACCTTATTGTCCTTACAAGTTTATTACCAGTATAGTATAAATATTTGTCGTTTTTGCAAGTTGTTATACTTAATGATTTATTATAATGGTCTTCTACGACTCTGTACCGATCCAAGAGTATTGATTACATTTTCATAATCTAAAAAAATTCCTTCCTTCCCTGGAATTTGGCACACAGAGGACGTGCTCAATGTGTCCATACGCCAATACGCCCTTGGGTTTAATACTATATTTTAAAAAAGCAGATCTGTTATAACGACAAATATTTGGTGAAATTAATGACAATTTAACACACAGCGCACCCGTTTGGCCGCACAGAAAGTATTTAATTATTCTACGAAAATTTGTACGAAAACAAAAATTACAAAGCCTCAATTTTATTTTTTTTCTGGAATCTTTTTGAATGAGAAGCGATTTTAAAGGTTTCGTAGAGAACAATTCTATCTAAATGAATGCACCTGCAGGCTTCGGTCAAGGGGAACACCGAGTGAGGTGTAAATCTCCTGGGCAAGATACTCGGCGTAACCACATCCAAAGGAAGTTGACGTCCGGTCAGTTTAACTAAAAAAGTCACCTGCTATGAATTGCTTAGACTATTTTAAAAAAACCGTCCTCTATTAAGTGTATAGTAATGTGAAAAACAAATAATATGTTAACCATCTGGACTAATGAGTTTTATTTAAAATTAGTACGAAACAGGGCAAAAGACATCATTATTTTTAGGTGATAAAGATAAGGGCATTTGAATACATTTGTTCGAGAAGCATACAGCTAGTTTTACATATTGATGTAAGCAACAAATAATAAGAGAAAATGATAAGTGATAAGTGATAAGTTACGATGTTTTGACGAACATAATATTAGTTGAGTATTCTATAGACAATGTAAAATGATACATAATTTGGGCATATGTTCTAATACATCTATTGAGTAGGTCTGAAGTACATATAATTTAAAATTTATGATATCTGCTAGTCCTATCTAGACTTGCAGACAAAAATTTATCTTAGTTTCGAAATAACGACAACAGCCTCAAGAGGGAAATAAAACACCTGTTTTTGGAAATTAAGCGAACTATCTGATTGCTTGCCTGTTTTTGCTTTGGAAACCTACCATAAAGAGAGACCATTTATTACGCTTGTATCTGTAATGGTTTAAATTAATTGCTTTCGCAACCAAATTAATTAAAAACTCTCATAACAGCGACAGTTAATTATCTGTCATACTAAAATATCCAAGTCAAATTTGTTCTACAGTAATCTTCATTTTAAGAAACAACAAAGATTCTGTTAACATTTAACTGGTCAGTTAAACATGCTCATAAAATGTGTTAAATACTGAAAGAACACTACCTATCCGAAAACCAAAAATAAAATAATAAATTATTCGGAACAAGTAAACAATCTATTTATCTAATCTTTGAAGGAAAATGCAGAAAAAGAAACAAATGCTGATTAATAATGGTTAGTCTGGTGCAGTGTAAATGTGGACAGAAAACTTTATGTGGTGCTTATCGGTTTCCTTCAGTCTTTATATTGAACAAAAAGCCTGATCGTATACGTATTCCATAAAATTTGATGCGCCTCCATGTTCTCGGGGGGTTTTCTGTACGCCCACAGCCCCCAATCATAGCCTGAGTCTGAAACTGATTATACAGGATGTCCCACCCAGCGTATTTCTTCTGCAGCTTCTATACTTTTCAATATAAGAAAAATCTTTTACACCAAGCGTATGCAGATTACTTGGCTGCGTATTGTAAAATTATTTTCAAATATGACGGACATTATTATTCTCATTTTTATTTTAAAAGTAACACGCTGCATATTATTGCAATTTTGGGTTCCTTACCCCACTTTATCAACTCTACCTGTGGTCAATTAAAGACTGTGTTGAAGTCATCTGTCATTTTAAGAAGATTGCGAATATCTTCTAAACTAAAAGAGATGGTGCAGTGCGATTTTCTCAGTTTAATAGTAGAAGGGAAATGTTATTTATCGCTGAGTTTTGGTATTTTCTCTTCAGCTATTGTTATAATATGCAGATTGCAGTTTTCACAAATTAAAAACGTCGAAAACTTCATTTTTAAACAGAACGGTACCAATATTTTTACGTAATTAAATGCAGAACTAACATCGTTTTCATATGKTATTTTCGCAATATCGTGCTTTATAGCTTTCGATAAACTTACGACAAGAGGGAATTTATATATCTTCTATGACATCGCTTTGTAAGTAAATTTTAACTGTTTGCTTGGTTGACTTGGTCACTTCCCAGTGTACGACTCCAGTTTCGTCCTTTTGGAACTCTTCAGGTAAACCAATGGTATTCAAACATTTCAGAAGTGCGACCCCGCATGAGACATCGAGGTAACATGCGACCCAAAATAATCTATAACATAGTTTTAATTGCTGAAAAACTAGGACCATATTATGTTAGGAAATATTACTATTAATAAAAGTACAATAAACTAAAAATCGGCTCTGTATAGGAACTTAAAAAAACATCACATTTTAAAAACTAATATTTTTATCAAAAAAGATTTTTAATGATGATTTTCGTTCACCTTGCGACCCCAAGGTAAATTATCATAATCTAATTTGGAGTCGGGACCCACATATTGAATACAAGTGACCAATCAGAATACACCCCAATCCTAGGTCTTTCCAAGAATACTTTTCAATCTGCCAATAATCAGAACAACTACTGCACACAGGCTGAATTTTAATTAATTTTTTTTATTAATAAACAAACAACGACAATAAAACATCAAAACAAGTAAAGTGGGTTTTATAATTAATCACCACAAATGTTCGAAATGATAGCTATTTTCTTACAAATACACTTGAACGCTTTCCTAAAAGTTTCTGTCTACACTAGCGAGCACATCTAAGGACACAATTCTATATTTCATAATATAATCCGGAGTAGTTGGAAGAGCGAGGTAAACTGTGTGTCGTCATAAAAGACCTATTCACCTGTTTGGAAAGCTTTCGTTTAATTTTTTTGACAACATTGCAATTATAATCAGGAGTACCTTCGTGTTCAAACCAGATTATCTGAAGTGTTGTTAGTGGAATATCTATCTATTAACGGATTATCTAACTCTTGCCTCAAAGAATATAACAGATAGGTTTGCCCAATAAGGTGGCCATTGGAAAAGACCAATGATGTTGTCGATCTACAAATCGAAAATGTTGCATATTTTGGGTGTAGCAATAGTAAAAATTGTGATCTTCACGGTATTGACAATACATCCACCTGTTTTCAAAGTCGTCTCCCAGTAATTCCTGATGTAACCTGATGTAAGGTACCTGTTCTGCTGGAGCATCTTGTGTGTACTGTTGTCGTGCATACCATTTATTTCACGAACATTTGAATGCGGATTTTCCTTAACTGCGG
This sequence comes from Rhyzopertha dominica, assembly GCA_025024175.1. Taxonomy (NCBI): domain Eukaryota; kingdom Metazoa; phylum Arthropoda; class Insecta; order Coleoptera; family Bostrichidae; genus Rhyzopertha; species Rhyzopertha dominica. The sequence continues at coordinate 26,215,747 of QCXZ01000041.1, forward strand.
CTAGTAGCAAAAATTCGTTTTCTTCAGTGACCGCGATGCAGTATAAGAGAACTATTTAAATTGAATAAGATAATCACTTACAGTGCTTCTATATACCAGAGTTCTTACAGCTTGATTCGAGCAACTTACTGCGCGTATCAGGATAACAAATAACAAATTGCAAATTCTTCGAGTAAAATACATAACCAAACATAAACAAGTGAGCTTGCGTCTGTCGCTGTCATGCTGCCATTTGTTAAAGTTACTGGCATGTGCTCAGATAAGGGAAAAAAAGGTGAACGCCGCATGTAATGGGCCAGTGTGTTACCTACCAATGGTACCGTTCGGCAGTGGCATACTAAGAGTTACCTACAATATCTAGGTTGCAAAAAAAATTGACCTACGCCACTGAAAGCATGCCGTGAATTAAATTTTATTCTTATTTGAGGAAGCCGATTTTTCACCTTAACTTTTACACTTAATAGCTGTAAACAAAAACCATGTTGCACCACTACTTTTGTTTGGAAAAATATTTTAATCCTGCAAAATATCGGGTAAAATATGCTGTGCTTGACAAGTCCAGCTGGGCGCCCTTAAAATGGATGTTGTTCGTTTTTGGTAATACTTTCGGTATGTACACCAAATGCTTAATTACGTATCCCTATTTTTCCGTATCTATGGGCGTGTGCGTCAGATTTCTTTAGGACATTAAAATTCCACAGACGAAAGAAATATTTTGGAATTAGCATTAGCATACCTTTAGCTTCACAAAACATACTTTTAAAGAAAAATGTCTTATACCGCATTCTTTAGGGTAGTATATCTGTCCACTGCCTTCAAACCCACCCATCAGTCTTCGGAAAGAAACGTCTATTCAGGACAACATATATTCTGGGAGCTAAGAATGGAGTTGATTATATTCTCCAAAAATAGAGACCACGTGAATCAGCTGGTCCGGAAGCAATGACCAACTTACAAATATTATGGTAACTTCACACAAATTTCTCGAAAACCATAAGCAAGATATAACGACAACCTCATAAGTACCACTTAAAAAACATTTTTTCGTATTTTGTAAACTACCTATAGTACCTACAAAAGAAACACGTCCGGATGGGACACTCTGTATATCAATGATCAAGTTCATTCTGGTTAATATGAATTATTTTTCACGTGCTATTCTAAGGACAAGAGGAAAAGAAAACTAGACCAAGAAAAAGAAGTCGATTAGTAATGAGTAAAACGAAAAACATATTGCCTGCTACATAATAGAATACACGGTTTACATCAGTCTTAACTGTGTTCCACTATTCTTTCAGTTCCATTAAGTGAGTCATTTCTGTAATTATCTTTTAACACTTAACAATAAAACAAATTGTTAGAATTACTTTCAGACACAAACATTTATCAGAAAAGCAATAAATTAATATTATACCGTTTTCTTGGAAGGCTGTCGCACCACAACACATATGTATGTTATAATAAACGTTTGTTTGTTCCGCTAGTTAAACCGGAAGGTCTAATTCTTGCAGCAAACCTTAGCGTGCCGGATGTCGTTCATTACGCCGTCCAGCCTTTTATAAGCGAATCTGCATAACGTCGACCGCCTCAGCCGGTTCCGCAAACAAATTAGCAAGAACGTTAGGGGCTTAATTTAATCAGTTGGCGGTAAACACTATCAAAGGTAGTGCGGAAAATGTAATATTCGGTGGCCTAAACTAAAAGTTATTTCAGATAATTTCATTTAGGGAGACAACTCATGAAAATTACTCTGGAGACAAGTAATTTTTGTTGCATCTGTAGCGATCTTACCGGTCAATCGATGGGCGATGGCGTTATACAGAGCGATCAGTTGAAGCCCGACAACTATTCGTGTAAACATTTTAGAGTAATTTTTTATACAAATATGGCCACAAAAATTACTATGAGGCATTTTTGATATGCCTAGCCAAACATTTCTTTTTAGCCCAAAAATGTATAAAATACACTTGTTGATGGAATCCTTGTTCTTTACAAATTTTGTGTAACTTTTTTTATAAATGCTATGCCTACAACCCCGGAAAGAATAGAAATATCAAATTATTTAACTGGCATAAACTGGGTTAACTAACGAAATTCGACAAACGGTGGTTATTATTTTTAGGGCCGGTTGCACAAACATGGTTCAAATTCGGAAACAGTTATACTAACGGTCATTACTATAGCAACACCACCCAACAAGCAAAATTATTTTATAATTTCCAAACAGCAAGGCATATTTACTTTATTGTTGTTTTATTATTATTCCCCGACGTCTATTTTATTTTATAAGGTACTCCCTTACGAGTATTCAGCTTCAGTACACTAAATATTATATAGTTTAGTGTTAGGAACGTTTTCGCAGCAAAATTATAAAACAGAGTTAAGCACCGTTTTATACTCATTGTATAAAGGTTTACACAACTTCCTACAGAACATTTTCCCAGTGGAGACGAATTATTTTATAAAGGATTTAAATATGTGTTATTCAACACTGAATCGTCATCTTGTGAACACCTATAAAACTATTATATTAAGTCTTGATTTGACACAAGTAAAAAAAATACAATTTGTTATATAGCAATTTCTTCTGTGATAATCGTGTTTTATAAGGAAGAAGCCATATTATTATCATGATTATAAACACATGTATGGCCCCCATTGGGTAAAGCCCACTAAAAATTGTTTGTTTTAGAAAACAGTAATGTACAAAAGTAATGTTTCTAACAAAAATGATTATAAAATGCGTTTTATAAACAGTGCAGATAGGTTTAAGATGCCACATGAATAAAAATATTTTTTGTATTTTCTAAATATTTCTTTTAAATTGATGAAATACTTGTTATTTTTGAAGCGCTTAAAAATTTTGTACACATATGTGCATATGTTACACAGAAAATTTTGTTTGGTAGTAGTTTCATGTGACTACAATTCAATAACACGCATAATTTATGTCATCTGGTACAGTATATATCTCGGTCTGAGGACATGTTTTATTTTACAGAAGAGGAATATGGACTTATTTTAGAGGGAGTTTCAAGGAGATTAATACTAATGGTAAATTATTCCAAAATTGATTTCTCTAAATAGCCGTAGAGGGCGCCATTTGAAACATTGTCATACTTTTCTCAATTTCCCAAAAAATTTAAATGGACGGTATACTCTTTTTACTTCTTTTCGCAGGCTATTATGTAAGAAAGAGAGTGTCATTTTTCGTTTTAAGTTATTACCAAAATAGTATGCACAAACTGCAAAATAGGATAGATAGGACAACATAATTTTTACACTTTGCTTTATAGGCCATTATTTGAGAAAAGCTAATAATAATCTCAGGTTGACAACTTTTTTCGTTTTGAAGTTATTGTCAAAACAGTACGCACATCACAGAAAATTACAAAAAAAGAACAAAAAATTAGCTATAACGATATACATTTTGAATTTTGTTTTGTAGGCTATTATTGAACAAAAACTGTGGTCAAAAGCCAAGACTGATAGCTGTTCTCGTTTTGAAGTTATAAGGAAAATAGTATACAAACCACACAAAACCGATGAACTAATTTCCTAATTTATTTAATAGTAGTCGAGTTTATTTTGCACTTCTAATGACTCATACAATTGATATATTTTTAAATATTCATATTATATTACCCTTATTCAAGCTCCAAATATTATGTTTAATGGTTATAATTCTCTTATTGTTGAATACACTTAGGGCCCGTTGCACAAAGCGTGGTTAACCAGACCCCCTGGTTAACACGCGGTTAACCAGCCGTTGCCATAGGCAGCACCAATGAAGAACGCTTTAAAAGAACCGTTTCCATGACAATTGCCCATTGACCGCGTGTTAACCAGGGGGTCTGGTTAACCACGCTTTGTGCAACGGGGCCTTAATTTAAAATAAAATAAAAAGCATTGACATTTGTCTGGTTTGTCACAGAACATGGCCTACCTAAACTAAACTAACATGACGTTAATAAGGTATCTAATTAAAACCACTAAAAAGACATTGTTAAAACTAATATCGTGTGAATAAGTTTAAGAAATTAATATTTATACTAGTGCAAATTATATTGATCCGTTATTAGCTAAATTGATCGGTTATGGGTTATTTATAGTACCTACACTTTTTGGCAATAGCTTCAGAACGAGAAAAGCTATCAACTTCAGGATTTTACAATTTTTCTTAAATGATAGCCTAGAAAACAAATTGTAAAAACATTTCTGTTGTTTAGTTTTTTCAGAATTCAAGGAAAAAATTCCTTCTTTATTTTGTCTTGTGTGTACTATTTTGGCAATAACTTCAAAACGAAAAACAACTATCAATCTCAGGTATTTAACACTGTTTTTCTTGAATATTAGCCTACATAAAGTGAAAAAAAGTTTGTCATCATGTTCAGTTTTTTTTTAGAATTCAAGGAGAAGATTCTTTTTTATTTTGCCATGTGTGTACTATATTGGCAATACTCGTAACTTCAAACGAAAAATGATACTGGCCTCAGCCTTTCACCTTTATCTTTATTACATAATAGTCTACAAAACAAAGCGAAAAATATATCGTCCCATTAAATTTTTTGCGAAATTGAGAAAAGTATGACAGTGTTCAAAAGGCGCCATCTACATCTATTTAAGGAAAGCAATTTTGGAACAATTTACCATTAATATTAATCTCCTTCAAACTTTAAATGAGACCTAGTTCGTTAAATTTGATTAAGGCGTTTAGTTTCGAGGCTATTTTGCTTTGTAATGACGTTATCATGGCAAGTGGAAAAGAAAGTTGTAACGAAACTTAATTAATTAAATAGAAGTCCTAAAAATTATTTCTTTCGCCTATATTTTATTGGCAAATTTTGGATTTATTTGCGTTTATCTGTAACGTGATGTCAAATACGCTCCCTAGCTAAAAAATATTTCAAAATATTTTTTTTATATTTCTCGGGTACGGTTTTATAAAATAAAACTCCTCAAATCGATAGTGTGAGGGGTTGTCAAGATATAGCCGTACCTTTAGTGAATCACCGTGTATATTTATATGGTAACCTTGAAAACTTACTATTACTTACTTATGCACAGTCCCTTTTAGTTAAAATGGTTAGCTAGAAAAGAGCTTAGAAAAAGATGTTAAAGTTTACCTTTATGCAAATGTCGTCATTTTATGAATGATTGAAAAACTGAGTATGTATGGGGACAAAGCTATGGTCTGAACTACTTACTTATATCTAATGAGGTTTAGAAATTAAATTGTTTAGCAATTTCACAACCGCAGTTTTATTTTGTTTATCTTGTCGATGTTGAAGAGAAATTTCGTTATCTGTGCTTTAAATGGTGCCAATGTCTAACAGTATTAAATGGTACATACCCTTTGAGTAAAACAGAGCAATATATCAATATAGCATTCCTTACATAATATACTAAATTATTGGCTTATTATGTATGTGTCGCTTATGTCAGATGCTCCATAGAGAACGCAAGATGTCAACATAAGAGCGCAAGAAACAGAACATTTTTCTGTTATATTCCCACGCTACGCTCAAGTACCTGACTGAAAGGTTATATACTTCCGGCATCCGGTCGACTTCAAATACACCTCCTCTGTCCTACTACAGAAGCAAACATAATAGGGCCATACGAGAGGCGGTTTGGTTTCCAGTGAACACATGTGCATCCAGGAGAGCTTAGCTGATGAAGCTTGTTCGAAACGGTGTCTGCTACCACACCGCCAGTACAGTACTCTTTAAATTGTAGTTTGTAATGGCAAACTGCCAGGGCGTATTTGTCGCTTTAAAAAATTAAAACTAAAAGGGAAATCCCCAAAATGTGCTTCACTGTTCGAAAAGAGTTTAGAGCTGAATTCGAATATCAAATAACGTATGTACATGGTCTGACACAATCAAAATGTAATTTTCGTCCACCACATTTACGTCGAACACCCTATATAGAAAGTATTTGCATAAAAAGCAAAACCTTTACCCTCCTAACAAATTTTTCGATAGCTTTACTAATAAACTTTTTATAAGAGCAAGGGTATTCATGTTCATCGTTTTTATTTAATATACTTGATGATGGTTGCAGATCGGCTTCTGTCGCCGAAGGTTATATTGCAGGCTCAAAGGGAAGCAAGATGCCAAAAGAATTATGAACCAAATAGATTAAAATATATTTAACAATGATTTTACTTGAGATTACTGAAAGCATCAATCCTTGTCTAATTTAATTTCTTTCAAATATTGTCCTCGACCATCTTTGAAGACAACTCATTTTATATAAGCAACAGTCTTTCTACTTTCAGTTCTAGGAACTGTGTGTTAGCAGTTAAGTACTCAAATCCGAACACTCCAAATCATCCCAGCGATAATATTTGATTCTAAAAAGCGGAGTTCAAGTACATTTTGCGCGTAATAATCGTTGAGAGTAATACGAGTATATCATGCTCTCCTCGGGATTAAACGTCGATCAGTGATAGATTGATACTCCCGGTCTCCAGATATATCGTCAAATGGATTCCTCTTGTGGAGTGATGTATGAAAATGTACGAAATGGTCCAATCGATTACAGTAATGAATAGTTAAAAAACCGGTTACTAGTATATTATAGATTAATTATACCAGTACAAACTTTGTTCGCGATCTAAGTTACACTCCTATATTTGTATTGCTTTTGTAAGATTTTTCGTTGATGTAATTGTAGGGTATCTCGGTAACTATTAATGTTAGAGAGTTGAGGTTTCAACATTACTGTATTACTTTTTTGTTCTGAGTTCAGCTGTACCCTCGCCATTTTTGTATCGTCTTTTGTTTTAAAGCCATAGCCAACTTTTGGAAAATGTAACATTTCCCCAGCTCTCAGTTTCTCGCTGGGGTATGTACATGCAGAAAAACTATATAGATATTTTTATTTTGAATCCAGTGGCGTACCGCGGTTCACATTTTTGAGATATAACACAAACTTGCATTTTTTAAAATGGAAACCATAGTTGACTTTGATATGGTTGAAAAGGCCTATTTTTTCTGATTAAGAGACGTATACATTGTTAGGTTTATTTTTACTAATTTTGGAATTATTCATTTTTTTAAATAATTTAATCATATTTTACGTTTACATCAACAGGCTATCGAATAAGAAAACACACGGTATAATTTATATTATCAAGGAAAAATTTTAATGCTTTAAAAATAATATATGCATATTTGAATATATACATAAGACTACTAAGAGCGCTCATGCATTTTTTTATCGATAATCTAGGAGGTCATGTAACTAATGAAAATGATTATTTATTTGAAGATAAGTACTTATGCATTGTTTATCATCAAGCATTTACATCCATTTTGACGAAATAAGTAAAATCTCATTAAATTATTACAAAAATTAGAATAATACCAAAATGAGTAAAGATAAACCTAACAATGTATACACTCTCTTAATCAGAAAAACTAGTTCTTTTCAACCATAGCAAAGGAAACTATGGTTTCCATTTAAAAAAAAAGGAAGTTTGTGTTATATCTCTAATGTGACCCCCTCAAAAAATTCTGAGTACGCCACTGGATTCAGAATAAAAATGTCTATAAAAATATCTAAAGTTTTCTTGTCTTTACATACCCAATCGAGATATTGAGAACTGAAAAAATGTTACATTTTTCAGAAGTTGGCTATGGCTTTAAAACGAAAGACGATACAAAAATGGCGATGGTACAGCTCAACTTACAACAAAAAAAATAATTTAGTAATGTCGAAACCGCAACGCTCTAGCATTAATAGTTACCGAGATACCCTACAATTACAACGAAAATGGAGCACCCTGTACAAATAAGAAATACCATTTGAAAATTAATTAAAAACATGATAATATTGCAGTTTAATTTAGCAATTGATTTTCTTTCATCAGTGCTTCCTTGGCTTCTAAAACATACATTCAACTAAAAACTAAAGTCTGCTCCTATCGCATGAGTCATCGATGGCCAAAATTAGACGTGTTCTAGATAGTGAGTGTGGTATATAATCAAATTCAAGCATTTTGAAACATTTAAATCGAGAACTGTTTAAATCACTTGTCATGTGTAAAATATATTAGATGATTCAGCAGATAAATGTGAACTATATAAATGAGACGGACCTATTAGTTCGAAACAATATTCAACCTTCGAACTGTTGGAACAATTTTAAATATCTAGAAAACAGTTTCTTGAAACTTACAGAGGTAATAATTTCTACAGTGTTTACCCTTGTATGGAAATAGTATTAGCATTGCATTTAGATTTACCTCGAGATGTTATGTAGGTAAGCGATTAGTGAATCGTTTTTATATACATTTAGTATCACTTGGACTGTTAAAATGTGTTTCAAACTCGTTACATATATCTCTAGGTGCAATCTGTGAATACATTACCTTCCCGTAGTACAATTTACCGTCGGAAAACAAAGATTTATCAGAAGCGCAATGATTATGTACCTTGCCTTATAATTAACTATTTTCAAAATTTTAGCACAGTTGTCTAATTTGTTGGTAGTTTGCCAACAGAGAGATATTGGTTCCTCATTTTTATTATACAAAAAATACTGTTGTCTTATGCCAACTAATTGAATTTCATGTAAAAATTATAGTAGATGCTCAAAGGAAGGGTAGCATGTGGCGCTTCAGTAGCTTTCTACAACAGTCTGCGATCGTGTTGTTTTTTCTGCAACGTAATATTAATCTGAGCAGTGCAAGTGTAAAACGACATCTGAGGCGTCTAAATGTGTACCGAAGAAAAAACTATTTTTCAGTAGAAAGTGTTATCGATATTCTGGAACGCCATATTTTATCATAAGATAGTTTACATGGCTATATTGGATTTATCGTATATGTCTATACTCTGGGCTAATGAGGTTGTTGCCCTTGACAGTAAATCGTAATTATAACACATGTGCGACTTTGCCTGGACCTAATTGAGTTAGAAGCTGGCAATAGAAAAAAATATTTGTAATGTTGTAGCGTCTTATTTTTACCTTTAAAGGTTTACCGCCAAATTCAAATATTTCGTGATACGTCACCGTTCCTGGAGACGCACTCCGCTATTGCACCAATGCGCCGGATGCCCTGTTGCATGCTTGAAACCTTTGTCGCTGTTGAACACGCGTATGTTCTGTGGTTCTATGCCTTTGTACCTTTGTTTACGTTTTCGTTTGAGAACGGAGGACGCGTTAAAGTTATGTTTTTATTTACTTGGTACGTTGTTGTTCAAACATAGACTGCAAGATTATGTGAAGGGATCTTCGGACAATTTACCAAAAATTGACTTACACATGATTGACGAATTTTAGATGAATGGAAACTCGTGTGGCCAGATCGTTCAATTTTACGCAAATTAGGCGATTTTGCTATTTAAAGATTGCGACTTGAATAAAATGATGTAATGGCAGCTATACATGCTGTAACTCAGGTTTAAACAAGTTTACCTACTTAATAAATAGTCGTTCTAGTTTTAATATCAATTAAAATATGAACTTATCCTTCGGCTGCCATAAAATAAATTCTGTTTGCGATATATCCGCTGCAAGTTATAATTTTAATTTAATATATTTTACGTTTTAATATTTACAGTGAAAACGAGTAACAACGAATCGCGTTTAACACATCCATTCGCGTGTAGGTTTTTATAATTCATAATTACGATTGCGAGTTTGGAATAAAATGGCAACGCTGCTGCGACTTCGGTTTCAGAAACCTCATCTCGGCCGACAGGAATGCCAGGATCAGAAAATGGCGTGGCAACATCACACAGTTACACCACACTAAGCGCGCCAGGGAACGCTGACGTCAGAGATTCAAACTTTAAACATAAACAATCTTTTTTCAAGCATTTACTAAGCGCTTTGCGAAAAATAAAAAAAAACAGGGGTCTATTTTTTTCATGTAGTTTCATATTCTGCAATAAAAAAGGGGGCAATACGCCCATTGTTAAACAAGAAGCTATTCGTCATTTGTTGAATATTATTGATCCTGTTGGTGTGTCACGAAGAATACAGTATTTTAACAAAGGGTCAAACCATTTGTGGCATGTCGATAACTATGATAAACTTAAGCCTTACAGATATTGCATCAGCGGCTGCATCGACGGCTTCTCGAGGAAAATTTTATGATTAAAAACCGCACACACTAATAATGACCCCAAGATTATATCCTGATATTATAGTGAAACCGCGAAAAGTGTTACTGCTGTTCCTCGAGCTGGAAAAACTAATATAGGCACCTATAATATTTACATTGAAGATATGCAGATTTATTTGCACAAAACAGCTGAAAATGGTTGGAAAGATGCCGATGGTGGATTACCTCCATTTTGGTAAGGAAGTAGCCACAGCAATCAACGTATTGAAGCATGGTGGTCAATTCTAAAAAAAGAAAACAGCTATATTGGATGAATTTATTTTTAGAACTGAAAGACGAAGGGTTTTTTAAAGGGACTTTGCTACATATTATAAAACAAAACCCTCCGCCGCGCCTGTCTGTTCGCGTTAAACTTAAAAACCACTGTAGATGCGGATTTACATGCGATTTTCACCAATAGTGATTCATGAGGAGGGTTTAGGTATATAATTTGTCAAAGTTTTGTGTACATTGTTGGAAGTGTCGGAAAAAGTCGAGCCGCCTGGGAGCTTTCATCGAAAACGCTGCCTAATACCTTTGAGATATAACAAAAAACCATTTATGATGGAATATTCCACTTTTACAGTTACAGTATTAATCCTTATCAACTTAAATACGCTACCTTAGCATTGCAATGCACATTATTATAATCTTTTACTATATATAAATGAATATCTTAGGAGTGATCGCAAAAAATTCACCAGCGCGAAAATAAATTCAAGCGCATTTCTCGCACCCCTGACGGGACTCGCTTGATGCAATCACCCACGCGCCGCGCTACACCAGCCGCTGTTTTTAAATAAGTCTAGCGATACACGCGCGTGCTCCTTTAATAAAGTCTTTTGGAACGAATGGAGGTGACGACTCTACTACCCGTGTGAAGCCGGGGTAGCTAGCTAGTTCTTAGATAAATCGATTTTACAGTATTGTATCATGGACATCATTCATGTAAGAGCACAGCTTATTTTTTGTTCACCTTTTTTTGAACATTTATTACTATTATAGGAAGAATTAAATAACGTGATACTGAATTAGAATACTTATTATAAGAAAAATAAATACAAAACAAGGGTCCAACTCCGATATGTTAAAAACTATTTTTTGGGGTGCCAGTGTTCTGTGAAGATGTATTTAATCTATGTGAAATTATTGTAAGACAGATGGGTTTGTGTAAGTGCTGATGTATATGACGCCCTCAACTTCTACACTGCATTGATGAGCGAAACTTTATCGCTGTTATAAGAATAATGTAAGTTTAAAATGTAGGTACATAGAAAATGAGGGTTTACTGCGAATAAAGTTTATTTGATACAAGTAAGAAAGCATTTTTATTTAAAAACAAATAAATATAAAATATTCACAAAACAAACTAAAATCATTAGATAAAATGTTCATAAAATAAACAAACGTCATGTCAAAATTCTTCTTCTTCCTTATAGAGTTAAAAATAATAAAAATAAAGACCGTAATCGCTGGCACAAATCTGAAAAACAGACTGCAAATCCGAACGATTTATCATTACCAATTCCAAAATTCATGTTGACCTTAAAATAATTGTAATGCATATGAAGTGTTGGTAACTTGAGCTGTAGATCATATTTTCGGTTTCACACGAAACCCTAGGTTTTGTTCAGAATCAGCACCAGTTGCAAACATTAAAATAGCTGACAGTGTTGCAGCAGCGTTTTCCGAATTTTCACCACTTACGTCTGAGTTTTCTGAAGAGAGTATATTCTGTTAGTGAAACACAAGCAAAAAAATTATATGCCTTACCTTCGCAATCTGGTATGCAATCTCTAAAATAAGAAATGGCTCAATATTCGATTTCTCGTCTGTTCGAACCCGCGTTACTATTCAATATCAAATATTTTTTCAAGAACTTCTGCTATTACTATTTGCTTGTCGTTACAAAATGCATTTTTAAATAAATGTCGGTGTACCTCCATTTCTTCATAGACCCCACATGTTTGCAATCCTTCTGTCTTCTAATTCATAGGCTCTTTATGCCGCTTTGAGGCATAGAATTTTAATGTATCTAACAAATGCAATCGGTTACGATAATGGAAGAATGTTATCAAAATATACTTTACTATCAAATATTTTCCATTTTTTGTCCAGCAATTGAGAAGGTATTCTCTGGAGTAAAATTATCAAGAGAATCAAGAAAATCTACGTATCCTTTAACAAAATTAATTTAATTCGGATAATTATATCAACATCATCAAGGGCCGGCGATGTATTTTGAACACCAGTAGTAAATGTGGAGAAATGAGTTTCCGAAAAAAAAATTGGGACCTGGTTCGCTATGAACTWGGGATAGGTAGTGATATGAGTTTGCCAGTTTGGTAATAAAGCTTCTCTTTTAAGCCGTTGTTATGCACTGAAGTATTTTTTCTTAGCTCCAGTGAACAGCAGGGTATTTTGGAAAAACTTAAAACGAATCTAAATCATTCCCTTGTCGGTCCTCTTTTATCAACCGCTCCTTCAGTGACACCTTCACAATCACTAAGTTTTACTGATAATTTGTTGAATGGTCGAAAGGTTAGGCAGCAGCAGTTAAAGATGTCGCTACGCAAAGCACTAAATTTGTTAATATTGTTATAACCCATTTTATGTTGCAATTTGCTGTATATATCAACTAGCATCACCGTCTTCGATTTGGTTTGATATATGTCACCTCCAAATTATTGACGACATTTGAAGCATTTATTGACCCATCTAATATACTGTTCAAAAGCATATTTACTTCCTCCTGGCTAAACGTACACTTTCATTGTCGGTCTCCAATACACCATCATGATAGTTTTCTGAACTAACACTAATAGGTGTCACATCCTCCCTGTCCTGAAAAAATGCAATTAAAAAAACCAGCAAATTAGTAATTATGCACGTACCTACGTAATTTGGTCATACCAGCTGCTTCTAACATTTCCGCAACAGTTACAGCTGTATCTAATCTGTGACTTTTGAAGTCGAATACACCAAATATAACTTCATCCTTTACCCTTTGTAAATCAGTACCGTACGTTTACATTCAGTTCCCTTACTCAGACTGTAAAAAAAGTACGTAAATATGGCTTACCCTTTGCTCTCTCGTTTTTAACAACTGTTCAGTGGTCAATCATTTATCTAAGGAATTCTTCCATTCCTTCTATATCTGTGTTATTGGAATTCATTGTAATACCGTTGTCAGACAACCGACAACGGCAATACTTTGAAATAAAACCACTTTCTTCAGATCACAGAACTTATAAGAACAGCTCACGTGTTACCCTCTGTCTGCAACTGCAGTGTCGCACTACAAACAGCTGTGGAACTAAACTGCGCATCCGTACATTTAACTATATAGGGTAATACGATCATACTTGCTAATTACCCATCTTTTCACCACTCACTGCGCTTTTTTCAACCTATAATGCCTCCAGAATTACTCAACAGCGCCTTGATAACATCAAAAGTATACAGAAGGCAATTTTGCCTACCTACTGGCTGAATCGATAATCGGCCATCAACAAAAGACCATCCACCATTTGAGTTCATTTCTGCAACATAATTACACCCACCGGTTTTTGTCTTTTATTACCTTATTTCGGTTGTTAAAATCCTGATGAGGTATTATATTTCATTTCTCTTGCTTTCCGTTATGGTATTACTGTACTAATTGCTACAAACCCATTGAGGCCTGGGAAGTCGATTTGCAGAAATAGCCCACGTCGTGCGGTCATAGAGCCAATTAAATAAATAAATGCATATTTTTTGTCATAATTTGATTTAGTTTTAGTTATAGTTTTGTGTATTTGGGTAGATTAGATCGTAATTTTAAGTTACTCTCCACTGCGCTGAAATACGACAGACACGTACTATATACAGGGTCTGTTCTAGTTAAAAATAAAAAAGGATCTGTTTGAAACAATTATGTTTTTGCACGAACACAATATGGATTGTTGTTTGAAAATTTTACTACATTTGTCTTGCAGTGATAGTATAAAGTTTCCACATGTAGAATAACCTAACAAGACAAATGAAAGTTATAATACCCGGTGAGTGATTTTTAAAGCTGCCATATTTAACACCATAGACGAGTCTTATTGAAATTATCTGTTAACCTGTTGAAGGCTATAGTGTATTAAATTTAAAGCAAATTTTTAAATTCACGTATCTAGCTGCTACTATTTCAAATAACTCATAAAAACTAGTGGCGACGGTAACATACTTACACATTCAGATCATCGTTTTTTAAATAATATTAGCTTGTTTGAAATTATTATAACCGATATTCAGGCTGTGAAGGCGGGGTCGCTATTATGACGCATACATTTCGCCGCTCTTAACCGGTGGCATCTTCAGCGCTTCGAGTAAATTACAACTTTGCTAAATATTTTGTGTAGGCAACGATTTTATTTTTTTTATGTTTTAGGAGGGTAGTAAATATTAAACGCAGTTTCTGGGACTGCAACCCTATTCATTTAGCCGCCATTTTAAAAATAAGAGCGAAATAGCTTTTATAGGGATATCTCGGTAAATATTATCATACAGAAAGTATTACCTATTTATTTGCAGACAATAAAAGGGTCATTAATTTCTATTGACGATATTTTCATATAAAATTAATAATAAATACTTGATAGAAATATCTTTGATTCCTTAAATTTTCCATTTTGCAAACGAATACGCTTGACCCTTTTTGTAGCGTAGCAAATCATTCGTCGATACATTCCACGTTTTCAGTTATCTTCCATTCCGAGTATTTTACAGCTCCACAAATAAAGCAGTCATTCTTACGCATGTAAAAACCGTATCAGTATTTTTAGTTTAATGTATCTGTATACTAACAAATAGGAGTGTTCATAAAAGACGATCGCGTACAATATACGTTATCCGAATATTTTATATTTTACAGTATCCTAAAAACGACTAGGCTTTATTGAAATTGTCCACTTTGGGTTTTTTTTTGAAGCAGGAAAGCCATCAATAGGTGCTTATATCTATTTGCGCCAGCACGGAGAGTGAGCTAGTTAACATTAAAAATGATCTAGCTCTGTCAGTTAAGAATTTTTCATGATTATAGGTTTTGTTAAACTACATTCCATTGTAAGCAAAAAAAAATATACTTGTTAAAAATCGAAAAATTTTGAAATAAACCACGTTTACTTAAATATTTTCCCACCATAGGCTTAAAAATGCAGGATTGCTAACGTGAGAGCTAATTTAATAACATCATTGCATTAACTTAAGAAAATAACTTCAATAAAATTTATAAAAGGCGCTCCACTGGCAATCATAGATGAGTTTTTCGACGTTTAGAACGTACAACTTGTTTACTCATAACCAAATATAACTTAATTATAAAAAAACCCACCTAATTACAAAGACAAAAATATGAGACCACGTCTAATGTGGAAAAGGCAGCGTACCATTTCTGTTAAGCTACAACCGTTTTAGTGTGCCAGTTTTTATTTAAATCTACCTAGAAATATTAGCACCCTGTACAATAAAGAGAAGCAACATTCGAATAATGCATATTATGTTCATTCGTCTCCTTTGAACTCGTGTGTCACCTTTTAATACACAGAATACATTAATCTAAAACTAGTGGAACGATTATCACATGTATAAGCATGACTTCTCTCTAGTTACCCTTTATTTGTGCTCTTGTAAGACTCTTAAAATAATTTGTAGTTAGATGAAATTAATTAAAAACGAATGTTCTGAAGTCGTGAAGTATTATATTTGTAAATTTGAAGACAGTTTTTCGCTTTTACAACTTTTAACTTATTTGTTACTAGATAAACGGTTACTGAAATGCTATTATAAATTGCAATTCCGGAAACAGTTTTATACTGAACCCCCAACATATTACAAAAATAAAATCAGTGCCTTCTCTATGGGAAATTGTGAATCTTATAACTGATGGTCAATGACAATTACGGGGCTAATATGCAATGTATCTTCTAATATAGCAGTGTCAAAACATGTCCTTAATATATGCAAAATTATTGTAATCTTATTAAATAATGATAAGGCGGAAGAAAAGTTAATAACGTTGGCAAAATAGTGATCTCAGTTGTCAAACGAAGATTGAAATATTTACAAAAATAAACAATGTTGCAATGATCTTGATGGCAATGATGTGTTTAGAAATGAATATTAGTGTCGGTATTTGCACTGACAGTATAATTGACAAATTATACAGTCAAAGTAATGAACTGAAAGGGTGCCTACAATTAATTATAACTCTATTATGATAAATTAAGCTATATTATTTATTATGTTTACTATGTAAACACACGTTATTTAACTTTTTACTTTATGTTCTCTAACATACACTAATTGCTCCTATTGCCATATTATTAAAAATTGATTCGGCTTGGGACGTTATATGACCAGTTCTTCTTTTAATGGGATTTGATCTTAAAAATTTTCTCCGGACCGCTCACGTAATAAGGGGTCTTCGTCTTATCAACCTCAAGTGCTCGGCTCCTCAGTCGGGTGCCAGCAAACGCCTGTTTTTTTTTATATTCAGTGCTAAGAGCCAAACGTTGAAAACGTCAACAACCAAACCAAAAGTGAAAATAATTATTAATATTATTAACGTACGCCAAAGTAAGCTAAATAAAAGAGCTAGATATCGATGCACAGTGCACATGCAGAAATATCTGCTTATTTTGAGGGAAATAACGATACATACGAAATATAGGTTCATAAAGTTCCCTTGTTCCGGGTAGATAAATGAGGTGCATTAACTATTTCACCCTGTGTGTGTCCCTTATACTACATTTTATTACACCTAGCTACGCTAGAGAGAAATTGCCTGGTAACATACAAGTGCAACCCGGCTTATTTCGTTTCCTGCGCCTTGAGATGGCAGTGTCCATCTAATCTCACTGGTCTAGTTGGATGCCTATATTAGGTATATATAAAACTCTTATAAAACGACATACCTATAAAGTATAATAAGCATATTATAACATTTATATTTTGTTGACTACCTTCGTTAACTAGATTTTCAGAAAAAAAGTAGTTTTACCTTTTATATACCGAATCAAAAGTTGTTTAACCTATCTATAGAGGATGTCCCGCATTTTGTGGGCAACCTCTCGGAATCTGAAAACTGCTTCAAATATAACACTATTTTACAGTACTTACATCTTATTTTTTAAATAACGCCTGCCTACTGAGATACTGACTCTTAAACAGGGGGGAAGAGAAACCGTTTTTCAAAAATATCTCTTAGACAGGTTGATATAATTTCATCAAATTTTGACTATTATTATCTGAAGTGGAAACCGTTTAAATGATGCACACATTTTTTTAATAAACGTTTTGGGAGGGCCGGGTGGGGACCAACCCCCAAATTTTAACGCTTGACTTTAAAACGGTAAAGTATTTTTTTAAAAATATCTGTTTTTTTAATTTTGGGGCTTGTAAACAGAAAAAGATACTCTTTGTTAATGCAACTAAAATTGACCCTTTCCGGAAGATTGCAGTTGAATTTTGGGATTCACATTTTCACTATTTAACTACATCATTTTTTTTATCATATTGGCCGTGATAAATAATAAAAAATGTCAATGTAACAGTGACATCAAACACAATTTTACTATTTATCACGCCAAAAATTTTTTAGTTAGGCAGTGAAAATGTAAATCCTAACATTCAACTGCAATTTTCTCAAAAAGGTTCAATTTTAGCCGATGACAAAGAGTATCTTTTTTTTGTTTGCAATGCTCTAAGATTAAAAAACATATTTTTGAAAAAATACTTGACCATTTTAAAGTTAAGGGTTAAAATGTGGGGGGTTGGCCCCCTCCCGACCACCAAACATTTATTAAAAAGTGTGCACATCATTTTAACGTCTTCCACTTCAAATAATAATAGTCAAAATTTGATGAAATTATATCAACCGGTCTGAGATTCTGAGATATTTTTGAAGAACTGTTTAAGAGTTAATATCTAAAGTAGTGTTATTTTTGAACCAGTTTTCAGATTCCGAGAGGTTGGTCACCCAATGCGGGACACCCTGTACAATGTCTTTAATCCTGCTTCCCAAAAAAGTACTTCTTCAGTGGCTTGTTAACATGTATAACTAAAAAAATATATAAAAATAACGAACGGCAGTGAAACATAAGTATGTACATAACGTAAGTACAGATACAGTGGTGTGGGTAAAAATTGTTTATATTGAAATGGTGGCATTTGACTTGGTTAAAAATAAATTTGGAAGTAGGATTATAGGGAGGTGTTTTATTATTACTACATATATAATAATACAATCTTGTAATACCATCTATTTAAAAGCAGAACGCGGATAATGATGATTTTTAGAATAACCTGTCCGTTTAAGCAATATATTTAGTTTTTAGTTTTGTCCACTTACGACTTACATATCGCTTATATTATAACATAAATAATAATAATAATTAAAATTTTGAGACTGTAATCCTTTCGGCAAATTGGTAACTTTAACTCCAGTCATTGCATTATTTATTGTACAAACCAATTACAGAAGCAAACTTGCTTTATTTGGACTTGTTCGCCTTCTTTGCAAACCAGTTCAATCTTCCACTTTGCAACAAAGATTACAGGTATACACATGTATTCGTGATATACTGATGATTAGCCAAGGGCGCTCCTAACGCCGGGCAAACCGGGGCCTGGCCCCAGGGCGGCCAAGCAAAGCAGAGGCGGTTAGGAGAAAAATGGATAATATTATAGTTTCAAAATTTCAAAAAGAACGACAACGAAGATGATGGCATCATATGAAGAAAAAAAAACGAAATAATATTTAGTCAACAACAGTGCCGATATCCAGCGATGATATTATAAATAGTATATGGATATGCGTAGTGCGTACTGCTACCGTGCATTTATTCATTATACCAAATACTTTATTAGAAAAGTATTTGATCATACCTTATCTAGTTTTCAAGAGTGGCGTAGTGTGTTAAAAACGGGTGCGTGTTCCGAAGTTGTATTGCATTACGCGCTCCCCTACCAAGAAATTCATAAATAGTTTTCCACAGTTTTAAAAACATCATACAAAATAATTCTAAAAATAAAAATCGATAAATGAGGGTGAATGCTTTCAGCGTCCATAAATATAAGATAATATTTTGTCGGATAGATCGCTGTCACTTGAAAACACTGACAAAAAGTTAATAGTCTGATCTAATCTAATCTAATTACAGCTTTTGCAACAGCAAATGCAAGCAAAGAATGCAACGCTATATGCGGGTGTATATTGTGTTTATTTTGTTAATTAGGTGATTGATTTTTTAAATAATAATTTAATTTAATTAATAATAAATATAATTTTAATTTAATAATTTTATCGATTTTTAAGATAATATTTTGTCGGATAGATCGCTGTCACTTGAAAACACTGACAAAAAGTTAATAGTCTGACGTTTCGATTACACCTGTAATCTTTGTCAAAGACGAAGAACCTCAAAATTTGCCTGACACAAGTTCAAACAAAATTTTGAAAGTAAATAAACAAATCACCAAGGATGCGAGACGTCATAGAAACAACGTGCCAACCTGATAAAAAAGGAACCTAACGATGAAAAAGGAACTACCTACCTACTAGATATACACGAACTACTTGATAAAAGATAACTACAAAATAATAATTTTAATAGGGATTGTGGAAATTATGAGTTAGGTGACATTTGGAAGGCTATTTTGTAGTTATCTTTTATCAAGTAGTTCGTGTATATCTAGTAGGTAGGTAGTTCCTTTCTCATCGTTAGGTTCCTTTTTTATCAGGTTGGCACGTTGTTTCTATGACGTCTCGCATCCTTGGTGATTTGTTTATTTACTTTCAAAATTTTGTTTGAACTTGTGTCAGGCAAATTTTGAGGTTCTTCGTCTTTGACAAAGATTACAGGTGTAATCGAAACGTCAGACTATTAACTTTTTGTCAGTGTTTTCAAGTGACAATGATAAAAAAAAATCGATAAAATTATTAAATTAAAATTATATTTATTATTAATTAAATTAAATTATTATTTAAAAAATCTATCACCTAATTAGCAAAATAAACACAATATACACCCGCATATAGCGTTCCATTCTTTGCTTGCATTTGCTGTTGCAAAAGCTGTAATTAGATTAGATTAGAGACCCTTTGCAATTCCATTTTCGATGGAAATAATACTGACAGAATATAATCTTTGTTGAGAAATGGTGTTCCTTAAATAATTTTTTATTAAATGATATTTGGAATAGATCCACCGAAGCTACTGCCACAGGTAGAGTTAAGAATAACATACAAGCTGTATTTATTTCTGAAATACTAGTACCTAACGAAAAATTTCCATTAAAATAATAGCTAGCAGATCGTTAGCGTTAATAATTTTTAAATGTCTCCCAAATGTTAATAGTTGAGAACAAATAGCTTCAGAAATGTTGTGTGAGTAGACAGAACAAGCTTTCGACCTAAATGGTCTGTATGGTAAATCGTCAATTAGTACAAAAATTAGTATTATTAAAGGACAAAAAGTTGAAATATTTTTTTATGAAAGGCTTAAGGGTTTAGTCCCCCTTACGGCTTGGCCCGTGTTTACTGGTGCCAGATCGTGCCAAAATGAATTCGAGAGCTTCGGCCAGAAAAACCGTGAGACCTCGGAAATAACTTTTTGATTCTCACGCTGATTTTTTAGGAAAGCTCAAAAAAAATTTTAATCGTGTTTTTTGTCCGCTGTGGTATTTAATGAAAATAAACAACGCTATTTTAATTTTTAAACTTAGTAATTACATTCGTATGTACAAAATGTGAAATATGTTTCATATATACATAAATACATACGTAAATACATAAGTAACCGTACCTCTAAAAAACATTAAGTACAAATAATTATCATAAAAAGATGTTTTTATTACTAAATCTGTGGCTATTTTGAAATATAGCAGTTGTTGTCGCTAATTAAAATAAGAGATTTAGTGAATTTAAAATTTAGTTTAAATTGATTTTGGAGACAATTTTCTCGACATTATTAGCCCAATGTGGCATTAATTTCTACAATTAAGAACGTAAATACTAGTTTCATATTCGATTGTTTTTCTTATTCAGAATGAAGCACATATGCTCTGAACAAGTTACAAAACGGAAGAGGTTAGGTGCTGTACTTTCTAAATTAAGTACCTACTATTAAAAAATTCTAAATAGGTACCTTTTAAAAGTTTTTTATTTTATTGTTTTAATAACTTAATTATTTTTATTTTAGGATTTAATTAATGTTTACAAATATCTGTACCTATATTTTAATGAATATATCGTTATCGTCTTATTAATGTAACATATCGTTTTTAAAATATAATTATAGTAACATCCTTGATTATTTTAGGGCTTCCCAATGCTGATAATCCTGGAAAAGAACGCATTCGAAGCAAGAAATGCAGACGAAAAATATAAACGTGGAAAGAGCGCCTACTACCACCGCAGTGAATATCAACATTGTTTCCTCCCGTCATTCACCTGAATTGCCTGAGGTAAGACAAACGAGTTTGTACCTAGCTCATAATACTTGCTTGCATAGAGAAACGTCTTCCAAGACAACAGACCTACAATCAGCCGGTATACATACGTTACACGAGATAATCGCATGGAAAACTCCACGTGCAACATGGTTGTAACTTATGTGATTATTTAGTTCATCTATTTTGTTTTCGTTTTCAAAAAATCCATAGGTCACATGCAATTTCTAAAATTTTCGTTTTTATGGTCCTTTAAAATAAATATTAACAACAAACATTCTGCATTATATGAACCGCAGTAAGGTTTCAGCGGCACAAAAAGAGGGAACGACTAATTCAATGCATAAATTTTTGGAAATATAGCGTCACTTAAGTTAAAAATGCTTTACATTCTTTTCTGTTGTATTCACTTGTTTTTTTTAAATATATACATTTCATCTTAGCGATCTTAGCTTTAGATTATGTTGAAAAGAGCCCCCTTGAAGCAGCTACCCTTGCCCATTGTACAACTTATGTTTACTGCAGCTAGATCACTATATATGCCTACTGAAGCAAATCAACAATGAAAGTAGAATCCTCCATACCTGTAATATTAAGCAGAAAAATAAGTAATTAAACGAGACTTATCTTTCTCAGAAAAAGAGATTCATGTATATGAATCGTCAGACAGACAGATTTTTGTATAAATTATAATCCTTCGTCACTTTTTAAAGTCTCTAAACATATCTGTTGTGAAATTTCCATTTGGACGGAATTAACTTACACCTAACAGTATGCATCCTGTTGTATTTTCGTTTTATGAATCCCTATAAGAAAATGGGCAGCGTGTGCTCAAAAGAAGTTAATGAGAAAGATTTCCCATAGTATTTTTTTAATACAGTATATAACTAGAAATCTACTTTACTTCGTTCGGTGACGAATACATTCACGAATACAGCCTTTTCCACTTGAACGAAAAATTTACCTTTTCAGTTCTCTTTTTAATTATTTAATACTTTATAAAACTTCTTTAAGTCTTTTTTTGAAGTATTAATTATGTGCTAGTTACTCGCTTAGCTGCATCATTTAGTAATATTTCTTTAATCTGGTCACTAGTTCTCACAGATAGTAAATTTTGGACGGCCAAATCTATATTCCAGATTTCACAGCAGCAATAATTTTGAAATGGGATTGAGTTTCTTTCTTCCAACTGAAGCCAATGGTCATTTATCTTCAAATGTATTCTGGAATAACATTTGCACTAGGTTTTTTTTGTCATATTTGTCGAAGTGGGATTTAGCTACTTACTTGTTACATTCTCGCCCAAGGTATAGAAAACGAGACAGGATTTTCGTGTACCTACTTTTAAAAACTTTGATATACTTTCAGATTATTTAATATTACATTTCAGCAGTTTGTAAGACAGATATATTAATGGTTTAGCTAGTATTAAATTCAATGAACTTTAACATAAAAACAAAAATATTTGCGTTTGAAAGTGGGCTTTCAGTTATTTGTTTGTTTTTAATACGGTTTCGCTATTCAGAACTTTTTTAGCACCTATTTCTGTTGCTTCTGCTAATTTTCGTGATAACACAATTATCTTATAATTACCTGAGAACATCCTTTTTTTTATTGAACTGATGTCGCCATCTTTATTCGAATCAATGTTTAGTGATCCTAAGTTCTATCCTGATGTCCTGCAAATACCTAGTCAACCGTTATTTTTTCTTGAAAAACAGGGAGCACAATCCAACTTTGGGTCCTGTTCCTGGACATCGTGCGAAAATCGTTTCTTTCTTTATTTCCGTTCTGGATTCTGAACATCCTATTATGTGTTTGACTGAAACCTGGTTAACCGCCGATTTGGCTACATCCGAACTGTTTACATTTACATATACAATGTTGTGTTCTGATAAAAGCGGCTGTCGTTGTCGAGGTGGAGGAGTTCTTATTGCTAATCATACCTCTTCACTGGTTCATTGGTTCATATTGGCCACATTACTGCTTTAGTTACCTAGGTAGACGTTGTAGCCTGTAATATTACTTTATGTGGTAGTAGCACTTTCTGTCTTTCTGTTATATGCATATATATTCCATTCGAAATAAGCACACATCACTTAGACCTTTTCTTTGAACACTTTCTGGACTTTATTAATATTCGCCGAGTAATTGAAGCACTTTTATATAGTAGAGTTAGTAATGACACTAGAAGTCAATCTGTTCATATTTTTGATATATTTTTTTTTCATTTACTGCAAGATAAGCGCATAACAAATTTTCTCGGCAGAACAGTTAATCTTGTTTTGTACCGTTCGGATATAAGTTGTACTATCAGATGTGTTGATATGTTAGTGCGCGAAGATGCTTATCATCCTCGTGTAAGAGTAACTACTAACTTGCATAAACACACAACTATGCCATTTAATCCTGATTTTAGATTCAGGACATAATATAATTTTAGAAAAGCTATTTCGTTGCCGTGTGTGACTTGCGATTGGAATTACTTATATGCTTACGATAACGCAATAACATTTTCCCGTTGCTCCCTCGGAAGGTTAGTTTGCAAGATACCAAGAGAGATTAGATATCTATTGATTGTACACAAAGAACAACTCTAATGTAGACGTCTATGGTATATATTCTCAGCTGCGTGCTGTATTTAAAAATCTTTTTTACCTGCTCTATTTGTAGCATATGTTTAAAAATGAATTTGATTTGTTTAAAAATCCCACGCTGTTTTGTAATTTGGCCATTATGAAAAAGATCTGAGAATTAAGTACACCTGATTCTAATCTTAATGTTCTTTGGGAGTATTGGTATTGTAAGTGTTTTATCAACTCCGAATCTGAACTTATGTCATACTGTATAGAAAAAAGTACGAGCACTTTTTACAGCTTTCCAAATCTACCTCATATGACGTTGTTGTTGCCTTAAAGTCTTTACCAAATAAAGCTTCTGCTGGACTTGAGGACATTCTTCTTTACATTATAAAAGACCGTGCTTTTGTTTTACCCGAACCGCTGCTATACACCTATGTAATGTAATGCCATCGTCAATATTTCCCTCAATCTGAAAACAAGCAGGGGTCTGTAACGCTTTTTAAAGGTTAAAAATTCATCTGATATTTGTAACTATAGACCTACTTCTACCATGTCTAACTGCCAGCAAGCGTTTTGTTTACTTTAGCATGTAACTTCTTCTAATCTCAATCAATGTTAGCCCCTTTGCTTTTCTTAATTTCTGTTAATGATTGTTCCAATATTATTTACTGTGATCATCTATTTTTGCTTAAAATATTTCATAGTGTTAGCACTCTATCCGACTGTAAAGTTATACAACAAATTATGCGTAATGCAGTCGAATGGTGTCATAAATGATGTGTCTTTGAATTTTGCAAGAAAAAATAAACGCTCTGTAAAGTTTAGTTATAAAAAAAGCAACCAAGATTCAACGTGACACTACTCGTGATTTAGATGTATTATGTATTTTACTCTCGACTTCTATTTACTGAACATGTACATATACAATGTGCCTCTCAAGCTGTTGGCTTGACAAACCGCAATTGTAGACTTTATTAAATCGCGATAGGAGTTTGCTGCAATTGTCTATTAGTCTAGCACAAATACAAATTGGATACTCCTCGCTGGTGTGGTATCCTATGCAAAAAATTCTTTAGCACTTTAAAATTCAACATTTGGAAGTATGTCTAATATTAGCTTCAATGTCGCTTGTATAATAAACTTATGCATATTTGCTTTAAAAAAAAAGTAACACTGACGTAATATTGTATTGGCCTATATTAATTTTGCTTGTCGTAACTGCAATTTCCGATATGTACGACGAATCATTTAATTCTGTGATGAGCAAAGCTGAATCGTACTTGGCGTCGGCTGCAGTTGTGCTCTTAGAATTAAAGACCGATGATATAGTCAAGAATATTAGGTCTATCACTTTATTTTAATAGTTTTTCTTTTTTTTGTAAATAAGAGACATCAGGCTTCTATTAATAAGTTCCAAATGAAAGTTATTTTATAATATCTACTTGATTGCGCAATAGTAAATCAGTAGAATTGTTAAGCTACGTTTTTGGGGAATTGAACATTTATTTAATTCTATTGAATGAAATATTATGTATGTATGTATTTGTCAAGTATTATGTATTATTTCTAACTGATTCTAATGTAAGTTGTAAATGGGGACATTGATTATACTAAATAAATAAATAAAATAAATAAATTACCTTCTCTGAAAACCAAATTAAGATTTATTCGCCAGACAGTGACATATGTAGATTACTAATTAGAAGATACGGTTAATTCAAAATGTATTATGTAACCAACATCAAAAGCTTCATCAACATATTTAGCTACTTGTTATAATCTAACAATTGTCAGGATGATTCCAATAACACACGGGCGTAACTAATAATTGTATATTACAAGTTATGTACAAAGATCCACAAGAATTACAAACAACCTTTTTCTCTTGACTCTAACAACGTTCTCCTCGTTTTTCGTCTTCTAAAATCTAATCTTACTTAATTAACCACCCACTCCATCTCATCCAACCAATTACAATCAAACTTCCAATAACGTTTTTCAGTCATCCCTCCAATAGCATTCAAGCTTACAAAAATCACGCCATACACATAAATTTTAGTTCCACTGTCATTCCTTCAACTTTCGTTACGCACTTGAACAATTATAAGTGTCCCTTCGCAGCAGGGCACGTCCGCTTGGATACACTTTACTTCTTTAACCAAAAAAACATATGGTCAGCAACTGCAACTAACCCAGCCACCCTTGCTTACCTACCGCACGCATACTTTCTAAATACAAAAATATGTAACACTCGGCCCTTCCTGACATGTTCTCGCCCCGAGAACTAACAATTTGTTTTTATACATCACATTTTTTTTACATTTTTACCTAACTATAACTGACGCTTCGAAATCACTAACTGCATCGCCGCACTCGCACACTATTCACCTTAAGCTTAATGAATAACCACTGTTTACAAAATGTACATTACATTACATTAGTCTAGATCCAAATTTTCGCTAACTAGCTTTAATCTATCTACAGATATAATGCCTTTGTAAAACCTACTACTCTGTTGTTCACCCTCGATATCTTGAATCAAATACCTATCATTTCCTATATATTTAACAATCTCATAAGGACACTCCTGTACTTTGGTGCCCCATTTAAATTTAACCCCCTTTCGCAGTAGGTCACTAACGGGTCTTGACACCGTAGCGAAACCCCTTATAAACCTCCGAAAGTAATTTGCCAGTCCCAAAAATGACCGCACTGTATGGACGTCAGTTGGCACCGGGAAGTCAATAACGGCCCTTAACTTTCTCTTTCCTGGGGCAATGCCCTCTACACTTAACGTAAACCCCAAATATTCAATTTCTTTCATAAAGAAATAGCACTTATCTAGCCTTATAGTTAAATTTGCCGATCTAAACCTATCAAAAACCTCTCTCAATCTAACTAATCCTTCCTCTACACTTCTACAAGGTATAATGAAATCATCTAAAAGAGCCATCGCGACCTCATATCGTAGCGAACCGAGTACCTTGTTTACAAGTTTTTGAAATTCACTTGGCGCATTGCATAATCCGAAACTCATCCTCCGGAAGCAATAGACTCCATCGGGTGTAATAAAGGCCGTCTTACCTTTCGACTCTTCTGACATTGGCACCTGGTAATAACCACTACTAAGATCCAGCGTTGTATAATACTTTTGCCCCCGCAGTCGATCCAGCTGATCGTCGATATTCGGCAATGGATGATGCGTTTTGACCGTTTTCTTATTCAACGCGCTGTAGTCCACACACATATGAACTGCCCCGGTCTTCTTTCGCACTAACAGTACCGGACTCGCGAAAAGAGAATCGCATGGTTCCACAATGTTGGCCTCTAACAACTCGTCAACAATATTTTTAACCTGTTGCCGTTCGCTGTGCGACATACGATACGGTTTATAATAATACACTGGTTTATCGTCCGTCAGCTTAATGTTCATTTCAGTTAAATGAGTACAACCAATTTGCTTCATGTTGCGAGCCACTAGATCTTTGTACTCATTCACCACATCTAACACTTTTTCCGCGTCTTCTCCGATCAAGTCTGTATTCAGTTCATCTAGTCCAACTTCTTTTTCGTTCACTTCACGACGATATGCGCCCTCGACACAAACTTCACCTCGAGCGAGATTATCTTTCTTAATATTTATATCCTTGCCGCTTACATTAAGCACAGGTTTCACGGCTTCACCGTCCTGATCAGTTTTAATTACGCATCTAGGTAATACGCCACCAACCATTCGAATTCCACCCTCAATGCAAAGTTCAGAATTTGGCGATTCAGACCTCACATTGACATGACCTACATAATTGTTAGGTATGACACAGGCTTCCTTTGCCCACAGTGGAACCTTCGACGGTCGCTCGCTGGTGGTGTCATTTATATTGCTTATAATTAACTCCATTGGCGTTTTCAAAATCTGCACATGGCTCTGTTTCGTGAATGGATGCCCCACCAAGAGAGGTATCCCCTGGGCCTCTTGTGGTACTATATGTACTTTTACCTCAGCCTCCACGTCATCCACTTTCAATTTCACATTCGCAGCCCCTAATGGTTTCGTCGTAGCACCTCCATAGCCAGTGATTTCTTCCATATCCTGCCAGTCGCACTGCAATCTTAATTTCGACACATAGTCGTCTCTGATTGCACACACTTGACTTCCTAAGTCTATGTAGCTCGGTACTGGTACTCCGTTCACAAATGCATCCTTAAAGTACTTCATGTTAGGAGTAAACTGGTCCGTGTGAGCCACCGCCGACTTCACCTGCACTACGGGTGTCTTAACACACTCACGAGCCATATGTCCACCCTTGCCGCACTTAAAACACTTAATGTCCTGCTTCTGCTTTCCACATTCGCGTGAAATATGTCCCGTTTCACCACAGTTAAAACATACCAGTTTGGGTAATGAGCAGTATTTAGCTGTGTGTCCCACCTTGTTGCATTTAAAGCATCTCGTTTCGCTTAAACCTGTCCTAACTTCTGGTACCTTCACTGTCTGCAGCTTTCGTTCTTCTACGACCTGTCTGTAGCTACTCAATATTCTGTCATCTGCACGCAAATCCTCCAGCAGCTGTCGCTCATCTCCATGTCTCACCGGTAAAAGCGTTCTCGCCAAATCCTTATTCTTCAGTCCTTTCAAGAGAAGTTCTTTACTTTCCCTGAAATCCAACTTCAGTCCCTTGCACAATTGCATTTTCTCGTAAAAATACGCTTCTGCAGATTCCTTCGACCCCTGTATTCTTGCAGACATCTCTGCAAATCTCTCCGTTAAACTTCGACGGTCTTCATAATMTTCGCGAAATTTCTGTTCAAATTCGCACCACMTTCTTATTTCACTCTGGTAATATCTATACCACGACAACGCGTTACCAGACAGATGTTGTCTTGCTACTTCTAATAATATTGCATCGCCCCAAAATTGACGTCCTGCCATCCATGTTATGTCCTGCAACCATCCCATGGCTACTGCATAACCTCCCGTTCCATCAAAAACTCGTATGCCTCGTGTAAGATCTGGCATAACACAATAGCTCCTAAAACTCTCCATTGTGGATCTTCGATCTTCGTGCGGTGTTTCATCACGCGAACCCAATTCGTACCTGGGTGACCTCATGCCACCATCACGCGACCCCATGTCGCACAACCCGTTTTCTGCGACAACCCCGTTGCCAGAAAACCCCAACACTGCAGGTGAATTTCTCCCAAACATTCTCCAGCAGCAACAACTCAAACGAAACACAATCCACACTTATATTCACTAACTTCGACTACAACTTGTAATAATCCGGTGATGTATATGTATGTATATACATATGTATCCCACTTCTAACCGTAATTGTTATAATCTAACAATTGTCAGGATGATTCCAATAACACACGGGCGTAACTAATAATTGTATATTACAAGTTATGTACAAAGATCCACAAGAATTACAAACAACCTTTTTCTCTTGACTCTAACAACGTTCTCCTCGTTTTTCGTCTTCTAAAATCTAATCTTACTTAATTAACCACCCACTCCATCTCATCCAACCAATTACAATCAAACTTCCAATAACGTTTTTCAGTCATCCCTCCAATAGCATTCAAGCTTACAAAAATCACGCCATACACATAAATTTTAGTTCCACTGTCATTCCTTCAACTTTCGTTACGCACTTGAACAATTATAAGTGTCCCTTCGCAGCAGGGCACGTCCGCTTGGATACACTTTACTTCTTTAACCAAAAAAACATATGGTCAGCAACTGCAACTAACCCAGCCACCCTTGCTTACCTACCGCACGCATACTTTCTAAATACAAAAATATGTAACATACTTTGCAAACCATACGGTTGATTTTTAAACTAAGCAAATAATCAAGGGTGAATGCTTTCAGACTTTCAGCGTCCAAACAAAATTTTTGTTTGAACCTGTGTCAGACGAATTTTGAGGTTCTTCGTCTTTGACAAAGATTACAAGTGTAATCGAAACGTCAGACCAATAATTTTTTGTCAGTGTTTTAAAACGTCAGCGATCTTGCCGAGAAAATATTATCTTAACCAAATAATCATTATAGCCGTACCATGTACTGTCTATATCTAATACACCAAATTCTCACAAATATTCTTGCAAGACAATAGCGGCAAATATTTCGTGTTTCAGAAACTGCTGATACGAAGGGATGGCTTGGAAACAGCACCACCGCTTCCACCCAGGGGTGCGATTATATTTTCTGCGCTCTCGGCAGCATCGAAAGATCAAGGTAAGGAACGCCGCTTACCGATGTCATAAATTACTGTACGAAACAAAGAGAAGCCCGAGTTTGGTCACTTCCTTCTAATTAACAATGGAATGTTTATGGTGAGAAATGGCGCAGCTTCAAAATGGCATGGGGAGCATTATTTCAGAGGTGTTCGTTGTGATTTCGTTATGAAATGCGTGCGACTGTAAAAGTGGAACAACATCTGTCTGTTATGATACGAGAGAAATTTTCTCTACAATTTCAGAATGATTTATTTTTTTTAATGTAGATAGGCAATTCTCGTTTGAAAACACTTGCAACACGTGCCGGGAAAATTCATTTATGCACGCGAATTTCACCGCTCCACTTTATTAATAAGAGTATAGCTAAGCGATGCCATCTTACAGGTTGCAGTAATCCGCATTTAATATTAACACAATGTATAAATTATATAACAAAATACCTTTATTAATCTATAGACTGAAGTCCAAAAGAGCAAATAAGTACATAATGATAAATACAAATGCAATACAAAGTGAATAAATATAGGGAATATGAATTTAAGCGAGAACATTTATAAAGATAAATAAATATAAATACAATAAACACACTTATTGAAAAGTTTTGTAAGATCTACACATATTACCTATTTAACGACGAATGAAAATATACATTTGTTTTGCAACTGCTCGAAAAAAAAGGTAATCGAAAGGCGAGAGCCAGGACGAGGAATGTGGAAGAAAATTTTAGTAAGAAGATTACTACAACTAACAGATCCATGAATTAATTTTGAAAGAAAAAGTAGTTACCAGCGACTATTCTTATATGGTTCTTATAAAAGCATAGTAATTTAGTATTTATAACAATGAATTCCAACATTTTATAAGCATGTGGCAAATGTATCGAATACGAAGGGCAAAAGTCAACCGCGTGTAAATAATTACTAACACCCAAGGACCAAAGTCCTTAACTTCCTTAACCCTAGCATTAATTCACTCACTCAAAGACTACTGAAAAATATTGGGTATTTAATTCCTTTGTAAAATGCTGATGTTAATTACTTCCACATCCAACGGATGGGAGGTACTGTATCGAGCAAAAAATTTTCAAAAATTTTGCTCATTTGCTTTAAAATGGTCGAAAACGTAAAAAAACAAAATTTGCTCAAAATTTCTTGTCGGTGTGTCTGATCTGCGTGTCTGTGGTTTTGTTTGTAGACGCGATAACTTTCCAAAGACTTACATGAACTTGAAATTTGGCCTACATATAAATCTCAACTACCCAAAGCTACCTATTGCTTTTGGGGTAAGTAGGGTATCAGGAAGGCGGCGTGATTGAGGAAATTTTTATTTTTTTTTTCGTTTTAGTATGCGATTAGTAGTATAACTGCGAGTATTATTGGTCCTTATAAATTTTCGGTGCAGCAAATTGTTTAGAAGAAAGCGGTTTTTCCTAAATATCTTGAAGATACCATCAGATGGGAAATAAAATTTCTCACAAAAAGTGTCAGAAAATTTATTCAAAATTTTTACATTTTCGAATATTTCTAATAAACGTATTTTGGAACCTGTCCATACAATTTTTTTATATTTTAGTATTATATAGAAAATCAAATTTCTGATCGGAAAACACTCTTGCAATTTTTTAAGTTAATAATTTTCGAGTTATTTGGAAAAAAACGATTTCGATAATTTGTGTTTTTGCTGATATCACGAGAACCGTTTGTTTTAGAAAAAAATATGTAGAGAGAAAAAATGTTCAAAACCTGATTACTGATCGTATAGTATAAAAAATAAAAGCGTAAATGTAATTTTAACAATTGGATGTGGAAGTATATTGATTCAATTTGCAGCGGTTTTTTCAGTTTATTGTTATTACACTAGATGTTAAACTTTTCTAAATATTCTTGTAAAATGCGAGGAAATCATCTGTAGACGTCACACAATTAGCCAATTTCAAATCGTTAAAATCAATTAAAAGTAATAATGGCAGGTTGGAACCCTGTCACCCCAGCCTACGCAGAATAGATTCCGAGCTTAAACCCACCGTAATCAACGATAAAATACTCGTTTCGTAACTGTGTATAGATACATCAAACATGTAGCAAATTACAAAAAATATTAACGTTCCATAGACATAGGATAAATCAATTGAGTAGCTTGAATTATTCACCCACATCTGTCACAAAAACCATCACCACCATAATGACTTTTTTTTGTAATTTTCGCGATAAATATAAATGTGACATAATGCATTTTATTAAAACGCATAAAATTAATTTCAAAAATAAATTAGGTCTACGTACATGCAAATAAAATGAGCGATATGCGCGAGTAAGTATATAGGTGCATCTATTGGGTACATTAAATTTCAATTACGATAACAAATAGGTACAATCAGACTCTCTAACAGGCTGTAAAGTTAAAAACGCCAGTTGCTAGCTAGTGCCGGCAGCACACTCCAAAACGCTCGACTAAAAAGCTATAACTTATATTCATTTCTGTATTTTGGCTTTGACTTCTACATACAAAAATTTAAAAAATATGCTGAGAAAATATTAGTAAAAAGATAATTTCAAGATGTTTCATTAAGCTGACCCTTTTTACAACATTGTCATTAATAAGACAGTATACTCGACAGGACACTTTTTACTAGTGAAGGTGACACCCTTTACATTTACTAATATTTAAACAAAGTTTATTAGAACCATATCATTTGGTAATAAATAATATTAATATCCGGCTGCAACTTATCACAGTCACTGACTTACCATCGGTGCAAAAACTTTTACATTACAAGCAAACATTAGTTTTGTGTTTTGTGAAACACTACTAAGTTTATTGACGAAAATAATTAATAATAATGGAACCAAATTCGATCCTTGGGATACATCTGATTTTGCCACAAACAATTTCGCAATTGTATACTGCCTCCTGTAAGTCACGCTATTGTAAACTGAACATCAAAACCAAAAGGAATAAATTTATTTAAGATTATATTGTGATTTATTTTATATAATGCTTTTGACAAATTCATATACAACACATCCACTGAAATTCATGTTCTATAGAAGGACGGTATATAAGTTTTCTATGGAATGTGGTTTCTTTTTCAGGACTGAGATGCAAATTTAATTTATATTTGTGTATGTTTAATAAATTAGTGATCATTTATTTTTTGTATCTGTTTGAATTATCTAAATTATAAATGTATGATAGTTCACGTATGCAATTTTCTGTGGATAATGGAACATATAGTAATCTATGTATCAAACTATTAAAGACGGACATTTTTTCCTTGAAAGGCGTACAATAGCTGTTTTTGATGTAGGTAATTATCTGTATGTGTCGGTTTTCTGTAAATATTAAACGTGATTCAATCATTCTTTCTTAATATTGTTAAATCAAAAAATAGCAATTGGAAATCGTTTTTTACTACAAAGTGAAATTTATTAACTGATATAATGAATTTTTGTTTAAAATTGTTAATGTCAAAATATATCTGTACCACAATATGGGAAATTCATTTGTATTTTTTAGATTATTTTCTAGGTAGCTTAAGAAAAGGTTAGCTAAGAAAGGTGAAAGAGGGTTTCCCACTGCTAATCTAAATTTTTGTTTAAAAAATTATTGATTATACCTATATAAATGAGTTTTGTTGATGCACTTCAAGTATTCGTCTCAATGACCGCTCTACTGAATTTATTTTGTTGAAGAAAATCTTCAAAAAATTCTAAAGCTGTGATTACGTTTAATTTCAATTTTTTTTATTTTTTTAATCTATCGAATAAATTATTTATTCATTAATCAACCACTTTGCTAATTGGTAATTTGGAGCGTTTACATTTGAGACTTTAAGCCGATATTTATCCCTGGTTACAAATTTTTTATAGAGCACAGCTTTTTAATATCAAATTTTTTAACTTTAACTTGCATTTAAATAACTATTTATTAATAAACTGTCCAAAGTATCATTAAGCTCCTTTATAAATTTTTTAACAGATTTTGCTATTACATCACCCAAACCTATTTCTAACATAAAAGTAACGTCATTAAAATAATCTTCTATATTTATAACTATGGAAATTCCCTTATCTCTAAAATTTTTTGGTATTTGTTCTCACTTCCGATTTGTTTTCGTCACTGAAATTTACAATGACGTTCTTAATATCACTATTTATGTCTTCTAAAGGAAAACGTTTTGGTTTAATTGCATATTTTAAGCCGTGTTTAACGGTTTTAACGGTTATTATTACATTTATTATGTACTGTTATTGTAGTGTCCAATTTTACGTCATTCTGCGCAACTTGGTGTGATGACGATGAACCTTGTAGCACTTTCAATTTTAATTTTAATTTCTGATACTACTTTTTCACTAATCACTGTGTGCACTTTTTGTTCTAAAAATTCCATTCAACGGGAGAATAAAACTCTGCTAATTGGATAAACTTTCAACTATAGTTTTTCAGTGTAGATGTACAATCTCCATAATCAACCAGTGTGTCAGCCTCGTCTGTCACCTTTTTTATAAATCCTTTTGGTATTTGTTTACATGCACTTTCATGAATTAAGGGTACAAGCCACTGAAATTTTGGTTTGGAGTTTAAAATACTTGTCTAACTTCATCGACCAGGATGTCATTGTTAATAAATTAGAGGCTGTTTACATGAAACGCAATTCAAATCATCTGCTAAATACTGATCTCACGCCCTTAAATAACCCACTTATCGCAATATTGAAGTAAAAAATATAATATAAACAAAATCTTTTCCCACACTACACAACTACCTGTGTTTAAGAAATATTTAAATGTTGTTAGTGTTTTAATTTAGTCATAATTGTTAGGCAACCGAAGAAAGCCTCTTGGCGGCTGAAATGCTGGCATTTGGCTTTGCAAAAAATAAAAGTTTGGGAGTAGGACCATAAGCAAGTGTTTTACTATTAAACCAGTGGGTTGTTCTTCGTATTCTGATGTATAAATTTGTTCGGGTCTCGACACATGAGTCACAGTAAAAATATTTTACCTAGTTTCTTCTTTTATAATGTTTGGCCTTGCATTAAAATGCATCATGTGTACTTGCAGCAGTTATAAGTAAAGACAAGCCCAGGATTATGATATTTTGGTGCCTAATGTCTACTATATATTATACATATATGCGTTTTATCATTGAATACATGCTTACTTTAATCGCTGCAGTCGCACAGTAATTAGTAATTATCAATATTACTGTTCGCATTGTCTTAACAATTTCATGCAATGCGGAGGTTAAAAACAAACGAAGCCATAGCAGATCTTTGAAATGTGCCTAGTAACACGGAACGGCACGAAAACATCCGATCGGTTGCACAAGTCTCTTCTGTCGTATCTAGCTTTCTGACGACTAACCGCTCAACCTGTTACCTTTACGCCAGGTGTAAAACGCTGTTTTAAAGGTGTACAACTGTGGACGTTCTAGTCAGAGTGAAATGTAAACAGTTTTGTGGTGTTCTCTGGTTCCTTTAAATTACCGTCAAGAAAACTGGATCATCATCCACTAGCGAGTAGAAGTAAGTGAAGACCTTTAATCGTTATAGTTACATGTAATCAACTGGTACATAAATCAAGGTATTTACACTGCTGACAGATGCAAACGTCACAGTGTATACATTCTCAGTTTGTTAGGCAGTGTAACAAATGTAAGATAATTCATTGACACTAACAGAGAGTTCAGACAGTGTGGGCAGAACCAATTAGGTATATCTAATGGCTGGTAAAGGGACCACGCATTTGAGAAAGTTATTAAAGTACAACATAGATGCACAACACAATGGAATACTCCTAGTCAGTAAATGGAGAATACCAATACTAAACTATAATTTTTATATTGATGGAATTCAACGGTTTATAACAGGCATATTCCATTGCACTATTGTATTTAATATTATAAAAGCTCCACAGTACCACTAGATAATTATTTATTGTTGTCGGCCAAAATACGGTACCGTCCATGTTTTTGTACCGTATATGTCAGCTGACGTCTTTGCAAACCTTTATTTCTACGCGGCACAAATAATATTTCGTTTGCTCACGCATCGTTGAAGTCTCTGAAAGGTGCGGCTTGCAACGGCCTAAAACTGTAATTATAAATGGTAATTAAAATTAATACCGGCAGGACGCCGATGAGTATAAACTGTCGGACTATACATTTCATTTTATTCTAATATTATTTACAAATATTACATTTAGGTATACGATTTAATGAACATCAGTATAGTGAAAGAAATATCAAAATTACTATCTATTAAAAACAAAAATTCTTGAAGATACAAAAAGGGGAATTATAAAAAATACAGATAAACTCATGTGATAAAGACAAGAACAAAATACAGGAGATGTTATTTGGAAAGAGACAAAATCAGTAACTCTACAATATTTGATACATACCTATTTAGGAAACGTGCCTTCAAATGAATAAAATTAGAAGTCAGGATATTAGATTAGTACTGCATTAGGATATTGCAAAAAGCCTATAACAGAATAGTGATATACTCTACTTTCAAGAATTTAAATCTTTAAATAGCTAACACCATGTTCAACAAAGGAATAAAGTAACCAAAGAATAAAACGCTGTACGGGAAACAGTAGAGCAAAGCATATTTCATTTATTGTTAGAAACAAATTCTACATGAAATGTAATTTATATAAATAAATATATATAAATATAAATATATAAATATAAATAAATGTGAAGGTTGTGTCAATGGCAAGGTCAAATAACACTTTGATATTCTAGAGGTGTTATAATTAAAGATAAAATACTACCTAATCTAGAATTTACAAATTATGTAGTTTAATATGAATAAAAGGTATTATACAATAATAATTTGTAAAACCAACAGGAAATATATCACAATTCTTGCACTACGCCAGTTATTAAAAATTTTTGAAACAGTTACTTTATTAATTTAATGTTGCTGAAATTGTACCTATACAAACTTGTAAAAAAAATTGTATATCCAATGATTTTATTCGGAGGATGGAAACAATAACATGTTTTTAGATATGAGAATAGGTATCATTTATATAGCTCAATGGCAGTTCCATAATGCAATTAGTCAATAGTATAGTTATATGTGCAGTGAAAAAAGAATAATACGACCACAAAACACTCTGTATGTACCTGTACGGTGCTAAAAAATGTTATTTATGGTTGTGGTTTTAATTAGTTTTATAAATGGAATTAATGCTTCTCAATGTATATAATAAGAAACTAAAATTAAATATTTCCTTAGTTTAATTAGTTATATAGTATTAATTAAAAATCTATAGTGCAAGTACATCAAGCGTCACATCTTTATGTAAGTTGACATAACATTTCATCAAAAATTCCAAACACCTACAAGAAGACAATTTATACATAAAAACGTGTAGAATGGTAGCGGTCTTTAGCGGTTGATTTTGATTTAGTAACAAAAATTTTATCCAGCATGTTTGTAAATGGAAAAGGCAGGAAGGATTTTTTAAAAATATTTTGGTTAAATAGGGAATAAAAGTTTATATGGAAATCCGTCATATTTAGAAGCTAAAAGAATGAAATTTTACTTTTAGCCTTTTAATTAAACAGAAGAAAACAAATGTCCTACAGCGTATTAGAAAATTCCATCCTTAAGAGGGTGAATGAGGGATGAAAGTTTGTCCAGGAGTTCTGTCGTTTTTTAATTGAACTGGAGTTAGAAGCATGTAACATTATTATTTGGGCTTTCAATTACAGAACAAAAAACAAATAAGGGATAATTTTTTACAAGTTTTGTATACGATCTCCTTCCATGCGAGCTTGTTTGTAATAGCTAGTTTAGCACAAAGAAAATATAGTAATTATGTACGATATTAAATAAAAAAACAAAGGAAAACGTGCTAGTTGCCCATGAATTTCAAAAGCATTTGATTTAGTGAAGTTAGAATTTTTAGCTGATTTGTTGTTGTTAACTGAAGCAGACCGAGATTGTTTGGCTTGAACAATATGTTTGCACAATGTTTAAGATTCATCTGTTACATTAAGAACGTCACGACCTTGTAGCCAAAAGATTTTTTGGACAACGACGGGGTAATTGGAAATAGCATCGTAGGACCACTGACTTGGCGCCTGTTGTGTTTACTTTCTATTTTGTAAACTGATGAAAAAAGGAAAACGAATCAGTGAAGTCGAATTTAAGTTATCAAGTAAGGCATTACTGGTGTTCAGACATATTGAAATATCATAAATAAATAGCTAGTATTGGTTTATCTGGATAAAAGATGTAATCAATACAATTTTATGATGTGGTTTTTACAGCCTTGTTGTCAATGGCTAACGGAAACCATGTGTTTTAGGTGGCTCTGTATCAGTTTCCATAACATTGCATCTCTTTCATTTAAAACAGCAGCCCACTTTCCTCTACATTTCCTAAATAGAAAAGAGAGTGCTTGAATATGAGCATCAATAACGTACATTCGCTGTACGGTGTTACACTAAATATTTTTCATTACGTTTACAATACTAAAATAAGCAAGGAACTTTGGTTAAGAATCCAGTAGGTTTCGGATTTCAAGAAGTTAATTTTGTAATTAAACCACCCGTAAAGACAAAACGCCAAGCAACTATCTATGTGACCTAAGACAAGCAAATTAAGTAATAAAAAAAGTATCTGCCCTATATGTCGCTCTGTTTCTGTATATACACCTACGATATAGGTACATAGGCATAGAAATTTTAAAACCAAAAGAATACAAAATGATAAAATATTTACCTACACCCATACGCGAATTGCAAAATTATAAGGTAAAAAAACATGTTGCAATTAAAATTAGGTCAGTACATACCTATATAGGCACTTTAACTAACTACATAGTATACACTTATTAAAAACAATATAAACAACAGTCATACGACAAGAATGTAATAAACCGTTTTGAACAAAAATCTTCTAAATACAGATTTTTATTAAATTACAAATAAAGATAATTCATTAGCTTAAACACCAAACGTAATATAATAACAGTTTACTAGCGTGATTAGAAATATTTCAACCACGATGAATTTTAATTTATCACTTAATAACACAAAAAACAATTTTTTAAATATCAAAAAATTAAAAGCTTTTTAGCTTAAGTTCTATTTCCTCCATAATAATAAATATAATATTGCATTAAAGTGTTCGAAATGATATAGTGCTTGACTAATGTAAACTAAAAAAATATATAAATATATATTATTTAGAAATTCTATATCAACATCGATGAGATATACAAGCACCATCGTTTTATTAATTAATCCAAAGATAAGCGCACATAATCGATAGATGCTTTATATGGTGTTGTTAAAATAAACTATTTTGAGAAGCTGCAGTGAGTAAGTATAAACTGGTATTTTTAAAATCGATACATGCCATGGCTTACAAATATAGTGCTCTAAAATAATTAAAACTAATGAAATATAAAATCGCACAGATATTAAGGAAACTCGAACACTATAAATACAAATATGTACATATAGTACATAACGTGTCCTAATATGTGTTTATGCTACGCACATCTTGCTGTTGCATATCACATAATACACTCAAGTTGGTGGGAATGTACACATGTGCTACTGCTGCATCGATTTATTCAAAAGAAGAAATTCCGGTAGAACTGCAAGAAGTTGCACAAGTAACGATTCCACATTCCTAAAAACAGATCACGATTTTATGCAGCACGGAGGGGTAATTTGCGCAGCAGTGTACTTTTCGCATGGGTTTAACGCCGTAAATATAGCTGAATGTTGGTTCAAACTGAAACCAGTAATCAGTTTGCAACTTTAGTTATACTGGGATGAAATCTCTGCCCTAAATATCTATGGACTAATGCTAATGATTAGAAAAATCGAAATTGTTGTAGATAAATCGTCTTGCAGATGTGATCAGTCTATTATAAAAATCACTTGAGCGTAAAAGAATTGCAGATCTACTTTCTAAATTATCTGTTTCTAATCTAAGATTAGGAGTATCTGCATTCTAACAGAGAAAGTATCTGTGCGTGCAATTAGTATGATGGGACGATATTTTTTAAACAGATACTAAAGAGTTTGGTTCAATACACATTAGTTTTAAAGTGTCCAAGACAGAAAGATAATTACCACCAAAATGTAAATATAAACATTAATCAATAATTAAGTGCGAAAATTACTACCAAAACTGTAGTCCGAATAACTCTCAAAGCAGTATATCATCGAAGTTTAAACATTAGTGAGATTATACCGAAAGAACATATATTACTTTTGTAGCTCTAACACTCAATCCCGTGTCGCCCAGCATTTTAGAGCTTCTTATTGCAAAAAATTATATATTTTTCAAATGTTAATGTAAATATAACAGAGTATTTAGTAATAGGTAAAGTGGTGCATATGACAACAGAGGTCTTGTGGGTTGTGATCATCTTTTCGATATCTAACCAAAGTTGGGCCAGTTCAGATCAGACAAATATTCACTTAGATCCAATAGTAAAAAAATTGTGTAGCAATTGCCTATTTGTTGGAACTTATTTATTCACAGCCAATACTGCACACTTACCCGAAAAAGGCTTTGCAACTCATGTCGTTATGCCTGAGAAGAATTTAGATTAGTAGGAGTATCTGTTTCACATACTTACTTAAATAGTAAAAACATTTCTAATATACAGTAAATCAGTAATGTTGATTTGACTTACAAGATTTAGTTTAAATGTACATAGTAGGTGTTAGAACTGCATCACGACGAATTGTAGATAAAAATGGCTATGTATAGGTAATATGTGATAAATGTCAAAAGACATTAATCAATTTCATACTGCATATTATTAGTATTGAATAGAGGGATATAATAAGATACATGCATAACAAAAACCAGATTGCAATACATTTACTACCGCTTTTTTGTATTTTGCATAATTTTTCATCATATCTGTTTTGTAAGTAATAAGACTAGTGTTTAGCACGTCCTGCAAAAGCGATAGTGCCCTGATATAATGTGTAAATTAGCCATGAGGTTGTGCTGCCACTGCCACTGTCACTGCCATGTAGTGCTAGCAAAATGCACATTACTGAACAACCTCGGGTTAGTCCAAATGTCAAGCGTCGAGTGTTTGAGTGTGAGTCTAAACAAAGCTTTAGTCGTACCGTGGATTATATTTTGGTACAAATAATTTTCATTTATATTTTAGAATAATTTACCCATCATTAACAAAAAATAATGGGATACTTATCAACTATGGCTTTATACAATCTTACAATCATTTATACAATAGTTACAACGCAGTAAAGTATGTAGCTATGGCTGATACAATAATTATAAATTAAAAATTAAATTATAAATTCTTTTTACTTAGCTGACAGTATATTATTTCCAAAGTCTTCATAGTAAGTATATATAATATTGTTCAAAGAACTCCAAAGTTACGTCATCAATTAGTGTGAAGCCACTTGCATTCATTGTTGCGTTATGATTTTTTTAAATAGAAACCATAGTTCTCTCGATACGCTTAAAAAAATTGTATATTCATTTTGATAAGTAAAGAAAATATAGAAGCTTTTTGGCGTTTCTGATAATATTGCATAGGGCTGAAAAATTATAGAGAACGAATAACTCTGTCAAACGTATAATTTTGTAAAAGAAATTTAAATAAGTAATCGTAAGTAGTAATGAAATAGAAAATGCTAGATTTCAAAATTTAGAGCGACTAGATATTATCTGCATTTTTATGAATGCAGATTTAACGTTGATCCATATGCAGAAATAATATATTTAGAGAGGTATGTGATGTGTGCGTATTTCTATAGCAAGCTTTTGTAATATTTAAGTTTTTCTGAGAAGAGACGACCCCGCAAAATACTTATATTAGATTTTAAAAAATTGTTATCTTACGGATCATTTGACAAGCCCCGACCGAAAACTTACGAAAAGTAAAGTCATGAAAATTATGTATTCTAGGATAGGCCGAGGCAAATCCAAACACATCTGTTAGATAAGTAGTAGAGGCTTCTGTATGATTAGACAAGACAAAGACAAGACAAAAATAATACACCATTTACCTCCTGGTGATCCCAAAAAACGAACCGAATTTTGTAATTGGTAATTGACCAAAATTCACAGCAATAATAACTTTGGAAGGCTCATTATTTGGTCTGACGAGTGTCATTTATGCAGTGAAGGCACTTTCAATCGCAATAACATCTGATATTAGTCAAATAAGAACCAACATGTTGCTGTCATCGACGACAAGGGGGATTTGGCGTCAATGTATAGTGTAGAGGAAAAATGGTCTGTCACATTCTTAACGTTATCCTCAATATCCAGAGATATTTAGAGATTTAAAATATCTGTATCCCGGAACTGTTAGACAATATTCCTCTTTTAAGGTTGACCATCATCCATTTTTAACCTTGCCGCAATGCAGATTTGGTTAGGAACTATTTAGAAGACTACTTTCCAAATCAGTTGGTTGCCGCCTAGATCTCTAGATCAACCAATTTTGGATTATTTTCCGTGGGGCTGTATAATAACTATTATTTATCGCAGACCACATGAAACGCAAAAGGGATAATTAGAAGGCACCCTCAGGCCTTTGAACAAGCCTACATATTTATATAACTTATTAAAAATCCTGTTAGATGTGCATTATATTCGSAACATAACGAACAACAATTGGATTAGTAGTAAATATGTTATTCTGCTGTGTTTAAAATTAACAACTATCAATAATTTATAAAAATGCATGTCTATGCTGTGCTGTCTACATCTCAACCAACTGCAGATAGTACTATTTCGCTGTCATTACAGCTCATCAGTACAGTTTAGGTCTAGTGTAGACAACACGGCATAGAACTGGTTTTGCTTATATACCAAAGCAATCAATAATTTATGTTCTACCATTTAATTTAATATACTTATGATCTTTTATTTGTTATATTTTTTATTTGTTTTACTATTTATAATTTTAATAGTATTATATTCCTAATCTTGAGCTTGATAGACGTATTCTTCGCCTGTGTATATTTTTAAATTCCATGGCCCCCCTCACACCATTGTACTGCAAATTTCGAAAAATCGCCATATCTTCTCCATTTATTTAAATAAGTACGAGTATATAAAGTTGTACATTTTTGAAGAGTATGCAAATGTTCCTTTTTAAGCGTGTCATAGCTAACTACGAATTGTATTTAAAAATAAACATAAGTTAGATCAAAATTTCAAAGTGTTAGCAATATAAAAAAAATATTTCAGGTATTCGATTCGATGTAATACATAAGTATACTACAAACCGTTTTAAAAAAATTCAGTCATTTTCATTCTAAGACTATACTTCAAAAATTAAAAAAGTTAATCAAAATCTTTTTTTATCTAAAAATATAGAAAATGGTCGCGAAACTCTCACCTCTCTAGCTTTAATTATAACCGAGATACTTACCCCACAAAAACATCAAAAATGCACCTTAAACATACACCAGAAACTTTGAAATAAACACACTGACAGTGAAAACATCACTGTGAACCATACACCTACCAACATGGTACGAACGAAAAGTATTTGACAAAATTGGTCACTGATGCCAACTTAAATCAGTTCTATCCATTCTATCTGCGTTGTGCTCACGGGTATTGTATAATGGTAACGGCAATACGTCATTGATGACGTAACTTTAAAGTTTGGTAAACAACGGTATAGTATATCAAAACTACTATCTTAGAACATTTAACGTTGTCTCTATTACAGTTCCATTGCCAGAACTTTGAGAATTCACAAATTTCAATAAACTTTTAGTCGAGGGAAATTACTTATATCATAATGAGTGGTAAATA
This sequence comes from Rhyzopertha dominica, assembly GCA_025024175.1. Lineage (NCBI taxonomy): Eukaryota > Metazoa > Arthropoda > Insecta > Coleoptera > Bostrichidae > Rhyzopertha > Rhyzopertha dominica. The sequence continues at coordinate 26,259,977 of QCXZ01000041.1, forward strand.
AAGCCTACTCATTAAATTAGACTGCATAAAATGTAAGAAAATTAATAACTTAAACAGATCTTATATTTCAATCATTTCCTGATAATTTTTCTAGTCACCAAAGAATTTAATATGTACATATAAATATCACCGTCCCGGGCTGCAGGCTATGCCAAACGGGTTTTAACATGCATGCCTGCGGACAATATTCTGAACAACGGCATTAAACCGTAAACAAATGTGTTTTCTTCCTGATGATTGAAACATCTACACCTGTAAGTGCCAATTGACCAGTCATTTTACAACCAAAACCGATAGTGGAAATTCTGGATGCTGTACTAATGAAGACGTTAGTTTCAACGGTATAGTGCCAGCACGCCTATAACTTAATAAAAATGCTTGTTTGTTTTCGAATAGTAAAAAATGAATTAGAAATATTTCGAGAAAACAAGGCAACAAACCAGTAATTTCTTTCTCATCTATTGTTTCTTTTGTAATCATTTTTTTAGTTTTTGATTTCTTGATACCTCGTTAGCATTGGTCGATTTATGTCATGTTTTTGTACTAATCTTAGAGCTCAAATATAGACGAAAATCCAATCCAATCTCAAACATTCATTCTGCAGTTGCAAGTAAATGCTTTCATAGTTTTCATRCTTWATCCTTAGCATTATTACATGGTATTACAAAAAAAATCACATACATTTCAAGCTTTTTAACGCCTCTTTCATTTTCCTAGTCTAATCGCCCTTAATTCCATAGTCGAGCAACTCTGCACTGTGCGCATTATAGACAAACTACTGCATACAACGATATTTCGATACTATCGAAGTATCAATGTTCTGAGCGTCTGAGCCCAAATATCGATAATTTGTATCGAAACAGAAAACGTAGTGTCGGTAGGTCAGGCGCTATCTATGCATTAAATCGTAAAAAATATAGAACACCGATATTACATCCACCTACAGTGCCCCTTGACGTTGTTGTCAATATAAATATTCTAGAAAAATAACGAATTCTTTCCGAATCTGTTAGTTCTAGTTCTTTGTTATATAAATTCATAAGTTGTGTATCTCCGAATTTGAATTAATAGAATAACATGACTATTTTTTGAGTTCAAATCACGATGTATATAATATTTGTAGGCTCAAGCCCTTAAACATTATTTAAAACGCTCACTGCAGCTAGAGTGAGAGGAGAAAAGAGAGATAGGACAATTTGGTGCACGAATTTGTAATCATGCGGGGCTTTTATAGTTTTGCAACAATTTGTGAAAGGTGTGGTTGAAAATAAGAAGTAACTATTTATATATTGTGCAGCATTTATTAATTTCTAATTTATTAGAATCTAATTCGGTTTAAACTGTAAACTAGCTACAAAATGTATAAAATAATCACGATTTGCAAACAACTTTATTTAATATAAGTACTATACGTATACCTAAACATTAAAAGAAAATCAAATAGTAACATATTTAAATAAACTTGAATATATGTTTATAAATTTACTGTTTACTTAATATTTCTACACAATATCAGTGTTTACCGTTAAACATGTTTAAAATGATAAATAAATATCGTGTCCGTACATGTGGCCTCGACTTTCATGTGGAAAAGTATTACTTCCACATCAAATTGTCAAAAATACATTTACGCTTTTATTTCTTATATTATACGATCAATAATGAGTTTTGAGCAATTTTTGTCTCTACACATTTTTTCTATAACAAACGGTTCTCGTGATAGCAAAAATCCATAAATTMTTAAAATCGGTTTTTTCAAAGTAACTGCAAAATGATTAACTTTTTTCTTAGAAAAGCAAAATGCTTTGTTAGTACCTAAAGACATATAGTATTATATTTTGGTCACCTAATAGATATTTTAGGAGGAATTCAAGCACCGTATGCGATAACATAATATCATCGCAAAATCATATTGTGTCTACATTTAACTGCCCTCAGCACAATAAGTACCCACCAACATACTACGTTTGCCGGTTTGTCTTTTCATTTTATAATAAATACGTATCCGTCTGCAATAAACAGCAATCCCATATAGACGTGATTTCAGACAGAAAAACCCTTGCTGTTTATGAACGTGTAGGCTAAAAGCAACTTACCCTGAACTTGCGCACGAAGCATGCACTCGTTAATCAACTCAGTCGGCCGTGATTCCTACAGGTAACCGTTCTTCTCTCACAGTCAAGAACGACCAAGGCACTTCTGAAAACAAAGACCACATGCTTTTAAAATACATTCCGCATATTTGCGGAACTTGCTGTAGTATTTACTCAACTTATTCTGACTATAGCTACACACAGTTCGGTTTTCCTTTTTACTACGTCATATTTTTGACATGCAGAACCGACTTAACAAATCATGTTTGTTTCTCCTTCAAAATTTAAACGCTTTCACTTGAGTTTACGTAACTTTCCAAACATTTCAAACCTTATTTGTTGGAAGAGCTCCAAAAAAATACCTTACATGTGGCATATTCATATGGTCGATGTTATTTGCGTATGTATGTTTTTTTAATTATTAAAGTAACGAGGGCTTTGTTTTCTAATTTTGTCTTCTCAAAGCTCCTCAATTATAGCTATAAAAATAAAATTACTTTGAGATAATATTGGATGCAATAATTCGACGTATACGCTTAGATTTAGTAATGTATTCAAAGTGCTGCAAATATTGTTCAGGGCTACGTACGAGTAATGTACGATTAGCTATTAAAATATTATTTGTAAGGACTCTTTATCCTTTTCTGAGAAGTTAATTATTTAATGATAGAAAATTTGTTTTAAAAATGTAGCTACACAACCAGTTCTAAAATTACAGTATTCAATTTAGAGACTTCCATGTAAGTCTAAACTTTCCCTTTTCAATCATAACGTCTGAACGCGTTAATCTAGAGGAATAAAACCATAGAATCCTCTAATATAACATCATCAAAATTCAGCTCAGTCGCTACCAACTCCAAACTTAAATAGGGAGTGGTTAAAGATTTCTTTATCTATACAATCACTTTTGGAGAATTGAAATCAGACAGTGCCTTCTAAAATTACGATTAAGAGGGTTTGTATCTGAAAGCGCTTCAGTGTCATATCAAATGTAACAAATGAAGCAAATACGAGTGATCCTGATAAACAACATGCAGCACGCGCACTTTTCAAACTTGTATCGATCGATGCAGTTACGCATACGCCCAATCGGCCATCAGTTGTCCAAGTCAATTATTCAAACTGTTGTACAGTGCTTTATTATTTAAAATTCCGAGTTAGTAACAACTGCCTTGCATTTTGAGAAAGACACTATCACCTTCAAATCAAATCTCTCTCGTTATTATCAAGTGAGTAGAATTGTCAGAGGTGAAACAGACCACTCTTGTCATCAACAGCGCCACGTAAGAGTAGTACGGCAGGCGCACAAATTCCCAAATCGCTCCGTAAAGTGAAATATCGCTCTGGAATACACAATGCGATTGGGGAATTTATAGGTAATACCTTGGAACAAACGTTGATAGGCAGCATTTCGAAGATGACGGAGACGGAGTCGTTCGTGCGCAATTGATTCCTGGCGCAATCCGCTTTATTGTACTATACCGAAATAAAGACATTTTCTGTTCATTGCGAAAAATTTGTTTGTCAAGGAGAAGATAATATAGGATTTTCATGTTATTTTTATATTCGTAAGCATGAACGGTAGAAGTTTATATACGATTGACCTTTTTTAAAACGTTTTTGGTGAGGGTAAAAGAAGTTATGCAAAATACACTACTATAGCACACTAAATAAGAGTGTCGAGATCTTGCGTGATGTACAACTAAGTTTTAAAGATTGCACATAACCAAAATATATAAAGGAGGAATTTGAAATTCCATGACATTCGATAACGAAAATTCTTAAACAGTAACACACTGCTAATTTGTGCAAAACACGGAAGGTCCAAAACAATAGCTTTCTTAATTCACAAACAAACGTTATCGCTCTAGATTTTGACTATTGTATGCAAAGCAAATAATGATGATTCGCCTTTCATAATTAAGCGTTGTAATATCCATGCTAGTTCCCAGTAAATCTCTTCTCTGTGCATTTTGTGGCAACGTGAACTACCATTTACTAGACACACACAAGTTATGTTTAGGTTGTTTCCAAACCGTAACTGCAGCGCTCCCATTCCGCACGAGTACGAAGGCGCTTCCCGTCTTTCTATGTAAATACGTTTTTAATTTCTACTTCCCCACCTCCAAACCACCKGACTGCTTCATAGTGTTAAGACAACTTTAGTTTCGCTCTACGTGTACTTAAGAAACGAAGGAAGTAAGCGTTAAGATTTTGGTGGATGCGGCAGTAGGTTTTCTGCTTGTGCATTATGTAGTCTTCAGTGAAAACATGTAATGGCCAGTGGCCGGACTGTGAGGCAAGTGAAACATGGTGAACGTTTACGAAGGATACAGAGTTCGTTAAATCAAATTTCGACGTCAGATATACCTCTGACGGCGATTGGAAATAGCGAGGATGATGCAAAAACTGGTAGGCATGATTTAGACCCTTGAAAGCAGTGTACTGCGGAAACAACTGATCATAGAGCACACAAAAATAATTCGATGGCTAATACTAAAGATGCTATAATACAACAAAATATTCTAAAATTTTATAAAGCTATCTCTATAAAGCTGGCTCAAATCCTTATTTGAAAACTATTGTTCTGTTACATCCACGTTTGTTTTTCCTAAATTAATTGAATCTGTTTAACTCCTCAAATCTCTTAGGGCTTTCTATAAGATCATTTACCACCAGCATAGTTTGACCCGAAAACTTTTGACAAGGTGAAGTGCATTTTCCTTATTGTCAATTCGATACACTATATCGTGTTAGTGCAGAGTTATGTACTAAATATGTTGTAAATTGCTCTGTGGATCTTTATATACTTTATCTTGAAAATACAAAAAGGACAATTAATTTATTCTGCTAAAAAAATAATTATTTCAATCTTTTTTTAAGGCTGCTACTACGGTGTAGCGCTTCATATGTAAAGTGGGGGCAGTGAGTTTTATTCTTCTAAAAAGGTGCATGCGATTTCAAAAAACAAATTAGTATTTTTATAAAAAAGTAATAAATAAGCCGACGTACCTAAGTCCTATATTTTTATCTCGTTTCCATTTTTTTGTAACATAAATCATCTTTATTGACGAAGGTTGTGCAATATAAAAACCATGATATCAAATACCGATATTGTGGCAATTTCGATATACCGAAGATTATAGATATAATATATCGATATGCTGCATGTCTTAAAAAGCATCGCCAGTCTCTTAATTGTGTAATCTCTGACGAATTGTAAGCCGATTCAACCACTTTGATCTGCATACAAAACTGTACTCTTAAAAAGTTACKGKCTTTCAAGCTTTGTGTTCTTTGCCAATAACTTTCCAGCGATTAGGGAAAACGACTTGAAATTTTGGAAACCCGTTTCCAAGTAAAATCATAATTTATTAATTAAGACGTTCACAAGTGGGGTCCGTATTGGTAGATGATTTCGGATAATAAACGTGGTGGTCGCGGTTTCTTATTCGCTGTCGATTCGACCTCTGAATGCATCCACCAGTAGAATCATTAAAATTAAGACATTCGTTACCTTATAACCCAATATTTTTTTACCCTATCAATATTTCAGGATTTTATATCATGTTAATGATATTTTATTATTTCAAAATATTTTAATCCTTTGAAAAATTTTTGTTGTTACACTGACACATCGATATTTCCTTAAAATGAAACCGGCATCAGTATTTATTGGCATATCGATATTTTACGCAGCCGCAATATGTATATATCTTGTATAAATAGGTGACGTATAAAATCATACCTACAATATACACGTTGTAATCTATCGCTGCCTAAATACGTTAAGAGTGGCAAAAAATGCATCCCTCCTTGATTAAATAAAAATGAATGTAGTATATAGATATTCTCTGTTGTATTGAATATACATTAAATTTAAAATTTAAATTTAATTTGGCAACGCTGGTTCCAAACTATTATACATAAGCTCACTGTTCCACAGACTTCTAATTAAAGACTTCCACTATTACGTTCAGTGAACTTGGTTACGTTATATGAGCAGAAAGTATTATTTTACGCTCTATAGCCAGGCATCACGAAATAACTTCTTTTCTGATTTCAGTCGAGGTGAAAGGGTATGGGCCCTACAAGCCGGTACCGCCGCCGAAGCCTCTACAAGAGCAACAGGTACAACAGAACGCCGAATGTCTCACGCCGCCACCATATAGAATGCCCCCCTACCCCCTATACAATGAAACCTCCATACCCGGAGCCGCAAGTCTAGATTTGAATTCACTGTCCTCGCCCGCTGCATCCTCCAACCCTTCCGTGGGTCTCCAGACGCATTCAAGCAAATTTCCGGTATGTATTACATAATGTAGTATTGCATTACGTACTAACTACTTGATACTAATTTGATGCATTTGGTTTAGGCTTAACCATGTGAAATAAATCGGATCATCTATAGTCACTTAAGGATATATAATTGACACTAATTTTATAAACAATTAACATTTGTTTCTGACATTGTTAAGACTGGTGGACAAAATATTTTGTTTTTGTGACCTGCCAGTTAGCAGTTATTAAATACTATTAACAGAGCCTTTATATTGATTTAAGAATATAATTTCTCATCTTTCACATAAAGCCTTTTGTTAATGCTATACCCTTTTAACTTTTAAACTAAAACAGATTGCGCGATGAGGTTTTCAGTACATATTCTGAAATCAAAAAAGCACTCTTGTTCAAAACTTAATGTGCTTACGTTCACATTTGGTTTACCAAATACACAATTCTAATTTAACTTTTATAATAATGGTTTTTCACTTTTATATTACTTACTTGGTTTTATAAACGCTTTATGTAGTGAATACAAAATGCATACAGTTCATTATTAGGTTTAAATATAATTCCTAAGATGCCGGCTGCCTTAAATATTCCAATAGAATAAAGCTCGAAAATGATAGCAAAGGCTGCAACAATGTAATGATGATAAAGAAGTTAATGACCGTCCAAAAGTCAATTTGTGACTTAAAAATTCTTTTTTTAGAGCCTAATAATGTTGAAATTATCAGACGCAATAACTATTATTTTTTAATGATATAGATATTTTCCACTATCGAATGCGAAATTAAGTTTTCTTCCAGCAGATGCATTATATTACCCGTTTTTTAATTGTTGTTAATAGTTATAATGTTAGCGTCTGTCGTTATTCTTTTTTGTTTCTATATTTTTCTGGCATTTACTATTTACTTTTCATTAGGATTTAGAAATAAATTTCATTACTCAAAGAGTAACACCACATTTTCTTCACAAATAAAAAAAGTACTGTCACGTTTAACAACTGGGTTCCCAAAGTATTAAGCCCAATGGGCTCGTTCCACGCAACCAAAAAACGTAAAATAAGTAATTTTGCGCCAAAGTACTTCGTGTTTGGAGTTGGATCAGGTAATAGATTAAGTATCAAAGTTGCTGTATAATTAATAATAAATGTTTAAAGTTTATATGACCTCATAAATCTGTGATCATATAAACTACCTTACAGCTTTGTCACATGTAACACTTAATATGCAGCATTATTTCCTTTTTATTTATTTTGAACTTCTACATTTACTTATTAGTGTAAAACAAAAATTGTAATATTTTAATTATACATTAGAACGAAAATATAATAATATATTAAGTAAAAAGTGCCGAATCTTAATGTTTAAAACATCACACTTATTTGTCAGCACATTTTGGCACATTGCTTGTCCCTGCAGTAGTTTCAATTAACAGCAAGCCAGTAGGGCAACCGCCCGCACAGGTATTTATTATGTACCAACCTCACATTTTTATTTTGTTATTTTACATTGTTTTTCTGTGTTCTGCCTCCGGTTTCTTACGATGTCGTTAAGAAGTGCAGTCAGCGAAGATTTTTGCTTATAGGCGCAAAAGAAAACTTTACACGAGACATCTTCTTGAGCTAGGTCACGGACTACAACAAAACATACGCAAACGCCCGCGTAAGATGCAATGCCAGTAGTACAAATGAACTACGAGTTACTAATTCACATACGAACTTTATATATGATTTTTCTTTGCACTCACTCCTATGAGAAATGAGATACATAATCTATCAAAAGTTTGTTAACCATTTGTTGCATACAGAGACGTATTTATTACGTCACAAGCACAAATTCAAATTCCATTTAAATTTTTTGTGCAATTTACGAATCGGAACGAAAAAACAATGTGTTGTATTTATAGTTTTTGATATGCTCATTCAGATGATGCACTATAAAAATATCATGAAAATAGCCCATTCTCAACGAACAAGCACGCATCCTGGAACCAAAATCATGCAATCGTAAATAAACAAGAAAAAAAAGGAAATTTGGTCTTTAAGCAAATTGGTAAATTGTTCAGAAAATAATAAAGCGATTTTTTTAAGGTTTCTACAAAGACTGAAGCATTTCCAAATTAACTTATCCGAAAGTATCTGGGTGTAATTTCTGCCTTGAAGTAAGTTTTAGCAGTAACATCAACTTCCTACTTTATAGAGTCTAAGAAAGAAAAAATACAATTTTGTCAGATCAGGGGACCCAGGCAGTTAATTGACGGTTCCATTACAACCAGTTCATCTACTAGTACCGTGATTTAAAATAGTACACTAAGTACCAAGAAGAATTTATTGCAGGATGGGCAAGCGAGGACATAATCAAATGTCTGTTCTTTTAGTTTAAAGGCTAATTATTAGTTTCGTAGGTTGCGTAATCGCCATCTTTTTCAAATCATATAAAACGAAATTTTGGTAGATTTTAGTCCTAATGTATGCTGAATAAATTTCGTACTCTAAAATCCATAAGAACTACAAAATGTAATGACATATGCGGTGTGTAACATTTCTGTTATAACCAAACCTGCGCCATCTTTGAAAATAATTTTAGGTTATTTTAATTATACATTATGTTGACGATAAATGACGATATTGTTAAGTAACAACACAAATTGCAATAAAATATTTTCAGTGGTAATGAAAAAGAGCCTTAAAAATGCTTTCTCCTCGTATATATTGAAAAAAAGTACCTACAAATTAATAAAATTACTAAATTTACTAGTCCTACTCCCATTTGCATTCCTTGTAGCAAGCTTATTGAACAACTCTTATTACTATTCGTACTTTTCGAGAGGATAGTGTAAATATGTATCGCATGTTGTGTCACAAACAAATTTGTATTATAAAGTAGCTTATTCAAGCTCAGTGTATATGGTAAGCTTGCACTTTTCATAAGACAAATAATACTAAACAATAGATTCTTAAAAAAACCTATTGGGAAATTCATCGAGTTAGCTGCTTTATTAACAAACTATCTCTAAAACACAGCTTACAGTGACTGAACTATTTACTACGGACTATAACAATTGTCTTCTATGTTAGCTGGTATATATCGTGCTAACATGTTGTCTTTCGGGATAGTTAGTTCCCACACTCATGTCAGTGTCTTCCTCCAGAGTTATTCTGAGGAAGACAACAACAACCACGGAAGCCTTCAAACCAAAACTTATATCATGGTTTTTACCGCTTTCTATTCGCTATCCAAATACGGACTACCTCCAATTGGTMCCATGTATTTATATATTATTAAATTGCATATTAATAGGTAGCAWCTYATCCACAAAACAGCTGTGACAGCTTATAAATTCGAACAAATGGATCGTAAGGTGTATTTTTAATATTAAAAATGTGAATATTTAAAGGGACCGCCAAAACGCGAACATATTGGCCGTGACGTCAGGTGTCTTGTAAATGGCCGTTTGTTTACATCTGGGGTCAGGGCGTCACGCGTCAGCCTCAGCCCGTTAATTTATCAGTTTAGTGTTTGCGTTCATTTTGTGACAAGCGAATTAAAATACGCCAAGAAAAAGTGAAATACTTATGAGTTATAACACGGCGGAGATGAGGAACGTAAAAGCGTGAACTTTTTATCAAATTAACATAGCATTGATAATTTGATCACAGTGGGTTGTGATAATTTTGTGTAATTTTTCATATCCTCTTCAAGCTATAACAAAATGGAAACTGAATGGTAAACACTTATAACCCCAAAAAGAATAATAAAACTTACAGTAAGAATTGCGATTTCGGCATATCACGTCTATAGGGACCTTAAACAACTTTTTCATACGTTGATAATCTCGAGGAACGGTTACAAAAATTTTGTTAGCTATACTGACTGAAGTACTTTTATAACCATGTACGAAACAACACTTGATTTGTTTTCCATACATAATAGATTCGTGTAAAGCTACACAAATCACTTTTTGGTGCGACCCCTTACACCGTCCTTTCAATAAACACCACACAAAAGCTTTTCCACTACAAAAATGATACTACACCATTAAACAGCAGGCTCCTCGATAATGTTTACATGACACTTGACGTCACGAGTTGAATAACCTTGGATAGAAGCGTTTTGGCGGTGACTCCTAAGATTCAAATTTCAGGCCTGGAATTCTCTACTTACAAATATTTTTTTTGTTTTTTTAACATGGCGTACGATATATATGCACTTCAAGATTCATTTTACGTAAATTTCAAAAAAGTGATAATACCCAATTATGCGTTAGGTAAGAATTGAACCGAGAACTCTAGAATTTTCGACTAGACTGTTCTAGGACTGTTTCCGTAACCTTTAATACGAATGGTGCTGTTGCCAGCTTTATCTAATTTTTCCAAGTTATTGGTAATAGTTAACTATGATGCATGTATGGAGAGCCAATTTTGTGCATCCGTGCTTTGTTAGTTAACAACTAAGTTACTAGAGAAAAGCAATCTTTTAAAACAATCAAGTTTTGAAGTACTTATTTTTTAAAAGGCTATCTGGTAATTTTTTAAATTAATATAACAAAAACTTTAGTTGATCAGTGACATGCTGCTACTGGGTTACAATGTGCGGAGTTTAAGATAATACCGGATATCATGACAAATTTTTGTGACCATTTCTGAAAACATTGATTTGTGCGTATGGGTATTTTTCCGGGTATTTGGCTCAGACTTAGTCAACATAATTCGCGTTCTTTTTATGAACGATGTTTGCAAATCATCTTTTACTCTAGATACGCACTTAGTAACGCTAAGAATAATGGCTTGACTAAACTGACGTAAATTATAAACTACTTGCACATTTGATATGCTAATAATTTTCGAATATTATATTTGGCAGTGTTATGTTACTAGAAGTTGGCGTATTTTCAAGTAACTAAATAAAGTTGAACTATTAAGTCTTTCTCGTAACTAGAAAGATAAATAGTTTTTTTCCTTTTTTTCAACATATTAAAAAATATGGGTAATAGTTAGTGTGTTATGTGTTATGAATTTTAATTAACTTCTCAGATCACTCAGGTTGGTTGCTGGCAAGTATTATGCCTTTCAATTAGTACAAACTATTCAAAAATTTCTCGATATACAGGCTTTTGGGACCGTTCTAATACATAGATACAATCATACCTTAGAAGAGCTGCCGTCCTATTATTTTGAGTATGCTTATATGTAGGTTTTTCACGACTTGACAATTTAAGTTTACACTGCGTACTTTTGCATAAAATTTATACAGTACGGCTAATATATTTTTTGCAGAAACGACAATTTTGTACATATAATCAAAAATGAACACTTATTAGGTTTTAGTTATTAAAATCAATAAAATCTTATAAATAAATTAATTAATATCCATTCTTTAGCTTCAGAGTCAGTATTATCTTTTAAGTAGGTACATACCAGTATAATAAAGATGAAATCATGAAAGTACGTTTCCACTTTTACAGTTTTACATGTTTCTGTGATATTTTAAACAAACAAACCTTCATCATTTATTTCATTACAAATAACAAAGAATAAAAGTATGCATGCGCCCATAACGATTGGTAGACGCTGAAGAGAGTTTGTAAACATATATCCCAGTTAAGGAAAGGTATAATTCTTTCTATGCAAGCTTAAGAATACTCGTTGGCTTCATAATGAATGAGAAAGTTCTCACCGCAAAGGTAATTACTGCATTTTACAGCTTGCAGAGTATGAATAAAGGATAATGTCAGAAACAAGAGTGTATGGTGTAAATAGATAAGTTTATGTACAAAGAACTTTCCAAATTTTTACTTTCATGCGCATTTCAATATTATACCGCAATATACTGAGAGATTCCTTAAGAGCATTCGCGCTTGACTGCATTGACATTTCTACAACAATGACTTTTTGAATATTTAAGTACACTTTCTGGTGCAGTAACGAAATTACGTTGTTACGTAATAATAAATAAGTGCTCAAATCTTGACTAATTTAATCGCCAAAATGTAACTGCGGTTCTTTTACCTCAATAACAGATAAGCAATTACAAATTAGGTTTAATATGACAAAGTTGTCTATAAGTGCAAACATTGTAATGAATATTGGGGTCTAAAGTGCGTCAATAACTTTGATGAGCAATGAGATAATTCTATGTAATTCACAGAACTATGAAGCCTAATAATAAGGGTAATCCTTGCATGTCTGATGTTTTTATTTTCATTTTCCTTAAAACTAAAACAATAGTTTGAAATGTGCGTGCAGCTTGTGAGTCGATTGTTTTGCTGTCAACCGTATATAAATGGTTGAGATATCAACATAATTCACAATCTACTTTTAACGAAAGAAATAATGCTCAACACAACTGAAAACCTATAAGCCAGATGAAACCAAATTCTCACTGATGGTTTTTTAAAAGGATTCCATTGACGTTAAACGCTGTTGCGTTTATTGTGCATGATGCAAAATTGATAGCACGATGATATAAATATACGACGTTTTCTTAGCGATTTGCTTTTTTCTCCAGTACTTGGGTGATTAAGAGGCCAATAACACCATCTAACTTCAAATAACTAACAATCTACTTTCAACGAAAGAAATAATGCTCAACACAACTGAAAACCTATAAGCCAGATGGAACCAAATTTTCACTGATGGTTTTCTATAAGGAATCCATTGACTTTAAACGTTGTGCTTATTGTGCATGATGAAAAATTGATACCACTGTGATATAAATATAAGATGTTGACCCACTATTAATGTTAATCGCGTTGCAGATCTAGTTCAACCCTCTGGGGCACTTTCTTAGCTTATCAGGCTATTTTCTGGTATAACGTTCTAGTATGACTTAATATGGTTTGCTCTTCGCATATTTGGTTTGTCTTTGGTGGTCGTGAAGGTGGTACTTAAGCTTTGCTAGAAAAACCGCTAGCATTTGTGTCATAAACCACGTCGAATAAAAAAGTGGACAAATACCAACAAGACTGACGCACAATTTCCGTATGTAACATGAAAGGGAGATTACTAGTTTGGAATATTCGTTTCTTATGCATACATAAAAAATTAGAATAATATATTTCATTATAGGTTCCGATGGGCCGGCGTAATTAATTGTGCCCTTACGTCTCAGTTTTAACTATGTTGTTTACGTAAAACTTGAACTCGACGTTATGAGTTAGCAGGATTGTTACTGGAAACATTTTTCTGAGCAAATTAAAATAGTCTTCATTTACACTAACGAATAAAGCATACTACATTATATGCGCCTGTAACGAAAAAACTGGCGCTGAAGTAACTTTACCAGGACCGAAATTTAAAACCTTCTGCGAAGTAGATCTAATGCTTACTCGTATACTTGTAATTTTTCGTAAAGAGCATATAAATATACATATTTTGTAGAATATTACAGCACTCATGTAAGACAACACCCTTTAATTATTATGTAATATATTAAGCAGAAACAACAGCAAATGCATATGCAAATACATGTATCTATATACTTAAGGTCTCTAATTTGTACTTTTACCTCTTCGTTAACCGCTATGGATAATATCATAGATTCCAAAAGCACAGAACATCCTGCAGTCAACAAGTATCACGTTATAATACACTACTACTTGCTTACAACACAAGCAGATACTATTTATATGCAACCATTATTTACGTCATGACGGTTTCGTTTAACGCAAACAGTAATGCAGATACTATCAGGTATTAATTGTACCTGAGAACGAATTTGGAAAGTGTAATCATAATGCACGACATGGACTTCCTGTAGGTAAGCATATTATGTGATCAATACGAGGATCAATAGTATGTGGATTGTCTATAAAAAGATGTCGAACAACGTTTTTTGAAAGACAGGTATGTGAATTTAATATGTAATAACTCTCAATCGAGTTCAATATGTAAATGGACTTGCCAATATGTTCTACTGCTACAAAATTTGGCTCAAATGAATTAAGCAACGGTGTGTTTTACGAACTATTCTAGATACTTGCTGCTTCATTCGCAAATATTATTCATCATTTGATGGTTATTATTTACCTTTGCTTTTGAATCTAAATATATGAGTTTTTTATCACCTATTGTCTCTGTGAAGATGCAAACGAAAAAGTAAGTACGTTATGTTATTTGAACCGTGTATAACACAATTTATACTTGACCATGTCCGGGAAAACAAGCATATAGGAAACCGCTTACTTAAATGATAATGGGGAGGCGCTCCATCCTGCTTAAAGAAAAGTTGGTTTTCTTGGCGATTTGCGTCTTCTTCCAGTACTTGGGTGATTAAGGGGTCAATAAGTCCTTCTAACAACTGCAAATAACTATCAAAAGTCAAATGCATTAAAAAGTTGTTTGCCCAGAATGTCTGACCAAACATTCAGTTATTATGTTCACTTCACAGTTCAATGTAAATCTACTTTTATCAGACAAAAAATTTGGTAAAATTAATAAGGTCATTCCTCAAATCCTCAGTAAAGTTTTATCAAAACTTTTCATCTGGAACACCATCATTTTACCATTAGAAAAGTTTTATCTTCTGTGGATGAAACCTATGGTTTAGATCAATATGATAAACACTATTTTGCGCCATTTTTCTCACAGGCTGCTTTTTATATATTAAAATATGACCAAGAGTAGCCAGCACATCATTTCGGATTGGATACTCAGGTTTTCGTTTGTAATAGAACCCGTTTTCTCAAATTCGCAATTACCCTAGTCATGTACATGACGACTAACTTGTTGTTCCAAAATATCAAAGAGAAGGAATCTCCTTAACGACTTAGTAAGAGAGGAATTCTGGGGAGGAGGAGAAATAATACCTATAACCCTATAAGGCAAACATAATAAATTGGAAAATCGGAGTTCACATGTAGGATGGAGACACCATAAAATTACGCCCTTCTGATAATGGAGAAAGCGGAGAAGCAGCGGACGAAGTGAATATTTCTATGTCTACGTGTCGACTGAGCTGTGACACAATCAACGCCATCTATGGACCAGAGTAGCAGGCATGCAGACACTCCAATCCATTAGGTAGTGATTCTAGTAACCGATAGATGGTTGGGATTTTCAAGCTTAGAACAACACAGGAACAGTCCAGAAACATCTAAAAAGATGGTGTAGGCGGAAGATACCCTAAATATAGCGCGGGCTGGCGATTACCGGGAAGCCTGAAGTCTGATTAAAAAAAACAGTGACGCAAGCGAGAACTTAGCAAACAGAGCAAACCAGGTGTTTTAGTGTTCTAAGTGCTAGTGAGTGTAATATAGTGTTCTGAACAGTGCTTTATTGAAATAGTAGTGTTTTGAACTGTTTGTACATAAGTTTAGTGTATTTAGTTCTGGTATTTAAATACAGGAAGTTAAGTCAGGAATCCGCAACTTTCCAGCCCGTACTCCTAATAATATAGTATACAGAAAACAATGGCGGCTGGTAGCATTTTTATCTGGCGTGGGCGCTGATTGAATAATACAAAAAATATTCCTATTTTAAATACTTTTCCTTTTATTTCTTAGAAATGTCCAGTTATCATCGCCACCAAACAACAAACAAACAAAACAAAAAATCAAATAGCTTAATTACTGAACGATAATAATTTATGGAATCAAATAGAAATTGTATAATGATAAATTTACCACCTTCATCCGAAATGTAGATTTGATAACATTTCTCAATCCATTCATACTATACAATTTGGTTACAATTTGAACGATGGTGTTCCGCAATGACAATAACTGAAAATTTCAGTAGCTAAGCAGTTTCGTTAAAATTTTACCAAATACAAGCAAAAAGCAGCTTCAAAATGATGTGTGAAGGGGTGGCCCTGATGGGTTGCAGAAATATCTTTGAAACCAAGACAAAATTAGGTCCTTCTTCAAGTTAAAATTGACCAGTTTCAGCATTTTTCTAACATGAACAATATCGGAAATTTGACAAGGTGCAAAATTTTAATTGGGGCATCCTGTACATGTACGTTGATGCAAAAATTAATGGAATCTCTTTATTCAAGAACTCATTAGATAAGATCGTGTTGTGGTTTTTGCTTAGCAAAAAGTTATTAGTAATAAGAACATGAATTGGTATTTCGTTGAAAATACTTTTATTGAGAATAGTTTGCTGAAGTCTATTTGAAGCCAATCACCGTTTCATTAATTCTAACACTGACTGTACGTACGAAAGAATATTGTAGTAGTTAAATAATTTTCCATCGTTCCCCATGTGTGAGAGATGTGGAAAAGATGTACATAAAATGCCCCTACACATACCTAGTAAATTCTTACACCAAGTGCCACTATAGTAGGAATACCATACCTGATTTTACAACGAAGCAATGAACTTAAACAATGGGTTAACTTGAAATGGGTGAAGATGGCTGGACTGGTAAAGACCGACTTCATCGATCGATGTTGTCAATTGTTATAAATAGTCAGTGCTGGAAGTAAGTAGGTATACTATAGCATCATTATTACCAAGATCTAACGCTCGAAATGTAAAACCTTTTTTAAGGTTTTGTAAAGACTGATGAAATATTCAAAAGCCCCTTTTGGAAACATTTCGGAGCCATTTTTGCCGACTTCGGACCAGCAAAATCACTGCTGACGATATGAGCTTAATAATTTCTGCAATCGCTTCGGGAACTGAAATATCGTTGAATGCACAAAAACAAATTACGGGCGACTTAGGTTTAAAAAAAAAACAAAAATGTGGATTCCTACTTATTGACAGTCGCACAAAAGGAAACCTTCGAATTTGGAACAAGGGTTTTGACAAGACATCAGATACGAGAGGTTTTGGTGCTAGTCACTGATTTGGATTTCTATTTGTCGAACTATAGTTATCAGTTTCTGCTAAATTACACAAGGTTTTACAGTTTCTCTTAAAACTTGGTAATAACGGTACTTCTACTTTCTGCTCTGACACATCGCTATTGACAATAAAATCGATCGACGGAGTTAAATGAGTTCTCTTTAGGTTAGTAAATGTTATTAATAACTCATTAATAATAACATGGTAAATAAAGTAATAATGTAGGGAAACCAGTGCTTACGAATTAAGCAACCAGACTGATGATTGATGAATGACAAGCATCGCGCATGGCCCATGGCGTTCTTTTTATCGATCGAATCAAAGGTTCTCGAATCAACGCGAAGGTCATCGAAGATTGTAGACCAATCGCGATGCTTGGAAGCCTCTCATATAAAGGGTAATAAATAGCGCGCGAAATCAGTCTGATTTGAAAAAAGGTGTAGCAAGGCGATTCAAGTGTTATATTGCATTTCAGAGGTACTACAGTGAAGTGTTGGAACAGAAGTGTATTAAACTACTGGTATTTGAACTTTGATGTATTTCGGTACTGGCGCATAAATTAAGACAATTAAGTTATAAACCGTATATATCGGATCCATACATGTAATACTATAAAACATACCATCTATACATACATACAACTTTACAACACTTGTGTGATTTGCCTGTTTTTACTCGTACCTATTGCATGTCGTATGAAAATTATTATAATAAAAGAATTATGAAAATGGAGTACTTATGTACCGATAAAATATCAGTATTGAGGAAAAAAGCAATTTTGAATTAGAAACACTCCTTTTCTGTTTCTTAGTTTCAGAAAAAAATTGATTACTTATGACTGTTTTGAATATAGTATACATAAAACCACGTCGGATCCTGACGGCATTAAATGTCTTGCAATTAAAATAATGCAAATACTATTAGATATGCAGCTGAAATTGTCCAAGTAATTTTGATGAGATCATTTCGGTCATACACCCCATACAGTACAAAAAACATTTTTTACAGATAGAACGAGAGGTTGTCATCTCAAGCACCGACAAGAATACCAAGATTCCCATTCTGCACGATTATATGAAAAGAACCAAAGCTGCAATGATAGCTCCTGACGTGCCTCCTAAACAAATGGCAGCATGGACTGTGCAAGGCCCAACCCTCGCTCCGGATCAGGTTTGTATACACTGTTAATTTTCACTATCAGGTCAAGAACCAACAAATCGTATGCTTATTATTGGTTACCGGACACTACTGCACGGTACGATTTAAAATTCCTTCGTCGTTGTCGACAACGCTCCTCCAGTTAAGATGTGAATGCTTAAGGACGCGTGTTCAACATCTGTCTACTCACTGTGGTTGTCAATTAAATCACACCAATATAGCTATGAATAACGATCAATTTATTGGCTCATTTTTTCTTATTCTTCCGCAAATAAGTATATTCATCAGACTACTCGAAACTTTGTCCGATGGAAAGCAACACCAGTGAAAATAAAACATTTATGTAGTTCATTTACTACGGATGGCTATTGATACAAAGGTGCACAAAAAACGCAGGTGAAGCAATATACCTTCAAGAAGGAACTCCAATGTATCAGAACAGAGCGTCCTGTTATTTCTATAGCATTTAAGCGCAATACTGCGTGGTGCCATGGGTCCAAGAGACTTTACATGTGGTAGACCACCAAATATCTGTTTCAACGTGACAATGACTGCAGTTAACCGAGTCTCATTTTTATGTCAGCACATATTGAACGTACAAATGTGAATAATTATGTAATTATACTATGTAGTATCAGCGAATAGCAATTTTTAAAACTCCCGTAAACCTTGGACGTAATATCCCAGTTTATGATCTTGTGGATATGAATCAAAAGGTTTTTAAATTTACATATGAATTTAATGTATTATGTCCAAGCATTGTCACTTCACGTATTAAAAAAAGAAAGCTCCTTGGTTAACAAATAATTTAGTTTTTATGATATGGCTACGTGCTAAAGCCTTGGGTACGTTTAGAAATAAAGGAGGACCTGCGAGGTAGAATATTTAAAATATTTGCACAATCTTGTCATAGCTGCCATTAATAGAAAAAAGGGCATATCTAAGGCATAGAATATCAAATAATTTTATTTTTACTAGACTTTTCTAACGCGTTCGATACCCTGAATCATGAATTACTTCTCTTTATATTATTATACTCGTAGTTTGTTTATATTATCAGGGTGTCAGTCGCAATAAATTACAAATTCTTTTAACTACACAAAGCTATATTATATTGGCAAAGGAAAATCTGCTTTGAAATTATTTCAGCTATTTGACGTATAGGGTACAATCATTTAAAATAAGATTTCATTGTTCTAATGCATTAAATGTTGTGCGGGGTGTACCACAGGAATCTGTATTGGGTATAATTTTGTTTGTTATATACACCTCTGTTCTAATTAAAACCATGAAGTACTGTACATAAGTATCACCTCTACGCAGATGCTTATTTATTCCATTCCAACTGAAAGTGTCGATACGGCTGTTGTGTGCATTAATTCTGACCTTTCTACCTTCTTTGAGGCGGCAACCGATCACTCATTAGTTCTTAATGCAAGCAAATCCAAGTTGACACTCTTTGATAAAATGTTTGATGCGGGGGTGAGGAAGAGATGGTACGAGAAGATCCAAATTAGAACTGGAAGTGACATTTTGGAATTTGGTGAGTCGTCAAGAAATTTAGGTTTGAAAATGGACACTAAGTTGAGATTTTCTGAGCATATTAGAAACTGTGTACACACAGCATACATGAACTTAAAACAAATTTATTCTATCAGAAAATTAATTAATTAGAAACAAAATTATTGCTTTGGCTGCTGACATTCGGGGGATACAGAACTTTTGTATTCGACTTGTTTCGCATAAGCTTAGCATGAAGGAGAAAATGTTTTACCACTCAACTAGTCTACATAAAAAATTATTAAACGAAAAAGTACCACCATATTTGTATCAAAAAATTAGATATAAGACGAATGTACGCAACGTGAATATGAGGCATAAAGATATTTTAGATATACCTTGTCATAAATATGTCTTTTTATGAGAAGCTTCACATACATTGTGAGTCGTGTTTGCAACGCTATACCGTTGTGTATTAAACTGCTTTCTGGTCGTAAATTTAGGAAATCACTAAAACTGTGGTTTTCTCGTTGCCCTGACCTGACGTGGTATCGATAGTCTATCCTGATGCTCAGCAGCTATGCATTTATTATTTTAATTTTCGCGGTTAAGTGGAAGAGCAGAGGCTGCAATTATTATTTATCATCATTTACTATTATTATTATTATTATTATTATTATTATTATTATTATTATTATTATTATTATTATTATTATTATTATTATTATTATTATTATTACTATTATTATTTTTATACATTTTGCAAAAATCTCAACAATGAAAGAACAAGGTGTATTATTTGTTCTAAAAAGCAAAATGTGAATACAAAATGACTACATTCTAAAATACCGAAACTTAAACTACAGCTAACTTGAATTGAATTAATTAAATCAAATTCACCAATCAAAGGCAAACGACCACACTGCTTTTAAATAATTTATCTGACATTTCAAGGATCTGCGCTGGTCTGATAGAAGTTCACGTCATTAAAATTCATTATACAATACCGATGGTATTTTGTGCATTATAAAGTACTATATTTATAAATACAGTCGCACAATTAAGTACATCCTTCACAAGTTAAACACTTTTGCGTGTTTTTTTATTGTGTATTCCGCTGTTTGATTGCTCTGCGGCGAAGAGATATTATCTACAGGAATTGTTTTATATTCACCACAATTGCCGGTGTCCCGTAGTACGTGTATATTCTTCAGTACTGATCCACACTTTGTACAGAACGCTGTGAATCCTTGTTATTTGTGAGAAATGGTTGAATTCAATGTTAATTCTGAGGTTGGATAAAATGTATACTTCATTTGACGTATTTTTCTTAATTTAGTGATTGTTTTCTTTACAGATTCACACGGGTCACGTCCAGATGGCACAACCATCGCAGCCCGATCAAAACGGTTCTGTCTATCGAAGTACGGGTTTTCATCCGTCCCATGATTACTATAGCAGTCACCAACTAAACAATCCGTCCACAGGAGCCGTACCAAGGTCTTCTTGGCATGGAGACCCATCCAGATTGAATCCACAACAATCCGAAGAAATAGGCTCTCACTCCCAATCCGTTAATATCCAGATGGAGCCCAACAAAGAAACCAACCAGAAAGACTCCAACAATAAGAATTCTAAATCCATGACGAAAACTTACCACACCATTAAAGATATAATATCAAGTCGATTTAAAAGCAACAAGGACAACGATGATAAATCTGAAGAGGTAGGCTTAAACAATTGTGAAAGTATGCGGAAAAGTGGCAGAAGCATCGACGATAGAGAGAAGCAAACGGTAGGGGAGCAAGGAATATACGGGAGACCTAGAACTGATCAAAACATTGCTCATCAACAGCATCAGTACAATCAGCATGTAATACAACAGCATTTGATTGCTCAACAAGCTATGCAAGCACAGCAGCAGTACCAAGCCGCTCAGCAATTCAAGAATCAACAAAATGAGTCATCCGGTCAACAACATCTCACGCATGCCAAATCTCAAGAGATACTCACAGCAAGAGCAGATGAACAGAAGTATTACCAAAATGCGTGCGGCTCCGCGCCTCAAAGGCCGATAAATAGATACGGAATGCAGCAGCTGCAAGCACAGAGGGATTCTAATTACATGTCGGTGCTCCAAAGTCAAGTAAGTACTTTTCAACTGTCCAACTTTTTTTACATTTACTAGCGTTAGATTTCTTGTAAAGATCTCTAAGCATATGTTTTTGTCAGTTTGATTACATACATCGTGAATTTGAATTTATCTATGGTAATCACAGTAACTAGCAGAGCTAGAAAAAACTGAATTACGGTTTTATGAGGACACTTTTATTCGCCTTTTGGTTTTTATAAATGCTCCCAAATTTTATACTGACCAAATTCTTTAATTGCTTATAATTTTGTTACGAAGTAGCCGCACAAAAGAATGTTAAGACAAAAGTGTTTTCTTTAATTGAAGTCATTGGTGGCTATGACTTTATTAAATTATTCTCTTTAAAATGATATATCAGTTGACCTACGATTTTATCAAAAGCAAACGAATTATAACACATTTCTAAACATCACATAGGTAGCCTTAAAAACAAGTATTTAAAAAACATTGTTGTTACTTAATAGTCCAGTGGGGCGCTTATAAGCAAATTGATAAAGTAGTATATAAAGTATTAAAAAAGCAAACAAAATCAATTTTTCAAATCAAGAAAAACTTGATATGATTTAATTTTATATTCTTTTTCGCAAGAATCCTGCTGAAGTCCTACACAATATTTTGAGCCCTATATTGATCGTCACCAGTGTGTATGGGCATTTTACCAAGCCGAATAGAAACGAAAATGAATTTGATGAAGCTCTAGAGGTAAACGTGCTTGCTTTCGTAATGCAGGAGTCGTCTATTTCAACTAGGCAAGTTGCGGTAGATGTAGCCGTTTCTCAAAGAACTGTAGTAACATTGAAATCTGGTAACCGAAACGGCAGATTAGGATTTTGCAAATCTTTTACAGTTGTGTATTTAGCAAATCCATAATTTAAATTAATACTTTGGACTAGTGAAACACGATTTATTAATTGTGGAATGTTTAACCGGCATAACGAGCATTTGTGGATGTAGGAAAATCCACACCATGTCGAAAATAGACGACCTCAAATAAGGTTTGTTTTACATTGGGTGTGGTGGCTCTACAATCGCGGGTCCATACATTTTTAGGACAATGTAACTGGTGCCACTTATCTTAATTTACTTTAAAACGAATTTACGAAGATGTTGGACGAATTAAATATAGCAATCCGTGCTATGCTTCAGTGGTTTAAACATGATGGAGCACCAGTACGAAATCATATCGATGTACGCAACTATTTACACGAAACTTTTCCTACTTCGTGGATTAGCAAAAAAGCTCGAATCATTCGCCCACCTAATTCTGCGGATTTTTCTCTATTAGATATCTTTTTGTGGGGAACTTTGAAGGATATGATCTACAAAAAGACATAGGTATCGCACTATTGAAGAGCTTCGAATAGCAGTGCTAGAAACAATTTTAAATTCAGATAGATCCTCTGTTAGAAAGGCGACAAACTCTATTTTGAAAAGATGTAACCTGTGTATTGATATTAATGGTAATACTTTTGAACATGTGATGTAAATTGAAGCATTGTAATTTGTACTTAAATAAATAATATGAAACATACTTGCTCGTACATTTTAAAGAGCAGAAATTCCCGTAACTATCTTACAGCAATAGATATGACCATCTAACACTAAACTTTCTTTTACGTAAATAATTAAATCGTTTTTATTTTTTGTACCAAAACTTCAGGCATAACAACGTTCTCTTCAATTATTTTCAAGGCTTACTATGTGATTAAAAAAGTGTTATTTTTTAAAAACAGTTGGTTAAGTGAGATATCATTTTAAAGAGAAAAAACCAGCCTTTTCAAAAAAGCCATAGCCAGCTATGACTTTCATTTAAAAAACAAACACAAGTTAGTGTCAGAACTCTAAAGATACAGTCTACAAAAAATCAACTGTTTTATTCAAATCATTAATATCTGCAACTCTTGTCTTAACATTTTTTCTGTACGACTAGTAATAAAATTATGAGCAGTTATAGAAATCGTACAAAAGTTTTATGGCAATATCTAGTTATCCGTGGGATAAATTCAAAAGTAGTAAGACCCTTTACTGACAATCGAATCAAACTTTAAAACAACGAAATATTAAGTCTGTCTCTAAAGATCATTTAATTGTTACCCATACCACTATATAAAAAAGAACAATCAGTAGATGGTTTTTAATTGCAACTTTTGTACACGATTAAAAATAGTCAGAGTTTTGGCGGTCTTTCCCACATTTATTGACAGGGCCGCTATGATTGACCTTACAATTTGTCATGTGTTAGAACTTGCGGTCGTTGCAATGTACTCAAGGGTTGCATTTCCGTTCGACTAAAATCTTCTGGCAGTTAGCGTTGCATGTGCGGTAGATAAATAAACTATTGTTGGTTTCTTGCATCCCTACCTACTTTTCGCTTTGGTGTTAGTGAATACGTTTTGTATTTTTAAGGTTTCGGAACATTTTTATTATTTGGTCCTTCATGCGACAACGACACTACTATAAAAAATCGTAACCAATTTTTGTTATATACGAATTATTTTCTTGGATATGTAAGTTTGGATAAATCTCATTTGGTGATCCTCTTTGTTGGACGTGAGAGTGCGATACCAGTAATTTTTCTACGAAATGAGACGAGCCAAATTCAAATTTCGTGCTATAAGCACTATAAGTGTATGTGGCTGATATTAAAGGTTTTATTAAAGTGTGAGTGGGAAGATTCCAAAGCGTTCGTAAGTTCGATTTGTATTAGTTGTCTATGATGCCCAAATTGTGGGAAGAGAGTATGTGTCAAATAATTGAAGTGTTTTATTATAAGGTTACGCTTTGGTTTTCCCTTAAATTATAGGCTCTACTTGGTGATATGTATGTGTATTTTAAGAATCTCTATTCCAATTTTTGTTTCGGTTTTTTTACACGCAATCCAATCTCTTTCATTTTGCACCATCAAGAATGTCTTAAGTGAAGCATGCATACAATTATCTCGATTTGTGGCTACGCATTGAACCTACCTAAAGAAACGCATTTTTCAGTCATTTACCATTTTCTAAGGCCTAAATATCTTCTGATCACGTTTTCCAACTACATCTTACAGGCATACCTCATATTATGACCGCTGATAGAAAAGAAAGTTTTTAGCTGCTTATTATTGCCAAAGCCAAGCAGCCTTCTCTAGTTGCTTAAGAAGTACAAGTAAATAACATAGGGACAACAAACAACGCCATCGTCGCTCTAATTGCAGAATGAAGATCAAGTGTGAATCCATACAACCTGCAGAAGATGGTGCTCTAATCCAGAAATTTTGTGGCAACTCCAGTCAAATCATTCTAACTTAGAAGGGAAAAAGTTGCTCTGAACGAAATGACCATTTGCGATATAAAAACGGAAACTGTCATAAATGAAAAAAAAGCTTCGCAGTAAGGACAAGCAGTTCAAAATCAGAACACAGGCATTGATGAATTTAATAATGGATACTGACTAATGAGCTAAAATTTCGTTTTAAGTACTACGTTCAGCATCCATTTGTACTTTTATATACATAATTATATTGAATAAAATTCTTTGCGGTCGTCTAATGTCACTATAAAGGTAAGATTTCTTGGGGGAATTCGACCTGGTGGTAAAAATCAACTGTTTATTTTTGCCAAGCTTTCGACTGCTTTATTGCAGTCTTCGTCAGGGCTTTCTACAACAACAATCCAATAATTACATTAAGATTACAAAAATGGAACAACATGTTACAAAATTGAGGTTTAACTAGGCAGCTCTATTATATAGGAAATCAATCTTTGGAAATTTAAATTTAGCAAGTATATGCTAGATGTATTTCGCATATATCACAATGCTAAATTTTTTGTACAATACAATGACTAGAAAGAAATATATAAGGTGACATATACGTCGTAATCAAATTCACAAACCACTTATATTTTGCTTTTGAATTTTGATTCATATGATTTTAAAAAATTTTAAAATTTAAAAAAAAATTTGGTACATCTCCAAAATGAGTCTTTTATTAGTTTTCTGTCCTTTTTCTAAAATTTTGACACTATCCCAATTTATGTTATAGCTACTGTTTATTGCATGTTCTGCTAGAGCAAGCACATCTTGTTCGTTTTGTGTTTATATCACTCTTATGCAGTGCCAATTTACTAGATAGCCATTGTGAAGTTTGGCCAATATACTTGTCTTCACATGTATCGCATTCTATACAATAAACAACACCCGATTGAAATTTTAATGGAATTTTGGATTTTAATTTTGTAAACAAACTTGACCCTGTTTTAAAAATTTTTATAGGTATTTTTATGTTTGCATTATAGAAAGTTCTTATTAATTTCTTTGTTAATCCTGTAATGTTGAGTAATGATCCAAACTTAACAATTTCGGAGGCCTGGACTTCATTTTCATTATGGTTAATTTCTAAAATTTCATTTTGAGCAGTTGAATAAAGCAAGTTATTGATTAGTCCAGGTGGATATCCATTTTGAATAAGTAAGGTTTTTAACTTTGATAAATTTTTATAAAGAAATTTAGGATTTGATATTTTGGTTATTCCGCTATTGCATATTTATTCAGTAAAGCGCAAAATGTTAAATTTATTATTTTTTATATTATTTTCCGGTTATCAGTATTTTAGTTAACGTGTAAAACCCACCTTTTTATATTAAGTACAACTCTATTCTGGATTTCTAAATGCCAACTTATATTTTGAAAAATATGAAATAAGTTAGTCTAACATCGTTTGAATCTATTTATTACATTAAAGGAATCTTCAGTTATAGATTAGTAAGGGCAATATAGAATTGCAGATACTCTTAAAACAAACTGCAAACTTTGCAAGATGATGTGGATTTTGGATCCAAGACATTCACTGCTATCATTACAATAAAATTACATGAAAGAAAACGGACTATAAGCACATTAACAACAATACAAAAATTTAATAGCATTAGGTGATACGTTGCGCATTTCGGCAGTAATATTCGGATCATGATTGATTTGAATCTCAAAGTTTGTTAGATACTAAAAATATACGAAATTTTAAAAAGTCATCGATTTTTGTTCCAGAAGCCTGAACTTTATAAACGTTTCCCTATATAGCTAAAAGCAAAACGAACTTGTTTCATTTATACGAGCACATAAATATACATAAACAGTGCACAAGGTAGAAAAAATAGCTCAGTTCCATTTCGAAGGATTTCCAAGTGTCAGAAGGCTGCACTCGCGAGTGCAATTGCAAATATTGCACAGTCCTGCTGGTAGCATAATAGTAAAAAGGCAAAATAATCCTGCAATCAGCACTCCGAAAAAGAACTATATCTACGTACAGTTAAATTTACGAAATTAACGTAATTTTTCCCAGCAAATATCCACGGCGTATGATAGATGTGTTCATATTTGAAACTTATGGATAAATGCATAGCATTATTTTCATTCGTTCCCAAAGCATATAAATGAAAAATTAATGTTTGCCTGTTATAGTTTACGTTTGGTTCGTTACCACTAAATCACAAATATCCTGCTTATTTAAATTCCTAATATTTTTGGAGATTCGAGAAATGCGGACCTCTTAACTTCTTTTATTTACGCGCTAGTATCGAAATGCACTAAACTATAAAACCACTAGCTCAGAATCTATTATTTATATGATAAACCATCATTCTAAAAACTACATTTCACTGCAGTCACTGTTAAAGGCTTGGGTCGCTTTGTTTGCTGGATACACCACTTTTCAGATCAGACCTCCGCGCACATTTAATCGCGCTTTATACCAATCGACAAATATGCTATAATATTCTACAGTCACCTCCCTGTCTAGCATGGAAGCTTCGAGAACATACGAGCACAAGAAACCTTAGGCAGATGCGCAAACGTCAGTGTGGTTGCCTTAGATGCTGGTTTCTACATATTTTTAAAACCAAAAATTATGAGTGAAATTATGAGAGCAAGGCAGTCGAATTTGAAACGTACCTATTAGCCTGTTACCAACTTCCATCAAGAAGCTCGTTCGCTTATGGTTATTTGCGTATTAGAGAAGATTGCACCTAAAGTTGAAAAATCCTGCTTGTTTGCTTTGTTTGTCATTTAATGTTATATACAATCCTACGCCAAATACTGCAATACTATATTCGTCAAATATTACTTAAACACTAAAAAAATAACGGCATCTTATTTTACAAATCTTACTCCGTATTATGCAACCAATCATTTTCTAAATAAGCAGAATTCTCACTCTCCAATTTAAAAATTTTAACTGTCAATGATAAATCGATTAGCTCAGTACTAATATACGTAATGTTGTTTGAGTACATAGAGAAGATGATCTGGATCCGTATGGTTTAATATTGTACATTTATTGTTATTTCTATTGTTCTGTTAATAGTTTCTACAAAATAGCGTTTGTTATAATAAATTATATTGTAAACACTTTAATAGTACTGTAATTCAGTAATTTAGATCACTTTAAATACAATTTGTGTTTCCTATATTTTCAGCTCAATGCCTCCCATCTAGAAGAAAAAAGAAGTGCTCAGCAACTGGAAAGGGACAATTTGCGTCAAAGAAGTTTTGAAACCAGAAGAGCTGCTTCTCACCCGCAACTAGCATACGAAGACAGAATAAAAAATGAACATGAAAATAAACCTCAACCTCAAACAGCATGCACGCCAATGCGTCGCGGTTCACACGGAAACATCATAGAAGCCGCCACGACAAATGAAAAAGATAGTGATGACGGAGGGTTTTTGAGCAGAAACAGTGCTAAAAACATAAACTCCGATCATAATCGGTCAAGTACAACTGCTGAAGGTCCATGCACGAATAACAACAGTTCGACAATTGAAGCACAGGACGGCTACAGAAAAAACGAGGGAGCTTCAAAAAACGACAGTAAAGTGTCAGAGGCTTTAACTGGTATGCCTCGCAAGCAATTAGAAGGAGAGATCGGAAAAATAGAAGGTGTATATAATGTAGGGCATCGAAGTAAAGTTGAAAATGAAGATGTGAGAAATTTGCGCAAACCCAACGCTGGATCTGGTACAAGCTCTGATTACGACAAAGCGGGGCAATCTTCGTCAAATGCTGATTCCGGCAGAGGGAGCGCCGCTTATAGCAGTGGTAGGCGACCGGATAGACTGGATACCAATAACGATAATTGTGATGTTTATCAGCTACAATCAAATAGCTGTAGGGATATTCACTCATCAGGTGAGTTGTTTCTTATATGTACATATACAGGGTTTCTATAAATGATTCATGCAACGCAGGTGGCGTTGATTTGTGAATTCTTTGTGCCGTCTTTTTGTAATTGCTGCCAAGCTACAATATGCACAGCGATAGTAGTTGAAGGTTGCAGATCAATGTCACACCACAGCTCCGAAATATGAGCTTTCTGCAACCTTAAAGTTAATTAGCCCACAAGACACTACAGAATATTTTTAGAAACTCTCTGTCACAGTAAAGCAAGAAACGCATATCATGGGTAGTTCGAAACCTTACGCACCGTAATTTTAGTTATTAAATTAGGGGGCTTCCTTAATAAATCCGCCACTGATTGGTCACTTATCATTTATTTAAATAAGGTTTCTAATAAACAATAGCTTGAAACACCGGAACCTGTAGCACTAACAACCAAATTAGAGTCTTGATTTCTTCTTTGGAAAGTTTTAAAGACTAAAGCTTATTAAACTAAGCTAACCAACATTGCCAAATTAAGGGAGAGTATCCTGGTTGCCTACAGAAGTTTATGTTGTCGGGGTATCTAACGTGGAGTGTTATGAGAATAGGAAAGCGACCGTGTTTTTGTTTAAAACATGAATAATAGCTTATTTAAACATTTACTTTATTAACTGCAGATTATTGTCATTATTTAATATCTTAAATACACCTCTGATGTTGACCATATTGTCGTTTTCTTGAAAAACTGGGTAATTTTAAGAAATATATTTTCCATGGTTTCCTTTTGTCCATAAGTCCCTAGCATATTCACCGAAAACTAGTTCAGTACTTTTCTTTTTAAATTAAGCGTTTAGTTGTTACGTCAACTTTTTCTTTAATAGGTAGCTTTTAAGTGCAAATTATAACTAGTAGTATATAATATAGTAAACATAAAACCGTTAGTACTAATTAACAACTGTCGAAAAAATGATGTCGAAATGAAATAACGCTCCATAAAAAATAAATCTAATAAAGGCTGCAATCTTCCGAGACACAGTAGAAATTTCTTTATCTGATTTAAAAACTAGTTAAAAGGCGCCCTAATAATGTTGAAATAAAAAATCATAGTACCTCAATATCTCAATAACTTGTAGGTATCTTGAATTTCAAAACGTATAATTGTTGAGCATCAAATTTAGCAACTTTGCCTACATTCACCCTGCTTTGTAGCTCTTCATATAACAAACTTAGTCACAGACTCTTGGGATGGGATACCGTGTATACATTTTTCTGTTTAACATTTGATATGCTGTGTAGATTATCATGGATTTTAGACATAAGTTATTTAAAATTCCATACCGCGTCAGAATGAAGCTGTTCAATCAGCTCAGCAGATACACACTCATGGAAAAACGAATGACACAGTACAATATTTAAGTTTTTGTAACGAATAGACAAGATGACGTATTATTTATAAATTTAGAAGTAACATTTACCAGGCCATTTTGTCGTGATCCAAAGAAATTTGTCCATGTGTTTCGCTGACCTTTGCTAGCGGCATCTTCAGTATTCTTACTCGATCGCTGTGTTGAACTACAACTAAATAACTATTGAAGTTCAACACAATATTAGCTATATGAGCTTTGATGCCTATCTATATTTTTTCGCTTTTGAATAACATTGGTCTACTGTTGACATCTGCCTTTACTACCTGTACTTCATCATTAAGGCAGCAGTCTAGTACACATTCAAAAACTAATCATTTTATGCATATACATAATTTTGTATCGTACGCGCTTTTTCCAGCCCACGAAGCTGAATGGGTGGATATCGTGGAGTCTGAGCTTAGACATATATTGGAACCCAAACTACATGACTTAACTTTGCAAGGAAGCCGAGACGGCGTTGCAAATTCGACAKTGAGCGAAAGTATTTCATCAATGACGCCACCTTTACCTCCTCTATCTCCGGGAGATCAGTCTTCACCGAATGTGACTCCGAGAAATTCTACAAGATATAAACATAGCAGGTAAATTCGTAAGGTATTTCTCATCTCATTTTTACCCAAACATTTTGTTTCCAGCTTGCCATATGGAAGTAAGCCAGATTATGA
This sequence comes from Rhyzopertha dominica, assembly GCA_025024175.1. Lineage (NCBI taxonomy): Eukaryota > Metazoa > Arthropoda > Insecta > Coleoptera > Bostrichidae > Rhyzopertha > Rhyzopertha dominica. Next base: position 26,291,185 of record QCXZ01000041.1, read on the forward strand.
TAACTACGGAAAAGCGATGAAAAGTGGCCATATTAACCAACGTCAAAGCTGGCACCACAATAGTTCTCAGCAAAAATATAAGAATAACAAGAAACTAGACCACAGTGCAATTATTCGTGGAAAGCAAAGTAAGTGTATACAAATTAAAATATTTTACTTCCACATCCAACGGATGGGAAGTATTGTATCGCGAAAAAAAATTTCAAAAATTTTTATTTGCTCATTCGCGTTAAAATGGTCGGAAACGCAAAAAAACAAAATTTGAGCAAAAAAAAATTCTTGTCTGTGTGTCTGTGGTATTGTAATATATGAACTTGAAATTTGGCAAACGTATAAATCTCAACTACCCAAATCGACCTATTTTTTTGTGGGGTAAGTAGGATATCGGGAAGGGGGCAAAATTGGGGGATTAACTACCCTTTTTGCAAATTTTTATTTTTTTATATTTTTTTCGTTTTAGTACGTCATTAGTAGTATAACTGCGAGTATTATTAGTTCTTATAAATTTTCAGTACAGCAAACTGTTTAGAAGATATTAGCAAAAAAGCGTCACCTAAAGAAAACGGTTTTTCCTAAATATCTCCGAATATATTTAATATATTCAAAAAATGAAAATACCACCAGATGGGGAATAAAATTTCTCACCAAAACTGTCTTAGAAAATTTATCCAAAATTTTGACATTTTCGAAATATTTCCAAAAAACCTATTTTGGACCCTGCTCGTACGATTTTGTTTACATTTTGGTATTATATAGAAAACCAAATTTCTGATAAGAAAGCGCTCTTGTATTTTTTTTGTTAAGTTAAMAATTTTCGAGTTATTTGGAAAAAAACGATTTAACAAATGTATATATTTTTGCTAATATCACGAGGCCTGTTTGTCTTAGAAAAAATGTGTGGAGAGAAAAATGCTCAATACCTCATTACTAATCGTATAGTATAAGAAATAAAAACGTAAATGCCATTTTGACAATTGGATGTGGAAGTATTAATTCAATTTGCAGCGGTTTTTCAGTTACTGTTTATTTCCCAATCATGTCATCAGTGGAAATAATTTACAGTATCTAGAAGATGCGTTAAACACGTCACCTTTGTATTGGTTTGTTGTAGTTATTTATCACATAAAAAATTATGATAGAAAAAATGCAATTTTTTCAAAGTGACAACGGTTGTGTAAATTATATCCGGCAGCTCCTTGAATTCCCATAATGTTTTTTGCGAACATCAGATTTTTCGTGAAACTCTGCCTCTTGCAATGTTTCTTAATTTCAAACGTGGAAATTAGATTGGTGTAAGCGATACACTGACATCTTAGGAATTTTGCTACCACCTAAGTCTCAAAGCGTTAATTGTCACTAGGAGATCCGCTTTGTATGAACAACGTATAGATTTGATGCTTAACTCAGACCTTTGAGCCGTTTTATTTTTCTTTTTCATCCTCTCAACTTACAAATGTCAAGTTTGGGGTACATTTTTGATTCTTACATTTTTATGTTTACAAATAGTATGTTTCCAACAACCCACTGTGATCAAATTATCAATGCTACGTTAATTTGGTAATAAGTTCACTTCTGCTGTTGCTTTCTTGCTTTTACGTTCCTAATCTACGCCACGTTTAAGCGCTCGTCGCTGTACACAATTTCCATAACAATGAACATGCCTTCAGAAGTCATAATTCATAAGTATTTCACTTTTTCTTGGCGTATTTTAATTCGCTTGTCACAAAATGAACGCAAACAACAAACTGATAAATTGACGGGCTGAGGCAGACGCGTGACGCGCTTACCCCAGATGTAAACAAGCGGCCATTTACAAGACACCTGACGTCACGGCCAATATGTTCGCGTTTTGGCGGTCCCTTTAAATATTCACATTTTTTATATTAAAAATACACCTTATTATCCATTTTTCCGAATTTAAAAGCTGTCCCAGCTGTTTTGTGGATTAGATGCTACCTATTAATATGCAATTTAATAAAATATAAATACATAGCAAATACCCAATTACTGTGACATCTATTTGATGTAAAGATTTATTTAAGTGAATAAAATATTGCTAGCAATAAAATTATCATTAAATGAATAAAAACCAGTACTAATGCAAGTAGAACCTGCTTTTTGTCTTTTATTTGAAAACACCATTTTTCACAAACAAAGAGTAATACAAATCTACAAAAAATTGCTTGAATGCAAAAATTAGATAATTGATTAAAGAAAATTATGTTAAGACCTTTTCTTCTGTAAAGACTGTCATTCCATATTTTGGACAGACACTGTATACGATGACCAAAGGCATTTTATTACTTTTTTCTTGTTTGCAAGCTAGAATTTTACAAGCTACGTTGAAAATTTTGTTTATACACCGCAAAGCGCACATATTAAACTTGGTTGGTTTTGATGCAAAAGGGTTCTTGGATTGCATACTCGTATAAAAATGTATTAATTTTGTCATAGCTTCTCTAACGATTAATGCAATTTCAACATTTATATGTTGCTGTTGTAGATTTAGAAATTAAAATTTTACTTTACAACATAGTGCCTTAGATTTCTCGAATAATCTTAAAAAAGAATTATCGTCGTAACCTGTTAATGTTTGTTGTGTTTTTTTTGTTTCTGTAACTATGTTAGGCAAGGCAGGAGCAGCAAAGCAAAAGCTAACGATTTTCTTAGGAAGCTAAGAATCTAAATAAAATACTAGGTACCAAGTTACTTAATTACCACTTTGTTAGGTATCATATAAAGTGGAGCAAATGATTTACAATCAAAGCACCATGTGTTGCCCAGAAAATGTCGGTCACCAACAAAAACTAGATCATCAACTGTTCAACAATACTAGGTGAAATATAAACAGCTTTTTATCAAATAATTTGTGTGTGCTGTTTTCTCCTCCGTACCAACTGCGGAGGGAATCGTTTTGTATTTGTTAAAACTAATCAATACAATTTAAGTCTAGTGCAGACAGCAAGGCAAAGAACTGGTTTTGCCTTGCAAAAATTGCCACTTGTGCCTACTGCTGGTTAACGTAACCTGGTCCATACTAACTTGACAAATTGCAGGTCACTTCCAGTTAGCTCTCGCAGACTGAAATTATTTTTCCATCAATGCTTCTAATCTCTTAAACTAGTGGTGATGTGTTGTCAGCACTTCTTTATCATACACGCACCACTTACCAACAGAGCTAAGCAGTAGTCCAGTACAAGTACTTCGAGTACATTTCATGTACTTTTACTTGGTACCTGAGTCCCTCTACAAATTATGTACTTGTTTTGGTCAATATAAAGAACTTAGTAGGTACTTTAACTGTTTTAAGTCAAGTACATACATTAACCAGTTGTATCTAGTATAATTTAGCGCGTATTTGTTGCATTTCTTCCATCCAGTGTTTTTCTAATCCTTAAAAATGCTGATGTGATACCTGATCGATTACCTGCATTCTGCCTTCTACCATAGCACGTTACTTTGCAAAGGTTGTATCAACTAAAGTGTCTTTTAATAAAACATCTATACGTATTTAACTATTGACTAAGAAACGTAATGAGCTCTTTATAAATCTTAAAGATTAAAGAAATCGCAGATTTATATTGTAACAGTGGGTTGATAAAGGAATAAAAGCCAATTTAGTCACAGATCGGTTTATTGTAGTTGCCCCCTAAAAATATACATAATTAGGTTTTTGAAAGTTGGATTAGTAAACACTTACCTAAGCACCAGGCATAGGTACACAAAAAAGCAAATTACTAATGATACACCTCGCACCCGTGGTTGCTCGCTGGACAATGCCGGCAAATAATCCCAACCAGTTCAGGGAGGCAAAAACTAGGCCGAAATAAAAACGAACAAAGAGTGATTAAAGAAACGCCTGTAAGAGGCAACCAACAATTCAATAAACGACACTGCTTCAACTACCCCACCCAAGCTAACAATTGCGAAACTAATCCTCCGCAGCTTGTTCAGCTTTCCAAAATGTTTTCAGGTGACTAGCATGAAATACCCCTCTTTCTTGGTCTGAAACTGGATCCACTAGTACATAAGTATCGAAACTAACTGATTTTTTTGATTTTAAAAGGCCCTTCGAACAACAGAAAGAATTTCCGATACTCCCCTTCTACACTAGACGAGACAGGGTTTGAGCGCAACAAAACGGAATCACCCGGTTGATACTTTACATACGGACGACTCAAATATTTAGCTGCACGAGTGGAGCGGCTTTCTAAATTTTCACGAGCCAAGATGAGTTTATTTGGGTTCACGAGAGGATCTTTATTTAACGGAACAATGAGGTTGTCTGGCAGAAGGCCCCTCGGAGAACCCCCAAATTGCAGTTCGTGCGCGGTGAATCCAGTGGATTTGTGTATAACGGTATTGAGGAACTTTTCGAAATTGTCAAGCTGATAAGCCCATTGCGAATGACGAGTGTGACAATAGGTCCGGCAAAGTCGCCCGATTTCACGCATTACCCGTTCGACTGGGTTACCCTGTGGATGTTGTACCGATGACAAAATGACATTAACGCCCGATTTTTCCAAACTTTGTCGCCACTTCGGCGAAGTGAATTGAGTTCCGCGATCAGAAATAATACGTCGAGGTACTCCCAGTTTTGGAAAATAGTCTTTTATTAAGCGCGTAAGGATGGAACGGGTTGTAGCCTTTTTCAGGGAGTACAACTTTACATATTTAGTAAACACATCCAAGCAAACACAAATGTACATAACACCGCCCCTACTTTTGGGCAAAGGCCCATATAAATCGAGGGAAACTAAATCTCCTTTAGTCTTAGGAACAATAGGATGCATCTCTGGGCGAGGTAAGACCGCATATTTAGATTTTTGACATATTTCGCAGCTACGTACAAATTTTTTAACATCGCGGTGCATGTTGGTCCACCATGTTTCTCTTTTCAGCGCGCTCCAAGTTAATTTTAGCTTGCACTCGTCTTAAAAAATCCGACCCGATTATTACCTTACAGCTTAAATCTGGAATAACTAAGAATTCGTGCGAAAATGTTTTGTTCCCTATTTTGAACATTAAATAAGCTTGCATTTTAACTCGACGTTGTTTAACCTTGAAAGCACCAGCGATTTTCACGCCCGTACAATTAAATTTAGTTATTGACTCATGATAAGGAGACAAACTGAGCCATACCTCTTCGTTAATACAGCAAATCTCTTTTCCAGTATCAACTAATGCTGGAAAATGTGTGTTAAAAATAATAATTTCTATTATAGGTGACCTTACTGGCAAAACTTCATGATTGAAGTCACATTCCTCTAAAAGATCTTCTCGAGGATAATTTATGGTACTAATAGCTCTATTAAACTTTCCCACAACCAAGCTATTTAATTGTGAGAATCCATCTCGTTTCCCGATTTAATATCTCCTCCTTCTTCTCCCGAAACTTCCGCAGTTATCACAGATATTTTCGGTTTCGAATTTCGTGACATATTACCTTTAAACCATCTCTCACGATCCGAATCACTATTTTTTGGGGAGCTTCTCGAAAATTAATTCGTTCTTCGCGACAGTTACCGTAAACGTTGTTCAGAAAAGAAGACTCGTCTCTTCTAAAATACCGGTCCGCTTGTCTTAACCGTTCAAGTGCTTGTTCGATATTGCATGCTCCAATTAATACCGAAGAGACATTAGGCGGGTAGTGGCGCGCTATCGTCGCAATTAACATACTCTCCGAATACGGAGGGTCTATATGCCTAGCCATTGCTATATATTTCATGAAATGATTCACCAAAGATCCCTCTCTTTCTGTGTATTTTGTTGCTTGCAATTCTAATTTAATGTCTAGCTGTTTAGTTTCAGACCAGAAATGTTGCACTAATGCCGTTTTGAAATCCTGAAAACTTCTGAATGAAAATAATAAAGCTGGACTCCAAACTCTTGCTTTATTCCCAAATTTTTCACTGAGAGTATACTGAAAATTTTCGAATGACATTCCTAAAACTCTGAACTCTTGCTCTACTCGATTCACGAAATCAATTGGGTGCAAAGTCTCATCATCATTGAATACTGGCAAGCGGCTACTAATTTTTTCCTCTTGCAAATATTCGTCTATATTAGGCCTAGCTCTTACCGCGCGAATACCTTGATTATTAGGATCATTTGCCATGCCTAACAACTGCATTTTCTCTAATACTTGGTCTACTATATGACTGATATTATTCGAATGTGTATTGATACTTAACCTACGACTTAAATTAACCTGGTCGTCATGGTTTGTTTCCTCCTCTTGTTTCGGGGGTGAACGCTTCTTGAAGGTGTAACCCACAGCGCCCTTTTCATGGTCGTATATTGGTTGTGCTGTGTACTGCCTTCCTCCGCTTACTCCTAGTGGAGAATGTATGCTGTTGTTCGGCGGTGCTGTGGCTGGCTGCGCTGCTGTGAACGATTCCAGCATAGATAACGAGTACCTTCGTCTTTCTGCAGATGGTCTTATCGGAGTGGCCATGAGATTTGACTGGAACTGTGCTTCGATATCTGCCGCTGTTTTTACCTCCGATGGTGGCACCTTCGAGACAGCTCCTCTCTGCTTCCAGTCGCGTTCTAATGGCCTCCCTCGATTTCTTAGATTATAGCCCTCGTAGCCACTAGCTTCGGTATTTGGCGATCTTTCTATTGGCATGTTCCCTGCTCACGTTGGTCGACAAGATGTAACGGTGGGTTGATAAGGGAATAAAAGCCAATTTAGTCACAGATCGGTTTATTGTAGTTGCCCACTAGAAATATACATAATTAGGTTTTTGAAAGTTGGATTAGGAAACACTTACCTAAGCACCAGGCATAGGTACACAAAAAAGCAAATTACTAATGATACACCTCGCACCCGTGATTGCTCGCTGGACAATGCCGGCAAATAATCCCAACCAGTTCAGGGAGGCAAAAACTAGGCCGAAATAAAAACGAACAAAGAGTGATTAAAGAAACGCCTGTAAGAGGCAACCAACAATTCAATAAACGATACTGCTTCAATATTAAACATTATTATTACTTATTATTATTGCTGTTGTTGTTATTATTATTGTTGTTATTATTATTATTATTATTATTATTAGAATTTACATCGTTGTTATTTATGTACTTGAGTACTTGTACTCAGCATTTAAGTACATTTTGCTTGTACTTGGCCCAGCTCTACTTACGAATAATAAATTATTATCATTATTATTCAATACGTAATCGTTTGTGTTACATTGAAAATAAAATTATGCATTTATTTAAAAGTGAACGGTACAAAATAGACTTTTAGACAGCAGATTAATGTATAAACATTTTTTTCAGTGTTTGGCTTCGATACTTTAGATCTTACGTCAACCACGACTAGATCATTAGACCTGGAATCAATGCTAGATGGACAATCTGATTCCGATGGCGACATAAGCACAACTGATGCCAAGGCAATCAGAAAACAACTTGAAGGATTAGAAAGCATGTATTCTGAAGTAAGATTCTACTTTAAAGTAGCGATAAGGTGAATACCTACTAATATACTAATTTGTACAGGTACTTAAACTTTTGGGCGTCAAGAGGAACGCTGGGAGATACCAACCTTCAGATCCCAGGTTTTGCAAACGCCGATACGGGAGCATGTCTTCTCTACCTTCCAGTTCAGTGAGCAGCAGGCCAATACGCGACAAGAGACGTACAGCACACGAAGAAAGAAAAAAGGTTAGGGACATGCGAGGAATAAATAAGCGCTTCCAAAGACTCGAGTCGCACGTTGTGACGCTTGCTCGATCAGTTGCACATCTGTCCTCGGAAATGAGAACTCAGCACTTGATGATTCAAGAGATGGAAAGCATTCGTGGCGAAATAGCAACACTAAGAACGCAAACAAACATGCTCAATGTAAGGTCCCAGTCAGCTTCAAGAGCCAACAACTCTTCCAAGGATTTACCTAGTCTAGCAAACCCGACGAGAGTGAAGAAGTTAACAAAATTTTTTGGAGATGAGCCGCCATTAGTGAGGTTATTTTTGAGGAAGTTAGGATATGAGGTAAATGATTTTGATTACTTGTTTGTCTAAGTTAGCCCAAGTAGTAGTATATTTAATATATGTGTTTTGTTTTTGCGGGCATGTGTGTACCGCAAAACCCTAGTGTATACTTAACACCAAAAGAACAAATCGAGCATATAAGCGTTTCCGCTTTGAGCGGGTTACGTTTAAAAGTAGCCCGTCCAGAATACATATGGGTCGTTTAGTGAAACATGGTGGGCACTGTATATGGAACAAAACAAAACGATTATCAAAATGCAGATTTTCAGTTTTCTACAAATTCAAAATGCATGTCTATGCTGTGCTGTCTGCACCGCAACCAACTGCAGATAGATCTATTTCGCTATCATTATAGCTCATCAGTGCATTTTCGTTTTCAGAAATACCTCTTAGACCGGTTGATATAGTTTCATCAAATTTTGGCTATTATTTGAGGTGGAAGTCGTTAAAATGATGTGCAGATTTCTTTAATAAATGTTTTGAGGGGCCGGGAGGAAGCCAAACCCCCACATTTTAACCTTTAACTTTAAAAAGGTTACGTATTTTTTAATGTTTTTTTTTCAATCTTTGGGCCTTGTAAACAAAAAAAGTACTCTTTGTTCATGGATCAGTCTCGAGTACTTGAATGCAAAGTGTGTAAAATATTTGACCTTGCAGCTAAACTGTCAAATTGTCACCACTGGTGTTAATTGTAATTGTATCTATATTAACAAACGCGAAGCTGTACTATACTGTTTGACTGTCTACGCTCAGTTTTCTCTCCAGCCCCTACGCCTACAGACACATCGTTGTAGACATGTACAGCCCAACAAATCTAGCTTGAGCTCTGAGATGCGCGCCGGGGAAAGCAAGTCGACCGATGTTGGAGTAAGATACACGATGGCTGGGCGTGGAATAGTACAATCGGGAGAGAAAATTTTACGAACAAGCAACGTGATAACTTACGGATTAATTTTCGCTTCTAATAGATTAAATGTTGATTATAATTACTGACCAAAAAAATACTTAGCAAGATATTAAAAGTTTATATATGAAAAAAAGTGTTTTTATTTACTTTTACTCAAAATCTTTTTTTTACAAATTTAAATAATTTTTTGATGTAGACGGTAATTGTTGTTGCTCAAAGGGCACTTCATCTAGTCACTGGATACCTTCGATTGCCGCAAAATCTAATTCTTCCACTTCTTCTTCTTCTAAGTCGTCATCGTCACTGTCATCTTCATCTTCGCCAACATTGATAATCAATTCACCTACAACGAGGTCGATTGCTGGTTCTTTTGATATAATTCCACTTCGATAACTTGTCTACATAGTTTTTCCCACTTTTCTGTTGTAAAACTTTAAAAAAAGTTGTCACAAAAGTTTAAAACATCTTTCAAATTAAAATGTATATTTCGCTTCGCAACGAATTTTTTCATTTCCGCCCATGGGATTTAAATCAGGATGATAGGGCGGTAGACGAATCACATCGATATTGTTGTCTGCAAACAATTTGTCAATTTTGTACATGACATACCTCGGTTTATGTTGTTTTATTATATTATATAATTCGGGTTTCAACATGMAATCCGTGAAAGGTATTCCTCTTGCACGTAGCCATCTCTTCATAACATATTTCGTCGAATTCGAATTTGGATTTTGTATGTCTTGTTTGTTATGATAGGGTGCGTTGTCAAGGACAATTACGCTCTTTGGCGGTAAATTTGGTATAAGTTGATTTTTTACCCATTTTTCAAAATTTTCATAATTCATTTCATGGTGGTAGTCTCCAGAATTTGTATCGGATTTCCACCGAGCGTACGCCTCAGATACAAATCCATTTACACCGTCAGCATTAATAATTATGACCCGCGGCCCTTTTGCCACCGGCTTTCGTAAACCTTCATTGCTGTTGTCGCTCCAGGCTTTTTCATTAGTATGTGACGAATGTATATATGTTTCATCCATATATATAATTGGTCGATTTTTTTGTCTGTATGACCGCATTCTTCGCAAAAATTCAACTCGTAGATGACGAATTTCATATTTTTCCATTAGTAATTTTCGATTGTTCTTAAACTTTCGCCAGCGAAACCCAAGCTTATGAATTTCTTTTCTTAAGCTTTCTCTGCTGCCTTGATAGCCGATATCTTCGTAGAATTTTTGGTATGCCTGACCCAGTGTAGGTACCTGAATAATTCAAGAAAATTGTTTGAGTAAACAATGGAATATAGTTTGGACTCACCCGTTTGTTTGTAACATGAAAATTGTTCTTCTTAAAGCAGCCAGATCAAAGTCGTCCAAAGTAATTTTTGATTTTCTGTTTATTCGTTTCTTATTTGGGGTGGAAAAATACGGTTTTTTAATTGTTTTCAATCTGTTTTGCCTCTTGTTTGATTCGTTTAATTGAGGCAAGACTAACCCCGATTGCGGCAGCAGCTCGTTCTAATACCTAAATAAAGCAAAAGCTATTTTTTCTTCGGACTGTGCAGATGCTAGCATCACGAGAGCAAGGCGAGAAATGGGATAGAAGCGGTGGAAGAGGATTCATCCACTGCGCAGCCAACTCACGGAGCTCAAGCTACATTTCTAGAGCTGTATATTATTGTATAGCCTACATTCCCCCATTCATAATGAATCAATCTGGTTGGAGTTGTGGCAGTTTGCCGAAACCGTGTCGGGGTGGGGAACTCAAAAACTGTTGTTTGAGGTCAGAAAACATTTTAGAAAATTTTACGAAGACTAAGGAACTGTCTCGAGATGGAAAAATCGAAAATCGACGTTTGGAAGTCATAGGACATTCTCGAAAATTTACGCAAGGGGGAAGTGGATTGTCTGACATTTCGAGAATGTAATAGAAGTAGTAGAAGAATCCTCAAGTGTGGTAGTTTGTCAAAATCGTATCGCGATAGTGTACTCAAAAATCATTGTTTCGAGAAAGTTTGAGAACATTCTAGAAAATTTGACGAAGAAAAGAAAACCCCAAGCATTATACATTGCCTTAATTATCCCGCACTAGAGATGTCTAACATCGGCGTTTCAGGATAATTTATTTATGTGATGCAATTCGTCCAATTTGACTTCTGTGTAATTATAAGTACTGTCAGAGGTACTATTTTTATCTAATGCATATCTTGAAGATATTCTTCAATTATTCGGCGGTCTTTTCTTCCTTCCGTAGAACTATGCTGAAAAACTGAGACACATTCTTCTTCTGTTATTTTCTAAAATTGTTTCTTGACCACAAAGGTTCGTCTAAAAATATTATATAGTCATGCCACCGCCCGCATATTTTTTACATATTTAACCTGAAAAGAAGATAAACTTACTGTATTACATACTAATCCAACAATGCTATAATAATAGTACCTATATGAATCTCTCCCTCTTCGCGATAGTTCTGGTTAGACTAATTTGTATCAAACCCCTTACTGTTCGTTTAGGATGTAACAGAGTAATTTTTGATTTCAGAAATATGCAAACGTTTTTGAAAATGAGAAGGTTGGGATGGTGGAGCTTCCCTATCTAACAGAGGAGCGTTTGCAGAAAATGGGAGTGCCTCTTGGACCACGCCTTAGGATAATGCAAGAGGCTCAAATTTCTGTATATAAAGAGAATACTCTGTGCATTGTTTAGACTTAGTTACACAGATGGCGGCTCTGGTTAAAATCTCGGATTTGAAGTATTATATTTTTCATAAATTATGTAGGTGTCTATGAATGAAAGGAAACTTGTTTTTGTACTTATACATAAACATTGCCAACTTTACCAAAGATAAGTATTCTCTTTTCTATTTTTGTACTAGCTTTAACAGTAAATGTATTGGTTTTTTGTATGTGTACTTACATCTTCCAGTGAAATAATAAATATGTTAAACAAACTGACTTTATTGTTGATATATAAGTAAATAAACTTTCATGAACAAACACATCAAAGCAAATAGATTATATCAGAGGCTAAACTCGGGTTGGGCTATTAATACGAGCTCTTCTTTGGAAACACATCCATCCATTCAATTACTTATGCTCAATGTCAAAAAATACAAACTGTATAACCAAGCCCAAGCTAGCAAAGCAAATGTCAACAGAATGGATGCAATCATTTAACGATAAGATACCGAATATCTAGGTCGACCTCAAAACTGCATAATTTCGAGGAAAAAATAAGCTTTATATTGTCGTAACTGGAAAAAGCATCTTCAGTTGTATAATTTGCGTTATTGCTTCTTACCTAAGCAAGCGCCTTACAGAAATATCTTTCAAACATATAATCATTAAAATATTGTTTAGGTATCATATTTTGCGTCAATTTAATTGTTTTTGTTTTAATTTCTATTGACTGTGACGGGATATTGCTCCATTGCAATGACATAACATAGCATCTACTCCTAATCTTAGGACTGATCTGATTGATTTTACACAAATTCATATATACCTATAGGCTTAAAAAGAAGAATGATCTCAGTTACTGTTTTGTATTTAACAACACAACTTACTAACTTGTAGGTAAGGATTCACATTAGAATGAAGACGATAGTAAGCCACTCTTCTAGGTTTTGTTAATGTAAATGTTTTACAAAGTGTAGGTACTAAAAACTTAAGTGGGATAAAAGTTTAATTCTTAGGTAACTACACTGTTTGAATAGAACGCACAAAACTGACAAAGCTGTAATAAGTTCATATTAATTTATTTATATGAAATAAACATTGTGTTATATAACACAACACAAACACAAATAAAATAACATATTCGATTCTTAAACCATTGATTTGAAACAAAGGTGTTCGGAATTTTAATTTCCTGTCAATTACTAAATATTGCCATTGCGCGGCAGATTACCTCTTTTGCCTCTTTCAGCTGAATACGCCACCCTAATTTCAGGATATATCAGGGCAGTGTTCCACCATTCAATTTATATAACAAATAAACAAAACAAAGTAAATGACAGACAATATATATAAAAGCAATCAATAATTGAGACAATGGCACGACGATAGAGCACCTAACAACACAAAACAGAGCAGAAAAGCAGACCTTACTACGATTCGAAGATATTATCAAAGATGCCCTGTATGATAGTTTATTCTAGAGGTCCCGGTACTTAAGGTAATTTGATATACGTATAGAGGAAATTTTATGGCCAAATCTTTTAAAAATTGATTTGGAGGAAACAATGTTTAACGCTGCTGACGCGCAGCGCTAAACAGTAAACAGACAGCGTGCTTTTAGAGATACTAAATTTTTATGAGTTTATTGTAATGCCACATAACACGTAACTTATTTTACATGAGAAATAATTATGTGGTTAAGGTGAACCACAGAAAAAGCAACAGAGTTTTGGTAACAGCTGCAGGCAAATTATATAAAAATATTCATTCCAATTTACGTAGCTGGACATAAGCAGAGATAAACGACAGCGTTGTTGTTTCTTTATTGCTAAATTTAAGAACACTTTAACAGTCATCTCACTACCTAAACAAATGCAGTAATGAGGGATAAAGCCGATGCAGGTTTTACATCCAAAATACTTACAGCGCAAGATAATATAGAATAAGAGTAAATGAAACCACGTCAATGGCGCGCAACAGGTAGGTCATGTTGTGATTCGTATAACTCTGTTGTCTATTTCTACAGTGCTGATATCCTGTTGATTTTTAAAGTTTCTTCCTTGTTTTGAAGCTCTCCTGGTGTTTGTAGATCTTAATAACCTCTTGTTGTAGGTGGGTATAGCAGTATTTGGCAGTATCAAGGATTCTTGTCATGACAAAGTTAATATTATGCCCTCCTTGCAAAATGCAGATTTCTCGATTTCTCTAAGGCGGCAGAATTTCTTGTTTTTTTTTCTTTTAGCAATTCCAACAAACACTTGTCGGCACCTACAAACGAAATTATGCTACTTGAGCCGAATGCTGCCAGCTAACGACTACTGAGTAAAAAAATAAAAGTTCCCATTCAACCGCGATCTCGGCCGAAGAAATCTATAGAACAACCAACACCAGTGGGAAGGGTCTATTCGCCTTAGGTTCCGTAATGCATTTCTGTCATAGTCCTAATACAAATTTGACATCGAATTTTTGCATCTTTAGGTGCCATGGGGCATGTCTGTCACAATATACATTTGACATGTACATCATACTCAGCAAAAATAATCACGTTCAACAACCCCTATTAGGCAAAATGGATTTTTTGCAGTTTTGGGTTCTATCATGCAAGCCTATAATACATAGTCTTCATCCAGTTTGACATATACCATATTACTTAGCATCAAAAATCATTATCAACGACTCCCACAAGGATAAACGATTTTTTCCATGTTTAGTTAAATACCACGATGCATGTCCGTCGTATTCTTAATCCAAATTTGACGTGCACCATCATACTCAGCATGAAAAGTCATTTTCAGTATCACCCATGAAGCACAATCGATTTTTTTTTAGGTGGCACGGTGTAAATCTGTCATAGTCTTCATTCAAATATGGCATGCACCGTACACCCATGCGTTCAATGACAACCACGAAGCAAAATCGGATTTCTGCCTCCTTAGGTACAATGGTACATGTTTGTAGTAGTCTTAATACAAATTTTTACACAATTAGGTACCATGGTTGATGTCTATTGTAACGAAGTTACCGTTTTTTATTGTTTTTATCCGTTCCCGTCAGGAAAAACCTATCAGTTTCAACTGTTTATTTCGAACGAAAACCGTGTTAAGTTGTTCAATTACTGGGAAGATCGTTTGAGTTGTTAGTTTGTCTAACGTTTGCTGTTATCTAAAGACTTAGTTTTTTCCATTGATGTCAAAGAACCATGCTATTTTATTTTACTCTTGGGAAAACTTCCCTTTCCATACAATGCATCGCTGATTAATTTGCGGCGAAAAAACCGTGGTTCTGAGCCTCCGCAAAAACAGTCCCGTTTTTATTCCGGAACACCTGGCGATGCTATCCGGAGACCGGGAAGTGCAGAATGTGACTTCTGCCCCACCTTAATGCCATCTCCTATACAGTTACCGCCGCCTTCCACGACGACTATATGTCTTGCTTCGCTGCGCGGAGCTACTCAGCGCCCCCACCACCGCGCCGGAAGAATGTATAGTCTTCGTTACAGCAAACGAAGACCCGAAGAGTGAGTTGGTGACCGTTCCGAGGATCCAGCAGCCAGCACCGCAGGAGCAGCCCAGCAGCCCGACCCAGGAGCAGAGAAGGAAAGGTCGCACGCACACCACGTCCGAGGGGTCCAGGCCCGGCTATAATATAATATATTAAATAATATACTTTTTTTGTATTTAAAGGGAAATAAAACTTCATTACAGTGAATCATCATTACAGGACGAATATGAGTTTCTACTAGTTACTCAGGCGTCCAGCCGTAGAGTGATACTTCCCACTATAAAAAGGTGGCGCCCGAGTCTGTCCGATTCATACCGAACCGACGAAAGGCCTTACACTCATAGTCTTAATACAAATTCGACGGCACCATCATACTCAGCATTAGAAATCACGCTCAATGGCTCACATAAAGCAAAATCAAGTTTTTGCACCTTTAAGTACCATGCCTGTCATAGTTTGATATGCACAATCACAATAAGCATCAAAAATCACGTTCAACGACATCAATGGAGCAAATTCGATTTTTTGCGTCTTTAGGTACCATGGTAAATGTAGTCATAGTCTTAATAGTACCCAGTAACAAAAATCATGTTCAGCTAGACCCATGATACAATTTATGATTTTTTTTAATGAAAATGGGCATTTTGCCCTTACCTTGGGCACTTTGGGCACGCCTACAGTCCATAAGCTACCATTTAGCGAAAACTCGAGGTCAATCTGAGTATTAGGAGCTGAAGCCTCACTATCCATGGATTTACGGACGGGCGGGTGCCAAATAGAGCATATAACGCTCCCATCGTGAGTGGATTTCGTTAAAAAGCAGTACATATCTTAATAAACTGAAAAAGTAAAAAAAAACGTAAAACTTGGATATGTTTGTAACAAAAGAAAACAAATTTTTCCATCATTTTGAGGCTTGATTGTCTATTCTACCATTCACATCTAAATATTTTATAAGACGATCGGCCCCCCTAAAAGGACTTTTAGAACTCCTTTTAAACAATATTAATATTATTACGGAACGCTATGAATATTGTGTACTCGTATATATCGGTCACCGTATTTGAACACACTGCGACAGCGCAGCGTCGCTTTCTGATTTTGAACGCCGAGGCGGCAGGCCTCCCAAAAATATACAACAGTTTCAGCCTGAACGTTATTACATAACGTCGTCTTAAGCAGACCCTGCAGTAATATAGACTTACAAGTTTAGTTTAAAATGGCCAAACGAAAATATTGTTGTTGTGATTTGAAAACTGAAGCTTTCGTGATTGCTGTACTTTGCCTCGTAAGTAATTACCTTAAATGTATGATTTAATACAGGTATATAATAAAATACACGATTCTTAATAAATGGTTTGAATTAGAAGTCATCTACATACGCACAGATGACATTGCAAAACATACAGGACCTCTATTAACATCATTAGTATTATTATGACGATGATATGTTATTGTAATCAAAAAATCCAAAACAATATCTTCCGATAAAGTTAACTACGGCCCCTGTTTTTTTCTTTTTGGAATACAATCTAATAAGGATACTCCTTATGTTCATCTTTCTAACCTGTTCAATTATTTTACGTTTATGTGTTGCGTAAATTTTAACAAAATCTGGCTCATTGGAAACAGTACGGAAATACTAGACTAACCACTGTTATAAAAATTATTTTGTGCAGCTACTATCACGTATTTGCGTAGGATCTATTTATGGAAACATCTGCAGATAAATTACATGCGTGTTATTTTTAAACAAAAAAAACGAAGAGCATTCCACTCGCTACAATTTTTCTCAGCTATTTCAAATACTAGACGAAAATCAATTAATTCTAATTTCTTGTGCTATAGAAGCAAATAATTGCAAAAGGGCCAGTATACTTTCATGTTAGTCCAACAGTTTACCAGAGGATTACCTACGCTTAAACTTTTACTTTGCCTCTGACCATAATAAACATTGTGGGCATAATTAAATTTTTAAAAACCAGGTTATAATTAAAAATAAACATAAATTAATTTTAGCAATACGTTTATTTTGATAGACATGAAATCGGTGTATGAGAAATCATTCAGTTACATCATAGTTAGATGCTACAACTCTCTGCCTGACTGTTGTAGAGTGAATAATTTAAACAAATTTAAGAGATGCATGCGCCATTATTTGTTTTTGACGAGATAAAGGTCTCAATTGCTATTGCTCAAAGTGTTTCAGTACTCAGTCCAATTCTCTCTCTGCGTCCTGTCTGGATACACGCGACCTGATTACGGTTATAATTCTTTCTATTCTTTCATTGATTGTGCGCAATCTGATCTGATCTATATTCGACTTAATTAAAGATTTTTTCTAGTTTAATTTACCTTTACGTAATTTAGTTTAATTGTTTTTGATTTGGTGTGAATCTTAATGTAAGCGTGTAGTATTCTCCATAAACATTTATTATGTTGTTATACCAGGGTTAGGTGGTAGAGCAGGGGAGGGTTTTACACCCTCCAACTGAATCCCGCCCTGTGATTCCAGCCAAATTAATTTTATTTTATATTGCTTGATCATATGTATATATAACAATTTGGTTGTAATAAAGGCAATTATTACTATTATTATTATTATTATTATTATTATTATTATTATTATTATTATTATTATTATTATTAAATCTACAATCAGATAATTTATAAAAGGTAAAAGGGAAAAAATAGCAAGTAGACGAAGTGTTGCTAATTCTCTTTATTGTTTCGACTAAGGTCAGTAATTTACAAAGTTGAGCTTCTTCTTTTGCAACACGAATCTTATTTTTCTGCTCAAGTAAACTTTAGCTAAGAAATTTTTTTCAGCTGCGGTGTTTTGCAACGGAAATCATTTAGATCCACTACCTGATTAGAAAGTAGCGAATTATAGAAATAGAAGTGATATAACACATTTTTGGAACACATAGTTTCATATTTTCTGTATAAATACAAAGCAAGAGTAGCATAATCGTCAAAAATATTTATTCATTTCTGGTAACCACCTATTAAGTTCCCATCCTTTATGACCAGAACGTTCTTTTAATAATAAAGCAGTTGGTTCAAACGGAACAGGAGATATGTTTGGACTAAAAATAAAAACTTACAACAATATGTTTCACATTCGCAGGATTCCTTAATTAAAAGGGCTTCAACAGGTTTACACAATTTTATAATTATTTTCGTTTTATTTACGCGTTTCAGGTTGTCAATAAATTTTGCCTTTATAGTCACTTACGGCTTTCATTAGGCTTCGCACAGAGCGAGACTCGATTGGTATTTTTTCAATAATCTAGGAGCTTTGGTTTCAATAATGTATGAGAATCCTAAATTTATGGAAATTGGCTCCGTTTCGAGTAGTAATTCATCCAGCGCAGCATATTTAAAAGTCATTAAATCAAACCTGTCCCACGTTCTTTGTTTTTTGTTTCCCAAAATACTGCTCCAAATGTTAACAGCATAACGTTTTGCTCTTCTAAGTTACAGTGAGAAGTAAATTAATTTGCTTTGACATTACTACTTGTTTTTCAATTAATGAGTTTTTGGATAACTTTTAACGGAATAACGCTGTAAACGTTTATCTCAGGCATCATACACAGCTGATTTGTTTTTTATTTACATATAGAATTTTAATATTGAAAACTAAGAAATTACGTGGACCACATGATGTTTTTCAAAACAAATTGCTATTCGTATTTTTAGAATTGTTTTTATACAAATTATTACCTCTATATTTATTACATTATTTATTACATATTTGTACAGGTATCTACCTATAGTTTACGGTGTAGGTGTGACCACTTTCTTACTTGAAGTAATACGGTCTACTCGTATCTGTGGTGTAAATTTAAAAATAGGCACTGATTTCTAAAATTTAATCGTAAAAAGTTCGAAATGTATAGTATACAGGGTGGGCCAAGTAAACGTATTTCTTCCATAACTCCACAACTATTAAAAATATGAAAAACTTTTTTATATAAAAGTGTTCCAGGTATGCTACATATTGTAAAAAAATATTTAAAAACGGTTCACTTCCGGTTATACCGTAAACGCATACCAACTTCCTTATTTTAAATAGAATACCCCGTATATTTTTGCATTCCTTGTTAAATTCTAAGGTCATTTTGTATGACATACCATACCTCTAAAATATACAGTTTTCGAGAAAATAAGCGCTAAAGCAAAAAATTGTCGTTTGCAGGTGTCTCCGCCATTTTAAATACCTTCCAAAATAAGACACCTAGAAGACTGCGATTTACGTGCAGCGTAAGTCAAGAATTTGGCCTATCATTTACGTCTTCAAGCAGGTTTATTACTTTTAAATTGAAATTGATACATCGGTTGCCATATGAAATACTTGAATCTGCGATAAGTCAATTTTTTAAATGGAACATGCAACTTTTTTACACCATCGGATGCAAAATTAAATTATCTTTAATGTGATATCAGGTTGTCTGTATCTATTACTAACAGTTTTCCAACAATTTGCATATTTCTGATTTTTTAGATTAAAATCGCTTTTATCAGGTACCCCTTGACGAGTGATTGTTTTGTTCACGTCAGAAAGAAAAGTCACAGTTTAATAATCACAGTTATCCACGTGAAATGAATTTGATCTGTGTATTGCAAATACCTACAAGTTAATCATGGCTTTTACACAAGCAGAATTCACCGACACGATTTTTGTTCTGGGAGAATGCCGGAGGAATTCCTTGTTGGCGTCAAGAGTTTACTCGGAATGGTTCCCTAATCGACGGCAGCCCCAAGTTTTCATTTAAAAACTCCACCACTTGTTTTTTGCAATACACAGATCACGTGACGTGAACAAAACAATCACTCGTAAAAGCGTACCTGATAAAAACGATTTTAATCTAAAAAATCAGAAAAATGCAACTGTCAGTAATAGATACAGACAACCTGATATCAAATTAATGATAATTTAATTTTGATCCGATGGCGTAAAAAGAAGTTGCATGTTCCATTTAAAAAAATTGACTTATCGCAGTTTGAAATATTTCATTACGCGACACGCTAACCGCATTCTTCTAGGTGTCTTATTTTGGAAGATATTTAAAATGTGAAGGAAGTGAACAGTTTTCAAAAATATTTTTACAATATACAGCATAAAACCTGGATCACTTTTATATAAAAAAAAGTTTTTCTTGTTCTCAATAGTTGTGGAGTTATGGAAGAAATACGTTCACTTGGCCCACCCTGTATAAAAAATTTATTGCAGTTGTAAAATTTTAATAAATCTGGTTGTATCTAGCTGACCCTAAGGTTAATAATAAACGATATTCTATTTTCAAAAACTATTTAGTAGGGTATATTTAAATTGGTGACATAGGTACCTTAAGTAGTTTCAGGTTCATTTAATAATGTGGCAACTTAATCGAACTTATATAATTATTAGGTATTTATTTAACCTATTAAACAGCAAAACTTATACTATTCCACATTTGCTTTCTTGTGATTCGTGTCAACTTTCGTTCCAGGTTATCATTGTTATTGTGCGAATGATGGCACCAAGGTTATGGTTACGTCATCGTTTAATGTTGTGACCTATAAAGTCAAATATTGTATCTCGCTCCTGCTACATATTTGCACTTTACATTGCTTCCCCAAATAGATGAAACAAGAGGTAAAATGAACAATAAAAAAAGTTTTATAATTGTATTCAGAAATCGAGTCCTACTTAAAGTCCTAAAGTCCTAATTAAAAAAGTTATTTGGAATTAAGTCATAATCATTAGTACACCATTTTCAAGGAATTAACAAAAAGTTATAATCTGTTGCATTCATACATATTATTATATCGTTTTCTAATAGCATTAATGTAAATTCTATAATCCCAGATGCCATGAGAAAGGAAGTTTTAGACTGAGAATTGCGTTCAAGTATTGTTTTAATGATAGGCAACTAGTCAACTGTAAACCATAAGCAAAACAGAATTATAGAGTTGAAAATTCTATAAGCTATACATTATTATGTTTTAATCAAATGACATCTTATTTTTGTGCTAACCTATAGTGTGTGTGTTGAATCGAAGTTGTGAGTATTTCCTCTAGAGGTATTTATTATAAATAATGCCCAGATAAGTTTAATTTTAATGTCTTAACGTTTAGTCTATCTCCCTAATATTAATTTTTGGCCGATCCATGTGAAGCCGCTCAGGCCGCGTACTTGCAAATATACCCTCTAGACTGGTAAGATTTTGAAAATACATCGCCTTCATCCCAGAACTATGAATAAAAATAGCAAGCAAGGAAAGTTGTCCAGCAAATTATTTACTTCTACGTTGAATTGACATCGCTAATACTCGACCGACTTCTACTGTCACTCTGATCAGTTTGTACTATAAAACAAAACCAGGCAAGTTAATTACATACACGTGTACATAGTTATTAAATCCGACGATGGTAAACTATCCAGATATATTCGTGCATATGAACGCGAAAATTTGAAGCTACACAGGGTTTTCAACGAAAACATTTATTTACAAGTATCTGGGAAAATGAAAAATGACACACTAACTAATTTCAATTTCAATTTTAAATGGAACAATCCTGTATTATCATATTCTTGAAGTCTACTATTAATTTAAGGGTGAGCTTCTTAAATAAGGAAAGATTTTAAAGGAGCTTGACAAAACTTGTCAACCACCATAGATTTTGCCAATATTCTGAAACATTAAAAGGGTTTCCCAAACAAAAGCAGTGGTGCAACGTGGTGTATGAGTTTATGTGTAGGATGTGAGTGTAAAAGTTGAAGTGAAAAAATCAGATTCCACAAGCAATAAAAAATAACTTCACTGCATATTTTCAGTAACGTAGACGTAACTCAATTTTCCTTATTTTTGCTATCCTAAACCCTAGTTACATGCTAGCATGCCATCGCCGATTGGTGCAGTTTGGTAACATATTATGGCCTCTTATGTACGTGTCATCTTTTTTCCTTGTCTGTGAGTTTTTGCAGTCATCTGTATCTAAAACCAACTGTTCCAGAGATGCCTTGATTTTTGCGAGAAAATGACATCTGCATCGATCACTTTAAAGTTCTGAAAAATAATGTGACGCCTTTTTTCGGTGAGCGGCGGAACGGGCTCTTGAATCGGTGGGCGGATGCAGGCGGACAGTCAGACGGTGATGCAATGCACGTTTCGGTAATGACGTAAGCACTTAGTGGACGCCACACGGTTTTCTTGGACGCCAGTTTTTTATTATACGGAAGTATGCTCCTCAGATTTCTGCGCACCAACGAAACAGCACTCCAAGGAACAACCCTCAAGGGTGAATGACGGTGTTAACGGGGTGCGGCGATGCTGAGCAAAAAAAACCAGCAATAACCTTAAACACAATTTATTTCCAAAATCAGCAAACTTAATACAATATAAAGCAAGGGGACCCCAATCCCCTCTTATATAAGCCGCAGCCAAGCTACGGTTATGTAATATTACGGTACGGTTATGCAAGCGGTCTACGGCTACGAAACGGTGCGGTATGAGGCATGCTATAAACGGCAGTTATTAATACGGTAACACAAGACGATGCAGTAAGCGTGATGCAACAGGCAGCACACAAGAAACATGTCGGTAATGTGATAATTCAGGGACGAACTGGAAATTACTGGGTGGCCGGTGTCGTAATGATGGGTGGGTAAGGTGAAACAATGATATGACTACGCTTTAGCGGGCTAACGTCAGAGAATGAACGATCAGTGTTATATAATAACCAAGAGGACTGCTCACTGGGTGTGTGATGCACGGATGAACTACCATACAGCAGACGCACAAGAGCAAAGCCTCTGTATTCTGTAATGCCTATTGGGTGCAAAACGCACGGACGAACTACCATACGTTGAGACACCCAACCGGCGGACGGACGGTTACGCAATGCGACGGTAATAGAGAGGACCGCTCAATGATCGTGTGGTGCACAGACGAACTACCATACAACAGACGCGCTAGAACGAAGCCCCTGTAACGCCTATCGGGTGGAAGACGCATGGACGAACTATCATACTTCGAGACACTCAACCGGCAGACGGACAGTTAAGCAATGCGACGGTAATAGAGAGGACCGCTCAATGATCGTGTGGTGCACGGACGAACTACCATACAACAGATGAGCAAGAGCGAAGCCTCTGTTACGCCTATCGGATGCAAGACGCACGGACGAACTACCATACGTCGAGACACCCAACCGGCGGACGGAGACGGTTACACAATAGTAGCGGGGAAAAGGTAGGATCGGTGGATATGGTGCAGGACAGGAAGCTTACCACTAGCTATTGCTACAGATTGCTCACCTGAGCACTTGCTGCTGTGACCGGTTACCAACAGTGTTGTCCAATCTAGTAATTTAGTACTTTACTTTTAATTTGCGTTTAGTACACTAGTACTCCTCAACCTTGTTTAGTACTTAAACTCAATTTCCAAAAACATTCATATAGTAATAATATTTTAATATTTTTAAAATAAAATTAGTAACTTTTTGAATTTAATGTTTGGAAGTAAAAAGTGCCATGCGACCTGCCTCCTATGTAAGCGTAAATAACCGTGTCAGATCGTAACCGTACCGTACTGCAAACATATAAACATATTACAAATCATAAATCTTAAGAACATAACAAAATCAACGATTAACCGTTTTCAACAACTATATTATAATGGGCAGGTAATAATAATTAGTATAAAATAAGTGTGAAATGTTAATTTTCTTATTTGTGTAGATTTCTTACTAAAAAGGTTTTCTTCAAATCGAGATGAGTCTTCTAGTTCTAACCTCAAATCACATAAAATGAATACAACAAACGCATTATGTGTTTTTTCACTTTAGAAACTTTTTTTTCTTTAGAAAATTACATGTTTTTTACTTTAATGTGTTTAATTTATAATTGCCATATTCCCAAAATTTTGAACATCTATCGAGAAAGAGATTTAATACTCAAACAATGAATTTAGTACCCAACGTATTGCCAACCTAGTACACAGAAAAATGCTACCGGGAACAACACTGGTTACCAACTGGTCACAACTAACTTGAGCAGCGGACGGCCACGGCTTTTATACATCAGCTAGAGCCGGAGGAACCAGAATGCTGACCGACACGCCAGCATGTGTTGTTCGTTCGAACAAATATACGACCGCGGAATGGAACTTGGCTGAGGTCCGGTTTGTAACTTACAAATACAATAATATTTGCTTTTTTGAAAGCGCTCTTAATATACAGTTCTTCAGTACGTCTCTATTTTGTTAAATATCTACAAGGTGATCATAATTGCTCATTATATTTAGTCAAATAGCTAAAAGAACCACTGAATACATTTCGAACTAGACATCCTGATACATAAGGTGACCAACTTCCCAAACCAGAAAATCCGGACGCCTTCACGGTGCTATTCGTAATATAGGATAATAAAGAGGGATGACCAGGCATAGACTTGCTAAAGGTCCCGATTTTGGCGGGACAGTCCCGATTTCCAATAAAATGTTCCGCGTCCCGACCAAGGTCCTAAATGCCCCGCTTTTATTTTCAAATTTCCTGGCATCCTACAATTATAGCYSGATGTACCATAGTAATCGTTCAGTCAGTCGACAGGCGAAAATAAATGTAAGTAATGTGTTATGCGTGTGCCAGACGCTTGCGCCGTAAATATTATACAGGACCTGCCGCAGACTTCGGCAATCGCCATTTACTTTGTCACACCAGTTTGTTACCACGCAGACTCGCTGCCCTACGTACGAGCAATGTGGCATCTTACGGGTCGTTAGAATATTTTCTCGCTCATGACATTTAGCCGTCTACATAATGGATGTCTGTGGCTGACATTAAGGTGACAGATGAAACTATGAAGTTAGCTACGACTGACAGCACCACTGGCAAGAATAAAAAAGTAAAATATCATGTGTACATTTTTGGCCAAAACTTTTAAAGAAACCCGGAAAAATCCAAACAAAATTATGAAAATCCGGACAAATTTGGATACCATATTAAGTACGGACTCATGAACAAAAATACAAACCTGTCCGGGCTAAATCCGGACGGTTGGTCACCTTACTGATACACCAAGGCTAATAATTAGATATTATTAAAAGGCTTATGGTAACTCTCAGAACTTTAATCAGATTAAGCCGAAAATTACAAAAATTAAGCCTAAGGTCCGTCAGAATCAGAGCATAATGAACTCTTCTGGTACTTTGTAAAAGTGTTAATATGTACTTAATTGTTCCAAATTAATAAGATGAACTCATGTCAAAGTTAAAAAAGACAATACCGAAACTATTGTATTAGAGTACTTTGGGTTTATCTCACAGGTTTAAACCTTTTTTATGCTGGCAAGCAAGGATTTAGAACCAACAGATTTTTTTTCGTCGTGAATTTTGCGAGCTTATAACAATAGAAATACAAGATGATTTGTTTCTGGCTAATATTATTTGGAGTATTGAGGCTAAAGTTTTTATAAATGGAGAGACAAACAGACAAAATACCGAAAATCTTCATAAAACAAGACAACGGCGTTTTCAGAGTCATTGGCAATAAAAACTAATATTTTGTGTCTGCATATGAACGAGGAAAATTTGACCAACGTGATGGGTACCCACATAGCAATTTTAACAGTTTTGGAAGAAACAAAGCAACTGCTGCGTAGTATGGGCACTATACCAGACACCTCCTCAGAATGGTGGTGCTACTGCAGAGATTTTAGAAGAAATAAAGATTTTATGACAACTGTATGGCAAACAATGGGCCTTGCCGTTGCCCTCCAAGTTTTCCCGATTTAACCCCAATGACTTTTTTTATTTGTAATTATATAAAAAATCGTTTATTATGACTAGTCCACTCCTAAAGAAAATATAATTGAGAGAGTAAGACAGGCATTTCAAAGTTAACGGCAAAGAACCTCAAACGCGCTTCACACACTGCAATGAGAAAGAAGATAGAGGCATGCTTATGACAGAAGGGAAGTGTTTTTGAACATAACTTAATTTAATTTTTAGTAAATTCATTACGCGTTTTTCTTTTTAAGTTACAATTTTTGTTCATGTTGTATTAAACAAAATATGGCTTTGTCCATTGCTTAGTATTAATAAAATTTAATATTGCGGGTGGTAACTAGCTGATCAACTGAAATTATAATTACAGCAAGAATATGAAACAAAATCAAATTATAGACTACACTGCAAAATAATATTGGATAAAAACTATTTTCTTGGTGCATAGTCACAAGCTCCTAGTGATCTTGCCACATTTGTCATAAATTAACAGTATAAATTAAAAAAAAAATCATCGTTCGAAAATTTTAAATAAAACACCATTCAACCAACTAACCGTAACAAAACTGTTTTGACAGCAGTAAAAATTTCAAAACTTGTCATGGTTTCCATTGCACACTATCCATCCAGATTTAGCTTTTGTAGATAGATCACTACAAATCCCATAGAAGTAATCCTTTAACGCATAGCAATGTGTTTATGATATTATAATTAAGGGTAGAAAACAAAATCTGCCTGCTTGATGTTCTCAACATCTAAAACTGCAAACAGCTTAATGTAATGTAGTTATTCACAATGATGAAATTAATGAATCGATCAAATACTCGTAAATATTAAATTTATCAAAACTGTTCACCGAAGTTATCATTTTTAGGGCCAGATTGAATTGATCTGTCAATGAATTGTTTCAGATAGGGACATCGCTGTCGTCATTAAGCAACATAATATATTTAACCACGGAACATGAAGAAAACAAAAATAAATTTAACACAACCCTGCTCCAAGTTGTGGTTGAAGAAGAGGTACAGCATTATAACCGAAAAGAAGCAGCCGGTGCATTGGCAGGGTCCATTATAATTTTGATAATTACTGCTCTTCTTGTGTATGGAATTACGAAGGTAAATATATGGGATAAATCTTTATAATCTCTAGAAGGTAGCTGAATTTTGTATACTATGTATTTGTATTGTTATTCAACATTTGTCAGAAAATAATAGAACACATGGGTTTACCTATCTATATATTAATAACTTTCTACAAAACAACCTTTCACACCTCTCTATCGCCGTTTTCGCTATGTATCTATCATCTAAAATTTTGCTCTAGTACTTACTTAAGGACTTGCTACACCTAGACCATACGTTGCAAAGTTGGCTATAATAATGTATTACGCTTGTTGTCAACATGATATGCAAACATCCTTACCGATATAAAGGCAAGAAGTAGCCTCTGATCGTGAAGCAGATCCTTGGCAGCTTGACAGTAGACCCTAGACTGGACTGGGCTGTGAAGTTATTGTTATTTTTATGCTGAATGTGTGTCTCCTAAAAGACGCTTCGTTCATACGGACATATATAGTAGTATAATAGGAGTAGAAACAAAATATGTTTTAGTGTTATTAAGTTATCTTGGAAACAAAATAAAATGGTGGTCTTCTTCAGCTTTGCATTGCACCCGTAGGGCTAAGTAGTAAGGGATCGAATATTTCATTTCAGCGATAACTTTTGAATTTCTGCCCCTCGTCTCCTTATGTTTACAATCTAATAACCTAGATTTCTGGACGAAGAAAGTATGAAGCGAAAATGGATTCGTGCTACATAAAGGAAAAATTTTAGTCCTTTGAGAAATACTTTCTTGTGTAATCAACACTTCAAAGAGGATGATTTTGTAAGGTCATTGCCAAATGAAAACCACGACGACTAATTTACCGATACACTACAGAAAAAGAAATTAAATGCATATGTACCTATGTATTTCCAATTTATATTTTTTCAAAATTTACAGAGAGAATAACGAGGAATTGTTTCAAGGAACTTCGCAAAGTGTCCAAAATGCGTAGTCTGCACCAATTCATTATTCGCAGATTATAGTAAATTACTTGTTTTAACTGAAAATATCGTGTTGGGCCACTGAAGGCCCCTGTCGATGTTAAGAAAATAATCGCGAAGCTGCAAATGTGTATAGAACATTTACCAAGTCAACCCGTTATCCATCGATACTCAAAATGATTATTATCTGTTGTCCATGTTTAAAGGCTAACGTTATATTTCCGTCATTGGAACAGCACATTTTCAATCAAGATCCTATGAATAAACATGTCATGCAGTTAGTTTCTAAAGTATATTTGACCATAAGAATCCCCACTACATGAATAAAAATCAAAATGCAAACCCTCCTATAATTAGGCACCAATAATATACTAAACTTGTATTATTTAGGAATCAGTAGCATCAAAATGAATGTTGTTGGTTAACAGATGTACTGGTAATGTAGTACAATTTCCGGAAGATCACGTTAAGTCACTGACTGCATTCGCGCGGTCTACGTATAGCAAGTCCCTGACTCAATCATACTTTCAACGACATTTTTCGGTCATCCCTCCAAAAGCATCTATCCTTTTATTTTCATTTTCAATTGTGGTGTTTACTAATTAAACTGTTTTCTGTGAAACGCCTTAAATATATTATTTACTTTAGTGTTATATTATCAAATGGTAGTTTGACTACGCGTTAAAATCTTAAATTTTGGATGACAGGTTGTGATCTGTATTGCTATTTAGTTAGTTACTGTGATTTTAGTTCATAACCTCAACACTTCACGTATCCCAACACAATCACTACATAATACCGGAGTCCATACTTTATTCGCACGCAAACTCTCTTTACTGAAAAGATCCCACTTGTGTTTAAATATTTCTATTAGTTACTTACTAGATAATCGAGCAAAATAGTAGGTTGTAGTATTTAACACAAATATATGTTTTCAAATAAAACGTGTTCAGTTTGCCAAAGATGTTTAGCGACCGCTTATTTGCCCTGTTGATCCAATTTACAGCATTATACAGAGTTTCTATAAATTATTCATGCATCCAGGGCGTTTATAGAAATTATCGATTAAATCAATTTGCCTCCTGTGAGGAAAGTGATGTATACTTATCATATGTCGATTTTTTTTATTACTTGATATATTTTAATACGAGAAAACGCCTGTATTTTCAACATATACTGTAGTGTTTTGTGGGATAATTGATTTTAAGGTTGCAGAACACATTACGGAGCTGTGGGGTGACATTAACCTGCAACCTTTAGTACTATCGCTGTGCATATTGTAGCTTAGCAGAGGTTTCAAAAAGGAGACATAAAGAATTGAGAAATCAACGCCGCCCCGTTGCATGAATCATTTATAGAAGCCCCGTATTACGTGTATAATAAATTTCGTTATTATTAACTAGTAACAATACACTGCCCAAAAAAGGCATACGGTAAGCGCCAGCTGATGTTAAATGAGCTAGTTTGCCTTTGACAGCAATTTTTTGCAGTTGGTTTGATAGATTTTTTATATATTATTTTTTAATAGCCTTCATATTATATCCGTTAGTGAAAAGAACTGATTTCGCTTTATAACTGGCACGGATAAGCAGACAAAAATAACGAAGCTCGTTTGACAATCGACATAAGTGAGAATTTGGTATACCTACTGAGGATGCCAAAAACCATCATTGGCTTATGCGCGCCTGTTATTTTTAGTAGTCTGTATATTTTGGGTGGAAGAGCTCCTCTTTACAGATGTTTTAATCAATTTATTCAACTCTCGGTTATTTGCGGCGTAGGACCTGATTTTACTTTCATGTCTACTACGGTTCTAAATGTACGATTTTATATAGCATTGCTTTTGTCTGCTGATAGGAGGACGATACTTCTGCTTCTGCTCAGATGATGGATAGCATAGTATTCCCGCCATGATAAGTGTAAAATGTGTGCTGATTCACACAGTTATGTCTTCAGCGAGCACCTTCTTAGAAGTTACTACATAATTGCCACCCTTTCTAAAAAAGAAAGGTATAGAAACAACTGTTACCTACGTATTGCTACGAAGTAACAAAATACCAAAATCAAAAGAAGGAATTACGATAAGTCGTATTTGAATTGCTAAAATGGTGGCACAAAGAGTGAAGGTACTAAAAAATAAGGCACAAGCTTACTATTGCACCGACTAATTCACACGGCAAAGTGGGGTATATACATATATTGAAGTTAAATAGAGCGTCACCCGTTTTGTATGAGCTTAGAGTGAAGCTTGCGCCGGATTTCACAATTACGAAACTACTTGAGAAAATTTACGTAAGAGACCAGCACAATATTTGCCAACCAAAATGTTCATTTATTTAACCAACCCTGATTTTTAACAACATACGTACGACACACATATCCGTGCATGAATAGTTAATAGCCGTAATACAACTATAGCTATATGTTTATAGTAAATATTGATTGCTAACAACAAATAATCTAGAAAGAAGAAATATGTAATGCATTTGTGTGACAAAACAGGCCATACACATCCGTGTGAGGCGAGATGGTAGTACCCTTGTATAATTATACTCGGTTTACAATTAAGCTTAATAATGTTCAGGTTTTATTTTGTTACTATAATTAATTAATAATTACTATAATTAGACATATTTTCTTTCCTTGGTTGACAATAACTTAAGGTAACATATCTTGTATTACCAGCTTTATTATTCTTTCTCTTACTTAGACACCCACAAAAACATGCACGGACTTGCCGGATAATGGAGAAAATTTCGAAAGAACCACCGTTTCAGGACACCAGCAGCAGATGGAGGGATTCGGGTGACTTCCAATGACTAGGGTGATGACCGATGAAGCGGGGCTTCCTGAGATGATCCAAACCTCCACAAGACGTAAACTTTGGGTTGTAAGACACGTTCCCAATAGAATGAATCTAATTGTAAGATAATGGGAACCAACCCGGATCAGAAACCCAAGGAAAAAAAGGCCTTCAGTTAAATTTAGAATTTGAGGGCAGCAAGAATTATATTCGCTACCAAACCAGCTAACGGTATGACCCAGATGATAACAGTGGGTTACAAAAACAAGTAAACTCAAAATTTGCCATAAAACGTCAAATTCTCCGAAAATCGAGCAACGAACGAAAGTGGCTAACAAATCAGTTCAAATACTTCAAAATCGCCAACGGAGAACGTTAAGGCAGTATTTCTAGAAGAATCCGCAAAATATTGCGATATCTACTCGCACCAGCAGCAGAAAACGTACTCGATCCAAGGATCCGCAAATGGGGGAAAAAAATTGATAAACCTCTCACCTGATTCAAACTTAAAGCAAGGTAACGAAAAAGACTGGTTGTATACCATCAAGGGCAGTGCAAAATAAAAATTCATAAAAGACCACAAATAAAGCAAATTGCCGTCCACAAAATCCACAATTCATATGTAACACAACCTCCAAACCTAGTGCAAAATTTCAAAAAATTTCAAGGATAAACTAGATCTTTTTAAAATTATATAATCGTCCTTTTGTTTTGGATCTCGTCTTGAACGTGTTTTGCTTTCAGCATCATCTGCGAGCTGAAGAGGTTCCATTTGGGTGGCTAACTATTATATGGAATGCATGTCTATACTATACAATCTACACCGCAACTAACTACAGTCAGATCTAGTCCTCAATGTAGTTTAGATCTAGTGCAGACAGAAAAATTTAACACAGAATGCAAAACGGTTTCCAAAATAATGGAGGAATATGCAATTTTTAATTGTCAAATAGCTAACAATCCATTACATAAACCAAATCCTAAAACTTTAACTGCCTTATTTTAGTGGCAGCGTATAGGTAGCAATCACAAAACGTAGTACTGGTGCTATTAAGAAAACACAATCGCTATTTCGGTAAGACAAATCAGCCCTGGATTAATACAACAGGTATAACTGATATAACTGGACTCAACACTTTATTTGAAGATAAAATTGTGATAGATATCACAACCCACTATTTCGCGATACGAACGAAAACAATAGAAATATTTAAACGCAGGTGGAATAGTTTCATTAATGAAAAAAGGTTTGAATGTCAACAAAGTGTGGGCTCTGGTGTTTTGTGGTCATTTAGGGATGTGTGCAGCGTTGAGCTGATGAACAAAGAAACCGTAAGGGACCAAACAGCAACACCAAACGCAACATCGGCTGAAAATGCCAATGTGACCATTTGCCGCGAGAATTAAAGAATTTACACGTGTAGGTAATTGGACCATCCTTTCGAATCCATTAACGTCACCAGTAAATGCGAAAAGTTCAGGTACATTATCCTATTTTACGTGATTATCATAGATCGAATAAATGTATTGCTGAGTAGTTAGCAATTCGCTTAAGAAAAGTTTATTCATCTCTGTCGGAGGTACGAATATGTTAAGAAAAATATATAGATAGTTGAACATTACATTTTAAAGCAGGTCCAATAATTGCCCTTATTTTCTCCACTGGTAGGAATGTTAGGGTATGAAAATGCATGTGTATGCTGTGCTGTCTGCACCGCAACTAACTGCAGATAGATCTATTTCGCTATCATTATAGCTCATCAGTGCAGTTTAGGTCTACACAGCACGGCATAGAACTGGTTTTGCCTATATACCAAAAGCTTGGCATGATGTAAGTAAGAAATTGGATGACAATGCCATCTGTCTGCAGTACACTGACACGATGACAAAGCCACCTAGCTACCATAATGGGATCTACTTCCTAAAGAAAGGGACCTGTAGCCTGTAATAACGAATTGCACTTGGTTGCGGTGCAGACAGCACAGCATAGACATGCATTTTAATGTATGTCTGTTCTTGCCCGCTCGCAAAAAGTGCCGTGGAGGCCTGCTGTCAAATTGAAGTATGCAGGTGCATGCCAATTTGTCAGGCTACAGGTCACTTCCTTTAGGACGTAGATCCCATTATGGCAGCTAGGTGGCTTTGTCATCATGTCAGTGTAATGCTGACAGATGGCATTGACATCTAATTTCGTAGTTAAGGTATGAATTTGTACTATTATATACTAGGTTTGGTTTCTTAAATGATTTAGTTTAACAACTATAAAATAACCTATGTTTCTTTGCGTGTACATTTTCTTACATAAACTTATATTTAAAGAATTATCGTTTTAAAAATAAATTTTGGCCAGATGTAAACCTCAACTGGTTAATACTTCCAGTCTCGATGTCTAAGCACTTCGACTGTACTGTAAATTTCATCGGGTCGTTATTGTGGGCTATTTTGGTATATTAGTCAGTATACACATACATATATGTAGGTACCTCATATTTTATTGGTTGTAAATGTCTGAATTTACAAATATTAATGATGGGCAATATASCTTTAAATAGCTGTTTGCATGATTTGCGAATGATATATTGTAACACGGAGGGTGCCACACAAAATTAATGCAAGTGCTTGCTGGTAAAATAAAGAATGACACGACACACTGATGAAATTCAACAAAACCTTATTGGAACTACCGCGTACTCGCGTATTCTACAGCACATATATGACATGTGTCTATTGAAAGAAAACGATTGGAATAGTCAAATCCCGGCGGCTATGCGCAGCGATTGGCTGTGGCATGTTGGCGGTGTTGCCACGTGTTACACACTCCCCCTTTGGTTCATTCCTAACGTCCACGGGAATGGACCAACTTCTTCTCAGGTTGGCAACTTGGACAACGCAGGCAACCGGAGTTTGAGGCTTTCGCCTGCCGTGGCGAAGTTCTTCGATGCGGAGCTGGACTCTCTTGAACTGCGTGGCGTGGAGTTGTCAGAGGGGGATGTTGGGGTGCTGTCATCTCGGCTGACGTTGATGGGCTAACGAATGATTTGGTCGGTCCGGCACCGTCACTACTTTGCTCGCGTTCACTGCGCTGTACGGTACCGTCGGATGTTCGCGCACCATAACGAAAGTTCGAGAAGGCATCACGACGCGGTCGGCCTCTTTTGCGGATAAGGCGTACTGGAGCGGGCGCCGCATCATTCCGGCACACATAAGGCTGCAGAGCAGATTGGTGGTATACACCGATGGAATCCCTTGGATTCTGAAGTGTTGCTAGCTGGAACGTGGTGGGAGACATTTGTTGTAGCACAATGTAGGGTCCATCCCGGCGGGGAGCAAACTTCGATGTGTATCCTTGTGAAGAGCTGCTGAGTGTGTGTGAAACAACCAGTACTTGATCTCCTGGACGATAGGGTTTCCCAGGTCGTCTCCTTTTGTCGGCTTGCTTCTTAGATAAATCTTGCCTCTTCTCATGTTCTTCCTTGGACTTATGCAAGGTTCGAGCCATTAGTCGCAGATAAGGAGTGATTTGAGGTACAAACGTCTCTGCGGACACGATAGCTCGTAAGTCTCGATGTACATCATCGGGTGTACGTAGTTCCTTTCCAAAGGTTAAATATGCAGGCGTATAACCGGTCGTAAGACTTTTGGCCGTATTCATTGCGAATCTGACACTAGGAAGAGCGGCTTWCCAGGCAGTGTGGTTTCCTTGCGTTAGCATTGATAGTTGAACTTTCAGGTCTCGATTCTTGCGCTCCACAGGATTCGCTTGTGGATGATTCAATGGCACAAGGTTTTGTTTGAAACCTAGGCAATGTGCAACTTTCTGCATTACGTTACTTACAAATTGGCTTCCATTGTCGCTAATGACTCTACGGGGAGTTCCATATCGAAGAATCACTTCGTCTATTAGGCATCGAGCACAAGCTTCCGCTGTTGCTACAGTTAATAGGAACAGTTCTACCCATCCGGTGGCGATGTCTTCTTCTATTAGCACCCATCTCTCTCCAGTTGAGGTTTCGGGCAGTGAACCAAAAAGGTCAATCGACAAAACTTCAAACCTTTGCGATTGTACTGGGGTCTGGAGTAAACCAACAGGTTTCGCATTACTCGGTTTATAACGTTGGCATTCAATACAGGCCTTTACGTAGTCAGTAACGCTTTTCCTCATACCCATCCAATAATATCGGGATGCGATTCTTTGCAGAGTTTTCTCGACACCATAATGTCCAGATAATTCTGAATCGTGGTACTTTTGCAATACTTCTGTTATGCAAGACTTAGGGACAACTAATTGTGCTTCTTCGCTATCTGCGTCGGGTGAAAAACGATAAAGCACACCATTTAGCATAAGATATCCACGATCTGTCCATCTTGTTACATCTGTTTCATCATGTTGGTCGGAGTTCTCTAGACTCTCTATCACAATCTTCAACTCAGGGTCTTCGATCTGTTCGCGCCTAGTTTCAGCGGCTACTTTGGTAGGCAGCTCGGCAATCACTGTACAGATTTCATTTTCTGTACTGAACTTTGGCGGTCTGCTTAGAGTGTCTGCAATTAAATTGCATCTTCCTGGAGTATACTCAATTTCTACGTCAAAAGACTGTAGTATAAGAGCCCACCTGGCCAATCTTCCAGTTGGTGATCTCAGGGATAGCAGCCATCTTAATGGTTGATGATCTGATCGAACTAGCACTTTCGCACCATCCAGATATCCTCTGAATCTGACTACGGCCCATACTACCGCTAGTGCTTCTCGTTCTGTTGTCGAGTCGTTCATCTCGGCGGGCGAGAGTAATCGACTCGCATATTCTACTGGCCTTTCTTCGTGAGGTGACTCCCCCTGGAGTAAAGCTGCACCCAGTGCATACGCACTAGCGTCGGTGCGTAAAACGTACGGAAGTGAAGAGTCAGCTGCTTTTAATACAGGCTCGGAGGTTAAAGCTTCCTTAAGTCTTTGAAAAGCTGTCTTTTGCTCTTCTCCCCATTTCCATGTGACATTCTTACGAGTTAGTGTAGTTAAGGGTTGAGCAATTTCTGAAAAATTCCTTACGAATCGTCTAAACCATGAACAGGTTTGCAGAAATGTTAACAATTCCTTAACATTACGGGGTTCTTTTATATTCATAATTGCGCTTACTTTAGCGTCATCGGGTTTTATTCCGTTAGGAGTGATTAGATGACCAAGGTATTTGACTTGAGAATGGGCAAATCGGCACTTCTTAGCATTCACTCTTAATTTGAACAACCTTAGGCGATCGACACACGTTGAAGATCGTTTAAGTGCTCTTCGAAACTTGTCGACAATATCATCATGTCGTCAAGGTAAGGCAAGATTGTTATATCTTGCAATCCTGCTCTAAATCGGTCTATCAATCTCTGAAAAGTTGATGGACAGTTGCGTAGCCCGAATGGCATACGTTTGAAACGAAAACTTCCGAAAGGAGTGATAAAACCGGTTTTGTACCTATCCTCCGGCCTTACCTCGACTTGATAGTACCCTGATTTCAAATCAAGCGTTGTGATATATTTGTACTGTTTGGCAGAATGCAACAGATCTTCTACTCTCGGTAATGGGTATCTATCTGGTACTGTTTTGGCATTCAAACGGCGATAATCAATGCAGACTCTAAATCCTGAATCCTTTTTGGGCACCAATACTATTGGAGCAGCATAGAGCGATTCACTTTCCTCTATGATATCCTGTTCTAGCAATTAATCTAGCTGTTCACGCAGAATTACCTTTTTTGGTTCCGACATTCGGTACGGTGGTACTGCAATTGGAATCTCATCGGTCAACTTGATGACATGCTGAGCAAAAGGCGTAGGGGGTCCACTACTAGCGAAAACATCGGAGTTATTTTGCAAGAGTTGGTCGAATTGATCCTTCTCTCTACCTCTCAGTACACTTTCTCCATCTTCAATGCTTAATGTCGACATCACTGTCACATCTTTGCTTTGTGTCAAACGACGGAAGTCGCGTACTTCGTTGGGCTTATCGTTAAACCACCATGTGTGTTGCGCTAGATTGAGCACCATTCCAGCTTTATTGATGAAAMCAATCCCTAGCAACATCTTACTGTTCACGTGATCCGGTACACCAATAAACCCAATCTCAATTGGTCGTTCTGCAAGCTCTATAACAGTTGTAAACGTTATAGCTTGTATGAAACGTTTTTTTCCATCTGCTAACACCATATTCATTGTTGTTGTGCAATGTGGATAATTGGAGCTCAACACTCTTTGGGTTAACTTCTGACCTGCAATGCTGTGTCTTGCACATGTATCAACATGCGCTAAACCTGACATGCCTTGTACAGAAATAAATATAAGTGGACGTAGATCCTGTATTTCTGGTCCAGAAGCGCTCGTAAACATTAATTCAACGTTGTCCGAGATTGTTTCACGTATAACTTCGTTACGCGGCATCGTACCTTTGCGTTGGCAATTAGGACATTGACTCCTGACGAATCCCGGATTACCGCAACCGAAACAGGTAACGGCAGGACGAACAATGTTTTCTTGCGTTTTCTTCGTATTACTGCCAGCGAATTTTCTACATTCGTTTTGAACGTGGCCGAAAGCTTTACAGAAATCTCAGTGCGGGCGCATCTTCTGCGTTTTTTCTACTTTTATCTTCTGCACGGGCGTGGTATAAGATGACTCGTGAAGGTTAACCTCGATAGCACGCGCTTTACTTAATTAGCGTTTTGAAATCGTTAATTTGTTCGCGAGGCAACTTCTCTCGAATTTTCCTATTCAGTAGTCCGTACACCATATCAAGTTTGTGTATTTCGTGCAACGGCGGTGCGTCTGGCAACTGCGCAAGGAGAGCGCGGCATTCGCTAACGAATACGTCTGTTGGTTCGTGGGCAAACAATTGTCTGAAAATGCGATGCGGTGGAGCTTTATGTCCGAACACATGACGAAGTCCATCTAATGCATCGTTCCAGGTTGCAATATTACATTTTGCGCCACAAAACCATGATGCTGCTAGTTTGTCCAATAGCATGGGCAAACCCTTCAACGCGTTCGCATCGGAAATGTTCATGCACTCTTTATATACCGTAATAGCGTCTATAAAAGCGTTTACGTCTTCGGTTTTGTCACCAGCGAATCTCGATTGACATTTGGAAAAGTTTCCACTTACCGAATGTTGCGTTGCAGACGGCTCAACCGTGGTCACGGGTGTTGTCATTTTTAAAATACCTTGAAGCAAGTCTTGGAACTGTTGATTGCTCATTACCACATTCGAAGTAGAGGGCTGTTGTTGATCCATGATTGCATCCGTAGATCGCAGCTCCAGCGAAGGGGGCACTGAGGGGCGAGGCACACGTTTTTTCGGCGTGTTTGCACCTGTCTTTTCAACTAGTATTTCACTGCTATTTGGGAACTTAGGCCCAAGTTGGGTCGCCAATTTATGTAACACGGAGGGTGCCACACAAAATTAATGCAAGTGCTTGCTGGTAAAATAAAGAATGACACGACACACTGATGAAATTCAACAAAACTTTATTGGAACTACCGCGTACTCGCGTATTCTACAGCACATATATGACGTGTCTATTGAAAGAAAACGATTGGAATAGTCAAATCCCGGCGGCTATGCGCAGCGATTGGCTGTGGCATGTTGGCGGCGTTGTCACGTGTTACAATATATTTATATAAGCTATGTGTGTAAGTTTATGTTGTGTTTTGTGAGAAATGGAAATTCTTATTTCCGTATTTAAAAGTGAGAAAAAAAGCATAAGAAAGTATCGAAATCTTCTCTTAAATAAAGGTTGTACGACCATAGGATGATGACCACTAGCGAACTGAACCCCTTAGGTCTGCAGAGTTGTGCACTGGCGGAATGAATCCTTTACGCGTGCACAATATAATATGAACAATACTCATGAACTGCCGCCAATTACGTCAATTCCTTCGCCTGGTCGGTTACTTCCGAAATTTTTTTCCACGGTTTGCGAAACTAACTGTACGTCTAACAAAATTATTACAAAACGAGAAAAAATTAGTAGCAGTAGTCTATACAGATGCACAGGAAAGCATTTTAATGCAAATCAATGATGATGGCGAAAACCCTGTTGCATATGTTATCCAACAAACAACAACTGAAAAACTACCACTCTTGTGAGCTAGAAAAATAAACCATTGTCAAAACAATGGAGCGAATCCGGTTTTACTTCCTAGACACTGCTACGAGCGGTCAGGTCACGTTTTCTCTTTTTCAATTGTTAGCGCGGCACACAGCAAACTAAACTAAATTCTTGCAATTGCGTATGTATCTTTTTAAGCATTGACCCGCCTGTGGCTAAAAATATGTTTACGTTTTCTCCTATACATTTGGCCCATTCAATGTGAGATGACTTGTCGTAATACAACTCCATTCTCTGTAAACGTGTTGCCACTGGGGAAAAAGCTCTGGAATTTTCGTCGGTTGTAGTGCAATCCATTCGTACAGTGAAATCTGAACTCTCACTGGGTTTTTAACACTATGTAGAATGCAGGTACTTTCTGAAAATTTCTTAATGTCTTCTTCATAACAGGCTGTTTCCCATTTTTAATCACACAAATGACCTGGATTTCGACTGAGATAATTCACGTTTCTCATTCTAGTTAGTGCCTGGCCTGTAATCGATGGAAAAAATCGTTAACCCACCAGTGGGCAATACGTCAATGAAAATGATTTTTACTGCCGTAGCCCGAACGGAATGCAGTCTGTAAAAAATACCGTCCATATAGGTTCGTGCAGAAATATACGGTTTCAACGATTGCCAGCTTTTCCAAATCGTATGAATGGTACCGTCAAATCATAAGAACTGCTGTCATGCAGAAGTTGCAATCCCGACTTCGTAGGGTAGCCGCCGCGAACGCGCACTAGGTGTTCCGAGTCCGGAAATGATATGATAAAGTCTGTTGAATACAGCCCATGTACGGTTTATGGGTCTCCAATCGCAATAGTAAGTAGTAACTATGTGCCATACCTTTTAATGTCTTATCAGCCTTTGCTATCATCAGCATATTGTTACGGAATTCGGGTTCGAAAATTCTGGATTTCTGATTTAAAACACTTTATTTAACAGTTCAAAACACTAACAAGCACTATTCACAATTACTTTAACAATTAACAAACTTTACTCAACTATACACTACTTTTAAAAACACTACAGTTTTACTTATATCACTTTACAACACTTAAATCTCACTTTCCGTCACTTTTAAAACTCGCGCTCGTTCATAGACTGTCTAACTCCCTCTCACTTCCGTCTCTGGCCGCTTATATATCCGCAGACTCCCCACTTACTTGGCGTGTCTGGCACATTCGCGAAGGCTCTCGATTTCGAACCTTCCTAGACTTTACTAGAGCCTTTCGCATAGATTAATCTCGAACACTCTAGCACGTCGGGTTGCCTGCCCACAGGCGTTGAGCGGGCCGTGATACCACTGACTCTGCGTTGCACTACCCCCTCCTTAAAGACTGATCGTCCCGATCAGTTCCAGTCTTCAACATTTCCGTGGTACTCACTTAAACGATTCAAGTGTACCACCTTCATCTTCGATCTTGGGCTGCGCTGGATTCTATAAACTACATCGTTAATCCTATTCACTATACGGTAGGGTCCTTCCCAGGATGGCGATAACTTAGGTGAAAGCCCCTTCTTCCTTTGTGGATTGTAGAGCCACACTAGGTCTCCTTCGTTGAACTGTCTGGGATTGGCTCTGACATCGTACCGAGCTTTCATGCGATCGCTCGCAATGTTCATTCTCTGTCTCACCAGCTGGTGTGTTCTCAATAGCGACTCCCGAAGATTTTCGACGTAACTAGTTGCTCCCTCTTCATTGGATGTCCCCGCAGAGCCAAACACCAAATCGCAAGGCAACCTTAGTTCTCTTCCTAGAACTACTTTCGCCGGTGTCTGCCCCGTAGTCTCGTGGATGGCCGCTCTATATGCCATCAAAAACAGAGGAAGATGCTTATCCCAGTCCGTCTGGTGTCGCTCCACAACCTTGGAGAGAAACTGTTCCATTGTCCGGTTAAATCGCTCGACCATTCCATCTGATTGCGGGTGAAGCGGTGTTGTTCTGGTTTTAGTAATACCCAGCAAGTGACAGAGTTCTTGAAACACCCTGGACTCGAAGTTTCTTCCTTGGTCAGAATGCAGTTCCAGTGGCACTCCAAATCTGCGTACCAAATTATCGACGAGAACTTGAGCCACTGTTGAAGCCTCCTGGTTGGGTATAGCATAGGCTTCTGGCCACTTGCTGAAGTAGTCCATAGCAACGAGGATGTACTTGTTGTTGCTGGTGGTCGTAGGAAATGGTCCGGCGACATCAATCGCAATCCTTTCGAATGGTGCTCCAACATTGTACTGCTTCATCCTTCCCTTCAGGCGTGTTGTCGGTCCTTTGGTAGCAGCGCAGGTTGAGCATTTCCTGCACCACTTTTCCACATCTTCTCGGCAGTGTACCCAGTAGAAACGCTCACGAACTTTGCCCAAGGTTTTATTCACTCCCAGGTGGGCGCCCGATGATCCTCCATGTACCTCTTCCAAAACCTTAGGTACATACTCCTTGGGTACTACCAACTGCATGGTAACATTCCTCCCATCGGCGCTCTCCCACGCTCTCTTCAACAGGCCATTTTCTACTCGCAGGGATTCCCACTGAACCCACATCGCATTTAGGGTCGGACTTTCTGGAGACACCTCTTCCCATCCAGGTCGTTGTCTGTTTTCTTCTTTCCATTTCAGGAGGGGACCCACGTCGCTGTCTTCCTGCTGAGCCGTTCTGACTTTCTCGGCAGTCCACTCCTCGCTTTGTGTGATGGTGACTGCTCTTATATCCACCGTGCCTTCTCGTTCATCCACCTTCCTGCAGTGTTTGCATTCTCCACACGGTCTTCTCGACAAGGCATCAGCGTTGTTATGATGCCTGCCTGGACGATGCTGGATTTTGAAGTCGTACTGCTGCAGTCTCTCCATCCACCTCGCGACTTGTCCCTCCGGGTTCTTCAATCGTAGTAGCCAGGATAATGCTGCATGGTCCGTCCTTATGAGGAATTCCCGTCCGTACAGGTACTTATGGAAGTGGTCTACGGACTTCACGATAGCCAGAAGTTCTTTTCTCGTGACGCAGTAGTTCCTCTCAGGCTTAGTTAGGGCCTTGCTGTAATACTCTATTACTTTTTCTTCGCCGTCCTGTACCTGAGATAGTACAGCTCCAATCCCAACCTTGCTGGCATCTGTATCCAGAATAAACTTTCCGTGTCTTCGGGGGTATGCCAAAATTGGACTACTGCACAAGGCTGACTTCAACTTCCTGAAGGCTTCCTCATGAACGTGGCTCCATGCAAAAGTCGTCTTCGGTTCCGTAAGTTGGTGTAATGGTGCCGCGATTTTAGCGAACCCTTCCACAAATCTTCTGTAGTACGTACAAATTCCCAGAAAACTCCTCACTTCATGCTTATCCCGAGGACGTGGCCAATCGCGGATTGCCTTGATCTTGTCATCACTGGTCTGAATCCCATCCGCAGAAACCGTATGGCCAAGGAATTCCACTTTCTTCTGGAAAAGTGCACACTTCTTCGGGTTCAGCTTCAGGTTGGCTGCTCTAAACCGGTCGAATACTTCTTGTAGGTTCTTTAAATGCTCTTCAAAATCACGGCCCATAACCATAACGTCATCCAGGTAGACCAAGCAGGTTTTCCAAGTGAGTCCACGTAATACCAGTTCCATTAGTCTCTCAAATGTAGCCGGAGCGTTGCAGAGGCCAAATGGCATTACCGTGAACTGGTAGAGACCGCAACTGGTGGTGAAAGCAGTCTTCTCTTTGTCTTCTGGATGGATCCCAACCTGCCAGTATCCACTTTTCAAATCCAGTGTTGAAAACCATGTAGATCCGGAAAGAGTGGTCAATGTGTCGTCGATTCTGGGTAGGGGATAACTGTCCTTCTTCGTTATGTCATTCAGCTTTCGGTAGTCAACACAGAATCGGAGCGTTCCATCCTTCTTGGTGACGAGAACCACTGGTGAAGACCATGGACTGTTGGACTCCTCGATTACACCTTGCTCCGTCATTTCTTTCACCATCTTCTCAACCTGTTCTTGTCTTGCCAACGGTAGTTTCCTAGGTGCCTGTCGAATAGGTTGAGCATCTCCGGTATTGATCCTGTGCTGGACGATGTCTGTTCTCCCCATTGGTGTGTCCGGTTCGGCAAACACATGTTGATAGCATCGTAGAAATTCTCGGACTCTTCGTGCTTCCTCCTTGGTAAGATGTTTCAAATCGATGTTGAGCTGTGCCGGCGTTCTTGGCGTCTTCTGCGTGTCTTCCATATCCTCACAGGTGTTTATCCTCGTCACGGGTGAACATGTTGCCAAGAGATCTCCTTTTTTTATCGTTGTTCCCACAGGAGCAACGTTTGCAACCCTCACCGGCACCGTCTTGGAGGTCTTGATAAGAGTTCTTGCGACCAACAGGTGTTTATTTGCGTCTTCAGTAGGTTCTACTAATCCAACGCAGCTCCCAAGATCGTTCCCCATCGCAGCGTTGATGATCTGCTCGCTGCTTCCTTTTATTCGGATGGTTTCACACGCATATAGCCTCACGCACCTTGCTTCGCCTCCAGGTGTTGATAACACGAAGCTCTCGTTTCCAATTTTCAGGATCCGCTGCTCTGGATCATACGCAAGTCCGTACTTCCCTATCAGGTCCATCCCCATGATGAAATCGTCGTCAATGTCCGCCACTAATACCCTGTGACGTATCCGAAGCTGCCCTAGTTCAACTTCAACTTCAGCTTCACCTAACACCGGCGACGTTTCACCTGTCACTGTTCGCAGAAGAACCTTCTCCGTCAGGGGTCTCACTGTCGGTACGATGTTCTTCTTTATGATTGAAACCATAGCTCCAGTATCCACGGTCACTTGCGTCTTCTTTCCATTTACGGTTGCCATCATTGTGAGACTATCCATGTTGTTGTGTCGTAGCAGGTTGACGGAAACAATCTTGGGGGCTTTGTCTGTTCGGGCAGTCGGTGTGCGCCCCGTAACACCGACTGAACTTAGTTTTTCTGCTGCTCCCGACTTCTGGACGCTGCAGGAAGTGACACCCTGCAGTCCCTCTTGAAGTGCCCCGTCCTTCCGCAGCGGTAGCAGGTCTGACGTCCCTCGGGTTTCGTTGCTGCAAGTAGCTCTTCAAGTTTTTCGATCACTCTCTTCATGGGGTCGATTTCGTCTTCTATCTGCGCCCCACGTACCTTGCACTGGCCCCAGTTAGCAGCTGAAGCTTTGTACGCTGCCTCAATTTCCAAGGCTTTTCCTAGGGCTTCTCTCGTAGTGGTGTAAGTAGCTAGCAGCAAAGCGTTCCTCACAGTATCATCTCTTACACCTTCGATGAAACTTCGCGTAGCCAGTTCCTCTAACAACTCAGCTGGGGCTGTCGGATATGCCATGTGCCTAAGCTTTCTCACGTCCGCTTCAAAATCCTGTAAGCTTTCACCGACCTTCTGCTTACGCGTCTTCAATTGCGTTCGGAACAGCTGTTGAAGGTGCTGTTCTCCAAAATGCAGTTCCAAAGCTGCTGAAAGCTTACGATAATCGCCTTTATCCGATGCGGGTAGCGTTCGAAGCTTTGCTGGTCCACGCAAAGCCACCACCAAAGCCATAGCCTTCTCGTGGTCACTCCAGTTATCCGCCTCGCCTGCAGCTTCAAACTGTAGTTTGTAGGTCTCAAAGGATGTCTAGCCGTCATACGTTGGATGTTTGATCTTGTTGCCAACAATCACCGATGAAGCTGCCGTGCCGTTGGTTTTAATTCTTTCCAGATCGGTTTTTACCCTCAAAATTTCTTTTTCCAGCCTTTCCTTGACACATACAACTTTTCCTTCTACGTGTCCTACTTTTTCTTCTATCTGTTCTACCTTTTCTTCCACGGTATTCTGTGTGACTTTAAGCTCTTCTGTTACCCTGTCAATCCGTTCTTCAATTTTATTTTGGCTTGTTTTGATTTCCTCTATTTCGGTTTTAAGTTGTTTTTGCACAGCCGTTATTATTTCATTTTTAATTTCTTCTTGTCCGGTTTTCATTTCTCATTTCGGTTGTCATTT
Source organism: Rhyzopertha dominica (assembly GCA_025024175.1). Classification (NCBI taxonomy): domain Eukaryota; kingdom Metazoa; phylum Arthropoda; class Insecta; order Coleoptera; family Bostrichidae; genus Rhyzopertha; species Rhyzopertha dominica. Next base: position 26,335,996 of record QCXZ01000041.1, read on the forward strand.
TTTCCTGACCGGCTGTCATATCTTCTTGCATTTTCTGCATCATCTGCATTAGCTGTTGTAGTTGTGCATCCATGTCGGCAGACTGGCTTCTTGTTACTGGCATAAACTAGAATTTTTCAAAACTTTTCCAAACACTGTTTATCCGATCCGCAGAACACTCCAGAAATCCGAAATCCCACTTCTGACACCAATTGTTACGGAATTCGGGTTCGAAAATTTTGGATTTCTGATTTAAAACACTTTATTTAACAGTTCAAAACACTAACAAGCACTATTCACAATTACTTTAACAATTAACAAACTTTACTCAACTATACACTACTTTTAAAAACACTACAGTTTTACTTATATCACTTTACAACACTTAAATCTCACTTTCCGTCACTTTTAAAACTCGCGCTCGTTCATAGACTGTCTAACTCCCTCTCACTTCCGTCTCTGGCCGCTTATATATCCGCAGACTCCCCACTTACTTGGCGTGTCTGGCACATTCGCGAAGGCTCTCGATTTCGAACCTTCCTAGACTTTACTAGAGCCTTTCGCATAGATTAATCTCGAACACTCTAGCACGTCGGGTTGCCTGCCCACAGGCGTTGAGCGGGCCGTGATACCACTGACTCTGCGTTGCAATATCAACCACATGAAGTTCCTTCTTCAACCACTACTCTATTGCGTAACTGGTTTCATGCGGATTGAACTTCTCCAGACGGAATCACATCAGTGATGTATGGATCTACATCTGAGTATCCGTGTTACCTGTGGCGCGGCAGCTATATTGATTTTAGTAGTTAATGAACCCATTATCATCGCTGCTGTGCTGTGATTAAAGAGACCAACATGTCCCTCCAGACTACCTACTTGGGTTTCTTGGGGGTACGAATTGTGTTTCTCCTACTCGCCTTATTCACGGTTAACGCTTGAATGTAGATCTTCAGACCGAGGTTGTTGTGTTGTTGATTGTCAGCCATGTTAGATAATTTGTACAATTTTTCAACAAAACTAACAGAATGTAAGGGTGGTGTTGATATATCCCACTTCTAAAGTTAAATAAAGAGTGGTTTCAACGCGTTATGCACAGTAATTGACTAACACTATTCATTGCTTGAAATACTTCGAATAAACGAACAAAGTAAGCGTAGCGCTTAGGTGTGGTAATGGTCGACCAGCCGGACTCGTAGCTCGTCCGACAATGCCCGAAGACTGTGTGAACTACGCGCGCGCAGATTAGATAAAACTAGATGGCGGTCCGCTGCGTTATCTGCCAAACTATCAGTTTAGTAGGAAGTAGTTGCAACCTTTGTACTTTTCAAGAAACTTTATATTTAGCGGACTTAACTTGTTTTTGGAACTAGTCGTAGTGTGTCTGAAAATTTGCGCCCCAGTATGAAATCCACTCAGTTGCAACCAGCTATCGTGCACCAAAGCAGTTTCTGTCTGTAATAAACTGTTTAATCTGTATTCCATTCTCGCATGTAACGTTGCGATTAGTGGCGCTAAAGGTGTGGCGTTTTCACATTCCTTTTCATAATATTCACTGATTCAACCCGCGATCCTTGGTGAAACATTTTGTATCAATAAAATAAAAACAGTGCAGCATGTGCTCAATATGTTTTTATACTCTAAAAAAACGAAAGGTTCGAAACAGATGTGTAAGTAATTATTAAATACTGTGAATCCCTTTTCACCTCCTTTCTAAACACGTTTTTCAGTAGCCTCATGTTACAAGTCTATTTTAAGGTAGTTCATTCCCATATGTTGAATTGTTACAAAGGTGCATTCATTGTGAAACATTCTGAATCAATTAAGTAACTTGGAAACAAGCTGATTAAACGTATGTGCTTTGTCTCACTCAATTTATAAGATAACTCTGATGATCGTTTCGACCTTTCAATCAGCTTGTTTCCAAGCTACCTAGTTGATTAGTTAATTCGCAGTTTCATAGATTAGACAAGAAGCTTATGGCATGCATACTGCACATACGATCGCAATTAATATACTTTGGAGCAAAATAATTGACTCACTAACTTGCTCAAGCTTTGAAAGCATGTGAACTCTCTTCAGTAGCACTCCTAGTAAAGTTCAAAGTAATGTTTTGAAGCTGAATAATAGACACCGTTGCACGTCTGATGTATTTTCATTTTTCTTAGACTAAAACAGGAGACGAAATGTAGTCGCAGCTAGCGAGTCAATTGTTTTGCTCTCAACTGCAGTTACGAAAAAGTTAGACCAAATTTATTTCTGTCGAAGAGTACTTCAGTCCAGTACTGACAAAACAAGCAATTTTTTTTATAAAAAGCTTTACAACTGTAATGGAATAAGTGTTCTTATGATTTTGAAACATATTTTATTTATTTATTTAAAATATCAAGCAAGAAGTTGTTTTAAAAAATATGGTGTATCTCCTAGCACCCTTGCTTTTAAGACAATGTCTCCTTTATAAAATTTACTACGGAATTATTTAGATAACAATGGAAATTTGCTGCTTTTGGCTGTAGTGAAAACATTAATGTGTTTGTCAACGGTTTCACTTAACCTTCGCGTGTTTTTAACTTAGTTATCAGAACAGAATCTGGACAGCATTTCTTTTATGACAATGTGCAGCATCCAAATTTTCTCCAGCCCAATAATTCTAACATCCTCGCGATCATTTAGTTCGGAACCTATGTATAAACCAAGTGCACATGCAGCCAACATGGAATCGTTTTGTACGTTTGGTGAACTGACTTCTAGCTGCCATTTACGAGATTACTTTTGAATTAAGAATATACATAAAAATATACACCTTTCATTGATTTTAGAATTTGATCTAGATTATTTATTTTTTTACCGCTAACATGCTCGTGGTCCTTCCATATCGGTAACAACAAACCCTAGAAAGGTACACAATCCTGTACTGCAAGACCGACGACCCGACAAGTACGCATCAGGGACATTGTAGAAGATGGACGAGTCATGGATGCACCACTATGATCCCGAGATCAAAGATTGAAAACATCACGGTTCTGCTCCTCCATGTAAATTCAGTCCTGCCATCTGCTGGCATGGTTTTGACGTTTTGTGTTCTGAGGAGCTCAAGGAATCATCCCGACTATTTTCAAAAGTAACAGAGCATTACAGGGGCCTATCTCGCACAATTGAGTGGGTGCTGTTCCATCAGAATAATAATCCCAACGGTTTAATCTTATGATATACAGTGTACAGGGTGAGCAAATAAGAGAGGTGGCCGGTCATATCTCATAAACCAGTAGCCCTAGAGCTTTGAGGTAAAAAATTTCTTGTGGCCAGGAGAGTGCTGGAAAATATTTTCGAGTTTGTAAAGTGACCACTAGAAGGCGCTGTTTTACCTCCAAATTACAAAATTAATATTTGTGTCATTTTTAGCCTAATAAACGTCTGCGGTATTAAACATTTTAAGATTGTTTGGACTAAAATCTACCATTTTTGTTTAGAACATTTTTTTTTAAATATTAAATAAAGGAGTGGGGGATGGGTGAATACTAATATAGAAAATCGCTAATATTTCAGGTTTAGCTTGCCCGATTTCAACCAACGAGGTGTCGTTTTCAAGAGCTTATGTGCCCTTATAAAAAGCAATTTTAAGTGTCAGAACATTGTTTGTGTGTTGACCACAAGAGGGCGTTTTCTGAAGTTACTACCTAAATATAAATTTTTCTCGAAATTTTTAAATGCAAAGATATAAGGCTATTTAATTTATTTAAAGAACAATTGAATATAGATTAAAATAGTGAAAACCGCACCGTTTAAAAATTTCGAGAATTCGATTTTAGATAGTAATTTCAGAAAACGCCCTTTTGCGATCAACACACAAACTATCTTCTGACACTTAAAATTGGTTTTTATAAGGGCACATAAGCTCTTGAAAACGACACCTCGTTGGTTGAAATCGGTCAAGCCAAACCTGAAATATTAGCGATTTTCTACATTAATATTCACCTGCCCCCACTCCTTTATTTGACATTTAACAAAAAAAAATTCTAAATAAAAATGGTAGATTTTAGTCCAAATAATCCTAAAATGTTTAATACCGCAGACATTTATTGGGCTAAAAATGACACAAACATTAATTTTGTAATTTGGAAGTACCACAGCGCCCTCTAGCGGTCACTTTACGAACTCGAAAATATTTCCCAGCAATTTCTCTTGCCCACTTTACAAAAAAAAATTACCTCAAAGCTCTAGGGCTACTGGTTCATGAGATATGACCGGCCACCTCTCTTATTTGCTCACCCTGTACAGTAATGGTTTAGGTTATGTACAACTTTATTTGCTTTATTCAGCGTTCGTAGCTTCGAACTGAATACACATAAGTACTTACATAACATAAACATGTACTGTCTCAAAAGCAACATACAGGTTCTCTATAAATGATTCATGCAACGCGGGCGGCGTTGATTTCTGAATTCTTTGTGCAGCATTTTTGTAACTGCTGCCAAGCTAGAATATGTATGGCGATAGCAAACGGCGATGGTACTGAAGGTTGCAGCTCCGAAATGTGAGCTTTCTGCAAACTTAAAGTCAATTATCCTCCCAAACACCAAAGAATAGGTTGAAAATACACACTCCCAGGCATTTTCTCAAATTAAAATATATCAAATAATTCAAAATTTGACAGATGACAAGAATGCGTCACTTTCCTGAGAGGCAGCAAATTGATTTAATCGATAATATTCGTAAGCGCCCTGGATGCATGAATCATTTATAGAAACCCTGTATAAATAACAAGACAGTTAAAGAATTTAAAACTGACAGAAATAAAAAAGTTCTGTTTGTGCATATTTCCATATTTGATCTACCCAAATCTACATATATGTATGAGTAGGGGAGAGTAGGGCAAAAACGGGACCCTAAGCTATTATTGTACATAAAATTATTTCTAGCAGCCAAAATTCGCTTAAATTAAGTTGTGACATCATACTATGATGGCCGCAAACTAAGCTATTTTACTGATTATAAGCTACTACAACGGTATAACAATATTTTCTTTCCAAATTGGTATTTGCCCGGTTTAACCCCACTCTATGGGGCAAAATAGGATGTTAAGTTCTTTCTATACCCGATTCTGACCCTTTGAAATAGCAATAAAACTACAAGTTTGTTTTTAACCTTCTGGTAATTTTAAAATGCTCCAAGGGCTTTAATAACGCAAAAAATATTTAGGGTAGAATAATAATAGTACTTAACAATGAAAAATCAAATTACAGACAAAAATCACAAATAAAAGTATCATCTTCTTCGTCAGCATTATTACATTGCTCATGTGCCCAACGCAAGCATTTTCACCTTATCCACTCCTCATTTGTAGACCGACAATACAGTTCGTTGCAAAAAATGCACGCTTCATCGTCTTCTTCTAAAGACGAATCACTGTCCGGATCTAAAATATTACGTTTTTTTTGGTACATTGTCATTAGATTAGTTTTTATCATCCCTCTTGCGTTTCTTTGGAGCCCTCTTATTTGGAGTGACAAAAAGCTTTTTTTACCTTGCTCTTTTGAAGCTTGAGCTGACTCCAATACTGATTTATACGGCGAGGATATCAAAATTGTCGTTTTTCCCCTTCTTTTAGCATTTTTTTTATCTCCTCACTCTTTTTCTTGTGGCACTGGCTTAATATCCTTCGGAGAAACAGTAAATGCCGACAAAGGAGCCTGTCTAGACTGCGGGACACTACCGGGTACTACCTGGTACTGCCCCATACATGAGTACCCGATTATACCCCAACGGAACCATAAAAAAATAATGGCGTCAAGCGGTTTTGAAACAACATAAACAATGCGTGATTTGGTCAAAATGATCTTGAAATAGTAATGAATCTTAGACATACTTACTATTGTAGGCTGCAGAAACAAAATTACAATTCACAGTCTCTTAAATTACAAACAGAATCGATAAATAATACGTGAAATCCAAAAATGTTTGCTCGAGTCAAAAAACTACATTACACGCGCGTTGTTCTCGTTGACGGTCATGGCGCCGAAACCAATACTTAGTTTACTAACAACTTCATAGATGGCGTCCAGTTTCGGAAATAAGAACGTACCCGGTTTGACTCGCATACCCGGTTTTGTACAACTCTCCCCTATATTAACAACTACAAACATGATTTTGTTATTTTTTTACTTACTTAATATATTGCGGTGCTGAGTTAAGACATTATTATTTTAATAGAAGCTAACCGAATGCTAAACACTAAGCATGAGTAAATATTATCAACCTATACATTTGCATCGCCACAAGCTACTCGAATGTAGGGGTATGATGTACACGCTAACTGCTGTGGCTATAGAATGTTGTATGGTTGTTAATTCGTTCGGGAACAAACTGTCAAAGAACGACTCTTGCATGAACCAGCTCGCGTGAACTGACTCTTTAAAGAGAAGTCTATTTGCCATCTATATTTCTAAGGTCTAGCACTGGTCCACAAATTTATCTATAATCTTTTCCAGATTAGTTATGGGTATACCAAATAAGTTTCACCTTTAATAATAAATAAACATCTGCTCTGGTCCGAATCTTACGACTAATTTGGCCCTTGTTGGCATTCTTCATATAGAAATACCGAATGAATTGACGAAAGTGATGTTTAGGAGAGTTAATGCCCCCAACGCCACCTAAGCGGAACTGTGCAACTCCGTAGACTAGGTAGTGAAAAATTTAGAAAAACTAATGCGGGAATAACAAAGAAAAACTTACATTATCGCCGCCTTCATCCGTGGGTCATAACAATGCGGTCGCTCCAGACATGGCGGTTTCATACACGCGCGGGGGATGCAAAAACAAAACATTAGTTCCGTTAAAATCAAACAGATACAGTTAAGACTCACCGAGGGGTTCTCATCATTGTCCTGTCTATGACTTTATCCCTTAGATTACATCATAAGTCAATGGTAGTTATGAATACCTTGTTGGTTTCTCTCTTCAACAACTAGCTAGTGTCAACCTGAAATAGTAGAGGCTTCCCCGAACGCTCACCCTATGGCCTATAGGGTCGCATTCCAATTGTCGAATCGGGGGCACCTAATAAGGCTACCATTTCCACCTAAACTATGTCATTCGAGTAGCCTGCATTACAACCCCGGAATGCAAGTCACCCACTCGAAGGAACCACGGCTGTAAACCAGGCACTCTGCGCCAAGGGTTTAAACCTACCCTAAGGCACATCATGAGACTTCGCTCTCTCAGAGTCAAAAGAAAGAACAAACGAAAAGAGGTGTTTTCGTCAAAAATGACATATCATCACTGCCTACTTTTGCTTCTCCTCGCGACGCTGATTTCTCGCCAAAACAATTAATCGCACGCACACGCATTCGCTTCTATTTTATTAGTGTTTATCTTATTATCAGCGATTCTAAACAGAGCGAGAAATGAATAAACTTACTGAAACACCTTTTATTTTTACAAAAACGCAGATACAATAAAAAAAAAGTAACAGTAGTCTATGGTAACCACTTTCGACCCCAGCAGGTTCCTGTTGATAGTACAGGAGAAGGTTCTCAGTGAGCAATTAATAATAATGAACATAATACCTTGGTCAATTTATTCGAATACTACGACTGGTTTTGCCCTTGTTGTGGCTCTTCGGGCAGGAATACCGTATTAAGTGACCAAAGCCAATATTGCCGGAAGCTGCAGCGTCGAGGTATTGAGTAAGACTTAGAAACGTACTGAATTTATTGTGTAACTACTGATTATAAAGCCAAAAGTGAGACAGATGATGGCAGCGACAAGTGGAAAGGAAAGTCAAGAAAACTATCAATTTTGCCTGAAAAAATGTATTCTCMTTTCAATAACAGAACTMATTAACATAAAATCTGAGTCATAAACAYCAGTTTCGCTTCGGTGGCGCTTAAGGACATTAGCTCTTTTGAACACAAGTTCTACAGTTGCTGTTTGTGTCGATTTTCCATGACTAAAACCATTTTGTTGCTGAAAATTATTATAATAATGTAACTATTGACACCTAATATTGCTTCATTGGTTTTGGTCATCGTCAATGGTCGTATAATGGTAGTAACTTGACATTGGCATAACCTGGGTTTGCATTTGACCTTTAAGGATTTTCACAATAGGAATTTATGTATGTATTAGCCCTAAAACAGGACGAAGACTGGTAGATACTTCTGAAATTATATAGCTAATTCTGAATTTCTTTAACTAATCGCATACTGTCCTAAGACTCCGTTCATATTGTGGAATCGACTTACTTTTTTATGTACTGCGTTACAATACTTTCTTGCCTGTTTTCTAAGTATTTAATTGTAAAGAATAGTTATAACATGTATGAAAAAATAATAAACTACCGATCGGTAGCACAAGGCTATTATACTATTACACGCTAAAACACATTTTATAATAACACAAGAGTAGAAGGTGATTAGGGTTCTGATATGTCCGAAAAAGTTTATAATTTATAACACTTTTATTAATGTCACTATAAGAGCAAAAATAACCGCAAAGATATAATAAAAAGTTTTTCAAGAGTAGATTACTACTTCAGCTAACAGCAGCTTAAAACATATTGGTCGCAAATGGGTTGATTTTTGTCTAGGCCGCAAATACTCCGTATTTGCAGGTTCAAAACCACGCCTTTAGCAACCGACAAGGTACCTAAATTTTGTATTGTGCTTTATTTCAGGAAAATCGATTCTGTATATTGCCATGGCTAATAATACAAGGAATAGGAGGAGTCCTGCTTGCATTAGCCATGTTTATAGTACTTTTCTTCTTGCCATTTTACGTAACCATTGTGATTGCCATACGTAAGTTTTTTTGCTTTAATACCTTGACATTCGATTAAATAATTATTTTGTTTTAGTTATGTTACCATTTTGTTACGCCTGGCATGCGATATGGTCCTTCTATAGATCATTAAACCCAAATAATCCGAGTTACAAACCGCAGGCTCCTGTCTACGCTGCGAACCAACTTGGCCATCCGCAGCCACCCGGTGCTGTTGCATACACGCCAGTAGTACCAGCGTATAATCAAAGCCAACCTGGCTATCCACAGCCCCCCGGCGTTATTGCATACACGCCAGGATCAACAGCATATGATCAAAACCAGCTTGGCCATCCACAACCCATAAGTGCTGCTCCATATACGCCAGGATTACCAACATATGATGGAACTGCAAACCAACCACAAAAAATCTAAATGTAATGCTTTTCGTTTTCTTTCATAAGAAAAGGTAGACATACGAGTATAAAATCAACCAATATGAATTCCAAGACTTTATATTTCAAAAAACGTGCATACAACAAATATTTCTATTTACTTGAAGTTAAAGAAGTACAGTAAATGTTCTGAACAGTGAATTTTACAAATGTCTACCTCTTCTTTGTTCACACAAACACGCCATCCATAAAACCACTCATCAACAACATTTCGCAATAGGTTATGCTAAACCTAAACGCATCATCAAGTCCGTAATCGAGTTTTTTTGGCGGAAACCAACGACTACAGAAAACCCTAGACTACAACACAGTTAAATCGCATGAACAAGATGGTCCACTAAAAATGTCTTCCAATAAGTTGGTTATTCCATCAATTTCATTCAGATATAAAATCATTCCACGGCCTTCTCAAAATCAGCATCATTTTGCAAGGGTGTAGTCCCAAATCCTTCCATACAATATAGGTACAGGGTTTCTATAAATGATTCATGCATCCAGGATGCTTATGGAAATTATCGATGAAATCGATTTCCCGCCTCTCAGGAACGTGAACTATTGCTGACTTGTCATCCATCGATTATTAAATTATTTGATATATTTTAGTATGAGAAAACGCCTGGGAATGTGTATTTTCAACATATTCTGCAGTGTTTTGTTGGATAATTAACTTTAAGGTTGCAGAAAGCTCACATTTCGGAGCTGCGAGGTGACATTGATCTGCAACCTTCAGTACTATTGCCGTGCATATTGTAGCTTGGCAGCAGTTACAACAAGGCGGTACAAAAAATTCAAAAATCAACGCCGCCCGCGTTGCATGAATCATTTATAGAAACCCTGTACCACGCAGTAATTGCACAAAGCACGCATGGGGACATTTCATCGACAAATTCAAGTTCTTAGCCGCATTTGCTTCCACGGCCGGGATATTGACTACCTAAGTTGCGTAGAAGGTACACTAGCGATGTGGACAACGACCACGGCATCTTGAAAGATTTCAAGTTCATATTTTTGGAACCATTACATACCAAAGCTACAATAGCATTGCAAAATATAATGCTTAATAATGATTATACATGTACAATGTTAGTTCGTAAGGAAATGTAATATTTTTAAGAAGCGGCGATGCGAGAACTAAACGCATGTGTGTATTACTTATTAGGATACGAAACTTTATAAACGTATTTAAAGTTACTGTGCTTATAACGATATTTTAATCAAGCACTGTAATAAAATATTTTGTATAGTTTATTCGTATAATGTATTACTTGCTGTCGGGAGGCAGCTCTCGGTGATAAATATGTGCCTATATCAGTAAAGTACCTATTTTAATAATATATTGCTTCATAATACAAGTACATGATAATATCAAATATTACAATTAATACTGATTTATAATAATAAAATATCAGGTATTATGTGTTCTAATTTTAAGCTAAGTAATTACACTTTCAATCGGTGACGTGCCTATGCGATATCTCGCAACAGTTTTAAGTGAAATGTACAGAATGTTCCATAAATAGATGCAGGTATTTACTCAAAGGGGTCGCAGGAAAAATAATACTTATATTCTGATTTCGTATCCATTTTATGCATTTATGCTTTATGCGCTGAAGACTTGTTAATTTGGTACTTAATATTTCTATTCCATTGATATATGTTTTTTGTCGTTCTTTTTTATTCTCATTCATTACCAATTATGGATAGTTAGAATAGAAATAAATTCATTGCTTGCGATTTTATGTATGTAATTTATGAATGTGTTTTATTTACTTTCTTTTATTCTGTCACTATCGATTGTCTATATTCTTAATGGGCTGCAATCCCTAATTTTCACGTGCCTGGTATATTTTTGCACCGGTTCTCACTATAGGGGTCTCGAAAACAGGAAGAGAAGCAATTAGGTTAAATGAAACAAAAGTTGACCGACATTATGACGAGAAAAGGATGTCCTGAAGCCTGGAAAACAATGCATAGATTTTAAGGTATTGCAAGAAACTGAAATTGTATTTTTTTTTCTTTAATAAATCTCATGTTTTTTGCCCGATAACTTTGAACTTTGGACAGGCTGGGTGAAATTAAGTTTTTTATTTCATCAGAACGGTCTTCAATTTCCTTTTTTTATGGAAGCCATAGTGTATGTTTGCTCTAGATGGCCATTATAGTTTTAATATTTCGAATTCGGGACAAACGTTAAGATTTTACACCTAAAAATGAATTAGTTCTTGAAGTCTGAAATCAAAGTAGAAGGAAACCTCATTTATCACAATCGATATGAAAAACTAAATAAAAATCGGGAGAAACCACTATTTTCACATACTTAAGGTAGGTTCGTTTACTGAGTAAAAAGTACTTCGTTTGTTTCCATATTTATTTCGATAGAAAATTTTGTACATTCAATTCTCCGTCAAATTTATGTATTAATATACAGAGCACGGTTAAATATCTTTGTGCACTCTCATATAATTTTTTAGGTCGACCATCGATTAGTCGTGGTAAATATGTGTATTAGAAAAAAACTGCTTACTGTACTATGTATGTCTATAGCTTATAAATTTCATTAACTATCGCGTATCATGTAACTTCTATGTATTAAAAGCAAAAAAAATAAATAATATAGCAGACTGATATATAATATGTGCTCCAAACCTTGTGACGTGTGACTGTTAATAGTATTAATAATACGCAAAACGAGGTAAGACTTACTGGGGCGCCCTTCATTAATACTATTACAGTAAGGTGACCAACCGTCCGGATTTAGCCCGGACAGGTTTGTATTTTTGTTTAAGAGTCCGTATTTAATATGGCATCCGGATTTGTCCGGATTTTCACAATTTTGTTTGGTTTTGTCCGGTTTTTTTAGGATTTGGCTAAAAAGTATGCAAAATATGTGCACAACATGGTATTTTACTTTTTCATTGTTGTCTCCTCATGCCTCAAGCTTCATGGAGTCAGGCGTTGTTAACTTTATAGTTTCATCTGTCAAATTAATGTCAGCCACATACATCTCATCTATTATGTAGATGACTAATTGTTAGGGCATGCGCAGGAAAATATTGTAATGACCCGTAAGTCGCCATATTGCTCGTTCGTAGGGCAGCGAGTCTGCGCAGTAACTCCCTGGTTTGACAAAGTGAATGGCGAGATGTGCGGCAGGTCCTGTTGTTTGTTGTGACATCATGACGTTTCCGTATTAGGCTTTTTAGAACACGTGACTTTTGAGCGACTGCCAGGGGGCAAATTTCAAAACGATGCAGCTTCTAGCGCGCTGTCATAGAAACCCCATTATTTAATGCCAACGCTAGAGCTGGGACATTCGATTAAATTCAAATCGTTCAATCAATCGCGTAGATTCGGATCATTCAAGTCGTTCATAAGGATCGCGAATTGAAAGTGACAGCGCTGTCTCTTGTCTCGCCACAGCATATAAATATGCTGTCATGCTGTTTTCTCGTCGTGTGCTGTCGTCAGCCGTTAACCATGTACGACGCACGAACCACGCTGATTCATTAGCTGTGAGCCAAATCAAGGCATGAGTCATTCAATTTGAACGACTTGGTCATGAAGGACCCAATTCTATCAGCCACGCGTCCGTTTCCAGGGTTTCGCAGGCGCGTCCCATGCGTGCGCTTTTTGCCCCCTGGACGCCATATTGGATGACGTAATCTTAAAAAGCCTAATTATAATCTTTACTGCGCATGCGTCTGACCCTATCTGCCCGAGGATCATTTATCACAAAATCTTAATAGTATTACATTAAACTTCTAGGTATTTAGTTCTGTGGTGTCAGCGCGTAATTACGTAGCCGGCATAACCTAATGCCTGACCATTCCTATTTACTCTTTACTTTATCCTATATTACAAATAGCACCATGGAGGCGTCCGGATTTTCTGGTTTGGAAAGTTGGTCACCTTATATTACAGTTGATCCCAGAGTGTGGGAAACATATACGTCCACTACTCTTAAAAATAATCTAAAGGAAAACATAGTTTTTATGTAACTCAATAGCAGAGCTGTGCGGTACTCCGTATTTAAAAATACTTAATTTCAGTACTTCGAGTACATTTGTTGTACTTGTCTTGGTCAATATGAAGAACTTAGTACTTGACCATTGTTTACGTACTAAATACATACATTAAACAGTTCCACCAGGTATAATTAAGCGCGTGTTCGTTGCGGTGTCTGCGAACCAATATTTTTTTAATCCTTTAAAATGCTAACGTGATACCTGATCAATTACCTATATTCTGTCTTCTACCATAGCACTTTATTTTGCTATAGTTATATCCACTTAGGTTTTATGAACAAAACATCCTAATATTTTAATATTGACTAAGAAACTTACTATCTCGATTTTTAAGATTAGTAATCATCAGCTTTACTGCAAAATAAGAAAAATTCAAAAGAAATTGTTTGTTTAGTGCACACATTCTTTTATTTTGTTTTAACAAGGGACTATGTTGTTATCCACACATTTGACTGCAACCACATAACTTAAATTTACTTTCAAAATTTAAAATTTGCCTTATTCAATCTTTTATCTTTTTTAGCATAGTAGAGTATAAAAATTACATGATACCACTACTGCAGAACAAAAAAGTTTGAGTGTAAGTAACACAAGTGTAATTTCATAATCTAGAATTTCAGTTTACACATTAAGACGTTTTCTATGTAGACAGCTTGTATGTATAGAGTGATGGCCACGTATGCATATTTCTTTCTAAACTACAATGTAAACTTTATGCCTTAACTTCATTATTTTAAATGGAATATTATGTGTATACCGTAGTACCGTTTACAACAGCAAAAATAACAACACAAGCGAGGGCAAACCTAAAACTCGATAAACCGAGGAAGAGCTGTAAAAATAATATTAACTGACAAAAGCTTCTTAATTATTCTTCAAGATCATCCAATAATTAAAAGCTTCCGCTGAACGCCTGTTTTCGATTGCGTACATTGTCAATAGCCTTCAATGTAACCCTTTAAGCGATGAATTTTTTTAAACTGACGAACGGAACAAACAAAATTATGCTACTTGAGCCGAGTGTTGCCAGCTAACGAGTACTGAATAAAAAAGATAAAAGGACCCATTCAACTACGACCTCAGCGGAAGAAATCTATTGAACAACCAACACCAGTAGGAAGGCCCTATTTGCCTTAGGTACCGTAATGCATTTCGGTCATAGTCCTAATACAAAATCGATTTTTTGCACTTTTAGGTGCTATGGTGCATGTCTGTCATAGTCTTCATCCAATTTGACATATAACATCATACTCAGCATTAAGCAAAATCGCTTTTTTGCACTTCTAGCTACCATGGTGTAAGTCTATTATAGTCCTGAACCAATTTGGCGTGTACCATCTTACTCAGCATTAAAAATCATTATAAACGACTACGACGAGAAAATACAGATTGTTTGCATCTTTAGATAGGGAGCACGAAGCATGTCCGCCGTAGTCTTAATCCGTATTTGACATTTAGGTAGCATGGTGTAAATCTGTCAGTCTTCATTCAAATATGACATGTACCATCATCACGTTCAATGACCACCCAGGAAGCAAAATCAAGCTTCTGTCCTCTTAGGTACAATGGTGCATGTTTGTCATAGGCTTAATGCACATTTTTACACAATTAGGTACCATGGTGGATGTCTATCGTAGTCTTAATTCAAATTCGACCAGTACCATCAGAAGCATCAAAAATCACCTTCAACGACACCCCTGAAGCAAAATCGATTTCGAATGTAATCATAGTCTTACTCTAATGGTACCCACCTTCAGTGGATTGCGTTAAAAAGCAGTATTACTCAATGAACTGAAAAAATTAAAAAAATTACATAAAACTTGAATAAGTTTGTAACAAAAGAAAACTTTTTAGTTAAGGCAAATTTGCCGACAAACTAATCTAAAACGGACAGACGCCTACCATAATTGTTTCTTATTGAATAGGTAAGGAAAGCAAATTTTATTTTTCCTCGCAATCTGTTACATAAAAAAAAGTAAATGAAGTATTAGAAAAAACCTTATTAGTTTTGGTTAAGCCAAAACAAATTAAAAGGAGGGTGTGCTAATTTCTACCTTTACCGCGGAAAAATAAACTTGCACTAAATCAAAGCATGTACAAAAATTTAAATATCCAGTTTCAACCAATTTCAAAACAAAAGAAAGAGAAAAACAAAATTTTCGACCATTTTGAGCCTCGCGTATCTATTCTATTTATTCACATCTGAATATTTTATAAGACGATCGCACCTCCTAAAAGGGCTTATAGAACTCCCCCTTAAACAATGTTAATATTATTACGGAACCCCATGTGTATTGTGTACTCGTATATCTCGGCATTTAAAAATCCCGTCCAATTGTAAACGATTCTTTTCTGGGTCACCGCATTTGAACACATTCTATTGATTAGGAACTGTGACAACGCAGCGTCGCTTTTTGATTTTGATCACCATAGTCGCGGGCCTCCTAAAAAGATACAACAGTTTTAGCCTGACCGTTATTACATAACGTCCTTTTAAGCAGACACTGCGATAATATAAACTTACATCTATAGTTTAAAATGGCAAGACGAAAGTATTGTTGTTGTGATTTGAAAACTGAAGCTTTCGTGATTGCTCTACTTTACCTCGTAAGTAATTATCTTAAATGTATAATTTAATACAGATATATAATAAATTACCCGATTCTTAGTAAATGGTTTTTAATCTAGAAGAAGCTACGCGCATATGGCATTGCAAAAAAAATTAGAATTATTATGAAGATGATATGTTATCGTAATAAAAAAATTCAAAATAATATCTTTCGAAAAAGTTAGCCACAGCTTCTGTTTCTTTTCTTTTTAGAACACAAACTTATAACCTATTCAAGTGTTTTAGGTTTATGTGTTACGTAAATGTATTTTTTATGAAACACAAAAACGAAACTGTTTATTAGTTTGCTATAGACTGTTTCAACTTCAATTCTATTATAAATTTTAACACAATCTGGCTCATTTGAAACAGAACAAACAACTAACCTAATCCATTGATATATAATATTATTATGTACAATATTTAGTGCAGGTGCTATCAGGTATTTTCGTAGGATCTATTTATGGAATCATCTGCAGATAAATTTTATGCGATTTTTAAACAAAAAAAAACGAAAGACAGAATGTAGAATTTTTCCCACCTATTTCAAATACTAAACGAAAAACATTGAATTCTAATTTGTTGTGTTAAAGAAGCACATCATCGCAAAAGGGCCAGAACTAAGCATACTTTCATGTCCTATCTACTCCGTATTTTGAGCCCATAATAAATTGGGGAAGCGAGACCGGATTGTTATTTTTTCAAGAACCTAGTAGATTTGGTTTCAATAATGTATGAGAATCTGAAATTTATGGAAATTGGCTCCGTTTCGAGTAGTAATTCATCGAGTGCGGCATATTTAAAAGTCCTTGAATCAAACCTGTCCCACCTTCTTTGTTTCCCAAAATACTGTTCCAAATGCTAAGAATATAACGGTTTGCTCTTCTAACTTACAGTGAAAAGTAAATTAATTTGCTTTGGTGCTAAGAGTTAATTTTCAAATAACCGCCGTAAACGTTTAAAATTTCAGGAGCGATACACTCATAATTTGTTTCTTTTTATTTACGTATAGAGTTTTATAATTCTGAAACCTAACAATAATTTCAGAGGATTTTA
Organism: Rhyzopertha dominica; assembly: GCA_025024175.1. Lineage (NCBI taxonomy): Eukaryota > Metazoa > Arthropoda > Insecta > Coleoptera > Bostrichidae > Rhyzopertha > Rhyzopertha dominica. Next base: position 26,352,879 of record QCXZ01000041.1, read on the forward strand.
AAAGCTACTAATAACGTTGACCACTTGCTTACTGGAGTAATACGGCCTACTCGTATCTCTGGTAAATTCTAAAATAGGCTATCATTTCTAAAATTTTATCTTTCCGCAAAATTTCGAAATGTATATATATTTGCAGTTGTAAAATTTTAATAAATCTAGTTCCCTCTGACTGACCCTAGGGTTAATAACGAACGATTTTCTATTTTAATTTCGTTAGCTATGACAGCTCAAGAAACTGTTTATTAATGTACAGTGATTTAAATTAGTGACATACTTTAAGTAGTTTCAGATTCATTTAATAATATGGCAACTTAATCGTTAATTATTAGATGTTTATTTAACCTATTAAATAGCAAAAGTTATTCTAAAATTATTTCTTGTGATTCGTGTCATCTTTCATTCAAGGTTATCATATTGTTATTGTGCGAATGATGGCGCCAAGGTTATGGTTACGTCACCGTTTAATGTTGTGACCTATAAAGTCCAGTACTTTAGGTACAGTATTTCCGTAACTGGATATAACAAGAGGTATAATGAACAACAGTTTTAGAATGGTATTCGGAGATCGAGTCCTACTGATAAGAAAAAGTTCCACTAAAAAGTTATTTGGAATGTCATTTTATACCTCCATACCCGCCTTTACGAAAACAAAATTTTCAATTTATTCATATTCGAATTGTATAAAGAAGCACTGCTTTATGAGAAATGAAGTTAAACTTAAAGTAACAAACTTCAACCAAGTATGACAATACAACAACTGATTTACTTTTTGTAGCTATTCATTCTATGTATGTATTCTTTGTTCTAACAGTATGGAATATATTGCACTGGTATTTGTCAATTGTTATTGTAATACCTGTATTTCTAGATCATTAGGAAGTGGTTCAGCGTAAACCAATTGCCTCAGGCGACCTTTGCAGAAGTCCAGTACTAATATTTCAGATGATCTCAGTGGGCACTTGATCGGTCCGTCCTTGGCAATGCAAATCTCTTAGAATATTTAAATGTTCCGGTTAAAATCTTTCAAGAAGACGTAATTAAGTATCTTGATTGAACTTTCCTTCTATTAAATAAGGTCCAAGTGTTCCAGCGTTATAAGATACGGAACACCACACATTCACCTTTTATATAACATTCTAGAGCCCTAAAATTTGAGTTTTCCGATGTCCAACACCGTCAAACTTGAGATAGTACAACACTATAACTTGTAAATTATAATATAATATATAATAATTAAAAAAATATGTACCGATGGAAAAATGTTTCTTCGATTATTTTTTCTCCAATATTTAGACATCATTCAGGAGTATGTTTAGTATGTTATTCATATGCCTTAATTTTATTTGCCTTGTAAATCCTGTGGAGTTAGATTTGCTCACACTGATAATACCTGATATGTKCCTTAATGGCATCCTATGGTCTATTCTGACCAAATCACCAGCTATTATAATCTTTTTAAAAATCTTGTAGTTGCAGTATGTGACAAAACAGCCTTATTAATACTTTTAGCGAGTTTTCTTCCACACCAAAGTTCTTTTGTACATTTTAGGTACCATTTTCTTAATTTTTATGGCTGGTGAGTAACCTTGACAATACTCGACAGTAATGTAGCTTATATATAATTATTGAATGTATAAGATGACATTATAAATGACTATTTAGTGGATTTTTAGTTTGCCGGTGAGTTTCTGACTCTCTCAGGCCATATTTTATACATCTTAGTTTTACAACAACTAGGATTCGATACCTAAATGCCATTCCAAAACAGTTTTTGTTCGATTATGTTAGATATTAATAAATAATTTGATTTTGTAGTTGTTATTCTTATTCCATCTACAGCGTGTTGTTTTTACTTGTTTTTATATAAACAGATCCCAACCTGTAGTAAGCAATGCTTACTATTAATATTTTTTTGTGAATATAATTATACCTAAATTTATTCATTTCCGACATTTCTGTGGTCAGCTACAATTCCAGAGAACCTTGACCATGCCGCAGGCCGTAAATAACTGTCAGTATAGGAACCTCACATCGTTACAATTTTTGACCTTGCTCATTTACTATAGTGTATAAGTTCTTGGTATACAATTTTGTTGCTACTGCAAAACTATAGGCTCTTGTAATTACATGTATATAATTTATAACATGCAGTATATTCTCTGACCGCCTTTGCACGTATTTGTGTAGTTGCACATTCCACAATTAAATGTATTATCATTATTTTTTTAATCATTACTAGGTATCATTATTGTTGATAATAATAAAGTAGACATTTTTGTATTTAAATATTATACCGAGTATGCATGAGTCTTCCTTTCATTCATTCCTCTTTTCGTTGTTGCCAAAATTTAAAATTGATAGCACTAATATCATTCTGATTTTCTGTCACTTTTCTTTCTATAAAACAGGGTTGTACGATATGGAATATTCATATCGATTTACATGTTTTTTGCACCGCAACGAACTATAGATGGGTATGTTTCACTCTTATTAAAGCTCCTCAGTACAGTTTGGTTCTAGTGCAGACATCACCACAGAAGCAATACATGGTTCCCACTATTCGTGTTATACCTCAAAAACAGTTTATTATACGAAACATGTTTCATGGGTTTTCTAATAACGTCTGTCCACATAATGCGCTTCGGAGGCGAGGTAAAGAAAAAACAAACTATTTTTGTGACATTTTGAGACCTGTGATATTTTGACTGGCTAGTACAGAGTCGAATGCACCTTTATAGTCAGAATGGCGCACTATTAAAAAGAGCTTTTTCAATTCCTTTCGTTATCGTGGTGTGCTATGCTTTGCATCTCGCTTCTTGATCTACATTATTTTTGTTCTACTAGACATTCTAGTTTAAATAAATATTATTACCAACAATATACCTATATTAAAATAGGCCTAATTACTTTGCAAAGTATTCATCTGTAGCGTTGCTTTAGAATGAACGACACGTTCAGGCAACAAGAACATAGTATTAATTTCAATGATTATTTGGGAACAGCAAAGAAAAATACAAGCGCGGTAATTCGCTACACATTACAATCTGAATATAGCACGTGCTGTCACAGTCCCAACAAGTGTGTACCTTTATGCAGCTCCATCCAGCTTGCTAAGTTTGGTCCCCACCTTCGGCGATTCCACCCTCATTGACCTTTACTATTGTCACATCGTCCTATAGGCAAATAAACAGCCCACCACTTCATCGAAATATAAAATCGTAGCTTGAAGCGTTTTTTGTCAGCGTTGGTAGCATCTTCAACAGCGAACTGACTTGCATCGCTAGCCAAAAAGGCTTCAAGCTATGAAGTCTTGGTGAAACACTTAACTATGCTTATGTAACTTTAATAACCCTATAGGTATTTGAGACAACGGAACGACGTTAGAAATTCTTCCAATCTTAGCCATAGCTTTCTAGTTATACCCTAAGTCAAGATTGGTATAATTTGCATTGGCTGCATGGCTATAGTTGTGATTATTCCTTGTATCTAATGGTTTGTTTCTTTGTATGTACAATTGTTATGTAGTTTTTGTTCTGACCATAACACTTCCTAGTGATGCTGACTCTTTAAGTTTTGGTGCTATCAGTTCTTGTTCTTTCTTTTCAGGTCTTGTGCAGAAATTTTAATTTCTATTTTTTACTTTCTTCTATTTGTTGCTTGTTTCTACCGTCTAGGTCTAGTTGTTATGAGCGTTAATTTTTGTTTTAATGTAATATAAGGTTTCCGTAAATGATTCATGCAACGCGGGCGGCTTTGATTTCTGAATTCTTTGCGGCGCCTATTTGTAACTGCTGCCAAGCTACTATACAATGTGCACGGCGATAGTACTGAAGGTTGCAGATCAATGTCACCTCACAGCTCCAAAATGTGAGCTTCCTTAACCTTAAAGTTAATTATCCCACAAAATACTAAAGAATATGTTTTCTCAGAGGCAAATTGATATAATAGATAATTTTCATAAACGCCCTGGATGCCTGAACCATTTATAGAAACCCTGTATAATGTTTTATTGGGTATCTCCGTGTGGTGTTCGTGTAATTAATATTTTCTGTACGTTTTATGACTCATGTACTTTTGTTTGATTGTTAATACATTCTATAACTGTTACAATGTCTGGTCTTAGTTTTTCATTTTGTTTTCTAATTCCTTTTGTCATTGCTGTTTCTTTGTATTTGTGCTTTTTTTTGTTGTCCAGGCTACATAATAGCGTGTTTAGATCCCACAGAGCGCTGGTTTCTTTTACGTATTTTGTAAGTTTGTCATTTTTCATTTACACGGTTATTTTATTTACTCATGGTCAAAAATTTTATTCTGGGAGAGTTTTCTTTAAACTTCTTATTGTACTCATCCGTGTCCTTTCTGTGTTCCTTAATTGCCCCATTTCGGTTTCTCTATCCTGTTGTTTTTAGATTTTTAGATTCGAGTAAAATCCAAATTCTTACGAAGTATCCCTTTATATAAGCTACTAATAGAGACATAGTGATTAAGTCCTACCTATTGTTATGAGATTGGCTGGGAGCAAAAGGTGCAAGATGGAAACAAACAAATACTTGTATCTAGACGAATACAAGAATGGGAAATTATTTGGAATGAATAATAAAATCCATAAATTACTTCTAAGTAGAATTAATTTTACCTGCCGATTACGGAAAAAACTCAAAAATATGAAATATCTTGGGTACTCAAAACAGTTGTACTAGTTTTGGACATAACAGGTAGACATAAATGACTTCAGGATTAATTGCGGAAAACGGACTCGCCACTCAGGGCGCGTACCCTCTAGAATGGAAAGATTTTGGATATATCTTGTCTTCATACCAGAACTATGAATAAAAAATAGCAAGCAAAAGAAGTTGGCTAGCAAATTATTTATGTAGGTACATTTAATTTGCATTGACATCCCTAATACTCGACTGACTTCTGCTGCAATTCCAATCGGTTTGTACCATAAAACTAAACAAGTTAATATGGTTAATTCCATACACGTGTACATAGTTGTTAAATTCGTCGTCAGTAAACCATCCTCATATTATATTCGTGTTTGGTAATTACACGTAAACATATTACGAGGTGTCAACGACAGTAGAAAAAGGTCAACTCGCCACAAAATTCCTGACGAGTTGACTTCGTTAGCGATTACGGGCATGTGAACGTGAAAATTTGAAGCTATACATTAATTTAAGGGTGAACTTTTGAAATAAGGAAAGATAGGAATACGTAATTAAGCATTTGGTGCATACGCCGAAAGTGTTACCGACTTTTCTTTTAATAAAATAATTCCTACTGCTGTTACAATGATTCTGTCATAGCCATTACCGTAAAAATGTCTTATTTAATGACTGCAGATTTGTTTAAATGTTTATTAATTAAATAACTTTCACAAAACATAAATAACTAAAATGAACAAAGCAACATACTCTTCCCAAACTTTCCATACCATAATCCACATAACCTCTAAATAGCCGGCCTAGCTGGTCTAGTGGATAGCGCGGAAGCGCGACTGCCTATGGCCAGATAGGCTGCGGGTTCGAATCCCGTGTAAGGCATGGATGTTGTGAATGTTAAATTATGCAATGTATCTAATATAATTTAATATCAATAAATATAATAAACCTAATAAGCTGGCTAATTGCCCTAATATGGCAGGGCCATTAACAAATAAAAAAAATAACCTCTAAATGCCATCCTAACTTCCCTTGACAGCTTGACACATCTTCCCAGTGCACAAGATAAGAGAGGGAAATTCAAATTTATGGTTATCTCAGAACGTCAATAAGATTAAGCCGAAGATTACAAAAATTAAACCTATGATAGATCAGAGCACAATAAAATCTTCTAGTACTTTTTAAAACTGTTAATATGTACATAGGTAGTTGTTCCTAACTAATAAGATGAATTCTGTCAAAGTTAAATAACAAAGATAATACCTAAACAATATTATATTGAAGTAGTTTAGGTTTAGACCTTTTTATGTCCGGAAGTTTAGGATTTAAAACCCACAGATTTTTTACAACGTCGTGAATTTTGCGAGCCTATGGCCTATGATTTGTTTCTGGCTATATTATTTGGTCTTCATAAAGCAAGACAACGTCGTGTTCAGAATCGCTAGTAATAAAAACTAACATTCTGTGTTTGGATTTTTTCATTTAGAATTGTATTTTTACTAGTCTACCCCTAAAGAAAATATAGTTGAGAGAGTAAGACGGGCATTCCCATAGCTGGTGCCAGAAGACCTCAACATAACTTAAATGAATTTTTAGTAAATTGATTATGCGTTTTTTGTTTTAAGTTACAATTTTGTTCGTGTTGTATTAAATAAAATGTGCTTGTGCCCGTAGCTTAGAGTTAATAAAATTTAATATTGCAGGTGGTAACTAGCTGATCAACTAAAATTAAAATTACAGCTATAATGTGAAACAAGACAAACAGTGTACTGCTTTAACGGCATAATTAATTAGATCTCCAAAGGTTCTGATACTCCAGAGTGAATGTCCTGGATCGTTGGGATATTAAAAAAAATCAAATTACTGCAAAATAATGTTGGATAAAAACTATTTTCTTGGTGCGTAGTCACAAGCTCATAGTAATCTTGCCACATTTGTCAAAAATTAACAGTATACTTTTTTTAAATCATCGTTCGAAAATTTTAAATAAAACATTGTTATAAACTAACCGTAACAAAACTATTTTGACAGAAGTAAACATTTCATTAAAACAATTGCCATGGTTTCCATGGCACACTGCATAGTAAAACTTGTGTTTATAATATTATAATTAAAGGTTAAAAAAATCTACCTCCTTGATGTTATCGACATCTAAAACTGCAAACAGCTTAATGTAATATATTGTAGTTATTGACAATGTTGAAATTAATGAATCGATCACATTATTCGTAAATATGAAAGTTACCAAAACTGTTCACTGAAATTATCATTTTTAGGGCCAGATTGAACTTATTCTGATTTGTCAATGAATTCTTTCAGATAGGGACATCCCTGTCGTCATTAAGCCACATAGTATATTTATCCAAGGAGAATGAGGAATACAACAATAAATTTAACAAAACCCTGCTCCAACTTTTGGTTGAAGAAGAGGAACATCATTACAACCAAAAAGAAGCAGCCGGTGCACTGGCAGGGTCCATTATAATTTTGATAATTACTGCTGTTCTTCTGTATGGAATTACGAAGGTAAATATATAAGACACGCATTTATAATCACTAGAAGGTAGCTGTAATTTTAATATTATGTATTTATGCTAGTAAGAATTTAGGATGGCAATGCCATCTGTCAGCATTACACTGACATGATGACAGCGCCACCTAGCTGCCATAACGGGTACTACTTCCTAAAGGAAGTGACCTGTAGCACGCATTTTAATGTATGTCGGTTCTTGCCCGCTAGCAAAAAGTGCCGTGGGGGCCAGTTGTCAAATTGAAGTATGCAGTTGCATGCCAATTTGTCAGGCTACAGGTCACTTCCTTTAGGAAGTAGTACCCGTTATGGCAGCTAGGTGGCTTTGTCATCATGTCAGTGTAATGCTGACAGATGGCATTGCCATCCTAAATTCTTACTTACATCATACCATTGCTTTGGTATATAAACAAAACCAGTTCTATGCCGTGCTGTCTACACTAGACCTAAACTGCACTGATGAGCTGTAATGACAGCAAAATAGATCTATCTGCAGTTGGTTGAGGTGCAGACAGCACAGCATAGACATTCATCTTAATGTATTTATGCTGTCATTCAACAATTGTCAGAACCATTGAAAGTTAGAACATATTACTAAATTTATATAACTTTCTAGAAAACAACCTTTCGCTCGTCTATCGACGTTCTCGCTGTTTATCTATCATCTAAAATCTGAATTTTGCTAAAATACTTATTTAAGCAACCTCTACTTCACCGCATCCATTCAATTCAAAGACTAGCTACACCTAGACCACGCGTGGTTCGGTTTGTTATGATATACTTATACAGGGTTTCTATAAATGATTCATGCAACGGGGGCGGCGTTGATTTCTGAATTCTTTGTGCCGCCTTTGTGTAACTGCTGCCAAGCTACAATATGTACTGCAGGTTGCAGATCAATATCACACCGTAGCTCCGAAATGTGAGCCTTCTGCAACCCACAAACTTTCAAAAAAGGCCGAAGATAAACGAGATCTTTTAAAAATTGTATAATCGTCCTTTGTTTTGAAACTCGTTTTGGAAGGGTTTTGCTTACAGCATCATCTGCAAACTGAAGAGACCCTTTTGGGTAGGAATGCATGTCTGTGCTATCTGCATGGCACATAACTATAGCTAGATCAGTTCTTCATTGCAGTTTAGATCTAGTGCAGAAGGCATTATTAAAATTTAACAAAAACATGCAAGTCGGTTTTCAAAATAATGGACGAATATACAATTTGTAATTGTCAAACATGAACTCGGTAGCCAACATTCCAATATATAAATTTCATTTTTTTATAACAAACAGCAAAACCAAACACAACATCGGCTGAAAATGCCAATCTGACCATTTGCGCGGAGAATCAAAGAATTTCCAGGCGTAATTGGACTATCCTTTCACAATGCTGGTCACAAGTACCCTGCGGAAGGTCAGACGAAGGCTATTTCAGCGTTTCGAAAAAGTCCACAAACATTATCCTACTTTACGTTATTACTCATTCCGTCGATCATAGATCGAATAAATTTGTTGCTGAGTAGTTAGCAATTCGTTAAGAAAATTTAATTTAACTCTGTCGGAGATACAAATTTGTTAAGGGACGTATTTTTCGTAAATAATTAACCATTACATTTTAAAGTGTCCAATATTTGCTCACAATTTCTATTATTATGTAGTAGGTTTGGCTATTAAATAGTTTAGTTTAACGGCTATAAAATAATAAGTTTCGTTCCAAATTTTAACCCGTGTACCTTTTCTTAAATAAATTTATGTTAAAGGTTAATAGTAAATTTTGGCCAGCTGTAAACTGCAGCGGGTTAATACTTCTAGTCTCAATGTTTGTAAGCACTTCGGCTGTGCTGTAAATTGCATCGGGTCGTTATTGGGGGCTATTTCGGTATATGTGTCAGTATACACATAAGTACCTCAAATTTTAATGGTTGTAAATGTATGAATTTTACATAAATTAGTGCTTGGCAATGCAACTTCAAATAGTTATTTGGAACACTTGCAAACGATATGTATAAACTAGGTATGTTTAGGTTTGTGCTGTGTTTTGTGAAAAATAGAAATCCTAATTTTCGTAATTTTTATAAAAAAGGTAGGAAGTATTGAAATCCTCTCTTAAATAAAGGTGAAGTTGTACGACGACCAGAGGATGATGTCCATTGGCAAACTGAAATTGCTAGGTCTGCAAAGTGTTGTTTACTGGCGGACTGAACCCTTTAGTTAGATAATATTATTATATTATCTAGTATTATGGCGCTGAAAGCATTTACCCTCGTGAACCCTTTAGATTTGCAAAATGATGTCCATTTGCGGACTGAACCCTTCAGGTTTGTTCATTGATATCCATAGGCGGACAGATTCCTTTACATTTGCATAATATATGAACAATGCTTCCGCTAATTACGTCAATCCCTTGGACTGCTCGGTTACTTCCAAAAATTTCTTCCAAAGTTTGCCAAGCGAACTGCACCTCTAACAGAATTATTAAAAAAGAGCATAAATTACCATTTATTAGTCTATAGAGATGCAAATAGAGATAGACTGGAAATGATAATGGCAAAAACCCTGTTACATATTTCAGCCAACAAACAACAACTGAAAAACAGTCACTCTTTTGAGCTAGAGTTATTAGCCTTTATCAAAACAATAGAGTGATTCTGGTGTTACCTTCTAAATTCAGCTATGGGCAAATGGGCACAGTAAAAACCACTTCTGATGTCAGCTACCCGCCTGAAATGATTCAACGTACTCATTGATTAACAAGTACAATGCACACTCTTAACATAACACTAGGGGATTACGAAGCATCTGCCTTCACATCCGATGACACATTTGCTGGGTGCATTACGCGAGCGATTCAAGGATGCTCACAGTTGACTTGTACGTTGAACACCACTTGTGATTCAGTGAAGTGAGTGGTCAGTAGGTATTTGCTAGCAATTGGTGGGTCGCGTTTAATCTAGGATTTGTACCAAAATGCAAGATTGTCGGGGCATAACATATTGTCGAATGTGTTGCTGTTGATAATGCTCTGAATTTCTGATAGTATTTCTACCCACATTTTATCATTTTCAATTGTGAACGGCAGCAAAATGAATATGGTCTACATTACATGCTCAACTTGCCCATTGCCACGTGGCATTCCAGTGGCTGTGAGATTTGCCTAAAACACATTCCCGCAATTGTATTTGTATTTTTGAAGCACTGACCCATCTTTGGACAAATAAATATCTTCACGTATTTTGCCTTAACATTTGGCCCTTCCAGTGTGACATGATTTGTCGTGACACAATTGCATTGTCTGTAAACGTGCTGCCACTGAGACAAAAGCTCCGGGAATTTCGTCAGTTGTAGTGGAAATTGCATTCGTACAGTGAAGTCTCACTCTCGCTAGGTTTTTCTAACACCTCCCTGCAGACTGCAGCAGCTTTATAAACAGTATATAAAGGGTGCCTCAATGTTCTCATATATGTTAAAGACTAAGTTAACGTAAGACTGCAAGAATAAACAATACAATATATCTCCAACACTGGAAAAATAATAATAATAAATAATATTAAAGTTAGTAAAGAATAAACATTTGCGGAACTCTGCAAATCTGTACACTAGGTAGGTTACGACTGTGGTAACCACTTACGACCTCAGCAGGTTCCTGTTGATAGAATAGGAGAAGCTTCTCCGTGAGCAATTAATAATAATGAATGGTCAATTTATTCGAATCCTACGACTGGTTTCGCCCTTGCTGGGGCCTTTGGGTAGTAATACCGTATTAGTTGACCACATTCAGTATTGCCAGAAGTTGCAACGTCAAGATATTGAATAAGACTTAGAAACTTAATAAATTTATAGTATGTGTATAACGTACTGATTCAAATACGAGGGTGAATGCTTTCAAAATTTTGTTTGAACTTGTGTCAGGCAAATTTTGAGGTTCTTCGTCTTTGACAAAGATTACAGGTGTAATCGTAACGTCAGACTATTAACTTTTTGTCAGTGTTTTCAAGTGACAGCGATCTATCCGACAAAATATTATCTTATATACTGATTCAAAGCCAAAAGTGAGAGAGAATATGACAGTGGAACGGAACGTTAACAAAATCAATGAATTTTGGCTGAAAAATATATATTTTTAATAACAGAACTAATTAAAATAAAATCTAGGCGAAAAACAATTAAGGCGCTTGAACACAAGTTCTGCAGTTGCTGTTTTGCATTAATAAAACCATTTTCTTACTGAAAACTATTATAATAATATAATTATTGACTTATATAATACTGCTTCATTGGTTTTGGTCATCGTAAATGGTCGTGTAATGGTAGTAACCAGTGGCGCAGCCAATGGGGTAAGAAATGAGGGCAATTGCCCCCCCCCCGGAACTAAATTATTTTAATAATGGAATAGCAGTTATTGGTTTGTTTTATAATTAACATTTTAGCAAATTAAACATTAAAATGTAAGTCACACCCCTTCTGGTTTTTTCTTGTATTTGTACTTAACATTTTTCTTGTGTTTGGAGCTTTGCCCCTCCCCCAAGTTAATTTTTTGGCTACGCCACTGGTAGTAACTTGACATTGTCATAACCTTGGTTTGAATTTGACTTTCAAGGATGTTCATAAGTCATAGCAGGAATGTATGAGTATGTCGTACAACATACTACTAACCCTAAAACAGAACGAAGAATTGGTAGATACTTCTGAAACTACACAGCTAATTCTGAATTTCTTTAACTGTCGTAAGATTCAAGTAAATTCAATGGCTTTACTTTTTTATAGGGCGTTAAAATATTTCCTCCTTTATGAATATTCAATTGTAAAGAATAATAATAACATTTATGAAAAAATAATAAACTACCAACCGAATACCTTGAAAATATACTTGTTCCGCGAGGCTATTTATAATAAAACAGATTTTATAATAACACAAAAGTTGAAACTGATTAGGGTTATGATATGTTCGCAGAGGTTTATAACACTTTTATTACTGTCACTAAGAGCAAAAATATAATAAAAAAAATTTATTCATCAAAACTAGATTAATGCTAACTGTGATTGCTTCAGCTAACGGCAGTTAAAACATTTTAGTCTTGAGTGGGTTGATTTATGTCCGGGCCGCATATACTCCGTATTTGCAGGTTCTGGGTTCAAAACTACGCCTTTAGCAACTGACAAGGTACCTAAATTTTGCATTGTGCTTTATTTCAGGAAAAGCGATTCTGTATATTGCCATGGCTAATAGTACAAGGAATAGGAGGAGTCTTGCTTTTATTAGCCGTCTTTATAGTACTTTTCTTCTTGCCGGTTTACGTAGCCATTGTGATTGCCATACGTAAGTTTTTTTTTAAATTTAAATAACTTGACAATCGATTAAATAATAATTTTGTTTTAGTGATGTTACCATTTTGTTACGCCTGGCATGCGATATGGTCCTTCTATAGATCATTAAACCCAAATAATCCGAGTTACAAACCACAGGCTCCTGTTTACGCTGCGAACCAACTTGGCCATCCGCAGCCACCCGGTGCTGTTGCATACACGCCAGTAGTACCAGCGTATAATCAAAGCCAACCTGGCTATCCACAGCCCCCCGGCGTTATTGCATACACGCCAGGATCAACAGCATATGATCCAAAGCAACTTGGCCATCCAGAGCCCACCAAACTTGTTACATATCCACAATTACAAGCAAATGATCAAATGCAAGTTGGCCAACCGTAGCCTACAAACGTTGCTGCAGGATTATCTGCATATAATCAAAACTAACCCATCCATGGAGAACCCACCAATTTTGTTACATAGACTACAGAATCACTAGCATATGATCAAAAGCAAACTGGCTATCAAGGATTACAAAAATATGATGAAATTGCAAGTCAAAAACAAAAAATCTAAATGTAATGTTTTTCGTTTTCTTTTATAAGAAAAGGTAGACATACGAGTATAAGATCAATCAATATGAACTTCAAAACTTCAATTAAAAAAACTGCATAAAACAAATATTTCTATTTACGTAAAGTTAAAAGAATACAATAAATGTTTGGAACAGCAAATTTTACAAATGTCTACCTCTTCTTTGTTTGCACAAACACGCCATCGATAAAAGCAATCCTCAACAACTTTTCGCAATAGGTTAGCGTGAACCTAGCACATCAAGTCCCTAATCGAGTTTTTTTAGCTACAACAACTACTTCAAATAAACTCCAATACGGTTAAATCGCATGTACGAGGTGATCAATTGACAAATCCACTAAAAATGTCTTCCAATGAGTTGGTTATTCCATCAGTTCCATTCAGGCATAAAATCATTCCGCAGCAACTACCTCCACTGAATAACATCTTTTTTTCTCGTTCTGATGAAAAAAAAGATCCAATGATGCCTCTAATCTTATGGTCTTCCCAAAATCAACATCATTTTGTTAGGATGTAGTCCCAAATCCTTCCGTACAATAAACCACGCAGTGATTTAGATTTAGAATTTTCATGATGAATTCTTGCAAATTCCCAAGCGTTATTATATGTGTAGCACACCACCGATGTCGACAACGACCACGCTGCAAAATGTAATGCTTAACAATGATTATACGTGTATACTGTTAGTTTGTAATGAAATGTATTTTTATGAAGCGTCGATGCGAGAACCAAGTGTGGTCGTTCTAAATGCATGTGTTCATTACTTATTAGGATACGAAATTTTATAAACGTATCTAAAGTTATGCTTATAACGATATTTTAATTAAATACTGTAATAAAATATTTTGTACAAATTTACTCGTATAATGTATTACTTACTGTCGGGAGGCGGCTCTTGATGATAAATCAGTGCCTATTGCAGTAAAGTACAAATATTACAATTAATACTGCCTTATATGATAAAATATCAGGTATTATGTGTTCTAATTTTATGTTACCAATTACACCTTCAACCAGTGACGTGCCTATGCGATATCACGCAATAGTAAATAAGTGAAATGGAAATGTACAGAATGTTTCTTAAATAGATGCAGATATTCAAACAGGCGGCAGTAAAAATAATATTGTATTCTGATTTTGTATACATTTTTAACATTTATACTTCATTCGCTTGTTAATTTTGTTACTTAATATTTCTGTACCATTGATATATGTATATCTTGTTTTCTTTATTCTTGTTCATTAGCAATTAGAGATAATTAGAGTAGAAATAAATACCTTGTTTGCGATTTTTCGTATGTAATTTATGAATTTGTGTTTTAATCACTTTTATTCTGTGCACCGTCGATTGTGTATCTTCTTAATGGGCTGCAATCCTTAATTTTCACGGATACATGGTATATTTACTTGGTTTCTTTTTTTCTTTTACAACATCTCACTATAGGAGAAAAAAGCAAGAGAAGCAATTCGATTAAATGCAACAAAGGTTACCCTGTATAGTGACGAGGAAAGGCTGTGAAACCTAGAAAACAGCATGGATTTTTTTTCTTTCTTTAATAATTTTCATGTTTTTGTCCGATAAGTTTGAACTTTGGATAGACTGTGTGAAACTTTGTAGTAAATTCATCAGGTACTGATATTTTATTTATTTCTTCAAAACGATTTTTATGGGAGCCATAGTGTATTTTTGCTCTTGTATGTATTATGGCCAGTACAGTTTTTCAATTTTTGAATTGGGAGCAAATATTAAGATTTTGCCGCTAAAAATGGGTTGGTTCTTATAAGTCTGAAATCAAAATAGAACGAAACCGCATTTATGAAAATGAAAATCTAAATAAAATTCAGGAGAAACCATTATTTTCACATAATTGCAGGTAGACTAGTTAACTCAGACAAAAAGGACATCGTTTGTTTCCATACTTTTTCCACAGAAAATTTTCAATTTAATTGTCCCCCAAATTTATGTATTAATGTACTGAGCATGATTAAATCTTTTTGTACACCCTAATGAATTTTTTTAGAACCACCATCAATTAGTCATGGTAAATATGTATTTTAGAAATATCCCTAGCTTGTACTGTCATGTAACTTCTATGTTTTATAAGCAAAAAAAATAAATAATTAAGCAAAATGATATTATTGTATGCCTCAAACCTTGTGATGTGTCCTTTTAATTTAATAATACGCAAAACAATGTAAGACTTACAGGGGCGCATTACATTAATACATTGAAGTTGATCCTCAAGTGCATTTAATTATAGGAAACATAATTTTTAGGTTAAAATCTTGTGCGGCGCCAACCAATCAATCGTTTATACGTCAAATCCTCTTTAGAAATAATCTAAAGCAGAATTTGTGGGTACTCAGTACAAGTACTTAATTTCAACAATTCGAGTACATTTGGTGTACTTGTATTTGGCTTGGTCAATATAAAGTACTTTGTACTTGACCAGTGTTTAAGTGTTGAGCACATACATTAACCATAGGAACCTAGTATAATTTGCCGCATGCCTGTTGCGGTGTCTGCAACCCAGTATTTTTTAATCCTTTAAAACGTAAATTAGTGACAAAGGAAGCTTCTCACGATCACCAATAATTAAAAAGGTCCATTTACGTTACAACACTGGCCTTCCATCTTCTGCTTTCGCTGAACGCCTGTATTCGATTGCGTCCATTGTCATAGCCTTCGCTGTCACKCTTTAAGCGATGKTTTTTTTAAACTGGCTGTTTTAAACGCAAATAAAATAAATCACTAAACGCAATGTCTTGTATTCCTCAATTGTACTCGTACATTTAGTATGTATCATGTATGTGTAGCGACCTAGCATAATGTTGCGTTTACTTTTCTTGCTCTAACTAGTTTTTTTTGCAAGCTTAGGCAACCGCGTTTACATGGGCGCAAGCCTATACGTCTAGTGGCTTTATACAGTTGATATGTCTCGTTGCCATTACCATGCTTACCGCACCGCACTAGAACAAATTTTTGCTTACAATACATTTTCTTACTGTTTGAGAACATAATAAATATATCACTAAACTGGAAAATAGTGAAATACTAAAAATGTATTGATTCCAGTAATAATTAGCTAAATAATTAACAACATACCGTTAATAATCCTTATTTCTGAGTTTGGCGAACAGTATCGAAGAATTTATTCAAAGAAACAACTACGCGTTCAATTATATTGTATTCTTGGGATGTATAAACATTACCAAGGCACTATCATATCCCGCTGTCCGCTGCATTTCTTTGTAGTACATCTAGCTATTTTGATTCAATTGCGTCTAACAGTAGCGGCTCCTTCAGGTGGGCTCTAGGATGTCGCTCTCCGAAAGAAGATTAAATTCAATTAATACAGGTATATTACGTATATAGTATATTACATGTACTTTCTTGCTCGAACTTATTTTTCTTATTCCTTTGTGAGCAAGTTTACATTGGCACAAGCCTTTACGTCCAATGGTTTTACACAGTTGCTATATCTCGTTGCAACCGTTACCGCACCATTCAACTCGAACTAATATTTCCTTGCTTATGGGCATTCTGAACTCTTTGTAGTGCATCCACCACCGAAAGACATAGTTACCTAGAAGTTTAAAGCAATGATTAGATATTGTGATATCCTGGCGCAAGTCAAGGTCTACTTTACTCTACAGGTTGCATCAATGGGCCTGTTTCACATTCAGGGAATTAATGAAATCTTTATACAGAGCTAATCTACAGTGGTCAAAAATGTATGTGGGCCAAGTTATTTAGTGCCCTTCCTTCACATTTTTACGAATTTTGCTAATGAAATTTGACTGTTTAAAATTAACACTGTCCATGACGTAATTCCGAGCGTCGTAATAATACGCATGCGCCGCCGTTTAAGCGTCATCGTATAAGCGTGAGGTGTTGCCCGCAGGTTGCCGGCTGTTTTGTTTGTGATTTCGCGAATCGCAAAGGTCTCTGGCTGTGTGGTTAGGAACAAAGTGATTATGTGATTATGTTTTGTAGGTCCTTCTGCATGCCAAGTATTGCGTTAGTGTGTGATACACGCGTCCTTAAGAACTGTGGATCTAAGCGAGAGGGAATAAGGCGCCCGAAGACGCAACTGCTTCCTATTGGCTGGAGCTCGAATGCTGTAACCTGTAGTAGTCGAAAAGATTTTGGGCGCATGTAGGGCCATACGCATGCGCAGTAAAGATTAGATGGGAACGTCATGGTAACATCACAACAAACAACGGGACATCTCACCAATCGCTATTCACCCGGTCACACTTGCGACTTACTTCGCAGACTCGTTGACATACCTGTACAAACGAGCAGCATGGCGACTTACTGGTCGTCACAAAATTTTCTCGCGCATGCCATAAGATTTAGTTGTCAAGATAACAGATAAGATGTCTGTGAAGTCCACAGTATTGTTGCCGCATTAGTATATTTGTAACAAATGCAGTAGGTTGCAGCGTTGTCTTTTAGGTTTGGTAKGATGGTATGTACTAGCGTTGTCTAACAGTACATTTTCTTATCGTTTGAGAATACAATAAATCAATCACAAAAACAAACAATGGTGAAATATTGACAATGGATCGATTGCAGTATTAATTTTCTAAAAAAATTAAACCACATATTGGTAATAACCTTTAGGTCAAACGCATGAAAACGCGCTATTAATTTTTGTTTGTTAAATGGCTGCCATTATCATTATGTATCAACTATATATATATAAATATTTAGCAAAAAATGTTATAAACTGAAAGAAAATTTAGCGGTAACGTTGTCAGTAATGGGTGACTTTAACGGGGAAACGTGTACAAACCAAGAAGTGGTGGATACAGTATCCCAGAATTTATTGAAATACATTAAATAGCTGTTGTAAGTTGTAAAGGATTTAAAAAAAAATAAATATTTTTAAGGCATAAATTGTTATGTTTGAAGGTGCGCGAAATAGTACTAAATACTTCTTTAAAACCCAAAAATGATTCGAAAATCCTGACTTCAGTAGGTACACCCTGAACTTCTGAAATTATTACATATAAAAATTTGTGAGAGTTGGTATTTGATCAATCTTGTGCTGTATCCATCATCGCAGAGAAACAGGGGGCTTTATTCATATACCATCTTTTCCACTTCAACACATACCAAATTAATTAATTACATCTTTTCGAATTTGTGGACTAAGATCATTACTTTATCAAATCCAGAGAGGACTTCACGTAGTATTGAAATATACTGATTTCTATAGTCTGGAAAACAAAAACAGCAATAACACAGACAAAACTCAATTCAGCGCAAAAAACAAGTCATTTTTAGGTTAGTTGTTTACGATTGCATGTGGATGGCAATTGTTAGAATTAGGCAATCGAAAATACAACTGTCACAAGATCAACATCCGAAATAGTCTAGATCTTACGATGTAATTTTTTAATGAACACTCATTACCTACAGCCAGGGTTGGCATGATTAAAACAAAATGTTTAAAACAGAATGTTTTAAACTTGTTTAAAACAACGCTTATGTTTAAAACTTTGTTTTAAACAGTGTTTTTTGATGACTATTGTGTGTGATTCATTAATTATTACTATTAAGCTCGTTTATCCTCCACAAATAGATAGACAAGATTATTAGCAATTACATATCTACATAATGTCACCCCACATTCGCATTAAAAATGAATTGAATACAAAACCATACCCAGTTAGAAAATACGTAAATGTTTTTTCAAACTTTTTATTAATACAACAGTTTTAATTTAACTTTAACATTTTTTATATTTAATGAATAAGGAAAGCGCTTTCAGCTATAATTAGCCATCATCAGTGCCTCATTGTGTAAAAAAGAAAACAAAAGAATTTATAAAAATGACATTGTCAAAATCGAAATACGCAATCTTGACTTCAAACAAAAAAATAGCCTGCATGTCAAAAGCACAAACATGAAATCAATGATCAAATAAAGAATTTAGAATAGGACAGCTAAACTTACAAAAAGCATTCAAAATTGTAAAATTACCATTATCTATAATTTTGTATATTTCAAGAATTTCTAGAAAATTTAATTTTGAGGATTTGTTACAAACATGTGAAGAATTTATATTATTTAAAGAGGTGGTGTGTTTAAATGACAATAAATGATTTGCTAATGAAGAATTTGTATTAACTATATAAGTATTTTTATATTTTTCATATTGTTTCAAGTGTTCATTGCCTCTAATTGAATAAGATCTTCCGCTTTGACCAATATAAACAGAATTACAATCGTTACAAGAAAAACTATAAACTCCCGAATGATTCAAAACTGGAATTTTGTCTTTATTGCGAACAAAATGGTAATTTTACAATTTTGAATGATTTTTGTAATATTAGTCGTCCTTTTCTAAATTCTTTATTTGATCATTGATTTCATGTTTGTGCTTTTGGCATGCAGGCTACTTTTTTGTTTGAAGTCAAGATTGCTTGTTTCGATTTTGACAATGTCAGGTTTATAAATTCTTTTGTATTCTTTTTTACACAATGAGGGACTGATGATGGCTAATTATAGCTGAAAGCGCTTTGCCTATTCATTAAATATAGTGGATTTGATAGACTTCGGGAAGATTTATTGTAGAAGTAAACATTACTCGTATATCCACTTAGAGGAAAATGGACCAGTTTACATTGTTTAAAAGTCTTAATCTTAACATAACAGAAAAATTTGTATTTCTGGTCCAATACTACAAAACAATAAATAAGACGTTCATTTAACACTTACTAGATAATTATATCTTTAGTACAAAAAAACAAATAGTTATCAGAACTGGGGAATATAAAAAACAATAAACAAAGAAAAAAATAACAGCATTTTTACTTTTTTACTAGTGTAACCATATCTTTTTTGTACTTCTTGCATTGAGCTCGCATTCTACCATTTTACACCTTAATCTTGTCAGTTATTCCACACTGCATCGTTCCTACTACGCCATTGTAACTGTTGAACTTTAAACTTTTAAACAGACAATGTCGGTTTCTATTCTCTTTGTTAAAGTTGATATTAGCTAAAATCAATCCAGTAACCTTAAATTGGGGTATGTGATTGGTCTAGATTTTAAGAACAATGTTGATTCTAGTTTAAAATAGAAAAGAGAAACCGACTCATAATAACTAAAATTGTTTCGTAAACAAAAAAGACAAATGACAACTGATAATCGTAATCATCTAGGGATTTTTAGACAACTACTACGATCCGCGCCATCTGCTCGTATTTATTTTCATTACTATGTATAGTAAATTTGCATGAGAGTTTATATTTAAAACAGTGTTTAAAACGTTTTAAACATGTTTTTAACAAAATAAAAAAACATGTTTAAAACGATTTAAACATGATTAAATTAAAAAAACTGTTTGTTTTGTTTAATTTAAAAAACATGTTTTTTGCCAACCCTGCCTACAGCGCAAGATGATTTAGAAGAGCAAATGAGTCTACCGGAGCCGCGTCACTGGTCAAGTAGTGATTGGCATCCCTTTGATGTTGTTTTCAAAGGTACTACTATTCATATGCCATATTGATTTGTAAATTTTCCTCTTTGCGGCTGAAGTTTTCGTGATGTTTGCATAGCTCCATTGGGAGAAATCACGTCCGATATAGGAGGCGCAAAAAATGACAGCTGACAGCTCATCATGTCATAGGAAAAATATGAAAATAAACAAGCAGGTAGCGCTCACTGTTAGCAAAGATGTACTACACTAATTTAAATTTGTATTAAATTCTAAATTATATTACTGATCAAAAGCCACTGTTAAAATAAAGCGGATTATTCATTTTGTCGTGCCTATTATTTGCCCTTTGGGTCAAAAGTATGAAAATATCTGTTTTCCACATGAAATTACACTATACTTCACGTATATGTTGGCTGCTGTGTAAATGCAATACAGGGGTATCGCTACCATAAATGTAATTGTATCATGGAGGTGTGAAGACAATTCGTTTAAAAATATAAGATTTTGGCGCGTGTGAAAATGCACTAAAGCCGGTTTCGGCTAGTGAAAATGTGCAAACGTATGCAGCTGCATTATTTTAAACAAAAGGGGGGTAAACTGTTTGTAAATGCTGTTAATTATGAGATTCCTTTTTATGTTTATAACAGATTTCATTTTAATTGATATGAAGAACTGGACGAGAGTGCTAAAAATTCGCAGCAGGAATTAGGAAAAGAATGAATGGCACAAGTATTATATGATATATGAAACAAAGACAACATCTGAAAAAAGCACGCAAAAATTATGAGATAAAAATAAGAATCCCTTGCTTCTAAACTGACAATATATAAACCTTAATTGAATGCTTGAACGTTAGTATTTAAAATTTCAATATGTTTTTTATTAGATATGTCAATGATATTAAAACCTAATTCGTATATATCTATCACATTCACATACTTCTGCATTCGTTGGCTTTGAACAGCCCTCTTTTCAGCTTTTTATACTTTCTCACTTTCAGATTACTACATGCAATATATAATATACCTAGGAGTTCTATCTACATAATCGGTTACACAAAAATGTTTCCTGCAAAAAAAACAAAGAAAACAAACAAACATATATTTCGGCATGGGTTTTTAATTTTTAGCACATGTTGGCATAACTTTAAATTACTGTGGAAAAAATATAAAACGAAATCTTTTTGAAGCGTAGGAACGGCATTTAGGCACAGAAAAGTATATTTTACTTGCACATGTCGCTGTTTTTAAAACCCAAAAAGTAACACTTGTCACTCTCAGATGCACTCAAAAAGTACTAAGTACTAAGTATTTTGTTAACCGTTCGTGACGGTTTAGAATAAGGTAAAGAAAACATTTTTTCTTACAAACGAAAATAAGAGCGAAAAAGATTTCTAAAGTAAAAGACTGCGTCTTTGATACAACCGTAAGTTTGATATAAATACGTGCATCTTAAATATCTGCTAGAGGAGGAGGAGTTAAAATGAATATGACAAATATTAATCATCTAAAGCAATTTTATTTCATTGGATTCTTCGCTGGGCTTTTCCTGCACTTACCAACTGTAACACATCGTAGTTCGCAAAGCCACCACTAGATGCCGTATAGAGATCTTCGCAAATACAGTCACTAAATAGAATACAGTACCGCCACGTCCGCCATATTGGGAGTAAAAGTTTTGCCGAGAACATTCAAATTTCGCAATGTTTGCTTTTCTATACCTTGATCAATAATGGGTTTTCATTATTGATCTTGGTCATATTCCAATTTCAATCTAAGTAAAATTAACATTGCAAAATTTGAATGTTCTCACCAAAACTTTTACTCCCAATACTGCATTCCATTTAGTGACTGTATTCACAAAATAACCTTCAAAGTGCTGTGTAAAGCGTGTCTATGTCAAAAACCAGCTTCACCAAAAGGTAGAGAAATACTAGATCGGCGAATTTGAGCTACGTATATCTTGAAAGGGAAGATTTTCATGTAAATATTTAAAAAGACTCCCAAAAATAATTCTATAAGACCGCATAAAAATTTTAATATAATTAGGAAATACCATGTGGCATTTAAAAATCTCGTCCAATTGTATAACTAGTATTAAATGATTTTTTTCTGAGCCACCATATCCGAACACGATTTATTGATTAGGAACTGCGACAGCGCAGCGTCCCTTTCTGATTTTAGACGCCGCGCCGAGACGGCGGGCTTCCTAAAACATACAGCAGTTCCACTCTGAACGTTATTACATAAACGTCGCCTTTAGCAGGCCCTGCGACAATATAAACTTACATATTCAGTTTAAAATGTCCAAACGAAAATATTGTTGTTGTGATTTGAAAACTGAAGCTTTCGTGATTGCTGTAGTTTACCTCGTAAGTAATTATCATAAATATATACTTTAATACAAGGGTAACATAAATAACAGCTTTCTTAGTAAATATTTTAAATCTAAAAGTGATCTACGTACAATACATAAGGTTTGGCATATCATGTAGGATACTTCACTTCATAATAATATTGTTACAGTTAAAAAAAATATATGTATCTTTTAAAGAAAATAACTGCACAACCTAACAATAAGTTTACTTTTTACACTTATTTGCTCTATATAAAAACCACCCACATCCGCACATCTTTCAATGATTTGAATAAATTCCTTAAAACTTTTTGAAACATGTTCTACCGGCATGCTGAGGGAGTTTATTGCATTGGTAATTCGTTATTGTAATCATTAGAGAACGGTTCAGCGTGAACCAACTACTTGAGGCAACCCAGGACCATATCTGGTCATCTGGTCACTCGGTGCAGAAGAATTGAATTGAAATTGCCTGGGGTGGCGTCACCCGGTGTTACTTAATTATTTATGTTTACATACACGTAGTGATCATTGCTAGATATATTACAAACAGTGTAAAAAGAATTATTATATGTTTAGGGACCACCATGGTTCCATTACGACTGAAAGTATGGACACTCAAGTAACACCTAATCAAATGACGTTCAGAACGTCTAAATGTTATACAGGGTAGTCCAGTTATCGTACTCTCCCAATTATCGGCTTTATTGGCAGTTTTAGAAAAAAAATTTAAATAAAAATGGCAGCAACCAAGGAGTACTCAATAACGCGATATAGCATATTTATACATCGTTGCCACTTTTCGAGTACTGAACCAAACTATTATTTTGAAATAGAACCACCCACTTCTCATGTCGGATTTTGATTAAACATTAAATTCTGAGTAAAAAAAAATATTAAGATACATATGCTCTAAAATTAACGATTCCGCAGATACGCATGAACGGTGGAGTTATCGTGCTTACTGTATTTGAAGTCTTAGAAAAAAAGTATTTTAAATAAAAGTGGTAACAACCAAGGAGTACTCGATAACGCTATATAGCATATTTATACAGCATTGCCAGTTTTCGAGTACTAAACCAAACATACGTTTTTTTTTAATAGAACCACCCACTTTTATATCGGGTTTTGATTACACATCAAATTCTGAGTACATCAAACTCTCAGTAAAAAATTATTGAGGTACAAATGCTCTAAAATGAAGGGTTTCGAAGATACGCACGGGCGTATTTGAAATCTTAGAGAAACATTTTTCAAATGAAAGTGCTAGCAGTCAAGGAGTACTCGATAACACCATTATAGCATATTCATACAGCGTAGCCAGTTTTCGAGTATTGAACCAAGCTTGCATTTTTTTAAAATAGAACCATCTACTTTTAATGTAGGATTTTGATTACATATCAAACCCAGAGCAAAAAAAATATTAACACATAGGTATGCTTTAAAATGAACTGTTTCGGAGATACGCGTAGGTGGTCCAATTATCATCCTCACCCAAATGGCTGCTTAGTTTGAAATCTTATTATAGAAAAATGTTTCGAGCACCCAAGAAGTATTCGGTAATGCGGTATAGCACATTTATACTTAGTGTTTCATTTTTAAGTACCATACGCTGTATAAATATGATGTATCACGTTTTAGAATACTACTTGATTGCTACCACTTTTATATCTAACATTTTTCTAAGACTTCAAAAAAACCGGCAACTGGGTGAGCACGATAACAACTGGACCACCCATAGGTATCTCCGAAACCGTTGAAAATATGACAGGTTCAAGTAAGATGTTCCAACAGTGATTGTTCGGAAACTGATGATTGCCAGTATGAAATGGAAAGTGTTTACAGTTTTTTAAATGACTGACGAAATGACAGAATGAACCTGCACAAGAATTTTATATACTTAATCGTATTCATAAATAAGTAGTACAAATATTGTTGCACGGTTTAATTTTTTTATGTTTTGACAAGTTCTAGTTGTTTCTTACATTTAGCCTCACATTTAGCATTACTTCTCTTTCTCTTGGCGAGTTTTCGCCAATACCTTATCATAAACTTTGAGGGGGGTACGGGGTGCGCGTGTTGATGTGGTGTACACTGACTTCTCCAAAGCTTTTAATAAGGTTCATTATCGTACATTACTTGGAGAAGGTTGATTGGTGTACAGGGTGTCCCATTTTCGTTGTAATTGTAGAGTATCTCGGTAACTATTAATGCTAGAGAGTTGCGGTTTCGACATTACTGTATTACTTTTTTGTTCCGAGTTCAGCTGTACCGTCGCCATTTTTGTATCGTCTTTTGTTTAAAGCCTTAGCCAACTTTTGGTAAATGTAACATTTCTCCAGCTCTCAATTTCTCGCTTGGGTATGTAGATACAAAAAAAAAACTGTTAAGACATTTTTTATAGATATTTTTATTTTGAATCCAGTGGCGAACGCCGTAATTTTTAAGGTGACATTTTTGACATAAAACACAAACTTGCAATTTTAAAATGGAAACCATAGTTGCCTTTGCTATGGTTGAAAAGGCCTATTTTTTCTGATTAAAAAATGTATACATTGTTAGGTTAATTTTTACTAATTTTGGAATTATTCAATTTTTTTTAAATAATTTAATCATATTTTACGTTTACATCAAGGATGCTATCGAATAAGAAAACACACGGTATAATTTACATTATTAAGGAAAAAATTTAATCCTTTAAAAATAATATATGCATATTTGAATACATACATAAGACTCCTAAGAGCGCTCATGCATTTTTCATCGATAATCTAGGAGGTCAACTAATGAAAATGATTGTTTATTTGGAGATAAGTACCTATGCATTGTTTATCTTCAAGCATTTACATCCATTTTAACGAAAAACGTAAAATCTCATTAAATTATTACAAAAATTGGAATAATACCAAAATTAGTAAAGATAAACCTAACAATGGATACATTTTCTTAATCAAAAAAAATATTTCTTTTCAATCATAGCAAAGCCAACTATGGTTTCCATTTTAAAAAATGCAAGTTTGTTATATCTCTAAAATGTAACCCCCTATAAAAATTCTGAGTACGTCACTGGATTCAGAATAAAAATATCTATAAAAAATGTCTACAGTTTTTTTTGTGTCTACATAGCCAATCGAGATATTGAGAACTGAAAAAATGTTACATTTTTCAAAAGTTGGCTATGGCTTTAAAAGAAAAGACGATACAAAAATGGTGATGGTACAGCTCAACTCACAACAAAACAGTAATATAGTAATGTCGAAACCGCAACGGTCTAGCATTAATAGTTATCGAGATACCCTACAATTACAACGAAAATGGGACACCCTGTACACTGCAATATTTTGGCTTAGTCTGAGTTATATATTTCTGACAGGTCTCAATTTGTCAGACTTAATAATTCTATTTCTCAGGATATAATTCCCACTTCGGGTGATCGGGTTCACATTTAGGCCCACTACTTTTTATGAATTTTATTAATGATATTGATCAATGCTTTAGGAATTCGGATTTTTTGTTATATGCAGATGACTTAAAAATTATTAGACCTATAGGTTGTCAGGATCATTGTGAAAAATTGCAAAACGACATCTCCAATTTTTATAAGCATTCTCATCTCAATAAGCTGTTTTTAAATGTAAAGAAATGCAAATATGTTTGATTTTCAAGGTTATTTGATAAAACTGCCGTTTACGATTACATACATTTATCAAATCAACAATATAAAACTACAGAAGGTGGATTCCGTGAATGACTTGGGTGTGGTGTTAGATTCCAAATTAAGTTTTGAAGCACACATAGATACCACGTTTGACAGGTCTCTTAAGACTTTGGGGTTTGTTATTAGAACAACTAAATCTTTCAAGGATCCCAGATCAGTGATACTTCTGTACAATTCAACAGTGGCGGCTCCTCGGGGTAGGCAAGGTAGGCCTATGCCATAAAAAAAGAAATAATAATTAGCTAGAAATTTCTAATTTTTTAATGCAATTTGTTTTTATACCAGTGTTTATTTAATATTTCATCTCAAGTTTACCCATACCGCTCAAAAAATACGAACCGCGTTATTACGGCGAACGTTTAAATTGGGAATAGGAGACACAACTTGACCAACTGAAATTCATTTGTATTTGTGTTCACGTCCTTCAGAATCTGCACCGTTAACGACCGCAGTTGACGGTTAACGTAGTAAAATCTTCGTGCATATAGATGCGTCTCAGGCGGAATGATCGGTCGCCTACGACAAACTTTGTATGGATTCGGGCTATTCGCATTGCGTTTGAGCATTTCATTCATTACAACAAAAATGGCCCTCGTTTAGAAAGAGGGCGATAGAGGTTTTAAATGACACCGGTAAATGGCAGCAACTTGCAAGTGTAAGATTTTTACATTTTTTATCGTCTTATTCAAAATAAAACACATAATAATAATAATAATAATGCAATAGGAAGACGTGACATAGGAATATGTTATATAAACTTTCAATATGCTCTGAACAGTTACGACACGGATAAGGTTAAGTGCTGTATTTTTAAAATTCAGTACTGTTTCACAAGTTTCTTTCACTTTTTTAACGTTTTTGAGCTTATAGTTTGAGTTTTGCTAAATTCTTTGTTTAACATTCGATTTGGAGTAATTTAAGGTCGCTTAGAGCAAAAAAACGAATAAAAGTGCGGTGGTATACGAATAAAAATAAATGATTGGTATGACCATTAAAATATACACATTCCAAGATCGAAGACAATAATTATAATTGCCTATACTATATACGAGTATAAGTTGTCGCCTACCCTACATGAAAGGTCACGAGCCGCCACTGCAATTCAATGGTTCGTAGTATATTAGAATATGCTCCCCTGGTCTGGAATGCTTACTACACTCTTTCATTTTCCTTATGAAACCCATTTACGACGTGTTAAATTAGTAAAGCTGCCCTCGCGCAGAATAATTGTTGGAATCTTGTTTCTGCATAGAGTCGTGTGACTATATTCTCATCATTTGCCATTAATAATTGCAACACCCGTTCCTCTAGGCTCTTTTATATACCCTCCATAATACCAACTGCTTGTGCCAATTCAGAGGGAATGCACACATTGTGCATATTGATATTTTTGTATTGTTACTCTACAGCACCCGAAGGTTTGCTGTCTCGGTCTTTGATTAACTCTTTGCTTTAATGGACTTGAATAGCTCGACCTCTTATATATCTGCCTTGTTTTTGTTTGTGCTGACCTCCCGCTCTTCATTTCTACCGTTCTTTGATTTATATTCCATTATTATTATTATTTATTGTTCTTAATAAATTTTCTGTTTTTTTTTCCTGACTCACTTTACGTATGATAAACGTTTATTATAGTTGCTTTGAAATTGTAAACATGAAGATGGGAGCTTGTATTTAGTGCAACCCTGTAAGTGGGGACGTGTTGTTCCTGTTAAGTTGATCTAAATAAAATTTAAAAAAAAAGTAAATGTATGTTTTTCCATACTCATCAATCAAAAAAATAAAATTAAAAAATAGGCACTTAAAAAGTAAATGATTAAAATGGCATTCTAAATAACTCTTTTTAGTATAATTTTTTCATATCTTAAAAATGGATCTTATTGATATTTTTTTTTCAATTTAGCGTACAAAATTGTGTATGATACCAGATCAGTGCTTATTTTACACCTTAGTTTTACAACAAGCAGTAGGACTCATTTGTTTTTATTATCCATTATACCTTTAGTTACATCTAACCAGCGCGCAGCGGACAGTATATACTTTAACATGCATAATTTCTTAGCTTTTATTATTTTTAATAATAAAATTTATTTTGTAATTGTCAGTGAGTTGCTTTTATTTGGTTTACTCATTTGCCTTTGTGCAAGTTCTTGGTGTATGATTTGTTGCTATTACAGAACGTTATCGCCAACATTCAAAATGCATACCATACTCCTTCCTGATATTCTTCCATATTTGTCTTTAAAACATGACTGCGATATTAAATTATCTGTTTGCACTACAACGAACTATATTATTTAAGAAAATTTTACTTTTGAACAAATATCCTAATATAATCAAATGCAACCCTATAGACTTGTTTGTTGTTGTTACAGATCCTTAAATGAACAAGATAAATTTGAAAACCGAAAATCGATATCTTTCTTCGTTTCTTGGTTATAATAAAGGAAAGGTGTGAACTCGTCCTTGGGTTTGGCTATTTTTGCCTCGAAATGAAATTAGGTTATATTAAAAAGTCGGACATTTACTCATAAATTAGGCTTTACAGAACACATGACTTTCGAAATGATGGTCCAAGCGTCTCGATTAAAACAATTAAAACGCAATGTCATAGGAAGCTCATTACTTAATTGCTAACGTCAGAACTGGGACTGGAACATTCGATTCGACTCAATTCGTTCAATCAATCGCTCCTCAACCTAGTACATCGTTTTTACTAGATAAGGCATGGAACTATAATAGCTTTTTTCGTTGAACAAATAAGCACAAATATTTCATATCTACTTTATTAACTTCTTAGTAGACTGCTTTTGGCTAATAAATAAGTAGAAGGTATGAGCTTTCTGATTTTATAATATGGGCTGGCTACTAAGGTATAATTTTGCAAAAAACTGATTTCGATATTATTCAGTTGTAGGCAAATTCAGTAAAAAGATTTTATGCAGTTTTAAAGAATATTATTTAAATAATAGCTATTGTAAACCTTTTATTTGTTGCAATACCAATACCAGCTGTCATATGGTTGGTAACTTGATTTCTATTAAAGAAATAGAAACCATAAGCACGACATAATGACAGTCATAAATAAATTAGAAGCGATTTTAATTCTACATCTAAAAACGTAAAAATATTGGTTAATGTTCTATTTAAAAGTCAAGTTATACATGTTTGAATTCTTTGGTGTAGTTGTGTTTTTTTCTTGGAGGGGGTAATACTTTATTATGTAACAGATGTAAAACAAAATAAAGGTAACAAAACGTGATATTCTATTCAAATTTAGAATGAAAATTATTTAACAAATATAAATACATGCTTACAATAGAAATTAGCAAGAATATTTTAAAATTTTACCAATTCAGTTTTGTCTTGGGAGGGTAATTACCCCCTTTTAGCCCTCCTTATTAAAGCCGGTCTCTAAATTAGTGCATGTAGATTCCAATCTGTATATCATAGTAATCGATAAAAAAAAATACCAAAGCTTAGTGATAAAATAACATATTGCTTCTACTATTAAACTAACAAAAGCCGCAATGTGCTATCTTTAGCTTAGCTTAGCTTAAGATATATTCGTGATTTACATAGCACTGCGAACGTCAAATTTTTCACAAAATCACAGATATCGTCGAAGTGGCCTAAGATAGACATCGAATATAGTTAGTAAAGTAATACAGAGGGTGTTTCGTTTAAGATAACAACGTTAGTATTTGTTACAGATATAACAGATGTCCATATTTGAAAATAATTTGGGAATACGCTGTTAAGTAATATGGACAAGTTTGATGTAAAACATTTTTCATATTTTGAACAGTACAGGTGGATACGCCGTGGTGGGACAACTTGTATATCTCGTTATTTTTCTTTTCATTTCTTCTTCTCGCTATCGTCTTCTCGTCTTATTGTACTCATCAGTGTCCATTCTGTGTTCCCTATTTGTCTCTTCGAGGCATTTACTAAATAATTTTTACATAAACTAATAACATTGATTACTACACGGAACTAGCATCCCACCCCATATCTGCAAATCATTTGATCTTTTGTACAAATTTAATTGTACAGAAGCAATATATAGTATGTTATGCAGATGAACAGCTTTATACAGCATCGTATTTAAGATTTTTTATTGCAGTCAAACCATTCCAAATTACATGGGAAATCTAATGTAAGGAAATATTGCTAGCGATATTTCCAGGAAGGTAGAGAATAAATCAAATCCCTTCAGAGAAGGATTCGGTTTATTATCTTGTACTAAAGTGTACAGTAGTAGTAGTAAAGACAATTTTGAAATATTTTTTAAATAACTAACGCATTCCTTACATACAATACCGGTGCTGTTTAAGATTAGGAACATGCATTGTGACGCCTTTACGCTGCGAAAGCGGTGGAACGGTCTTCGGATCGGAGGTGGACGGTTATGTAACACGCGGTACGGAACGGTACGGTGATGACGTAAGAGCTAAACTCTACGTCAGAACGTTTCTCGGGCGCCAGTTCTTTTATTATACTGAGGTATGCTCCTCAGATCTCTGTGTGCTATCCCCATTAGCACACGACCCCGAGGGTGGATGCCGTAAGCTGAAAGAAAGGTGTTACGGGGTGCGGACGGTGACAAACAGAAAAGAAAACCAACGATTACCAAAAGACACAATTTATTATCTGTGCAGAAACTAAATACAGCCTAATTTAGCGGCAATACAACGGATCCCCCTCCCTCATGCAAGGCTTTAGTCAAGCAATTGTTATGCAACATGCAACTAACGGTATTACGGCTACGGTGTGACAAGCGGTACGGTGTGAGTGATGCAACAAACGGGGGTTGCGTAAAATGAGTGATGTAACAAACGGTGGTTACGGTTACGTGAGAGTGGTGCAAGCGGTGAGAAAGAGTGAGCCTATTTACAGGTGGCCGGTAGGCGGACGGGAGAAACAATCAGGGATGACGGTTAAAGACAGAGTAAGAAAACAGTTCGGTTATGTAAGAGCAGTTACGTAAGCAGACAGAAAAGAGCGGTGAGACAGGGTGTCGGGTATATCCTGCACGGAAAGCGACCTATACAGTAAACACCCAGCGCTCTACGCCGCTCGCGAAGTACAGCCTACACGGAAAGCGACCTATGCAGTATGCACTTCGCAGGCGACTGCCTCGACGGTTACGCAAGCGGTTAGAAAGAGACGGACGAGAAGCAAACGGCAAGAGGCAGTTCGCCGGGTATATCCTGCACGGAAAGCGACCTATGCAGTAAACACCCAACGTCCTACGTCACTCACGAAATACAGCCTGCACGGAAAGCGACCTATGCAGTATGCACTTCGCAGGCGACTGCCTCGACGGCTACGGTCGGATGACAAGAGCTTGAAAGTGGAGTGGGAAAGGTCGGATTCGGCATTGCGGAAGGATGCCACTGCGCTATATTATTTACGCTTCGGCTCACTCACCTGTTTTTGTCACCTGGTAGGTCACAGCTGATTCAAACGGAAAACCGGCGGTCTCTTTTATTCGTGGTGGTGAGACTGCCTTGTGCGAGAATTTGTCGGCAGACGGCCTCACCGCCATCTATGCGGCTCTGAATTAAAGTACCGGACGCGGACTGAAACCTGACTAAAGCCTTCGAGGTTTGTAACTTCGTTACAGCATCTACGTTAACGGATAGTATTTGAAAAATTGAGCATAGTTTGTTAAAAATGAATCCAGCATTATCGCTCTGCGGTGTTAAAATTCTCTGGAACATATAGTATAGAGATAAGCTCAGGAATCAATAGAAAACAAAGTTATGTATTAAGGGAATGTGACGGGCAAACCCAAAAATAATCGAATAGTAGCTATCAAAAAAACTGCGGCTTTTGAACGCTCTTGCTACTTTTTACTTATATACTTCAGAAACTTAATTTTCAAAACTATTCAGAAATATTATTTCTTTGTATTAACAAAAGCACTATACAAGTGTTACTGATTAAGTTTCCCAAATTTGAAAAATTTGCCACAAATAAACCAGCCGTTGCAAAAAAAATAACTAAAAGTTTTAGAGGGGCTGTAATATAATAGTTGGTTTCAAGGCTTATTGCTAGCACGAAAATATAACCGATGTTGCAGTTCCTTTAAAAAAATTATTATCATTTGGGTGTATAAATGTCGCTTAGCAATATGTAAAAACAAAATATTAGATAAATCCCATAGAAATATAAATAATAAATAAAAACGTTTATTAAATATACCTGCTGGATCTTACTAGATATTAGACTCCTTTTCAATAAGTGCGTTGCAGTCACTGCCGATGTTGCCCTTTTGCAGAAACCGTTTCAGTTGAAATAGTTATAGATAACGGTCTTCGCTAGAAACAGGTTGGGTATCTTTGCCTATAAATGGTATTATGTCACATCATCACCCATATAAGGGATTTGTGCATTGTAGCCGTGTCGATTAGATTTAATAACCAGAAACAAATGTCCACGTCTTGTTGAAATTAATTTATCAATGATTTTTTTTAGGTTGGGACATCATTGTCTACATTAAGTCACATAGTATATTTATCCGGTGACGGCGAAGATAATACGAGTAAAAATAAGACCCTGCGCGAAATTGAGGCTCAGGAAAAGATAAATGATTACAACAGAAAAGAAGCAGCCAGTGCACTAGCAGGGTCCATTGTATTTATGATAATATCCGCTGTTCTTCTGTATGGAGTTATGGAGGTAAATATATTTATTATTGTTTTTAATAACTAACTCCATATGGTGTCGTTTACACAAATGAGTTGGTTAAATTTCAAAATATTATATGGGGAGCTTCAGTGTCAAAAATAGTTTTCATGTAAAAATTCAAATTTGCCGAAAGGAATCTTAAAACATTTATTAAACAGAAAAATTAACGTAATTTATTTTTCTCATAACGTAAAAAGCAACTGCAAATAACTGTAGGCACGAAAAAGTTTTTACAAGAATATTGTAGGTACTCAATATGAACACGGGTGTCATGCGGTTACATCTAATATCATAAATTATTCTAGAAGTAAACAATGGTTTTGGAAACCTGCACCTTGTCTATTGCTACAACTCCAGGTAGATTACGGCATCCTACCTAACTGCAGAAATAAAGAAGTAGAGTCGGTAGCATAAACGGTAGCTTGGTAGCAATTTGTTATTAACGCCACCGTTTGTGGCTAGAACGTACTACATTTGAGGATAAAATTGAAAAAACTGGTTTGGCTACCCGAAGCACTCCTTGATGCAAATTCAATAAATATGATGGTACATACGACTACACGTACATTGTGGTGCTAATTGCAGAACAGATCAACTTGTATGTGCTAAAATTACATTACTATACCCTAAAAAATTCAGCAAAAAAAAAGACTGTCAAACAAATTGTAATTCATTGATTAACCAACAATATAAACTGCATCCACTTTAACAACTGAGTATAAGGTAATTTTACGAGAGAAGACTAGAAGAACAATTATTAGCATTCTTAGAAAAATTACAAGACTTGAATACAATGGTTCACTTCAGGACTCCTAGATGAGATAATAAGAAAAACAAGGTATGTCAGAAATAGTTAACAAATAGAAGTGATCAGAATAAACAAGAATGTAAAGATAAAATCGAGAAGTGAGAAACAAATTGAAGAAAGAAAAGAATAAAACTGAAAAATTAGATGTAACGTTTGGCGAACGATTAGAATTCTAAAAATGAACAACATATTAAGAGTTTTTAAATTTTTATACAAAAATTGAAAAAATGAGATACAAGAGTGCATAATAAAGTTGATTAAATATAGGGGAAGGTGGGAAAGGCGCTATAATTAGAAAAACAAGCACCATGCGTTCTATATCACATCTTTATATAAAAAGGGAAACAGAAAAGATCATAATAACTACTCGTATTGGGATTTCAGCTACAAGATAGAAATGAAATTTACGAGGAAAAAGTGGGTTTATGCAGGGTAGGTCTTGTATGATATCTTTTTTACCTTACATCAACTAAAACAAAAGGAAAGGATGAGCGAGGGAGATGAAGTTCATATCACTTTCACCGATGTATTAAAAACATATGCCATTGTACAAGGGAGTAAATAATGGATGGCAATATGACAATTTTGGATCTCAGAATACTTATATAAAGTGATACGGAAACCATATATTTTTTACAATTTCATTTCAATGAAAACAAATGATTGAAGTTTATGTCAAAATTTATGCTTTGATATAGCCCTCTGTTTCATTTTTTTAAATAAGAAAAACAATTATCCACACACAAAGTTATAGCTAAATGTATTTAGAATAAAATGCATTTTACAATAACACAAAAGCCGAAGGTGATTTGGAATGTGGTGTGCCTATAGTAACACTAGTGTGACTAAGCGCAATGCTAAACGATATCTGCAAAAATATAATCAATAAAAACAACGGCTGCTTCAGTTGACGACTAAGGTAAAAACATTTAAACCGCAGATTCTAAGTTCAAAACCGCGCCTTTAGCAACCAACCAGTTACCTAAATATTGCTTTGTGCTTTATTTCAGGAAAGGCGATTCTGTGTATTGCCATGGTTAATAGTACAAGGAATAGGAGCATCCGTCCTTGGATTAGCCATGTTTATAGTACTATTCTTCATGCCGTTTTACGTAACCATTCTGATTGCCATACGTAAGTTTTTCAAATTTAAACGCCTTGACATTCGATTAAAATCACCTTGTTTTAGTGATGATGCCATTTTGTTACGCCTGGCACGCGATATGGTCTTTCTATAGATCTTTGGATTTCAGTAACCCACATCACAAACCGCAGGTTGCTGTCTACGCCGCGAACCAATTTAGCCATCCACAGCCACCCGGTGTTGCTACATACACGGCGGTAGCACCATCATATGATGAAAAGCAGTTTGGCTATCCACAGCCAACCGGTGTTGTTGCATACACGCCCGGATTACCAGCATACGATCAAATTGCAAGTCAACCACAAAACGTTTGAATCTATGTTTCTTCGTTGCATTTCATAATAAAAGATCTACCAATACGAACTTCAAAACTTTAAGTTCCAATAAAAAGAACTTGCATTTCACATACATTTATAGTTATAGTTATATATAGTTGTTTGCAGTTAAAACAATACAATAAATTAAAATGCATGCCTATGCTGTGCTGTCGACACCGCAACCAACTGCAGATAGATCTATTTCGCTATCATTATAGCTCATCAGTGCAGTTTAGGTCTAGTGCAGACAGCAGGCATAGAACTGGTTTTGTCTATATACCAAAGCAATGGTATGGTGTAAGTAAGAATTTAAATGGCAATGCCATCTGTCAGAATTACAGTGACATGATGACAAAGCCACCTAGCTGCCTTAACAGGTACCAGTTAGATGGCACCGCCATCTAAATTCTTAATACAATAAATGTTCGGAACAGCACATTATATAACTCTCCACCTTTCTTCGTTTGCACAAGCACGCCATCTATAAAACCAACCCTTAAAAACCTTTCGCAATAAATCGATTTGAACCTGACGAATTTCCCGTTCGATGTTCGTTTTCAAGTTTTTAGTTGAGTTTTTTGGACAAACCGGTGACTGACTAACCCCGAACGAGGTGAGCAGGTTACAGTTTGTGATAAAATCAATCCACAAAATTCCTCTTCCAGTAAGTTGATATTCCGTTCATTCATTCTACGGTAACTACCACCAATGACTATGACAGCATTTTATTTCTCGTATTGGAAAAAGATCCACTGATTCCTCGAACCTTATCGCCGAACATGGTTTTATTCCCAAAATCGGCATAATTTTGTAAAGGTTTACACCACGCAGTCATTGCAGAAAGCACACCTGAGAACATTTCACCAACTCGGTTTTAGCTGCATCGTTACCCAGCAGGGTTATTTTCACTCTTCCACGAATGTGCAACTTGGTCTAACAAGCCACTTACAAATATCGAATACCACGGCATCTTAAAAGATCGCAAGTTCATATTGGTAGACCCACTGCATACTATACATAGCTAAAATAATATTGCAAGATGTAATGTTTAACAATGGTTATACGTGTTTAATGTTAGTTCTTAAAGAAATATAATATTTTTATGAAGCAAGGAAGCGAGAACCAAGTGCGGCCTGTTGTAAACGCATGTTGTTCATCATGACAATAATACTTATTAAGATAGGAAATTATAGAAATATTCAAAGTTATCAAGTTTATGACGATACTTTAATTATATACTGTAATATATTTTTATATAACTTTACTGTCGGGTGGCGGTTCTATTGATGACTAATATTTGCCCATAACGGTGTATAGTACTTTAATACTATTTGCTCCGTAATATGCTGCAATACGGAATAATACCAAATATTACATTCAATAATGATATAATAATAAAATATCGATGATCATTCATTACACTTTTCATGTCAATATAACAGAATACACAAGTGTTTTAATTATAGTTAGTAACCACCTCCAGTCATTGACGTGCTTATGTGGGGGTACACCTCACTAAGATCACATGAAAGAGTCATAGTTTTAAATAATAGGAACTGCGATATTACTCAACAGTAGTACCTAAGTATATGCAGATATTGAAAGCGGTGATTGCTTGTTTTTTTGTTTTGTATACGTTTCTTATATTTATATTTTAATCGTTCAAAACTTGTTAATTTATTTATTTAATTTATATTTTTATGCCTTTGATGTATGTTTTATGTGGTTCTTTTTTCTCATTTGTTACCAGTGTTAATAATTAGTATCTCGTTTGTCATTTTGTGTATGTAGTTTATGAAATTATATTTTTTGCTTATATTTCATAAATAATACATTTAATTTGTGTCACTATCGATTGCCTGTCTTCTTAATGGCCTGTAGCAATTGGGCTAAATGAAACAAAGTTGTCCAGCATAATAACGACAAGAGGGCCGTCTTGAAACCTGGAAAATAATACATGGATACTAAGATATTGCAAAAACTGGAAAATTGTGTTTTTCTTTCGTTAACAATTCTCATGTTTTTTGTCTGGTAAATTTTAAATTTGGAAAGGCTATGTAAAAGTTTGCTGTGAATTCATTACTGTTCATAAAAATTCGTCGTACCGTTTTGATTTCGGATCAAAATTTAAGACTTTAGAACTTAAAATGTGGTTCGAGAAAGTCTGAAATTAAAGTAGGGGAAACCGCAATTATTAATACAATACATTTCCACATAGTTTCCGAAATTCAAGAGAAACTATTATTTTCACATTAAGCTCAGAAACTAACAAAAAAGGTACTTCGTTTGTTTCCATATTCGATTCAATTCTCCAGAAAATTTATTAATGTACTGAGCATGAGTAAAGTTTTTTATGTACTCCCATGTAATATTTTTTTACAGCAGCCATCGATTAGTAGTGGTAGATACCTATGTATTTTGCGTCACGTAGTGAAATTCCTCTTTGACGCAACTCCTTGCGAGATCAGCACATGTTTCAACATAAGATACATAAATAGGTTAGGGTGTAGCTACTGTATAAACTGCGAAGTAATATGTGGTATTATTTGGTATTACCGGTAGGGCGTACATTACAAAACACAACTCAATAATACCCATCATTATTACTGCGACAGTGAGCGCTACCCCAATGAGCCACCCCCTTTCTGTACAGTGTCCCATTTTCAATGTTTAAATAAAACCGTGGGACAAAACATATTTTGCTTAACATTTATAGTTTTTAAGTTGCAGTGTAAAACTGAAAAACTTCGAATTTCTGAAAGGTCCAGTGGCGGCCAGTTTTTACATTTGTTGTAGTTGCAATTAGTTTTTTAATTTTGAGAATACTTTTTGACATATAGACTTAACTTATTCTTTTTTCTTTCGTGGAAACCATATGATTTAAGGATACAAATAACTATCTACGCTTTTTTAATATATAGTCTTTACATACTGATTTTAATGAATAGAGAAGAGCGGTTTTTCGAAATTTGCAGTACGTGGTCAGTCATGAAATTTAAAAATAAAAACAGATGAATATGTCTGTCAATCGTAAAACTTGGGATTAGTACTATGGAAATTTATTAATAAGTAAAACAAATAAAAAATATAATAAATAATAAATTATAGGTATATTAAATTCAACATTAGAACATACATTGCTAGTCGTTAATTTAAAACATAGTGTTTGTTAAAATTATTGTTATCCGTTACATTGTAAACATAATGCATATCTGACAGAAAAGACTTACTGTATTATATAAATATATAGGCCTATGTCGGAGTGGTCTGCCTTGTGTCTTCTTATAATTTCTCTTGTGTTCCTCGGCAAATACTTTTTATAGCCCCACAGAAAATAAACCAAAATTGATAGATATGCGCATATAGGCGGCGAATGATTTTGGAAGCAGTCGTCTAAATAGTTCCTAAGCAAATCTGCACTATGGCAGTGCTCCATTTTGTCGAAACAAGAGGCATACCGTCTAACTAAGAAAGCGCTGTAAAATCACTAAACATTGCTTTCAAGTCGGCCGCGAACGAATTTAAAAATAGATCGATCGAGCTTAAAAATCGACTGGCCGAATTTAATAAATGTATAGTGATCCTTCAGCGCTTCCGTATCTAACAATTCCGGAAAGAAGATTAAAATCTCTAAATATATCTGTGTATTGCGGATACCGTTAAAATGTGACAGGCAAATTTCCCTCCCAAAATACGATACCTACATTCAAGTCAAATATCCCTTGTTAATGCTCTACAATAAAATGTTAGTTCTTATTTGACCAATATCGGATGTTATTGCATTCAAAATACCATCACTACATTTTGTGCAAATACCAATTGCAAAATACGGTTTGTCTTTCGGGATTACCGAAATGTACTGTAAATTGTTTTCCATAATTTCTTTAACACCCTTTTTGATAGCCCTTTAGATTTACCTCTACCCTTGCTAGAGTACTTATAATATTGTCAGATTTTCCTTTTCGTAAGTTATCGATCAGGGCTTTTCAAATGATCAGTAATGTTTTAATTTGTTTTTTAATCTAGTATAAGTACCTCTCTGGGGTTATCTCCTCTCCTAAAACCTTAAATAATTTAAAGCAAAATTAGCTAATAACACACCATATACATTTTTAAATATATTTCTGCAGCTTGATCAACGTCAATTCCGCTTTCATACAAGATAAAAAATATATCTAGTAGCTCTAAAATTTCTAAAAAGTTTGGTGTTTTCCATTTCATTACTGCATATTCAAACTTCATTTACCACATTTTATGTTTGACAGAAGTATTCGTCATCCCTGACTTAAATGATAATAAATATTTTCAGTAAGCTTCAAAAAACCTCTTTATTTTTTTATGTCTAAGAATAAATACATATATGAAGTTTATATTTTTTAAAAGCTCAAAAAAGTTATTATAGTTTCTATTAAAAAGAAGTTTGGTTTATATTTCAATTAGCAATGCCAAAAAAACATTTGGGGCGTTTGATTCTACATGAAAAAGTCTATAACAACTCTGGTCACCACAGCATCTTTCAGATATTAGAAGTTTTACAATTTTAGACTAATACTCAAAAGACTAAAAAAGTGACCATAATTCGTTTTGTCCCACGAATTTATCTCTAAAAATAGAACAGAGTCGCAAAAATATGATCGTTCTAGCTTTAATAATAACCGAGATACCCTATGAAGATATCGAAAATAGGTCACTCTGTATAGGTATTTATTTGACAATAATTTAGTGATGTTTAAAATTTGAAACTTGTAAGAAAAGCTAGAAAAATAAATATTCATAAAAGTGTACAATTATATGTATTGTAAACAAGAAACTGCATAATAAAGCAAAATGATATGTTTGCACCATACCTGGTGATGTGTGATTGTCTACAAATTTAATAATATGCAAGATGAGGTAAAAATTAATAAGAAAACAAGCAGAATGAGGAACACCTTTGTATAATTGGAATCACCAAATATCGCATAAAACATCACAACTCTTAAATGATTTCAGAACCACAACACTGGTGCGTCTTTTTGTGACTGTTGTTTTACCTTGTCTTGTTCTTGTCTAAATGATATATAAAAAACCCTTGCCACCATTGATAATAAATACGTATTTCGGAATCTAAGCTGCCATCTTCTTGAAATATTTGGCTGGCTTGACAGGAGGATATATGACATGTTGTTTTCCGGGCTGGTTCCCACGTTGGTTATTAGACCTTGACGTTTCGACACTCATGTCGGTGTCTTCCTCAGAAGTAGCTCTGAAACTAAAGTGTCCTAGCCTGCTCGGGTATTTATACTCGTCCGGGTCACTGACGCGTGGGCGTTGTTACACGCATGACCGGTTTCCAGATTCCAGGTAGGTCGATGCCCCGGTCTCGGTTGTAATTGTGCGGGTTCTTCTGGATTTCGATGGCTTCCTTGTACAGTGTCGGCCAGAATCTCGCTTCCCTCGACAGCATTTGTGCTTCCTCGAATTTGATGATGTGGCCAGTCTCCATTCGATGTTCTGCTACAGCCGACCCATCACCTTGGCGGTCTCTGGTGTCCCTCATGTGCTCCTTGATTCTCGTGCTGATGTGCCTTCCGGTTTGGCCGATGTAAACCTTCCCACAGCTGCATGGGATGCTGTACACACCTTGTGTTTGTAGCTCCTCAGTCGTCGAACGATATTTCGGAAAGGCGTTAGCTATCTTTCTCGGGGCGGTGAAGATGGTGTTTATATGATGTCTTCTCAGCAGCCGTCCGATCTTATCTGTACATCCAGTGACGTAGGGCAGGTATGCTGCAGCGATGTGCTCCTCTGGTTCCTTTCTCCGTGGTTGCTTGTTGATAGCCTTCTCAATCTGTGCCTTAGGATATCCGTTCTTCTGTAGTGCACCGCGTAGATGTTCTAATTCCTCTTCTAGATGGTCTGGCTCGCTGACTAGCTTCGCCCGCTGTATCAGCGTGTTGATGACTCCTTGTTTTTGGGCGGGGTGGTGGTGTGAATCTGCATGCAGGTAGCGATCCGTGTGGGTTGGCTTCCTATAAACTCGATGTCCTYGCGTGCCGTCTTGTTTCCMTGTCACCATCACATCCAGGAAGGGGAGGGCGCCGTTGGTCTCCATCTCCATCGTGAATTGTATGCCGCTATGGATGCTATTTAGATGGTCCAGGAACTCCTTTATGTTCTGTTCTCCATGCGGCCAGAAGGTAAAAGTGTCGTCCACGTATCTAAACCAACACTTAGGGTTAAGCCGTGCCGATGCCAATGCAGTTGTCTCGAAGGCTTCCAAGTAAATGTTAGCTATCAGCGGAGAAAGCGGTGACCCCATCGGTGCACCTTCTGTCTGCTCGTAGTATTCCTCCTAGAACTTGAAGAAAGTAGATTTCAGGCAAATATTCGCAAGTTGGACTAGTTCTTCATCCAGGTCTTCTTCTTGTAGCCGTTTCTTCAACTCCCTTAAGGCATCGTCCAATGGTATCTTCGTGAAGAGTGAGGTGATATCAAAGCTTACTAAGATGTCCTCCGGGTCCAGTCTGATCTTCTTCATTTTCTCCATAAGGTCTCCAGCGTTCCTGACGTGGTACTCTGTCTTTCCTACGAGTCCTTTCAGGGTCCGAGCGATGTATCCAGCTAGAGGGTGGGTGGCAGATCTTGTTGCACTAACAATCGGTCTCAGTGGTATCTCTGGTTTGTGTATCTTAGGTAGGCAGTATAGTTGTGGCGTCCTTGCATCTGTTTTGATCATGCCGCGATGTAGCTCTTCTAGTATCTTCGATTTCCGTATAGCTGAGTTGATGGTCCTTTCAATGCGTCTTGCTGGGTTCTTCTTTATCTTCTTGTAGGCTGGGTTCTCGAGTATCTTCCTCACTTTTGCTGTGTAGTCCGTGGTATCCAAAATGACGGTGGCGTTGCCTTTGTCGGCCGGTAATACTGTCAGGTCCGGGTTGTTCTTTAGCTCCCTTATGGCACTCCTTTCTTTACTGTTCAAGTTAGGCTTCGGGGGTTTGGATTTCCGAAGTATTTCGGCTGCTCCAATCCTCACCTCTTCGGCTGTGTCTGGTGGTAGGCGGCGGCAGGTGGTTTCCAGGGCGCTGATGATCTCCT
This sequence comes from Rhyzopertha dominica, assembly GCA_025024175.1. NCBI lineage: Eukaryota > Metazoa > Arthropoda > Insecta > Coleoptera > Bostrichidae > Rhyzopertha > Rhyzopertha dominica. The sequence continues at coordinate 26,395,539 of QCXZ01000041.1, forward strand.
CCTTTGGGATGTTGTTTGGGGATATGGCATAGTTAAATCCCTTGACGAGTGCATCTGTGGTGATGTCATCCAAAACTGTCGATGACAGGTTGACGACTACTCCGCTTTTCTCCAGAGCTGGTTTCGATGGATGTTGGATTGCGTACATCTTCTCGAACTTCTTAATCTGGGTCTTCCTTGCTCCATCAGCTGCGTTTTCGGCTTTATCCATAGTTAGCCTGTCCACGACGTTCCAGGTGTCCTCGTCTATTGTGTTGCTTAACAATATGTGGACGTCGTACAGGTCCTTTTCGATGCCGTTTAACTTCGTCCTGGTGTCGTGGATCCTTTCCCTTAGTAGTGCTGAACTGGCTCTGCTTAGAATGCGCTGAGCGGGCTGGCTTCTGATGTGGTGTTTTAACTTCAGAAACCCTGGGATGACGTTCTCTTCTCGGCAGCGACTCAGGAAAGTCAGTTGGCTCAGTAGTTTGAATTTTCTTATCCGGTATTTCTCCAGTTTCTTCGTAGCTCGATGAGTTTCCTCCCCGTAGAGGTTCCGAATTTTGGTTTGAAGGCTTCCGTGGTTGTTGTCGATGACATGTTATTTTCCGGGCTGGTCCCACGTTGGTTATTAGACCATGACGTTTCGATACTCATGTCGGTGTCTTCCTCAGAAGTAGCTCTGAAACTAAAGTGTCCTAGCCTGCTCGGGTATTTATACTCGTCCGGATCACTGACGCGTGGGCGTTGTTACGCATGACCGGTTTCCAGATTCCAGGTAGGACGATGCCCCGGTCTCGGTTGCATCGAAAAGGACCTGTACGACGTCCACATATTGTTAAGCAACACAATAGACGAGGACACCTGGAACGTCGTGGACAGGCTAACTATGGATAAAGCCGAAAACGCAGCTGATGGAGCAAGGAAGACCCAGATTAAGAAGTTCGAGAAGATGTACGCAATCCAACATCCACCGAAACCAGCTCTGGAGAAAAGCGGAGTAGTCGTCAACCTGTCATCGACAGCTTTGGATGACATCACCACAGATGCACTCGTCAAGGGATTTAACTATGCAATATCCCCAAACAACATCCCAAAGGAGATCATCAGCGCCCTGGAAACCACCTGCCGCCGCCTACCACCAGACACAGCCGAAGAGGTGAGGATTGGAGCAGCCGAAATACTTCGGAAATCCAAACCCCCGAAGCCTAACTTGAACAGTAAAGAAAGGAGTGCCATAAGGGAGCTAAAGAACAACCCGGACCTGACAGTATTACCGGCCGACAAAGGCAACGCCACCGTCATTTTGGATACCACGGACTACACAGCAAAAGTGAGGAAGATACTCGAGAACCCAGCCTACAAGAAGATAAAGAAGAACCCAGCAAGACGCATTGAAAGGACCATCAACTCAGCTATACGGAAATCGAAGATATCAGAAGAGCTACATCGCGGCATGATCAAAACAGATACAAGGACGCCACAACTATACTGCCTACCTAAGATACACAAACCAGAGATACCACTGAGACCGATTGTTAGTGCAACAGGATCTGCCACCCACCCTCTAGCTGGATACATCGCTCGGACCCTGAAAGGACTCGTAGGAAAGACAGAGCACCACGTCAGGAACGCCGGAGACCTTATGGAGAAAATGAAGATCAGACTGGACCCGGAGGACATCTTAGTAAGCTTTGATATCACCTCACTCTTCACGAAGATACCATTGGACGATGCCTTAAGGGAGTTGAAGAAACGGCTACAAGAAGAAGACCTGGATGAAGAACTAGTCCAACTTGCGAATATTTGCCTGAAATCTACTTTCTTCAAGTTCCAGGAGGAATACTACGAGCAGACAGAAGGTGCTCCGATGGGGTCACCGCTTTCTCCGCTGATAGCTAACATTTACTTGGAAGCCTTCGAGACAACTGCATTGGCATCGGCACGGCTTAAACCTAAGTGTTGGTTTAGATACGTGGACGACACTTTTACCTTCTGGCCGCATGGAGAACAGAACATAAAGGAGTTTCTGGACCATCTAAATAGCATCCATAGCGGCATACAATTCACGATGGAGATGGAGACCAACGCCGCCCTCCCCTTCCTGGATGTGATGGTGACAAGGAAACAAGACGGCACGCTAGGACATCGAGTCTATAGGAAGCCAACCCACACGGATCGCTACCTGCATGCAGATTCACACCACCACCCCGCCCAAAAACAAGGAGTCATCAAAAGCGGGCGAAGCTAGTCAGCGAGCCAGACCATCTAGAAGAGGAATTAGAACATCTACGCGATGCACTACAGAAGAACGGATATCCTAAGGCACAGTTTGAGAAGACTATCAACAAGCAACCACGGAGGAAGGAACCAGAGGAGCACATCGCTGCGGCATACCTGCCCTACGTCAATGGATGCACAGATAAGATCGGACGGCTGCTGAGAAGACATCATATAAACACCATCTTCACCGCCCCTAGAAAGATAGCTAACGCCTTTCCGAAATGTCGTTCGACTACTGAGGAGCTACAAACACAAGGTGTGCACAGCATCCCATGCAGCTGTGGGAAGGTTTACATCGGCCAAACCGGAAGGCACATCAGCACGAGAATCAAGGAGCACATGAGGGACACCAGAGACCGCCAAGGTGATGGGTCGGTTGTAGCAGAACATCGAATGGAGACTGGCCACATCATCAAATTCGAGGAAGCACAAATGCTGTCGAGGGAAGTGAGATTCTGGCCGAGACTGTACAAGGGAGCCATCGAAATCCAGAAGAACCCGCACAATTACAACCGAGACCGGGGCATCGACCTACCTGGAATCTGGAAACCGGTCATGCGTAATGAGTGTCGAAACGTCAAGGTCTAATAACCAACGTGGGAACCAGCCCGGAAAACAATGTCATCGACAACAACCACGGAAGCCTTCAAACCAGGAGGATATATGTTCCACAGAGCATAGCTAAATGACAACGACCTAAAATTCAAAGAGAAACGTTTTTACTGTCAATACGAATTGAAACAAAAACTGAAAAGTTAAAGGGTCAGGTTACCCCGAAATAATTGGATAATTGGATATTATCCGAGATCCAATTGATTGACAAATATAGAGCATTCTGGAATGTCATCCAGTCTTCAATCGGATACCTAGTTGGCTCGCTGGGTTGGAGCGAAATCCAATGCCTGACTTTCAAATCACATCTGACGATATTAAAACATGCTTAATCAAATCACTTAACTGGAAGTCAACTTGTCAAACAGATTTTTCCAAAATGTTTAGCACGGGGCTCCACATACCTGCTGTATAACGGTGGAGTCCAAATGTACCCAAAAACTTATCGCCCTATTACCTGCCTTCTACCTTTTGCTTCTTTATGAAATACTGATCTCAATCTTACACCACAAAATTCACGAACATTGCCATTTAAATAAAATTTTCAGCACTGAACAAATAGGATATGTTTCTGCGATGAGCAATAACTAAGGCAGAATGCATCGTTTGCAAGGCCGACTGACCATTATAACCACCACAACTGGTACCACCCAACATGAGCCACTCTGGAAACATTGCTACACCTCGTAAAACTGGTGAGCATCCAGATTAGCAACGAGACACGGTCACATAACCATCGCCAACTAACATAGCCCTCCAAGCTATTAGTCCACGAAAGAAGATGTAACCTGTATTACGCAGAAAGCAGCGATGTGAGCATGGATCACACAAGAATCAAACGCACTTCCGCAAATCTGCAAAATTTGAGTGCACGACTAGAACCAGAAGGGAGCTACACGACCACAACTGCACACACTGCCAACGTTAAGAAACCTTAGGTCAGCAATTTCACAAGGTTATGGCTAACCGACTCAATCAAGCAATCTGCAATTGAGGGCCAAAGAACTAAACCCGAAGGATAACAAATTTCTAGCAAAACAGAAATTCAGGAGATGCATCGCTTCCGCCGAAGGGGGCACACTATTGAACTAACTAGCACATTGTTATTGTTTCACATATTCTGACGTTTCGGCCAGTATCATTGAGTCATTAGATATATGATGTGAGCGTAACTACGACAGTGAGAAGGTACACTTTGGACAAGGAAAAAAATGGAAACCACCTGTAATAAGCAAAAGTGATTCTAAATGGGACAGATCGGTAGTGGCGTACTAGCATGTATATAGGATATCTAGTTAGCAAAAATAACGAAAATTTACCGACGCTACTGGAAACATGCCATGAAATTTTTCTCACTGAAACCTTTACACCTACAGCTACCACATAAAACCATGTTGCACCATTGCTTTTGTTTGGAAAAAAACCTTTTAATGGTACAAAGTATCGGGCAAAATCTGCGATGTTTACAAGTCCTGACAGGCGCACTTAAAATGGCTGCCGTTCGAGAATTGGTATCAGTTTCGGTATATGCGCCAAACGCTTGATTACATAGCCCTATTTTTTCTTATCTAAGAGATATACCCATCACATGGTTGTGTTATTATGGAGCAACTGTAGTACTATGTAGTGCAACAATAAAAATGTAAACACAACCATCTACATTCCTTATAGCCTGCGCTACAAGAGAACAAACACATGTATCATGTGAGTGTATTTTGTCCAAAGCCAACAAACAATTTAATTCAGCATACCAATTTATTCGAAACGTTTTTAAATAAGAATTATTAATTAATTTAATTTTTTAGATGACTAAATACTTGCCATTTGTATGTTAGCAAAGCAATTCCTTGCTCAACATATAATTGGCTAGTTTAATAAAGCTATTTGAAAAGATATCAGAAACGGACGTAACTATGATACAAGCGTTTGAAGTTTTTCAAGAACCCAGCGTATAGTGATACTTTTCTAAACTGGCTACTCCATTTTCTTCTGATAGTGCCAACAAACCATGACGAAACAAAAGAAGATATTAATTACCAATTCACCTATAAGCTACGCCACTTCATTACTTCACTTCATATCCGTGAAAAACTAAAACCTGTTTGGATTCAAATGCTCGACTTACTTGGTGTATAGTAGTGCGTTGCACAATGGCTAGGAGTCACTTATCTTGCAGAGGCAAAGACTTTACACGCGAAGCCAGACCTACAGGCATAAAGGAGCGCTGAGTTACAGTAAACAAGTGTATCACCAAATGGTTGAATTATCTGTGTGGAACGTGACCAGGTGCCAAATCCAACAAACATAACAGGATGCAGAGGTTTACTGACCAAGCGTAGCACGAAATGGTCCACTATTCTGACGGCACTACACAGATTCCTTACTCAGTATTGAGGTTTATTTTATATAAATCGAGACATTTGATGATACTCTTGTTGAATCGAACTGAATATCGACTATATGAACATCGGCATCTACTTATTCTCGTTAGATTCAGCACTGTCAGTTTACAGTTGAAGTCTCTACGAATCAATTCAAACATAGCCACCCCCTCCTCTACACTATGGATCGTCAGATATATCGACCATTTGGTGATATTCTTGTTCAATGGAATTACGTAATCAAGCATTTGGATCGGTATCCGCCATGCACGATAGGAACACCACAGTCAGATTAAAGTGAACTATACGCGGCATTACACGCCTAACCACCATTCTCTTCACTGTGGTTCTTCATCAGACCTTTTGAGTATACTCTCATTCAGTCGAACTGAATAATCGACCATTTAACATCGATATCCCTTTATTACGCCAGTTGACTAGAGCATAGTGGTAGTCTATTTTAGGCTATATACGCACCCGAGTGCGTATGCACGGTAGAAAACTGTAATTAGTGGGTTGATGCTAAATCGCTGTGCTCCTGCTTCCACTCTGTACCCAATACCCAATGATTGATTTCAGCACAATATGTGCTGTAACGCTGAGCGCGTTCGAAGAATTCACAAACGGTACAAGACATACTGTTATCCTTCTCTCGTTTACTGTCAAATTTGCGCATCTCCATGCAAGCATGCTGTAGCACGCCACCCGAATTCGTCAGATAAGTCAACCATTTGGTGAAGTTGGCATTTTCGTAAGCCTGCGATAGGTCCAGCACTATTATTGTACAGTGGTAGTCTATACAACGCAATACACCCCATGATGCCTACCTTTACACTGGTATTCGTCCCTTATGCTCTGTGGGTCCAGCACTGTCAGATTGCAGTAGTAGTCTATACAAGGCAATGCACGCCTAACTGTACTGAGGCTCGTCAAATAAATCGACCATTTGGTGACATACTTATTCAATCGAATGGCGTGGTCGACCATTTGTTGTACAGTGGCGTCCCCTTATGCCCGTTTAGTACAGCAGCCAGATTGCAGATTCATAGCATTACACAAATATCCACATTCATCTGATCTATAATCGATTTGGTTATACACTTGGTCAGTGTAACAGTAAAACCGACCGTTGGCGCTGCCCAAACTATTCAAAAGTTTATGACGACAAACGACCGATAGCATGGATGCAGACACAGAACAAACCTTTGAAGAATGCAAAAAATTGCTAACCAATGCAGCTCGCCTTGCCCATCCAGACAAAAACCCTGCCCTAACAGCAGGCGCATCCGACACCGCTATTAGAGCGGTTTTGAACAAGCTGTAGAAGAACCTCGCCCAATAACATTTTCTCCAATAGGAAATTACTGGCCATTTGAGAACCTATATCTCGTCACACAGAAGAACGCCAGTTAGTAATAAAAACGGACCACAAGCAACTTATTTACGCATTTAGCCAGAAACCAGACAAAGCTTTGCCATGACAACTTCGACAGTTGGATTCTATTGGCGAATGTTATATACAATACGTATCGCAGGTGACAGTATATTATGGCTAAATGCTTCCCAATATCAGCACCATTACAACTAGTCAAGTGACCGATGTCCCACACAACGATGTCGAATTACCAGGATTACGTGGTAATGAACGTACATCACTCAAACTGCAATCTTACATTTCCAGACACAAGGAATTCGATATGCTGCGATACATTTACAGCACGAGTTCGACCTTATGTGCCAGAAACTTTACGGAAGCGGATATTCTACATGATCAACAATCAGCACACCCAAACACACGTGCAACGGTAAAGCAAATTTCTAAAAAAAAAACATTATTTGGCCTGGGCAGMACATTGCCTAATGMGTATACCTTAGCTAGGACAGCAGTATTTCTTATCCGGTACAGCCGATTTCAATATGTACATAGGTATATTATAAAACGATTTTCACCTTCACAAAATTTCCGTTACTGCCTTACCATTATCGACTGATTCTTCAGATGACCGGAAGCGATACTGCTAGCGGATATCACAGAAAACGTGGCCAAAGCGTTCCACAGGTGGACATCACGTCGCCAAAACGTTTTATTCCGATTGGATTTCCCGATACGGACTTCTAGCAACTATAATGAATAAACGCCGATAATAATTAGAATCTGCATCTCTTACCGAACTCAACAACTTACTAGGTATTGAACGAAGAACAAAGGCTTATAAACTTCAGGAGAATTATTCTTCAAATCTACAACAAATACTGAGCCAGACAACATGCGAAAGCTCCAACCAATACCATCAATCGATCGCCGTTCCAGTGAATTTCGGCATCTAAGCTGCCATCTACTTAAACTTCTTGAAATATTTGACTGGCTTGACCAGAGAATATTCTCTTCGCCAAATTCTCCTTCACTTGCTCTTATCTCTCTTGAATTGGTTGGAAGGTATAATAATAATAATAATAATAATAATAATAATAATAATAATAATAATAATAATAATAATAATAATAATAATAATAATAATAATAATAATAATAATAATATAATTATTATTATTATTATTAATTAATTATTATTAATTATTATTATTGTTATATAATTGTATATGTAAACATTTTGGAGTGGCAGTAAGCGAAAAATGGGACGAACGTCAACTAACTACGGTTACGAAGACGGAGCAGGTAACGGTTATGTGGGCTGTGCAAACCGATAGAACAATTAAAGAAAATCGGCCAGTCATCATTATACATGACAAACAAAAACTAATGTGCTGGATAGTAGACGTTGCCATACCCGATGATCCTAACGTAGTTAAGAAAGAAAATGAAAAGATGGCTAAGTATAAAGATCTGGAAATAGAGATACAGAGAATGTGGCATGTAAAAGCAACAACTATACCCGTAATTATAGGCGCATTGGGGGTAATAAAGAAAGGACTCCACAACCATCTGAAGGCCATCCCTGGAGAACATTCTGTAAGAGAACTACAAGAAATAGCTATTAATGGTAGTTCACACATACTTCGCAAAACACATGCATAAATAGAGGAACCCTAGGCTTCTAGTCGAAGCTCGGTCCCTCACCCAAGAATGTACCATTACCACGGAATATACGGTAGTGAAATGAAAAATAATAATATTAAATATTAATATTAATACCAAGTGCACCCATAGACATCCTTGCGTTAAAAAACCTTTATATTCAGAAAGGGAAAACTCAATATTAGCAGCTATACAAGATGGTGTAGTTTCATTAAAAAAAAACTACAGAAGGTGTATTATAAAGCAGAGGTTACAAGACATCTGTCGAATTATGTCATCCAATATTGGTTCCGATGGACACGCAGTGCGCGCGTAAGAAACCGTGGAAACCCAAAGTGTACAGACGCTTGACTAAGGCCCCGTTGCAAAAGCGTGGTTAACCAGTCCACTTGGTTAACGCGCGGTCAACAGGTTCAGTGGTGCTGCCAGTGGCCCGTGGCAACGGCTCGTTAACCAGCATGTTAACCAGGGGATCAGGTTAACCACGCTTTCGTTTGATTTGCCTCAGTTGATGAATCAGCGCCGTTCATCATTCAAACTCGAATTATGGTTGAGACTACGAGAGCACAGCATATGTATATGCGGTGAGAATTGACTGCTTTCACTTTCAGTTCATGATCCATAATAACAACCCTAAATCAGTTAAGAAAGACCGATCTGCGTTTGAGAAGAGTGGTATGGCTTGTTTGCCCGTTTAAATATAAATGTGTTTTCAATTGTCATACACCTATAGTTTAACCAAATCAAACGGATTCAAAAAAATAATCACTAAATTATTAAACAAACACATATAAATTAAATTTGCCATATCGTATGCATTTTAATCTTAAAAAAGAAAATATTCCACAGAAAATTTATTTACCATGCTTCAATACGATATAAGTATCAAAATTTATTTTTTAAATTTAATATTATTCTTGCTTTGGTAACAACTGCACATTAAGGAACTTATTAGGCAACGCTGCGGATAGTGAAGAAATGTTAAACGTATCTGGAATTTATGAAATTAAACGCTGTAGTAACTATCCCAAAACAGTACATTGGCCAAACAAAAAGGAATGCAAATATTAGATTCAAAGAACATACGTACCACGTAAATAATATAAATGGAGAAAAATCTGCACTAGCATTAAATAATATTGGAACAGATCACAAATTTAATATAGCCAATGTCATGAACATTAAACCGTCAACTTGAACCCCTTCAAAAGCTGTTTACAGCATCGCAATTCAATCTATATGCTAAATAAGGATCTCACGCCGTTAAATAACCCACTTATCGCAATAGTAAAGTAAAAATATAATATAAACAAATTATTTTCCCACGCCACACAATCTATGTTTACGATATGTTTTAAATGTTTTTACTGTTTTAATTTAGTCATACTTGTTAAACCACCGAAAACGGCCGTTTGGTTGAAATGTTGTCAATTTTGGAAGTAGCATCATAAACAAGTGATTTGCTATTACTATTTAATAACTTCCAAAAAAAACTACTATTCATTATTAAATTTGTGTATTATAGGCAACGGTGCAATGACGAATTTTGCTATATATATCCAAGGTATACAGAATATACAATACTAATATGCAACCATGAGGAACACCATAAGTAATATTTCTACTTTCTGAAATTAGGTCTCCAATTTTAACCATTTGTTTGCGTTTGCTCAAATAACTTCTCATCGGAGAAACCAATATATCGCCAAATAACTGGCAAATGCCATGCCGAATCGTGTCAAAACTAGCAAAACTAAGATAGTAATCATTTCTTGAGCAATAGCGGTTAATATATCATCAGTGACTTTGAAAAAAGCAATTGTGCAGCTAGCTGTACCTTGTCAACAAACCAACGCTATAAGTAGAAAACAGTCGTGGAAAGAATCATAGGAAAACGAAATAAATACGAAGAACAGTGGTCACAAATTACAAAAGACAAGAAAGCAATAATTAAAGAGGAGTTATACACATACACATTTCAAAGAAGCAGCTCATTCGAGGAGAAATAATAATTCAATAATTTAATACCGATCAAATATTTTAAACTAAATGATCATAGAACAGCAACAACCAAAAAATAAAAGCCACAGAGTTTAGCACATATTTACTTTATTTTTTATAGAAAATTGTATTAATCTAGTTATCTCCCTTTTGGCCTGAACGTGTCGACCTTCTTGTTCAAAAAATTGATACAGCCGGTTATTCATAAAACATCTAACCTGGCGTTTATTTGGACAGCATTATATTACAATTACAAACAATGTCATCGTTATTTAAATATGACAGTTTATGACATCTTTAAAATTTCACATTAACCAAGCAACATCCTCATTCCTTCTAAGTAGATTAATCTCTTGGAATTGAAGATCAAAATAGATCAGACGCTTATTAAACTTTTAAACCATAAACGTAAGCTGACTGAGGGAAAAAGTTACGTTTGCATAAATGTGCAGTTATTGACTGGACAAATACAACAGAGCGAAGAATGATTTTAAAGAGTAATGTGTACAAACCAATAGCATTTTGGAATTCAATAACAATCTTGTTAGATACTACTAATTAAAAATGGGTGCTCTATATAAAATTAATGATAGTGTTAATCCACCTATTTATGCTTAAACTCTTAATCGATTCTGTACATAGCAGATAGCTTCGCATCCTATATTCGACAGGTCAATCCAAGTGCCAAATCAGACAGCTTTATATGGTGTATGCGTAGTTTCAAACTGCTACTGAAGCTGTATAGACATCTAACGTGGTCGCTCCGACTCCCAAGAAATTTTCATCAGGTGTTATAGTATAGGAATTACTTAGGTACGTAAATGATTGATTTAAAATTAGTATTAATTCTGAAACTATTAAAAGTAATAGTCTGTTAGCAAGGTATATTATTTAAACTGGTGTCAAGCTTCGCTGGTGTAATTCAACACGTCAATATTTATTCGGCAATTTTCGGCTTCTGCTCTTAACACGAACTACGCAGCATCCGAAGCCATACGACAGTAAGATCAAATATACTGTAGCCCTTAACCTTAATCATTGCGATGCTTGGACTGGTGCGGATACAAGGGGAGGCAATGGGTGCACTTGTCCCCCCCCTGGACACTAGACCGAAGCACTTTATTTTGATTTAAAAAATTTTGAAATTTAACAAGCACTAAATGAAATAGAGAGCAGATGAATTAAAAAGACTGTTTACAGAAATCAATATATTATTCAAATGAAGGTAACACATGGTTAACAAGTTAAAGTCTTATCAAATATTCTGTTAAAACAAATCTTCTGGAAGACAGTTACAATCATACAAAAATTGCCTTCCCCCTGAAATTAAATCCTGTATCCATGCCTATGTGAGGAAGCACATATCTCCCAAAAGCATTTGTTTCTATTCGTATTAAACATTTAACTAAAATCTACAGTCCTTTTTTAATTAAACTGATGTCATTGTATTCACAAAACGTAAAATTAGAAAGAAAATGAACTGTGTATTTTAATGGATTATGAGAACTTCTGCTTCAGATATACTGCGTTTACAGGTACATAAATGAGTTATTTCGCTTTATCACTAATACTAACTAAACGGGCAAATATTTTTTTGTATAGAAGTATCTGGTAAAAACGTATTAAAACAAACATTCACTTCATCAGCCTAAGCGACTGAGGAATTTAAAATTTTTTAAAATTGCTTTTTTGCAACGTTCACCCTTGTCCTCCATTTTCAGCTACTACTGCATTTGGTAACGACTTTCTCATAATTTGGTTCACTAAATATATACCTTTACATGCCTGTTTTCTTGTTTTCATGGACACATTCCCTGAAAAGAACATTGCTTTAATATTGAACAGTGTGCTGTAAAACAGAGGATTTCCTTAGTCATATGGCGTTAAAGAAAACGGTACTGAAGAAATAATTTAGGAATTCATAGATTCTACTTATTGGGTAACAAATTATTAAATTTAAACATTTATTTCCTTATAGCATATGTAGTTCATATGTGCACAATATGTGTATCCAATTCTGTATATTGTAGTTTTTAGTACATATTAATTTTTAGGTAGTACTAGAAGCAGCGAAATGCTATTAGTTTTGAAGCCAATTAAGTCATTTTTGTCACATAGTGCCATACCCGTCGATGTCGTATGTATTATTGCAGCAAATTTGTCGTTTTTGTAGCGTTCTCCATTGTTTTTTCCTACACAAATAATATACATACTTAGCTATTTATATTTTCTCATTTAATCTATTTAACCTCAGAATGAAAAATAGTAAGCAGAAATTGTTGCAATCAGAGCTCAGGGATAAGAATCTGTCAGTTGTGTTCTGCATTACAACCAATAAACAAAAAGAAGTAACATTTTTAAGCGCTATACGTTAAATAAATGTAAAAATTAAACAGCAAATTTGATGCTATAATGATGAATAATAAATACATTTACAAAATATTTTTAATATTGAGACCATGCCGCTTACTGAGCAAGAGCTGAAGTCATTTAATGCATAGGTTGTTATAATAGAGAAACCTGCGTTCTTTTGTGGTTAACCAATCCAGATCCTTTATCTTTTCGGAAACGTGATTGTACCTTAGCAGGTCGTAGACGAACCGAACAAAGGAGTTCTGAACACGTTGAAACACCGAATTTGCTCTAAATGACACTGAAATTATTTAAAAAGTTTTGGTTGGTTTTGGGCAATATTTTATGCAATTAACCGTTCCTGCAATAAAGCCCCAAGGGTGGGAAGAAGTACTTATAATACTAGTAAAATTTATAAAGGGAAATATTTAGTAAAAACGTTATAATTATTAGCTAACCTTTATCATTTACCAACAAACTAGCGGACCCAACAGACGTCGTGCATGATATGCAGTATAGATAAATAACCTAGATGGCGACTGCAGCGCCATCTGCCGGGCTGATTTGTGAATCTAACCCATCCAGAGCGCCACCCAAGTGCATACAAAAAAATTCATTGAAATCGGTCCAACCGTTTAAGAGGATATACATAAATAACATAGATACCTACTGTAACGTCATCTGCCGGGCTGATTTGTGAATCTAAACCATCCAGGGCGCCGCCCAAACACATACAAAAAAATTCATTCAAATCGGTCCAACCGTTTAGGAGGATATAGATAAATAACCTAGATACCGAGTGCAGCGCCATCTGCCGGGCCGATTTGTGAATCAAAACCATCCAGGGCGCTACCCAAACGCATACAAAAAAATCATTCAAATCGGTCCAACCGTTTAAGAGGATATAGATAAATAACATAGATACCTATTGCAACGTTATCTGCCGGACTGATGTGTGAATCTAAACCATCCAGGGCGCCACCCAAACGTATACAAAAATAATCATTCAAATCGGTCCAGCCGTTTAGTTGCAGTATAGATAAATAACCTAGATACTGACTGCAGCGCCATCTGCCCGGGAGCTGATTTGTGAATCTAAAGCAAACAAAGGCGCCACCCAAACGCATACAAAAATGCAGTGACATTCACAAGTACGCTAGAATTTTATGTATAAATATAAATTGTATTTATAAATTTTATTAATAAATAAAGCAATAAATAATAAAATTATTAAAATAAACCAAACAACGTATATGAWCAGAAAAAAATGTTTTTCTAATCATAACAAAACCAGTCAACTGCAAGTTTGTGTTATATCACAAAAATGTGAGCCCCCAAAAAATGCCGAGTACCAGATGCCATTCAAAATAAAAATATGTATCAGAAATGTCTCTGCGGTGTTTTTTTTATATACGAGTGCATACCAAAATATTAGTAGTTATAATGAAAATGAGACACCCTATTCTAATATTTTTGTGAAGCGACATAATGCATCAAAATGTGTCAAATTCATAAGCAATCTGATGACTATTTTAAATGAACATCCGTTACTTACAGCAACATGCAAAACCATTACAGAAGCATTTCAAAGCCTAAAATTTGTAATGTCCATAACGTCATTATGTATTTATTTTTTTTTCAGATATCCAAGATATCAAAAATGCTATCAAAGTCAAAAGAAGAAGATAATGAGTATGCGATTACGAGTGAATTTAGCCAAAAACAAAAAATAGAATCGAGAGAATTAGCAGCAGCATTGTCGGCGTCGGTCGTCGCATTTGTGATAGATGGGATTCTACTTTATGGTATCATTAAGGTATTTGTCTGTAAGAATCCTTCTCCCGACTAGCATGTCACATGAAAAAAAAACTTATAATAGAACTTCCTGTCAAATAACCAATGTAAAAATTTAAAACTGATCCATTTTTTTAAGTAGATTTTTTTATAACAATTAAGTCTTCTTTGAGAAAATATAAGTACTGAAATCCACTTTATTCATTTAAGGGTAAAGCGCTTTCACTAACAAATAGCCATCGTCAGGACCAGCACTCTAAATAGCAAAGAATAAGTTAACCTTTTTTTTCACTGCCAGGCTAGACAATTTAAATTCATTACATCACCAAAATTAGAAAATTATAAATGCCTGAATTATATCAAACTGGAATTTGATCTCTATTACAAACAAAACGGGAAAACTCACTGCCCTACGGTAGAATAAAATCAATATTTAAATATTTTTGTAATTACAATTGTCAAGCTCTAAATTATTTATTTGATCTAAATTAACATTACGTTTGTGTTGTTGGCATGTGGTTTGCTTTTTGGTTTGAGGTCAAGTTTGCTAGTTTCTGTATTTTTGACAAAGCCAAAATATTTGTAGAAGTTCCCTTTTCTCTTTATGATTTATGATGCTGGTGCTGGCGATGCCTATTTGTTAGCCAAAACTTCAAGTATAGTTTGTAAAAGAAGACTTAATTAAAATAATAGATGTATTCATAAAAACCCAACCATCGTAATACAAATAAAATGTAACTATTGTAAACCATACGTTATTACACAAATCTCAATCAAAAATATTTCTAAAAAGTGATTTTATTATCAACATGTAATAATCGTAAATTATTAATTACTAATACCTCTTTTTTGTTTCTTTTTAACTTTACAAATTCGTGCAAAACGGGTGATCGCGCTATTATTGCATTTGACCTTACCATGACCTTCGAGGTCATAGTCAAGGTCCTTGACCTGTCATAGCCATATTCGTAAGCAAAATTTTTCGATCTTTCAAAATCCGCAACAAAAAATAAATGTTCCCATTAAAAAAAGACCTTGAAATCAAATACCAGGTCACCAGTTAAAAGCCAGGGGTAATCCTATGGCATTTGTATTTAACGTTTATTCTCAAAACGTATTCCTAGCGAGTTGTTCTAGGGTTGCCACAGTTCTTGTATATTTTTAATCAGAAAAAACTATATTTTAACTGGGTCTAAGCCAACTGTGACGTCTATGACGTTTGGGTAATATGTAAACTCAAAATCGGTACTTATCCACTTCAAAATATATATATATATATATATATATATATATATATATATATATATATATATATATATGTTTTGCTTCAGGCTTCCGCGGGCGTTATATGAAAAACTAGGTTTCCGGGATCTGCTCCGCGTTGTCAAATGTTGATCCTCCACTGGACCGTTGAACTGACGACGTTTCGGCACGGTCTCACGTGCCATCTTCAGGTCTTCTCTGCTGCTGCTGCTGCTGCTGCTGTTCTGCTCCGCGTTACACGGCTACAACTGACATCCGGTGCTGCTGCGGGTGGTATATATACCCGTCGGGTGCCAGGCTTCGTCGCGCTTGGTTGGCTTCCTGCTTGACTMGTTATTGGACGGTTGGTGGTTGTTGTTGTCGTCCGTGTCCTTGTTTTTGTATTGAGGGCTGGCTTCCAGGTAGGTGGTAATCTTTGTGTATCATCTCTTGTATTCAAGCTGTGTGGTCTCCTTTCAATCTCTATGGCTTCTCTGATTATACGTTTGGTTTTGTGTTCGATGCTCGCTATAACTTTGGTGTTATCGAAGTCTATTCGATGCGAAGTACTTCTCACGTGTTCTGCTAACGATGACGATGTTTCCATTTTCCTGACAGCATTTTGGTGTTCCTCGCGTCGTACGTTAATTCTCCTGTTGGTTTGTCCTACGTAGCTGCCTTCACAATCTTTACATGGGATTTCGTAGACTCCTTGTGCTTCTAGTTCGATCTTCGTCTTCGCATTCGGAAGCATCTGGCTTATCTTCCTCGATGTGGTGAACGTGGTTGCAATGTTGTGCTTCTTCAGGACTCTGCTGATTCTCTCTGTAGTTCCCTTGATACGCTCTGGAACATGGTAGACCAGCTATCAGACTTCCGATCACAAACCGATGCCGAGCTAACTACAAGAAAGCAGAAGACGAAGTTCGAAGGACTGAGACGGATCCAGAAGCCAGAGAGAAACATCCAACCACTCGATGCCAAGAAACTAGTGCACAACATATCCAAGTGCCCATTGGACAACGCCACCATAAGTGTCCTAGCCAAGGGATTCAACTACGCTGTTGCCCCTACCCAGTTACCGACGGAGGACATTATCTGTGAAGTAGAAGCCGCGGTCTCTAACGTTCCACCAACATCGGCAGAGACAATACGACAAGATGTAATACGAATCCTAAGAAGCACGAAGCCGCCAAAGAAGAACCTGACCAGAGAAGAATTCCTCGCCCTCAAGAAGATAAGGAGCAACGAAGACATCATCATTCTGCCAGCCGACAAAGGAAACTCAACCGTGGTTATGGACGTGCAGGACTACGAAAGGAAAATCCAGGAGCTACTCGAAGACAAGGCTTATCGCCCAATAGCTACTGACCCAACAACGTATCTAGAGAAGACCACCAAGGCCAAAATCAAAGCCAGCTCGATCAACAAAGAAGAACAACTGAGACTTATACCACGAGAGAAGTCGTCGAAATGCCCGAAGCTGTATGGACTACCCAAGATTCACAAGGAAGGAGCACCACTCAGGCCTATTGTTAGCTCGATAGGCTCACCGCTACAGGAGCTCGCAAAGTATCTAGCGAAACAACTTCAACCTTATGCCGAAGAAGCCGAATCTTACGTGAAGAACGCAAGCCACTTCATCGAGCGTATAAAGGACATAACGCTAGAACCAGGACACATACTAGTTAGCTTCGACGTCGTCTCACTGTTTACCAACGTTCCTGTTGACGAAGCCATTGAGATAATACGGAAGAAACATCAGCCAAGGGAGGACATCGTAGAACTCGCCAAACACTGCCTGAAGAACACCTACTTCAGCTACAAGGACCAAAAATACAAACAAGTCGAGGGAGCACCGATGGGTTCACCGCTATCGCCGATAATATCGAACTTGTTCATGCAAGACCTGGAGGAGAGAGCAATCAGAACAGCACCCTGGAAACCAAGATTATGGTTACGCTACGTGGACGACACCTTCGTTATCTGGAGCCATGGAGAGGAGAAACTCAAGGAATTCATGGACCACCTGAATAGTATCCACAACAGCATAACTTTTACGATGGAGATCGAAAACAATAACCAGCTACCATTCCTGGACGTCCTAATAACCAAGAAGAAGGACAAGTTAGGGTATACAGTGTACCGAAAACCTACACACACGAACCGGTACCTGAACGCTCAATCGCATCATCATCCAGCCCAACTGCAGTCAGTAATCAAGACTCTAGTCACCAGATCGGAACGCTTAACGGATACAGAAAGCAGACCTACAGAAATGAAGAGGACCAAAACAACGCTACAGCAGAACGGATTCACCAGAGATGACATCAAAAAGGCGCTACGACCACGTCGACAGAGGGATCCAGCAGAAGAGGAAACCAAACCTGTAGCCAAAGCTCACCTACCGTATATCAAGGGAACTACAGAGAGAATCAGCAGTCCTGAAGAAGCACAACATTGCAACCACGTTCACCACATCGAGGAAGATAAGCCAGATGCTTCCGAATGCGAAGACGAAGATCGAACTAGAAGCACAAGGAGTCTACGAAATCCCATGTAAAGATTGTGAAGGCAGCTACGTAGGACAAACCAACAGGAGAATTAACGTACGACGCGAGGAACACCAAAATGCTGTCAGGAAAATGGAAACATCGTCATCGTTAGCAGAACACGTGAGAAGTACTTCGCATCGAATAGACTTCGATAACACCAAAGTTATAGCGAGCATCGAACACAAAACCAAACGTATAATCAGAGAAGCCATAGAGATTGAAAGGAGACCACACAGCTTGAATACAAGAGATGATACACAAAGATTACCACCTACCTGGAAGCCAGCCCTCAATACAAAAACAAGGACACGGACGACAACAACAACCACCAACCGTCCAATAACCAGTCAAGCAGGAAGCCAACCAAGCGCGACGAAGCCTGGCACCCGACGGGTATATATACCACCCGCAGCAGCACCGGATGTCAGTTGTAGCCGTGTAACGCGGAGCAGAACAGCAGCAGCAGCAGCAGCAGCAGCAGAGAAGACCTGAAGATGGCACGTGAGACCGTGCCGAAACGTCGTCAGTTCAACGGTCCAGTGGAGGATCAACATTTGACAACGCGGAGCAGATCCCGGAAACCTAGTTTTTCATATATATATATATATATATATATATATATATATATATATATATATATATATATATATATATATATATATATAACTTTGAATATGTATAACGGTCGCAACTTGTTGAATGTTCAAGCTCCAGAAGTAGGGGGTATTCGACCTTTTGATTATATAAAATTAAGCGAACTCTTTTTTCATTGCCAAGCTTTCGTCTTTATTTAAGACATCATCAGGGCTTCTACAATAAATTTACAATGGAGTAAGCATATCATAATACTAGGTTTTACATAAATCTTACCGAAAGTGAGATTAATTTAAAAATATTTTATGTTGTGAGTTATTTTCCTTCAATGTACCATGTAATTTCTTCGTGTTCTTGCTTCTAGTAGTTTAAATTAATAAGAAATAGATAATTGATCGTACAATATTCAAATACAGCTTAAAATTATACGATTAAATTCAACACAACAGGAAATATAGACAGTGTCAATATGTCGGCGTCAAAAATCACAGCCTTCCATCACAGCAACATTTTCTAGTTTTTATATAGTTAATTATTCAAAATCCCTTCCGAAAGTAAGTATGTATATATATTACTAAGATTTTGGGTGTCTGACTTTTTATTAATAGTATTTGTATGTTTGTTAATTTGATACATTTCCAAAATTAATCTTTTTTTTGTAATTTTTTCTTTTTCCAAAATTTTAATTTAATTTAATTTAATTTCTCTAGCGGAACATGCAATTCAAAATCAACATTCGATCAACTGGCAAGAAATTAAAATTTTGGAAAAAGAAAAAATTACAAAAAAAAGATTAATTTTGGAAATGTATCAAATTAACAAACATACAAATACTATTAATAAAAAGTCAGACACCCAAAATCTTAGTAATATATATACATACTTACTTTCGGAAGGGATTTTGAATAATTAACTATATAAAAACTAGAAAATGTTGCTGTGATGGAAGGCTGTGATTTTTGACGCCGACATATTGACACTGTCTATATTTCCTGTTGTGTTGAATTTAATCGTATAATTTTAAGCTGTATTTGAATATTGTACGATCAATTATCTATTTCTTATTAATTTAAACTACTAGAAGCAAGAACACGAAGAAATTACATGGTACATTGAAGGAAAATAACTCACAACATAAAATATTTTTAAATTAATCTCACTTTCGGTAAGATTTATGTAAAACCTAGTATTATGATATGCTTACTCCATTGTAAATTTATTGTAGAAGCCCTGATGATGTCTTAAATAAAGACGAAAGCTTGGCAATGAAAAAAGAGTTCGCTTAATTTTATATAATCAAAAGGTCGAATACCCCCTACTTCTGGAGCTTATATATATATATATATATATATATATATATATAATTTTTCGGGATTGCAGGACTGGGACTAAAATGTCAATAATTGTAATATATGAATGTGTTTTGTTTTGAAAAAGCTGACAAAATAAATCAGCGAAACTTGTCGACAAAAAGGAAATGTGACTCGTCTTTTTTGGTCTCAGTCCTCCAATCCCGATAAAATTGATTAAAACACACAACAGGACGAATAATAAGCTATAATAAAAAATATATAGGTATGCACGTTTGGTGGATTTGGTCTCAAAAATATATATCAAAAGTGGTAAAACCTTTTTTCTATCTACAACATTGTACGAGTTATAGCGATTAAAAGAAATGTGATGTTTATGAGAAATCGATTATATCTCAAAAGCAATAAAAGATAGAAAAGTTTGACAGACTTCATAGAAACACAGTAATGTGTGGCAATATACTAACCTGCAAAACCGTGGAATTCAAAACACCCTGTACAACACCTTATCAGTAAGTAATGTTGTCTCTTCTCAGCTCGATTATATCTCAAAAGCAATAAAAGATAGATAGAAAAGATTGATAGACTGCATGAAGCACAGTAATGTGTGGTTACCGAAATAACCTGCAAAACCGTGGAATTCAAAACACCCTGTACAACTTATCAGTAGGTAATGTTGTCTCTTCTCAGCTCTGCCTATAAAATATGCCTGTACTCTGCATAGACCTTACTTTTACAGCCGCACTGTAGCATGATATAAAAAATACAAGATATGCAAGATATTCGACGATATTGTCCATCAGAAGCATGACGTCACACGGAGAGTAGAATTCGAATTCAAAGCGGAAACACCATTAGAACGTTACAATAAAGGATTGTGTAAAATTTAAAAATGTTTAATATTTTCGAAACAGGCAGATTGCTCAATCAAGCAATCAGCTTATTTCTAAGCAATTTGGTTGCTTTAAAATGTTTTACAATGAATTTGAAACGTCTGAAGGCATTGAGCATTAAATGATCTGTATTTCCAGAAGTTCATGGTTTTAATATTTTTAAAGTGTATTTTATCAACCTACTACCAAAACTCTAATCATAGGGTTATTATAGCAAAAAGTTTCGGATTGTGTGACAGCACAAGATGCAGAATGATACCAGACATGTGTGTAAGTGAGTAGGCATATACGTGTAAAAGCAAAACCTTTTGGAATTAAATAAACTACTTTTCTACAAACTAGTTATTCCTTATTGTTATCATTATTTTGTCTATAGCGCATGTAGGATTTCTATACAAAATGTTTCTTACTTATTGTATTAATTGCTCAATAGATATTATAATATTTGTTTAGAAAAGGTTATTAAACACGGAAACGATACAATATTTAAGTAGTACCTAAAAAGTTTGATCTGGCGACAATGTCACATATTACTGTTATTACCTGGCATGAGTGAATTCTATCTTTGTTTGTACTTAGTGCCATAAATATAAGTATACGCTTATAATGATAATACAATTTAAAAAATGCTCTTTTTGTACAGTTTGACTTTGCGTAACACAAATTTCTGTATTGTAAGTAATAGAGCATTATGGATCAATTTCGCCGTAGTGGCTCACCCTGTATATGAATTTCAACCGAATTAAATAAAAGACAATAAAACAGTGTAGTGCAAACACGTTTATTTTATATGTACATTGCTGTATACTTCCCATTACATTGTAACCCTTAATTAACATTTTCAGGCGAGTCGAGTATGCATTTTACCATGGCTTGTAATACATGGAATAGGATATGTCATAGGTTCCCTAATCGTTGCCATTATTGTTGTACTCACCCCATTCTTCTTGGCAGGAGTGGTGCTTTTAGGTATGTGATTTATTCATACCTAATCCCTACTATTCAACTAAAGCATATTGTAGTTTTAGCACCTGTGTTCTACTCTTGGTACTTCGTTTGGATATATTACCGCTCGCTGGATGCTAAAGACGCTAATTCTACGACAGCAGCTCTAAAATCTGAAACGCTTGCTATTGATCTGCAGGATATGTAAAATTTTTGGCAAGTGCCCAAAAACAATAAGCAGAAGATTCGTATTAATGTCGTGAAACCACTCCTAAGGATCGCACCGAATTATAAATGTGACAAGCCTATGAATGTCAACCATTTATCAATGTTACTACATCTTCTTACCCTCCACCACTTTTATCCTAATAATATATATGAAAATGTGCAATTTTAACAAGTGTTATTTGTCCGTAGTGCGGGTTCCCGATCAACATACGTTAATTTCTCTTAAGAGCGTGGAACAAACGAAAATAATCTACCTGTCAACCAAGTTAAGCCTAAAAAAATTTTTTCTTTAAATCTTTTTTCGGTTAATTAGAATACACCTTGTGTTAAGCTGTGTAAGGTAACTCTGATTAATGGTAACCCATCAGTTCACTTTATCATATGCCTATGACTACGCTTGTAACAAAATAAGTATACCTGCCTTTCACAATGCCTCATTTTTTAAAAACAAAGTTCCATCCAATGTTGTTTAAATCGTTATATAATTAGTTTTCTTCGACAATTCAATCTCGTTTACGTGGATTAATTAACAAGTCCACAGAAGTGGATTAGTTTTCAGTTGCATTATTAAAATTCAAACGTTATTTAAATAAATTTCGAATACAGTTGTAGAATATAGACGGGAAATTGCTTATGTTTATCAGGACACCCCGCACAAAAACGAAAAGCTAAATCTGGAACATGTCTGTTAAACACAACATAAAGGTGGAAGTCTACGTACCATCTAGGCATATTGCTGTGTTGAAATTAATTTACAACGCACACTAAACTGTGGCGACAATAAATACAGATACATATATATTTTTTGTAATTCTTATTAGTAGTATGTTTGAGAGAAGTACTTTACCAGAATATAATTAAATTTGTTATTATCTTATACATATGCGCTTGCTTAGTTGGAATTAGCAGACAAATAAATAGAATAGCGAATTTGTGTGTTTTTGTATTAACAATATTTTCAGCCATACG
This sequence comes from Rhyzopertha dominica, assembly GCA_025024175.1. NCBI lineage: Eukaryota > Metazoa > Arthropoda > Insecta > Coleoptera > Bostrichidae > Rhyzopertha > Rhyzopertha dominica. Next base: position 26,418,713 of record QCXZ01000041.1, read on the forward strand.
TAACAGTACTATCTCGAGAAAGCGCAAGGTGTGTGAAGTTGTACCCCTAATTTTTATTTTTCTAACTTCTTTTAGATCATTGTCCATCGTTTGTCTAACAGATAATTAATTTGTTCACCCGTTAAATAAAAATTTAAGTGCAATGGTGTTGAAATCGGTTAATTTTATGCTGTATGCATTAAGCATTCGAATACCTAAATTCTAAATCTACTGATTAACTCATGAACTTCGGAAAACGTTTTATAATTTAAAAAATATAAATTAAAATCTAAAATTCTTCAGCGCTCTAATGAGTTGTAGAAGTTGAAACACACATACATACATTGGCATGCACCTGCATACTTCAATTTGACAGCAGGCCACCACGCCACTTTTTGCAAGCGGGCAAGAACCGACTTACATTAAAATGCATGTCTATGCTGTGCTGTCTGCACCGCAACCAACTGCAGATAGATCTATTTCGCTATCATTATAGCTCATCAGGCAGCTAGGTGGCTTTGCCATCATATCAGTGTAATGCTGACAGATAGCATTGCCATCTAAATTCTTACTTACATGTAGGCAAAACCAGTTCTATGCCGTGCTGTCAGCACTATACCTAAACTGCACTGATGAGCTATAATGATAGCAAAATTTATTTATACAGGGCTTTAGTCCATGTCTCTCACTGTGTGATGTAGATAGGGATAAAAAGATTCCGCATTAAGATCTATTATCTGCACTCAAAAAAAGGACATGTACTTGGTAGCGATAAAAATCTATCTATACTTACTGGTGTCGATTATTTTTGTATGTACGATTAAAAGACCGATAATGACACAGTGTAACGTTGTCAGTAGTTAAACTTATTGAAGTTGAGAAATTGCTGATACCCATGCATATTTAATTAAAGAGAAGTTCACTTTTGAAGCATTTCCTACTAGCAATAAATTTTAAGGTTTTCCTGTCAGGCAACTTCTTAAAGTTTTCTAGCCGTCCGAGCTTTCGAAAATGGCATTTCAACAAAAAGTGGGGTAACATGAATTTTCATAACAATGGTGCGTTCATCAAATCTAATAGAAATAACAAATACATTTTCTCAGGTAATAAGAACGGACTACAAGTCAGGCTAAAAAACATTTAATAAATTGCGAAAAAATTATTTTCTCACATTTAAATCCAGTTCAACATCAAATCCCGTCACACCAGGTGATGCAGCTGGTGTATTTTAACTTATCTTCTTTCATCAGTTTTACGGTAACTGTAAATGTTATAGATACATTAAGATGGCAGCTTATTTTCTCTTTCATTCAAACCGTGCATCTTCACAGGTAGTTAATTTATTTGGAAACATTTCAAAAGAATTGGTTATCGTTGGTCATGAATAGAATCACATTTTATTTGTCCTAAAATTGTATCAAATAATAGAAGGAGGCCTGTTTGTAGAGATGGTTAACTTAATTTTAGATAACAATTTTTTCATATATATATAAAATACTGTAAATGTGATTTATTGCGGGTTTAGATCAATAAGCTGGTTATTTTATAGTCTCTTTATTTGCTAGCCAAGCTTTCTGAACCGTTTGGTTCCTTCTTCAGGGCTTCTAAAATACAATATAACAATACAAACATGAAGCAAAATATTAAATTATAAAACTCATCAAATGCTATATCGTTAATAAAACTGCCCACAATTAACAATTGTAATATAAAAATTGATATGGTATATAATAAACGTATAAATATAAATAAAAATGTGCAATTATATACCAGGCTATCATAAAATTATTTTTGACATAAATATTTAAAAAAAAGGAAAACGTATCTTGATACTTTATAATTTAGAACTGCATGAGATGCATTCAAAATGGTATAATACATTAATCAATGGTTTCAAAAGGACTATCTGTTCGGGTACGTTAACAGATACGTATAAATTGCACTTAAATTTTGAGTATCACATTTTATATTTATTGGTTCTTTTTGTTTATTAATATTTATCATTTCATTTATTAGCCTTTTTTATAAACTGATTCTATTGCTAAAATTATAATTCTTAATTGTGGGCAGTTTTATTAACATTCTCTCATTTGGTGAGTTTTATAATTTTATATTTTGCTTCATGTTTGTATTGTTATATTGTATTTTAGAAGCCCTGAAGAAGGAACCAAACGGTTCCGAAAGCTTGGCTAGCAAATAAAGAGATTATAAAATAACCAGCTTATTGATCCAAACCCACAATAAATCACATTTATCACTAAAGGATCGTGAATTAGAAACATATATATTAATATACTGAAAGATAATTAKTTATCGCCTGAATTCATTAAATGAACATACGGGATATTTTCTTGGGATTTGCAGGCATAAGATGAAATGAAAAAGTATTGGCCTTGACCGAGTTCAAATCTCGGTCAAGGCCAATACTTTTTCATTTCATCTTATGCCTGCAAATCCCAAGAAAATATCACATATGTTTATGTTGTCAATACATTTTATAAAGAAATATGTTGACGATCTAATATTGATATTACCTTCAACAGGTATTGAAGAAATTTTACTAAAATTTAATTCGTATGATACCCACATTAATTTTAGAGTTGAGACAGAGTTTGAAGGTGGAGTTTAATTTCTAGACACTAGAGTTTTGAGGAGAGATTGGTATAGAAAACCTACGACTTCGGGAAAATACATTAATTTTCATTCAGATCATTCTTTAAAAATTAGACTTAATTTTGTTAGACAAATGAAACTTAGAATATTACGGATTTGTCATCTCAGTTTTGTTGCAAAAAATCTTGAAACTTTTAAAATTACTGCTCCTTCAAAATTCTTATTCATCCGTTTTAGTATCAAGTTATTATACTCCACTGCAGATTCTCGACTTCAAGCTGTTCAGGATCAGAGTAATTTTAATGAAAGTTTAACTGATGTTCCACGTTATGGATCATTACTTAATATAACTGGTCTTTCTAGCAATATTATTAACACGTTTAGAAAAGAAAATATTTAAAAATTTCTCTTCGGAGCTTTAAAAATGGTTTTTCTTTATCTAGTAAATTAAAAACAAAAACATCAGTTCATTTTAATTCTAATGTTATTTACTGTATGAGTTGTAAAGATTCTGATAATGTGTATGTGGGGCAGATTTCACAATGGGTGCAAAATAGTTTTTTTTTAAATTATTTATGACTGTCATCTTGGGACAATTAGCCAGCACATTAGTTTTTATTAGTATTTATTGAAAATTGCATTATATACATGTATATAGGGACATATACACAGACACCCATGTCCTAGGCGGGATTCGAACACGCAGCCTCTGTGGACATGGGCAAAATAGGTTATCTTTGCACAAAAGTGATATTAGAAACAGAACAGACAGATGTGCATTAACTTTGCATTCTTTTCAAAATTCACATCAAATCAATTGGTAAGATGTTAAAATTCTTGGTATGGAATCTAATTTAATTAAAAGATTCGTTTTAGAAATGTACCACATACACAAGATCAATAATACCATTAATAAAAATAACTGATACCCAAAGTTTAAGTAATATATATACATATTTATTATCGAATGAAATTAAATTACAACATTTAGGGGTATAGTTTTGTATCGACTTTGGATTTAACGTTTTTATTATTGTCAAAATTATGTAGGCTTGGTTCATTTACACCTATTGTTTTGACACCTGACAAATTTTGGATTATTTTCTTATATTAACATTAAATTTTAACAGTGTACTGGAAAATTTATACAATTTAACAAGTTGAAGCATTTTGGTTGTTGGACACATGGTGTCTTATTTAATTAAGTTTGTTGTTCTATTTATTCTCAATTTCTGTAAGTTTTCCACATTTGTAGTTATTAGTTATTATGTATGCTGTAACTTGTAGAAACCCTGACGACGTTTTCCAATAAAAGTCGAAAGCTTGGCTAATGAAAACAGAGTCCACGTAATTTATTTTCGTAAGGTCGAGCCCCCAAATTATATAGCTCAATATATAAAAAAAGAATATCTTTAAAACCAATAAGTACCGATACGAATATTTTTATCAACACCTACTCAGTATTCGGTTAAAAAGTATCAATACCAAATACTAGTAACTACTGGTTTTTATTGCTATCGTTTTGTCCCTATATGTAAATCATTCACTCGACCGTACGGCATGGTTCCAGTATAATATAAACGCATTGCACCTGATCATCTTGTGCTACGATACTACGACATGAACTTAGTTGATAGAATAAAAAAAGAAATAATAATTATACTTAATTTTAATTGTATTCCTTAGAACAACCACTATAAGATACATACTATATTCTTTAATATTCCAACAGGTACAGTATTTGCTTGAAGAAAGGGTCGCAAGGTCATGCCCCAATAATACACTTCTAATACGTAACCTTCTAAACGTTTTGGATGTTGCGTGAGCAGTTCTGTGCCTTCCATCCTCCGTAATCGATGTGCGTTCGGAAAAGCTCGGAAAATGTAGTCACATGGCAACCAGCGTCAGAGAGATCATAAAGACAGTTGCATCTTTAGTGCTGTTTAACACACGGATATAAAATATAGAATATTTACAATTGATTCAGTATAAATAGTTCAGAGTGGACATGTTTCTTAAGAAATACTGTTGCTTTGATCCCAAGACTGAAGCATTAATAGTAGCAATTTTTCATGTGGTAAGTATTATGTCATAAACAATCCCCTGCAAGCTGTTTACGTATCTTTAATAAATTCCTAAAGCTTTTAACACGTATTTAGCACAAAAATGAGCGAATCGTATAAAGTGAAAAATAAAAGAACGAAATGTCCGGTACAATACGAAAAAGCAGACTACACTAATACAATGCTTTTCTGCTACAGGAACAACATGAACGTTGAATGTTGTAATCAGAAAAGTCCGTATAATGATAGAGCACAAAACATTTGTAAATTACAATAACTATATGTATATGCAACCCCATTAACTATGTTTTTTGCACCAAATAGTAAAATCATTTGAAAATTAAAATCCCACAGACAAAACTTATATTCACCTTATATTCTATGCAAAGCTGAGGTAACAAGCCCTTTGCTACATTATTGCTACTAATATTTGAGGTACAGATACTTCTATATGACATCCTTAGCATTTACAAATAAAACATATATGTTGTTAAATTATTTTGTGCATCCTTATTTTTCTTAATATAGAAGAACGAATGCACTGGCGATTTGACAATATTTAAATGTATGGTATAAAAGATAAAAAGTATAAAAGACTTGGGAGTGTTTTGCCACCATCATTGCTATTAGCTGCAAACCTAGCTGAATTGTAAAAAAAATGTAAGTTGAGATCACCTATTAACTTTTGGTACTAAAGAAATTGGTTATCTTTACTACCCTCTGTTGCTGTAAATGTGTCATTCAAAATAAATTTAAGCACTATAGTTAATATATGCTTAGCATAAGCTAAATTTATATCCTTTTTGGCAATATCAAGCTTATTTTGTTTACCTATCATTGTACATTTCTGGGATCACATTGATTTAGAATGCGTTTTCTAAAATTCGATTTAAAATATTTAACTAAATACACTCAAGTTGGATTTCAATAAAAAAGATGTAATTTTAGATATATTTATCGATATTGAAATTAAATGTACAGTTATTACAATTATTTTGCACAAATTGGAAATACATGCCTTTTCGATTTCGGCTCAGTTGTATTTTTGTTTAGAGTAAAATAAGCTACATGGGACCGTGAAGTAGAAGCTACAGTAGAAGATGATTGTTCAGCGCATGATACAGAAAAGTTAAAGATGATGTGTTGCCATTATCATGAAAAACCTCTTCTGCATACTAGCATACTATGTATTTTGCAGGAAATATTCGACGTAGCTTTCGGCGAAACGAATAACCTATATAATTTGTAGGACTTTGTAGTTTTAAGTACTCGGCTATCTTCAACTACCCGTTTCTTTCCTCTTCCTTTCCCTATTACATGATTGTAGCATCTGCCATTACCACAATTTAAATGCATGCGAAAATTTTCCATTTCTTGACCAAAAGTTGATATGCTGCTTGCAGTAAATTTCAAAATAATAGATATTCATATTCATCTTGTTTGTAACAGTTAACATCCGCTCAATATTTTTTCCTATAAAAGTTTAAAGCAATAAATATTAATAGTCAATATGCTGAATTTTCATATTATATAATTAACTCTTTCCTTCTGCATAATACTTCCAATGTTCTTAATATAACTGTTATGAACTTAAATACAAAATGATATTCAGCACCTGCTCATAAGCAGGTGCTTATTAAGTACCGTCACTAAATCACTCAATTTTGCCTTATCAATTAAGTGTTTCTTATCAGGTGCTTCAATTAGGAATCGGGACATGTCTTTCTTCGTAAATGTACTGGCCTTTTGTATTTATAAGCAACATTCTTCCGTTTGAGGTAATGTTGAAAATATGAGAATATCGAACGCGAGTCATGAACAAAAATTGTACTTTATATATTATAACACTAAACACTCTGTTCATAAACTTCCTTGGGGGATTTTAAATTTTCATTCCTTTGAGCAAAGCATGCCACCATAGCTTTCTCGCTAATATGTTGGTTTTACACCACTCCTTGAAAATCTTGTATTTTCTTATCGCTCGCTTGATTTTTCAGCACTTAGTGTGGTACTTTCATCACTTCATGCTTCTTCTAAAACTGCATCTAAGTACAAGTCGCTCATTTTACATATTTCTTTCAAATTCTCTCAAATGCAACAATGCGTCGTAGTATTTGGGAACTGCTAATAATTATTAATAAATAAAAACATGGCTATCGGTTCTTAAATGAGAATGGGGAAATTGCGCGAATCTTATACAATGCTAAATAGTTATTTATATATCTGTTACAGTCTATAAATACCAAATAAAATTACCCTATGCAAAGAAAATAATTAATAATTAAAATATTTACAAAATGAATTATCTGAAAAATGTAAATCATGTCATTGACTGTGATGGGACATACTATTACCTACCCATTCCTCAACTACCAACTGGCCGCTAATATTGTTGTTTATGTTTGTTTTCGAGCTAAGCATTTGTGCCTTGTGTTTGGTAGCAGTTTTTTATGTTCTATGTTTAATCTCGCATTTGCCAGATCAGTAATTACGCAAGTGGTGCACGTTATTGATGCGCACTCCTTCATGATGGAGCAGAGCTTTGTGAAAGAATAATCCTGGTTAGGTGTCCCATACGTTGTATTCCTGTGCATTACCACAGCAAAATATATGTAATCCTTGATTGTACTCTTGAACTGATTTCCACTCATTTTGCTTAAAAACTGAAGCTATTGACATTTGTCAGTGACTGATAACAAGAAACGCGCGAATATATTATAATAATTATATGGCTAGCAATGGGACTATCCGCATATAATACATATGCATCGTGCACGTAACGTCCCGGTACATGTCGTCAGAGCCTGTTTTAGAGGCGTTGCTTTAATTCAAATTACTAGTTCATATTTTGAACTTACTTGAGGACTGATTTAATTTTTTTCCTACATATACCTACAAATTTGAAGCTCTTTGGAGCTAGCATGTTTCTGAAAATTGTTCAACTTCTCTAATATCAACTTCGACGCAAAAATTGGATAAAATTCTGTAAGATATATTACCTAAGCGAATTATATATGTAATGATAATAACATATAATATCTAAATACCGTTCGTTGTGGACAGATTCAGCTAAAAAAAACGCGTACACATTAAGTGAAGTTTTAAACCTGCACGTATTGCAGAAATAATTTCTGATAGTTGTTATATATTAAAAGACTATCAGGCATGATCTGAAAGACACAATAAATAAAAAAATAGATAAAAAACACCACTAAAGCGTAAAATCCGAATAAATAAATAAATATTTTCCGCTATTCCGTTTGGTAGCGAAAACATCATTGTTCATTAATTTCTTAAAAGTCTGTTATACATTTGTTGCATGCTCCTTAAACATAAACTGTACTTATAAATCTGTTTAAACTATAATAATTTAAAAAAGTAACTAATATTTGTTACTGATTAAAATGATCAGTAATTCTACAGAATGAGGCTTAAATCCTTCGATTTGGTACATGCAAATAAAATTTAATATTATKCGCAGTATAWTGGCTACTATGGAATAATATACCTATTGCTTACAAATTAATCAGAAGATGCCGAAAAGTATTAAGTGCAGAAAAGGTAAAAGTCGAGTTGAATGTACATTAATGACTAACGGAAAAGGACTGGCATACTTTCTTGTTCAATTTGCAAGGAAACTTACTATTGAGTTGTTTCCTATAAAAAAAACTTATTAAAACAGGAAACAGTATGCTGCACAATCACAGCCTTATACCTTGTGCAATGCAATGAATTTTACAGCGAACCTATGCTATTAGTAGAAAAATAGATGGCAATGCCATCTGTCAGCAATAAACTGACACGATGACACAGCCACCTAGCTGCCTTAAGGGGTACCACTTCCTAAAGTGACCTGTAAMCTGACAAGTTGGCATGCACCTACATCCATCAACCTGACAGCAGGCCCCCACGGCACTTTTTGCTAACGGGCAAGAATCAACATACATAAAAATGCATGTCTATGCTATGTTGAAAGTGAAGCTACACTGATGAGCTGTAATGATAGCGAAATAGATCTATCTGTAGTTAGTTACGGTGCAGACAACATAGCATAGACAAGCATTTTTTTTAATCTATGCTACGAGTATGTAATTAGATATTTAGCATAAAACGAAGTTTTGCTGGAACTAGAAATATTGATTTTTGTGTAGTGTATAATATTCATAACGAGGTACTAAACAACTTTCATTATAAACTAAAATAACATCTTAAGGCGCTCTCCATTTTCTGATACAAAAAAAAACACCCATGAGGCCTTTGAATAAAATCATTAGGAAAGTGTTGATACTTAAACAAGGCGTTTTCATTGACAAACTTGTTCCGTGTTTGACAGAATTGTTCCTGTTTTTGAATAATTAGAGTACTAATACTATTCATTATGAATGACCTTATATGTATCTTCAAACTTTATAGAGATGTACGACTAAGTAGGCGTTTCTGATTTGTTCTTTGTTATAGGTGGCAGCTGCATTATCAACATTTGGTCACACCATCTACCTGATTGATCTAGACTCCGTAGTAGACGATAAGGATAAAAATACGGAAAGATACAGAGCCTACGAAGCCCTTTTCACATCACTCGTGGCACTAGTTATCAATGGACTCCTTACATATGGAGTTGTCAAAGTAAGGGTATATTTAGAAAATACTCAATCAGTATAACTCAATACTCCATTGCTGGAGTACTGTTCAAACAAAACTTTTATTATTATTAAAATAATTCGCAATAAAGAAAATTTGTTAATAAAATGCATCATATTGAAACATTTGAATGCTTATCAAAAATATAAGCTTATTTTGTGAATTTATAATGGTTCCAATTTCATACTAGATATGAGTTGAAACAAATATATTACTCCAGAATTAGTACGCACTATTTCTACTTTCTTACAGTCAGTTTTTGCTATAGCATAGGTTTTGTAACAGAAGCTATATTGTACATTACTACATATTGCAGAGGATTTATCGGCGCAAAATCGATATAGTACGACAAATGAAAGCAAAAAAAACCTTTGCTGTTACAAACGATAAGCTACTTTTCAAGCTTCTGTTTATTTTACAATTAAAAAATATAATATTTTTCACTTCATCATGAATTAAAATGTTATACCTGCTCATAGCATCGTAATTCTTGTAGTACAGGAAACAATGGACTAAGAAGTCTAATGTTTAATGAAATAATTTTCCCGACAATATATGTAAGGCCTTAGTGATTTTTATGTATAATATCTTTTTCTAATGTTCTGAGGCCTTTTTTAATAGCAATTGGAGATAGTGAAATATATGATAAGTAAGTATAGTTTTAAAATGTTAAATTTTATGGGGCCTAAAATAAACAAAAAAGTCAGCCCTCAGAGCTTTTGCTACGGATTTCTCCTCTTATTCAAGACCATTATTTCCAACTAATATGTCCGCGAATGCTTTCTTTCCTATGATTCTTGTTACCAGGCAGCTTTAAGCAACAACTCTCTAGGAAGATTATAGACAATGATCACGCTACAAAGATGTGTCTGTAGCAGCTTTTTCTGATACTTCAATACAATAAAGTGTTGCCACATTTTATTTCAAGGTAAACAGCATTTTTTACAGAGAAATTTAATATAAAATAATGTGCTGACACTAGAAAACCTTAAAGTTTTGGAATATAACACGGCTCCATTGATACACTGGATCGCTGTTGTCAAAATGCTTGCTTTCATTCAGCCCGTTTCAACTTCAAACTGCATTAACTTTTTTCTCCGGACGTCACTGACGTGAATTTTGTAAAAGGCTCGATCCTTTTTGATAAAACTACTCGTAAATACTTAATATCCTTACAATGAAGTATATTAAAGTTTCATAAAACTTTTCCTTTTCCGGGTAGGCAAGCGTTTAGGAATCGAGTCATAGTAACAGACGTCTGACAGTCGTACGACGGTGGTTTAATCTTGCTTTTTTTCACCATGATCAAGCATTTCTCCAATTGCTATTTCAGGCTCATCTACTACTTTCTTTGATCATACTCCTATTTACTTTAATCACATCTAGGTGTTTGGGTTTTTAGTTGCTATTGTACAGCAATTATTGTTATTTAATTCTCAATTTGTTCTTGGTTTGTTCTCAGTCCTTCTTATCAAAATTTTGCTTTTGCTGGACCTGTCCTCAATCTTTTGTCCTGTTTCATGACTTCCTTGGTTGTTTTAAGTTCGGTGTTCATTACTTAGTGGTTGGATTCCATGTCGTCTTTAAGATCGTTAGTTTATCCTTTCCAGCCTTCGTAAATTGCATTAGATGCTGCAACTTTACATCCATGTTGATAGATAGACTTCGCGTTGCTGGCATGTATTGAAATGTCCTCCTAACTTGCTGGACTTGACACCCTTCAAATCGAAACGCTTATCGGCCACAAATTTCTCCAGAAATTCACAATTCACTTCTTGACAAAAAAATTGTTACGTGCATGGGTTGGAAAAATGGAGATTCTGGCCAAACTTTACTCTTACGTTAAGTAGGTACTGGCATCCACTAATTCTAATACTATTAATTTAATTTACCACTATACAGTCTCTTAAAAACAGTTAGATACCTTTGTACGCCTGATCTTCACTTGACCCTTTTCAAATTATAAACAAAAACTATATGAAAACTCGTATCCGTCACAACCGTTATGTCATCTGTCAGCAATGAACTGACACGATGACGAAGCCACCTAGCAACCTAGCTGCCTTAGTAGGTACTACTTCCTAAAGGAAGTGACCTATAATCTGACAAGTTAGCACGCACTTGCTTGCATCAACCCGACAGCAGTGATTCGTTCCCAAAACTTCGCAGCAATAAAAAAAAATCTGCAAACGCTCTTTCCGAAGTTTTTTTGGATAATGGTATGCATCAAATAATCAGACGCTTGCGAAAACTACGTTAAAACCTGTAAAGCACGTATTACTTACATATTTGACTACAAATTCTTTTGACAACTTACGCGTTTAAAGACGCTGATACAAGGTAAAATAACTGGTTCAGCACGTAATGTGATTTAGTATATTTTAGTGGAATAAACGAAGACAACCTTCGCACGAGCGTGATCAGCTCTGCTATACGGCTCGTGCTTTTAGAGCTAAAGTACTCGTAAAAGCCTAGGAAATCAGCATCCCATATATTGATACTTAATGGAATTATTGTCACGTAATTAAAACGGAATGAAAAAAAAATTAACAATGTATAATTTTTTGCTATTGAAAAAATTTAAGTAAAATTACAGTTCTTGTAATATTCAGTTTTATAAACATTGCAGGAGAAAAGGTTCTACTTATTACCCTGGTTAGCATTTCATGGTATGGGATATGCAGTTTTACCAATCATACTATTTGTGATGGTCTTCTGGATGCCATGGATGATTATAGCCCTAATATTTTCAAGTAAGTGTCAATGTACTAAATAAGCTTTTCCACGACCATTACAATAATTTCAGTTCCTTTGCTTCATTCCTGGTATTGCGTCTACCGATATTATAGAACACTGGATCCTTATCAAACCACAGATCCGATAAGCAGTTTTCAAGAACAACAACCCTTCTCCAGCACAGCCAAGGACATTCCTGTGTACATTGACGTAACTAAAGGACCGAACGAGTTTTAAGATATAAGCTTAAAACCACCCTAGACACCTAGGTCGCATATTGTCCGAAACAATCTGCATCTGATGATAAAAGCCAGATAGATGCCTTTGTAGTACGTCAAGAACTGAATTGAAATTAAGATAAAAGAACATCACGGAACCCGGAGGAACAGACAGCCATTACGTAGACGGTTTAAACTTTAAGCGATATAGGTATTTTTCTGTCAATTTATTAAGACAGAAAAAACATTAGTGTATGTAGACATACATTGTAGACCATACTGAGTATTGCTACATATCAATTGAAATTCCTTTTATTAAGGAAGCTAATAAACAGTGTTCATGATTATTTGCCAATTGTGCTCACTATGCTTATGCAACTAAAATTCGGAAGCTCTTCACTTTTAATAATAATGGGGTATCTGACAACAACTTTGAATTATTAGAAATTTGCACAACTTATCCTTTTTATATACATCTACAAAACATGGTATTTCTTCATTTATTTAAAAGTGAGTTTTCGAATCAGCCTACAAAAGCTTTTGAGCTAAACGCTATTGTTTAATAAAAACACATACTGTCTACTGATCAAATAAGAAATAACTTGATCTTTAAACGAACATACCGAATGCTGCTGAGGTTATAGCAAGCACTGCAGACAGTTTGAGTAGAATAACAGGTTCGATAACCTGTTATTATAAGTATGTATTAAGTAAATAAGAAAATTTATGCAGATTCCGCATTTTCGAAATTACCTATCTGCTCACAACATTCGTGTGCAAATTTAAATTTGCCATCTTTATCCCACGTCTATTCCATTTGTCATTTGTTCCGTGTTTGTGTCCAAAGCGCGGCGGTAAGCAGCAACTTAAGTTATCACATTGTGTGCTGTTTGAAGTTTTTATTGGAAACACATCTGCTGTGCGCGCAAAGCATGTATAACGTACGAGTATACCTAAACAAATACAGCTACGAATATATGACCAGAAAACCTGCATAACGTTAGAAAGTTTGTATGTAACTGCAGAAGTTCCCAAACACTGCACACGTCCTTTTTAAGTCCTCTGATGTTTTCATTAACAAATTTGGAAATTTTAGTGTGACAGGCACTAAAAGTCGACCAGTTCTGAAAAAATATCCCAACAAATTCATATTTTAGTTTCCGCTTGTAACTTGTGCCGAAGTGTTTCAAAGAAACAGGGAACCCTGACATTATTAAAGTTTCCCATTTGCTCATTTGGAAATTATTAGGGAATCATTTTTAAGAGACGGTGGTTATTGTCATCTGAGTAATATATGGTGAGTTACATTTAACAACAGGGCTGATCAAATACCACTTAGGTATGTAATCAAGGCCTGTGTAGTCAGAGTAACTTCTAATGAAGTTGACAGCATGAACAGCAGTCAAGAAACAAAAACAGCCGCGACATAGTCAAACAAAATTGTTGTGTCATTTCTGATCATAGATAAGCAAAAGATTGCATCGAGGAAACGGTTCGTTCGGTTCCTGGTGACATACACAAGACATTTGTTATTTGATATCTCCTTAGCATTTATTTGTKACTCTTGATAGAMCACATTTACCTATGTATATTGGAATCCACGACGCTGGATGTAGAGGTGGACTACTACTAAATATATCTATAGTAACTATCAGACATTCAATAGTTTTGAAAGCGCTATCGACACAGTAGTCCCTTTAAATCGGTTACTGCAAATTAAATATAAAGTTTCACTAGTCTGTAAACAAATGCCTGCTTAGTTATAAATAGCGAACAATTTTCTATCTTGTAATTTTTCAAAACCAATGGTATAAAAAACAACCGTACGTAGTCAAGATAATTCCAATCCAGTTGCAAGTATACATATATTCAAAGAAAAGTTCACAGTATACTGTGGAGATATTAGGTAGGTACTGGTTAATAAAACAGTAGAATGTGGAAACTCAGCCATCAATATCAAATAGCAGCATATGTTTTTTGGGAGGCTTAGCAAATTTCACGGTTTATTAAAAATTATTTCCTCATACCGCATTCAATTATAGCAGTATATCAGTTTCTGAAAAAAAAATCATTAATGGGATCCATTAAAATATTAGTCAGAGTCACCTATCTTTTATATAATACCTTAATATTTCCTGCAACTATTCTGTGCTCAAAGAAAATATTCTCAAAGCTAAACAAATATTTCCATTTTAAAATGGTAAAAGATTAAATTTAAGTAGCAATGATTCCCTAAATCACGCAGCGCAAATTGTGAATTTTACTCTCTGTTAGTACATATCTCCTAATTTAGCTTGGTTACTTTGATTTGTCTTTTTAGACTTTTAAGTAATTAGGGTTAATGTTTTTGACGTGGACATGTTTACATCTTAATTTGGGGGTAATTTTTATGAAATGTTTATCAGTTATATAACGGTGGCATCACGAACTACGACGTAAGTTGTTACGGTCAGTAAAGACAGGGACCTACAACCAGTGAACGTTTCATTAACATATTGGTATAGTCCGTGCGAACAAAAGATCGCAGTGAAATAAAATTACTTTAAATGATTAACCTTTGTCATATTCATTTCAGCACAAAGTTAAAGAACTTGATTCTTCAAAAGAAAATATTCTTAAAGTGAACTTCCACTTTATTTTTCCAATTGTAAAGCGCTTTCGGCTACATGTTAGCCATCGTCAGTACAAAAGTTAAAAGGAAACTAACAGTTTGACAAAGTCAAAAATCAGAAACAAGCAAACTTGACTACAAACTGAAATGCAACCCACATGCCAGTAACTCAAACGAAACATTAATTTAGATCAAACAAAGAATTTAGAATAGGACAATTGAAATTACAAAAATCATTTAGAATAGTAAAATTTTGTTCGTTAATAATTTTATAAATCTCTAAAATTTCCAAATAATTTAATTTAGATGATTTACTACACAAATGTAATGAATTTAGATTGTCTAGCGTGGCAGTGTGTTTATTTACTAATAAATGGTTGGCTAACGAAGAATTTGTTGTAACAATATCTGTATTTTTATACTTTTCAAATTGTTTCAAATGTTCTTTACAATTGGAAAAATAAAGTGGAAGTTCACTTTAAGAATATTTTCTTTTGAAGAATTAATTAATAAATAACTCCACTTAGAGAAGATGGATCAGTTTTCAATTTTTAAAGAACTTGTATTTTAGGCAGACGCGCCTACGTTAAACTTACGGGTATATCACAGATGCAGCCACCAGAAATCTTTTTCAAACAAATATAATACGCATTTTCTTTACTTTTGCCGCATTTCCATACTCGATGCCTTAGATAGTATCTACTAGTCACTATTACACACTATCAACAGTTTTTCATCTAACGCAGTGAACTTGGAAAAGTTGTTTTTGGTCATATATCAGATTTGAGAAGTAAAATTCGGAGTATTAGGCTTTTGAGGATTACCTCATCCAATATGGCTTCCGATAGGCACACAATGCGCGCGTGGCAGAGAACTAGAGTGGGGAGAACGCTCATGGATCTGCGCGAATTCTAGTAAACAAGGGGGCTGTCCACGAGAACGTCAAACTTTTGGCGCTTACTTTAAATAATGAAATCTTGTGTAACAGTTTCACTTAAAAATAGGGTAAATGCGAACCAATTTGATGTAGCAGTGTTCAAATACTAAAACCAGTTTGACTTGTTCTTGGAAAGTTCTATAAATATCAATTAAATGGCTATTTTAATACGGAGAATGTCTGTCGTCAATCAACTGTCATCAGTTTCACAGCACATAAACAAAGCTCCCAGACCGGCGTTGCCACATATTATTCTATGCTCGTAGCATTGTTTTGTTTACATTGCGTGGCCTGTGGCGTTGATTATTGTGATTGTGATTTTGTTCTCTGCTTGCATGACTTATTTCTAAGTTTTATTTGGTAGTTTCATTAATTTTAGTTATGAGTTGTATAGTTAAAGAGTGTTCATCGAATAAACGTTCGAAATCGCTAGATGTCTCCCTGCATAAGTAAATATTATAATCCTTAATAAATTTTTTGCAGTAATTACTTGTTATAATTATATATATTTTAAATAATATCTAGTACCATTTACACTGCAAAATAAATGTACATAAATTTTTCATTTTTATAGGTATACATAAAGTTCTTTTAATTAAAAAAAGTACTGTTATTTGACAACACTGTCTGATTTTTGACGTTTTCTGTGGACAATTTGGCGACCATTACAGTGTCCCATCTGAATTGGGATGCGCAGTCGGCCTATGCGTGTTCTCCCCACTATATTTCTCTGGCGCATGGAGATTGGAGACCCAAAATGTACTGACGCATGTCGTTCATGACCAAGTGGTTCAAATTAGAACGACTCTTCCCTTGATTCTTTGATTCGGCTCACAGCTAAACAGCTAATGAATCATCGTCATTCGTGCGTCGGTCATCGTTGACGAAAACAACGCGACGAGAGCAGTGCAGACTGCATATWTTGCATATGTMGTGACGAGACACTGCTTTCACTCTCAATTCGTGATCCATAAGAACAATTCTAAATCAAATGAGAGCAACCGACCTGTGGCGTTTAAGAAGTGTAGGACTGTAAAACTTGGTTATCCGTATTCTACGATGATGGACATGTTTTGAATAATTGCGATTTGCAACGAATATTAAAGCTGTACTCGCAAGTAACGTTAACGACTATTGGTTCCATGTCGGCTATGGACACACACTGCACACTGCAGCTGCTGTTTAAGCAGGTCTAACAGCTCGGTTGCTCGGTAACTCGTTCTTGGTAATGATTCATTTTGAATTATCCGAATCTAGCGATTAATTGAACGATTTTAATCGAATCGAGCGTCCTAGCTCTAGGGATTGATGTTAGCATTAAGTAATGCGATTTTTATGATTGTCAGTAATACAAAAAATTATTTACTGTTTTTTAATTGAGTGCAAATTCCTTGAGTAGATTACGCCATTTTAAATACGCTAACTTAAAACAGAACCAAGTTATTGTGCTTTGGGCATCAAGAACGCCATTATCACATTTTCACAATGTTGGGATAATGCTACCTCAGAGCATTGGGCACCAATGGAAAATATGCGTGCTGTGTACATTGTTGATACCTATTCTAATTGGGGTCCTGCTTGTAGGTACTCCTATCACAGCATAAAATTTTTGTTGTGCTCCTACTTTCGTTTAATTTATACAGAGAGCAAAAATTAACGTCACCATTTTCATTCAACTGATTACTACCCAAAGAAATAAACCAGGTTAATCTTTATTATCATTGTTGCTCGCCGTGTACGTCTTTGATATTGTTTTGTTCTTTGATGTACAGAAATAAACGACTATATAATACTTTTTCCAAAAAACCTAATCGTAGGGAATGATGAATGTCAATTATGTATGTTACATATCACGTTGTACCTTTGTGAAGAATAAAATGGTGGATCAGAATATGGTTTTTTTTCTACATGGAATCGACTGCGGTAGAATGATCATGTGCAGAAGTAAGTAAACGATAGCAACAAATATAATTAGAACTGATGGAGTGTTTATACCACACATATTTACTACAATGTCATACCATGAACTCGATAGCCCGCTGGCAATAAGTAGTATTCCAACCTCACAGATTGATCGCTGACGGCGTTATGGCAATAACAAAAGTTTGTTTTTTTAGAAAGGTGATCTAACAGTTTACTAATTACTTCGTTAAAATTTGTTAACAAGATTCTACGCTGAATTTTACCAAATTTGACCGCACGCCGCATGTTTTACAACAGTTAGGTAAATTCCATATTTATTTAAACGATCTGTACCCTGATGTTAAATACATGGACTTCACTTTTTTGACATCCGAAATAATCGTTACCGGTGTTCATAAGTAATTAATTACAATTACTTGAAAAAGTAATTGAATTATTTTCTTTGTAATTCAAGCAGTAATTAATCACTTGCTCTACAGTTGTAATTCATTTATGATTGAATTACTCATTTTATTACAATTGCAAATACATTTGCACAGTTACATTCAACAGAACTATTTTTAATATTTTTAATCTGTGGGAAGTTTAAATTTGATTGCAAACCAGTAGGCAGGTAGATATTAAAAAATAACCCGCAAATCTTAATTTATTTGTATTGTATTCTTGCAATGTTACGTCAGACTTTTATAACAAGCACAATTTTTTTCAGTTTTACGGTAGGGACAATTAAAAGCTTATAAGAGATCAAGAAGCTTACGAAATAGGAGAGTTTATCGACCGTTGGTGTCGCTAGTGCGGCTTTGCAAATGGCGGAAATAAACAGTACTTGCTATTGTAATATACTCGTCTATATCGCATAATGAAACACAGATGGGTTCGCAAACGAGTATATTTGATATAATTATTACAAAGGAACTGGTAATGGTAACCAAAACACACTCTTGGCAATAAACTATGTGATAACCGCTTAACCACATAACCGCATATTACTATTACAATATAATATCACACATGCTTTTTGTGTTTACATGTATTCTCTTTTTCTTCATAATATTCACTGTCCACAATTTAAAAATGCTAATACGATATAACCAAAACAGCCCTATTACACAACAATCCCGCCTTTTTTCAACATTAAAGTACTGTTCTTAATATTTTATGTATCTGCCGCCAGATGTCGTGTCACTATTGTAAACTTGCCTATACAAGTTAGTCTGTCATTAACACAAAATAAAAGCCTGAAATAACAAATGAAAAAAATGTGTGGGTTATAAGGGTAAGAATGTCTTAATGTGTGTGCCTTTTGATGTTAGTAACTGATATGCAAAATTTCAAACTGTTTTCAATAACGGTAGGTAATAAATTGGCAATAAATGCCGTCATGTCATACAACTTTGAAGGACCATAAATTTTTGAAAGTGTACTTTTGCATATAAATGAAATTGAATAGACTTACAATTCATCGCAGATTACGTAGTAAAGAGACTGGACCGCATTTTCAAAGGACGCTTTAAAGATACATCTGCAACTTCACTAAGTACATAATTCAATGTAGTAAGCTTTTTCTACAAGGAGTTCGCCAGTAAGTAATAAAATATAAAGTTCGTCTAATTTGTTGGTCTAGGAGGGGCCCTGATATAAAACATACCATTCAGGTGGGTCCAGTACCGGATCGGGGGGAGGGGGGGGGGGCTTGAGCCTCTTAGCTCTGGATCCACCCCTGACAAATCTCAACCTTCATATTGTTTCTTTCTCATTACAACATTACAACTACAGTACAATCTTTATCACCTATCTTTACTTGATCCACTAGTAGGMGTGGTATTTATTAACTTTATATTTCTATAAGAAGACGCCAAGTTTTTAAACCGCGCGCCACAGGCACAGCGCGTGCGCTCTTTCCTCTGTAGCGCCTGTTCATGTTCGTTTGTTCGTGCTGCCGAGTCGTGTCAACTGTCAACAGTTGTTTATTAATTGCGAACGCGGTGTGCTTTTGCTTGTTTTTGTAAAATTTGGGTTAAAATGACATCAAAACGTAAACAAGGAGATCTTCGTTCGTTTTACTGAAAAGAAGAAAGAAGAGGACGAGACGAGCGACTTATCATCCTTGACTCAAAGGTATTCCGGTAGGTACAGCCTTCTGATTATTTTGTAGGTAGTTAAGTAGTAACTTCGTAAAAACATAATTAGTCGATTGTGTTATTTTCATTCAGTTGAGTTCGTTAATTACTTCCACATCCAACGGATGGCAAGTATTGTATCGCGAAAAAAATTTTCAAAAATTTTTATTTGCTCATTCGCTTTAAAATGGTCGAAAACGCAAAAAAACAAAATTTGAACAAAAATAAATTTCTTGTCTGTGTGTCTGTGGTTTTGTTTGTATACACGATAACTTTCGAAAGACTTAATACATGAACTTGAAATTTGGCAAACGTATAAATCTCAACTACCCAAAGCGACCTATTGTTTGTGGAGTAAGTAGGATATCGGAAAAGGGGGCGAAATTGGGGGGTAACTACCCTTTTTGCAAATTTTTATTTTTTTATATTTTTTTCGTTTTCGTATGTGATTAGTAGTATAACTGCGAGTATTATTCGTTCTTATAAATTTTCGGTGCAGTAAACTGTTTAGAAGATATTAGCAAGAAAGCGTCACTTAAAGAAAACGGTTTTTCCTAAATATCTCCAAATATATTTAATATATTCAAAAAATGAAAATGCCATCAGATAGGAAATAAAATTTCTCAGAAAAAGTATCTTAGAAAATTTATTCAAAATTTTGACATTTTTGAAATATTTCCGAAAAACCTATTTTGGTCCCTGCTCGTACCATTTTTCTTAAATTTTGGTATTATATAGAAAATCAAATTTCTGATCAGAAAGCACTCTTGTATTTTTTTGTTAAGTAAATAATTTTCGAGTTATTTGAAAAAAAAAACGATTTTAAAATTTATATATTTTTGCTATCACGAGGACTTTGTCTTTGAAAAACTGAGAGACAAAATGCTCAAAATCTGATTACTAATCGTACAGTATAAGAAATAAAAACGTAAATGTCATTTTGACAATTGGATGTGAAAGTATTGATTCAATTTGCAGCGGTTTTTTTTCGATCGGTGTTGTATTGGGTGTGGGTGGTGGGTGGCTGTAGATTGAACTTTGGGTGTGGACCTAGACCGTTCATAACTACAGGCTGGCAGGCGGTGAATGTGACGTCACAAGACCGGTCCCATTTTCTGCAGTGACTGCGTGCAGTTCTTTACTTCGCTCTGCCTAAAATACAAATTGCGAAGAATTCAAGCTTATCTTCACTAAGCGAGGCAATCCCTTATATAGTATATCTAGCATTTCCTTAAAAAGAAGCATCTGGACGATTGTTTAAGCAGCTATTTAATATATAAACGTAACATTGCTTAAGGTTTTAAGAAAAGCATGACTTGACTTCTCTCTTCTCGTACGGCGAAAAACGGACGGAGTAGCAATTTGCATTCAATTTTTTGTAGAGCACAAAACTACCAACATTAGTTATCAGTAAATAAGGACTAAACTTGAATCTAGTTATGACGTGAAACGTTTAAACGCTGCCGATCGCACAAAATCCTTGTTAATAATAGTTATACAGATGCGAAATTGTAAATAATTTGTAGTTACTTACGTCATAATGAGGCTATTTTAAAGAACGTGTATATCATGAATCTACAAATCCAAAATTTAAATTCGGTGTATGTACCTCACACGTAAAACAAATTAAGCAACTAATATCATAGAGATTGCTTCAAAGTAACCGTGTTTTATTCGGACAGATGTTTAAATGAATGAATAAAATAGATAGGTACCGTTACAATCCAAGATCTCGTGCTAAAATGCTCAAGTACAAAAACTATTATCAATATCTAACGAATCTTCGACCTTAGTGGATAGTACCACTCTTGATTGATTGGTTAAAGAGCTCGTACTCAAATAGTGACTTAAGTGACATAAGTCGTATGTCAAAGTGAATCCAACCCATCAGTTCTTTAATTTGGAAGCACGTAACATTGCGCATTATGGTACATAAATACCTATATTACTGGATCAATGTAGATAATGTAACAGACAAATAAAATTTAAAAAACTTTTATAAAATAATTAAATATACTTTTTTAATAAAAACAGGTACATATAAATAGACTTAACATAACCCAGACATTTAAGAAAACAAAAATAAAATGCCGAGCACAAATTTGTAACTGGTAATATTAAACAAGATTAAAAAAGCTATTTCGACGAAAATTTAGCACATTTTACTTGTATCGTCCAGACGTATATCATTTCATTTCTTATATTTAGAAACCAAAAATATAGATACATGTTAATCATCGACATCCAGACGGACAGAGTGCAGACAGTAGCGTCTTTGAAATATGGGCTAAAATGAAACAGAATTGCATAAATGTTGATATTTTGGAAAAGATAGTTATTTAGAAAGGATGTAGATATTTATAAGTCTTCCAACATTTTCACTTTCAACTCTATGTATATGCCCTAAGAATTTTTTTTATTTCTTCAGTAGAGTTTCAAGTGATTGAAATAAAATTTAGTAACGAGATTCTAGACAACATATATACCAAAGCTAAATACGGACTTCTTATTTTAAATTATATTCATGCTACTAAGAAAGGGGTAAAATTAAGAAATTTGAACACTCTACAAACGAGGCATTTTGGCATGTATATTTTTGTTGCCTATTCATTATTCACATGACATATTGACTTGTAAAGCTAGCGGTTACTCAATGTTACACACTTTATATAAAATATAAGAAAACTTGATAGATTAGCTACTTTTTTTATTTTTTGATGCCTGCGAAAGTGTGCTAAATTCGTCATTTTTAATAATAAGCCAGGAAAACATCACCACGATGACGTTTTAATTTTTTATTAAGATACAGAGTATAAAACAATTATTAAATGTAGAACAGTGCTCAATGAGCGGTTTCTGCAGTTTCCTGCTATATGGGAGTTCTGTGCGAAGCGGACCGATTTTGTGACGTAGACGTCAAGAGAGATAGCGCTACATGCCGGCTTGTTGTAATGAACGGCGTAGTGTGGACCTTCGTACTCTACGATCTCTGCCTGTCCTACAAGGGACAGTGTGAAGTAATTAATATTCAGTTACCGAATTACCTACTATTCAAACCAATCATTGATTTAATCGGGTTTGAACTTGTTTAAACTAGATTTACTTCTAGGCACACCCTCTCACCTCCGTGAATCTCATAGTTTTATAGGTGCTTACCGCGTTATTTACCTAAAATCGGCCAATAATCAGAAAGGAGTTGCAGTACATACGATAAAAATTTCTTTCACTATGAATCCAAGTTTGATAATAAGAAAAAATAACAGGTATACACATATCAAAATACTTTTGTGTGCTTTTTAGTGTGTTAGTCTTTGTCATGATAAAGCCTGCCCATAATGGATAAGTTGCATGATTTTTAAATTTCAACATTTAGCTGCTGAAATTAACGTCCTAACAGTCAGGAAGTGTTTTGTGCAAAATAAACCCGACAAAGCTGAAATAATTGCATTGTAAAATGTAAACAATCTCACATAACTGAAAACGCTTCAGGGACGCCCGTCACGTTCCGTTTTCAAGCGCCAGCCGAAATTTGTCACTCTGACAGGCGTTTCCACATCTTGTATTGACTATTTCGGTGTGATTTGGGTATTTGGCCGCAGATTAATGTGTGTATAGTTTTTCCTCTCGCTTGATTGTCGTGTACAATTTTTTCCCGATATTTCCCATTTTGGGCACACCGAAATAAATTTTGTTTCGAACGCAAAACCACATATTTTTACACATCGCTAACAACACACTATTTTTTTTGTATTTTCCGCTTTCAGAAGAATCTTCGGCAATCATATTAAACTACTAACCCTCACAAAGAAACAACTCCACGAAAACGCCTTACGTAGATGATTCAGACGATTCGCACAAGATGACAAACGCGCGACAATCTAAAATGAAACGTGACGTCACACGTCGTTTTTAGGGGACGTGATTAAATGCAATTTTCAATTTAATTTGAAACTGTAATTTGTTTCTATAGCTGTATTCTTTAAGAAGTATAGCTTATACATACAGGGTGTCCTCGAAGTACACCAACAACGTTTGACAGAGGATAGAAAAAACAATATATCAAAAACTTTTTTCGAATAAAAAAATTCCAAAAACGCTTTGTTTTTGATATCTATACCTACAGAGTGTTGAAATTCAATTTAATAAATGATCTTTTAAATTGAACTTCAATAACAAAAAAGCATTTTCGGAATCTTTTTATTCGAAAAAAGGTTTTTAAAATTGCGTTTTCCATCCAATCAAGCGTTGTCAGTTTCAATAACATTTTTGTGATTTCACAAACTAATAGCGGTGTAGCGTTTTTCAATCAAAAAATCAGGTTTTAGGAACGAATGAGTCGTTTTGCAGCAAACTTCAAAGAAACAGGTTTTATTTGGAATGGGGTTGTTACCCTTGACAGTAAATAATAGAAAAAATATTTGTAATGTTTTAGTGTCTTATTTTTACCTTTAAAAGTTTTCCGCCAAATTCAAATATTTCGTGATACGTCATCGTTCCTGGAGACGCACTCCGCTATTGAGCCGATGCGCCGGATGCCCTGTTGCATGCTTGACACCTTTGTCGCTGTTGAACACGCGTATGCTCTATGGTTTTGTGCCTTTGTTTACGTTTTGGTTTGAGAACGGAGGACGCGTTAAAGTTTTGTTTTTATTTACTTGGTACGTTGTTGTTCAAACATAGACTATTATGGAGCAAGATTATGTAAAGGGATCTTCGGACAATTTGCCAAAAATTGACTTACACGTGATTGACGAATTTTACATGAATGGAAACTCGTGTGGCCAGATAGACCGATTTCACGCAAATTAGGCGATTTTGCTATTTAAAGGTTGCGACTTGAATAAAATCATGTAATGGCAACTATACACGCTGTAACTCAGGTTTAAACGAGTTTACCTACTTAATAAATAGTTGTTCCAGTTTTAGTATCACTTGAAATATGGACTTATCCTGCGGCTGCCATAAAATGAATGCTGTTTGCGATATATCCGCTACAAGTTAATATTTTAATTTAATATATTTTACGTTTTAATATTTACAGTGAAAACGACTAACAACGAATCGCGTTTAACACATCCATTCGCGTGTGGTTTTTATAATTCATAATTACGGTTACGAGTTTGGAATAAAATGTCAACGCTGTTGCGACTTCGGTTTCAGAAACCTCATCTCGGCCGACAGGAATACAAGGATCAGAAAATGGCGTGGCAACTTCACACAGTTACACCGCACTAAGCGCGCCAGAGAACGATGACATCAGAGATTCAAACTTTAAACATAAACAATCTCTTTTAAGCATTAACTAAGCGCTTTGCGAAAAATAAAAAAACAGGGGTCTATTTATATTCTGCAATAAAAAAAAGTGTGCAACAGGCCCATTGATGGAGCATAAGGCAGATCAAGAACCCGGCTGTGGTCGATCAATAAATGGCTCATTTGAAAGCTTACGTTCCGCATTGCACATAAAATAGCAGTGATTAAAAGAATTTATTTTTGACGGTTTATTAACATGTAATACTTATTGAACTGTCAAATTGAATTTTGATAAATGACATTGACAGATTATATTAGTAGTAAGAAATTAACCACAACCCTTTTTGGGTCGTCCATCTACATATTATAAGTGACCTGATGTTTTTTTTAATTGAAAACATTTAAGTATGCGAAGCATCACAGTCTTACTTCCGTCATCCCCGAAAGGGGCCGAGTGGTTTGAGTGTTTCATAGGTACTTAGCAAATTCCTTTTAATTGCTCGGAAATGTGTGTGTAGTACGATATAGATATATCTCTTCGTATACAGCACATTTGCTTTGAGATTATGGGTTGTAAATCAGGTACTTAGTGGCTGTAGTGGGGATTCGTATTTCAATCCTTCATAAATAGTGGATATATAGAAATACGAACTCCCACTACACCTACTAGATTATAAAAACCGGACCTACACACCACAAGACAACAACTTCATGGCAACAGATTATGTCAAAGGACGAAACGGCGTCCTGTACATATAATACAGACAGCAGAAAGCATAAAAGAGGAATAAAATAAACCTAAACAATGCATTTGGAAGAAGAACAAACCATATTTAATTGCGAAAAATGATTGACGAAACCACAGTAATGTAATACTCCAAACCTCTCAACTGAAGGACTTTATGTCATGTATATTATTAATAAATAATATCAATGATGTTACCGTTATTATGAGTGACGTCATTTTTGTTATGTATGTCCAAGAAGGTTTATTGTTTATTGTTATTTTTTTTTGTATTCACCCTACGTAGCTGACGGCATCATGTACATGCCATCAGCGGCGTACGGCGAAACGTATGGAAATTCAGAACGTTGTTAGATGAAAGTTGTAGATACTTTATAAAATAAAAAATATTTACCTCACCAGCAGCACCGGTATATATTTTGATATATTTAAAACGCGCCCACAAATAAGGCCAATTTTGTTCGAAATAATTGCAACCACACCTGCACTACGAGGGAGGAAGATCAAGAATTACAGGTGCCATAACACAAGTTGAGTGCTAGCTATCAATTAGTGGATTTCTGTGGTTTCAGATTGTAGCAAGCGGCATCCATGAGAGCTCAAGCCAAAAATGACCTTAATCAGTTAAGTAAATAATGATTTAAGCATTACACGTGGTCTGTTGTGTTATATATAAACTGCAATTGAAGCAAAATGTACCTTTATTATTTCTAAGAACTATTCCTTATATGATGTGCTACTTCTAAGAAAATAAGTTTAATACTGTAAAAATTATTGGCGCTTGGTTCCCGCTAGACGATTTTAATGTCCGCGAAGCATGCCCTTGGACAAGTGCAAAATAGAGGATGTAGTTACCAGCTCGAATTAGTTCATTTGCCAAAAAAAACTTACACGATTAGAAAGCGTGCTGTACAAATAAACATAACAAAATATTTTGACTAAAGGTTTTGCGTTTAATTTTATCAGAATAGTTCGCGTTCGATTATCACACTAGCTAGTTGCTTTCAAAGTTCAGCGGATTATGCTTCAACTGTACATAAAAAAATAGCCCACATTCGCACACTAGCTGTAACCGCCTGATCGAAAGCCGTTAAAAATTAATCCTAGGTAACTGACCCATTCCTTTGCGTACACATTAATTTAAAGTATGAAATAGGAAGTGGCAGTTTATTAAATACAAGTTACGTGGCATACGATGCCCGTTAAAGAACAGCTGAGCGGTATGAAGCACGAGGTGGCTCGGTGCAAGCGCGTTTTTTTATTCTTGTGAAGAATTGCTGTTGCTGAAGCATTAGGAGTACTTTGATGCACGTGAGTTATTAAATACGATTCTTTATCGTTTTATTATAAGTAGTTAGTTTATTGGGACATTCATAAGGATTTCGAAAAGTATAGTATGAACATCTATTTAGCAAGCATGCAACGCATAAATGGCTACATTTATTCAATGTCGTAAAACATTCCTAATTACTTGTAAATTGTATTTTAAAACGGTGCACAACATGATTCTTTTACAGCAGTTTGCTTGTTTTTTAATATACCGTTTTCTACACAACTATTATCAATTCTTTGACAGCGTTGCATATAAAGATTTTTTACTAAACACAATTGCAAATTAAGAATCTTGCTATCGTCCAGGAATCCAACAGCGATAAAAGTGATAAAACCTGACCATTGGAACGATAAACAGAAGAAATACTAATCAACAAAACACAAATCCGTCGGTGTGTTTCGTGTTTAAAACAGCTATTTATGTAAAGGGGATGTAACGTAGTCCTGTAGTCCGAATTGCATATTAAGCTTTATGTCCGAATATTAAAATTACTTAACTTGCTTTACCATAAGATTTAAAACATTCATGAAATAAGTGACACTGTTTTTTTCCAAAACAAACCAGAAAATTTACGTAGCTTGATTTCAGTTTAAAGCATAGATTATGAAGTAAAAAAAAAGAAAAGAAGATGGACACCCCATATAATAATTCAAAGTGTCAAATGGCACCGATCGGCAGTGGCGTACTAGCATAATCTATAATAGCTAGCAAAAATTAAGAAAAACACCTACGCTACTAAAAACAAGCTGGAAATTGAATTTTTTCTTAGTTGTGTAAGCCGATTTTTTCACTCCCACTTTTACGCTTAAAAGTTTCGTAGAAAACCAAATTGTACCACTGCTTTTGTTTGGGAGAAACCTTTTAATGTTGCAAAATATCGGCCAAAATTCGCGGTTGTTGGCAGGTCCTGTCAGGCTCCGTTAAAATAGCGGCCGTTCGTTTTCTAGGACACTCTGTATATGCATCAAATGCTTAGGTACATATCTCTACCTTCCCTTATCTAAGAGAACGATAAATTGCTACCCTACGACCATTAAACTGTGTCGATAAAAGCCATTTATGTAACGAGGACATAATTTGGAACTTTATTAGACTAGGCACTAAACAACTACCTAACACGGCCGTAATGTCTTCTTTATACTCTATACGATGATAACGATAATGGAACTTTCCTTTGTCGTATATACAAATAAAGTCGGCTGCAAAGAAAATGCAACGTGTGTCTATGAACACTGGGATAAAACGCTGTTAGACTCAACAAATATTGTTCAATTTTTATATCCTAGACAGTACTCCACTGTACCTACTGTACACTTTTTAGCTTACTGGGGAATATTTAAAACTACTTCTAGGTTTCAACCTCCAGAATTTTAAAGAAATTAACAGATTTGTTTACCAGTAGGTGATTATTACATGGCGGAATATGTAAACCCAAGTTTAATGGAAGTATCAACATATACAGGCATATACATAAATATATAAAAGTTTTGGTTTACAATACTATAATGTAGGAGTACTATATAATATAAGTTTTCTAAAATTTGTTATCGTCCTCCGCAATAACATGTTTAGCTATGAAAAAGCTTCTCTCAACATATACCGATGCAGCGAAATGTAAAACTAATACATAACTTCTACGTTGATTTTTTTGTTCTTACTATTGTTACTTAAGCTGAAACTTGTAGGCAGAGTAGTAACAAATAGTGGTGTACATATCTAATAGCACGCTTGGTTAGACTATAATACATAGTAAAATTGTAACGCTCGTGCAAGTAAAACACATCTAATTAACCTTTCGATAAACGTGATAAGTGAGGAGAAAACTACCTTGTTTTAGTACTGGCAATGCTATGTTTTGATGATGCAGGTATATAAATAAGACAAATTATGGATTTCGTTTCATTATGTGTTCCAATTTTTGCCTTATTTTAACACATACGAGTATATTACCAAAAGTTTTTCTGTAGTAAATGTTTGAGTAAAGTAATAAATTCGTTTTAAGTTTTCGTCGTCTACGAAGACTATAATCTCTGGTACATAACAAAAATAAACCTTTGTAAAAACAATCCTTAATTTTGTATTGCTCACTGTTGATTTTAGTATATTTCTAAAAACCAATTGATTAATCACTATGTTTTGCATATAATATTGCTGCTTTAGTGTATCTTTCCCATCACATAACTTTTTTATTCTTTCTTTTTAAATTAGCTAACCGGGGGTGATTTTTAACGTTTTTTTATGTTTATGACCATTTGTACATTTATTAAACATGACTGTTTCGTTAATTTTGACGATGACTGTACAATATAAAGCCAACAAGCATTAGTGCTTTCACTAGCAATGATAGAAGAGAAGGTACCAAGACTCTGGCAAGAGCCTGTGAACGATTATGCCAAGTACATTGTTGGGACGATGATAAAAATGGTGCCGCAAGATTTAAAACAGTATAATGTGGTGGCACCATTTGAAAGAATTGGTCCGCGGACCATTTGCCACAACAGCAGACAGTATTAAGTACAAAATAAAACAGTTGGTAATAAATAAATTCAGAGTAATAATCTTGTGGATATGTATCGTCTAGTACACAAACATTAAACAGTATTTGTCAGTTTATAATAATGTTTTAACCCTTTATTAATATGCAGATGCTGCAATACTTTTACAACTGACCCTACGTCCTTATTGCGAAAGAATTCTTTAGCAAGTGGCCGGGAGATTGTGCGATACCTCGACTGTTGCTGTAGTTATGTGAATAACCTGGTTGCAGATTTGGAGAGCCAACAGAAATGCGTTCAAATCAACGCAAAAATTTCGAGTCCAGTGTATTTCCGGAACTCTGCCGCTTGTTGGTTATTATAAAAACAAGAACAGCTTGTCTTAGTTCGCAATCAGATGCAATGGTCTAGCGGTTTGACCGAACATTGGAATAGTTACACTCAGAAGTTGTGGAACGACATCAAACCGATTGGCACAAGCACCTTTGTTTTTGTTGGCGTGCAAAGCAGCGAGAATAGTTTTGGGAAAGGAAAACCCATAGAAAACGTAGGAAATTAAAATTTCCAGTGATCGCTCGAAAGCTGGCTATTTATACAATCCAGAACAGCCCAAGATCAAACATGAAGGTGATTTAGTGAGTACCAGAAAGATCCTGAAGACTGGAACTGATCAGAATGATCAGTTTCTAAAGAGATGTGGAGAAACCAGCGCCTGCGAAGTAGACAGCCAGAGTGGCAGATGAGCAATGACGTTCTGTGTCTGTTTGTCCGCTCGGTTGTGTACAAAACTTGCAATCAATTTTAAACTAACTTCCTGAAGAGCTACAGACTTGAAACTTTAAACATAGCTTGGAACTGCATGACAGTGCAATTTTTTGTCTGCCTGATACCTATATTTTTAAGTCTTAATAATTAGAACCAGTCCTTCATATTATAGCAAACAAAATTTTAAACTTGACCTCAACGGCCATATTACATTGGCAACATCTCGTCCTATACCCACCAGCAACCCATGTACCAAAAACTTAAACAGAAATTTGTTAAAATTCGATTTGAGGCAATTTACCCTTATCCAGTAAACTCCCACAACAATTAATAATCGTCTGCACTGATACTAGCTCGAGATAATTGCACGTTGACACTAACCTGTGCATATTGTGTTGGCGGCTATTATGCCATATACGGGTCACTAAGTGCATTGTTATTTATAGCCCAGTACAGCACGTGTATAAATTGAGTTGTGCACTTTGTATCATCCTTACTCATCTCATAATCTCGATAACGCATCGAATTAAGTATTTTGAACGAAAGGAACGCTTTTTAAAAAGTTTTGTTTTACTTCTTGACAATGTGAAGGCTTTATTAAGGTAATCTACATAACAAGCAACTGAGCTGTTTCGTGGACCTAATACACTTGAGCCACGTTAGCCTTGGCATGGGTTGTGGCGGTCACGTAAGTCCTCCGTCCCTGAGATGAAAACATAACACTTGTTATTTTTTCATTTTTCCAGATTGGGCTTCTTCGGGATCTGGATTTACAGTCTAAGATTTTCTTCAGATTTCTTAGGACAAAACTTCATTTTCTTGCATATGTACAAAATGATGATAACTATTACAATACTGCACATGACCAATGTGTTAGAACTGTAGACGTGGTGAACACTATCGCCCTTGGGAATTGGCGTCAATTTTTGGGCGATGTTGGTAATGTTATATAAGTTGTCGAAATCTAATTTCGTTATGTTCGTTGTCTGAAATGTTTGTAATTCCCAATTTGAATAAAATTGTAGATTTTCCCCATTGTACCTATTTGATTACCATTTTATGAATTTATGTCCCTTTCACATTGTTCTGGAATTTCAATCAGAGTTGGCTGGGTTATTTCTAYATATTTGTTTTTTTTTCTGTCGGTATAATCAGGATTCGATTACTGATTACCTCTTTCACGATGACTTGTTTTAAATGTATTTGGAGCAGGTGGCAGTTGTTTGGTGGTGTTAGCCCGTTCATTAGTTGAAGTGTGCAGTTATCTTCTGGGGTGAAGCTCTCCATGCGGTAATGGTTGTCTTCGAGAAGTGGGCATCTGTCGTTCGTAGATTAAATTAGTGTATTAGTTTTGGTCAAATAGGGCTTAAAAGCGCCGAAAAATTCATAGTTTTGAATGGCTGGGAAAATTTGGTAATATTTGAAGGCTTGGGGTGCAAGGTTTGGACGTGTTACAATTTAATTTGTGAATACAACTGTTGCTAGAATTTGGTAATACGTTAAAACATGTTTAAATATAAGAATTTCACGTTTTATGCAAATGTGTCCCAAATAGGTTATCAAACGTAATATTTCGTTACTAAAGACTATTGAGCTATGAAGATAATTTAGTCTAGTAAATAAAATTATATATCGCAAATTGTACAAAAACGTTATACGATAGTACCTACTTTGACAATCTAAATGTATTTGCAAAATAATTCCTTGCAGGTTAATGTTTTCGTCCAGACTTATAATTATATTTCTGACAGAACATTTTTGTTGGTTTCCAATTAAATTCGTAATCGATTTATTATAATGGTAAATTAATTTCTTATGAAGTGACATTTGCAGGTTTGTTTCATAAACAAGCATTTTTTAGATATAGAGTTAAAAATTAGCGATAACACTCCTCAATAGTATACGACATTCTTAAGCCGAAAGAGAATAGTGATGTGCATTTAAAGAAGCAACATTTGTTATACCTGTAGCGTCCTATTTGAAGTTAGTTGTTTCAAACATACTCTATCAACATTACTAAGTAAGCATTCGGCGCATATTGGTAAAACAATCGAAGCAGAAAACATATTTTCAGGAACATATGAATTAATTGTTTAAGTAGTAGTTTGATTTACGTCCATTGGCGAATTGGCAAATTGAATCAATACTCCCACATCCAATTGTCAAAATGACATTTACACTTTTATTTCTTATATTATAGGATCAACAATGAGGTTTTGCGCATTTTTTCTTTTTAAACATTTTTTTCTACGACAAACGAATCTCGTGATATTCGCACAAATTCATAAATTTTTAAAATCTGTTTTGTTTTAAATAACTACAGAATTATTAACATAACAAAAAAATTGCATAAGTGCTTTTCGATCACAAATTGGATTTTCTATATAACAGCAAAATTTCAATGAAATCGTGTGGACAGGGTCTAAATTCCAGGTTTTTAGAAATATTTCAAAATGTCAAAATTTTGCAAAAATTTTTTTAAAACACTTTTTGTGAGAATTTTATTTCCTATCTGATGGTATTTTCACTTTTTGAATATATTAAATATTTTCGAAGATATTTAGGAAAAGCCGCTTTTTTGCTAATATCTTCTAAACAGTTTGTTGCACCGAATATTTATACGGACAAAAAATACTCGCAATTATACTACTAATCATACTAAAAAAAAATAAAGAAACTCAAATTTGCAAAAAGGGTAGTAACCCCCCTATACCCTACTTACCACAAGAACAATAGGTCGCTTTGAGTAGTTGAGATTTATATGTATGCCAAATTTCAAGTTCACATATTAAGTCTTTCGAAAGTTATCGCCTACACACACAGACAATAAATTTTTTTGCTCAAATTTTGTTTTTGGTCGTTTTCGAACATTTTAAAGCGATTGAGCAAATAAAAATTTTTGAAATCTTTGTCGCGATACAATACGTCCCATGCTTTGGATGTGGAAGTTATAATAATAAAATGAAAAATGCGATAATCAAATTAACTTAAAGGCTCAGTCCTAAGAACCTTACATTAAAAATAAAGTAACTAATAAAAACAGTAACAGTATTTACGTCCAAACTCATTCTGGTCACCAATTAGTTATTTCCTCTTCTATAACAGTTGCAGAGTTTTTTAAAATTTTGCAAAAGTCATTTTAATTTTGCACATCATTGAAGCATACTGTAAAAAGTTATTGAATTAATCAGCAGCCTCACCACCCTCACATGTTGCACAACAGTATAAAAGACACCATAAAAATTTTATTATTAAAAACAAAAACTGGAGGCAGTGCCCATTTATAAGAAGAAGTTAGTGTACATCGTATTTACATGCAAAGCATGCCCTGCACAATTTTATACAAATATCTAATTCTGGTTTACACACAGCACTCATAATGCCTAAAAAGGTATAAGGGATCCGCTATGACATTCCGCTCCGAAGAAGTTTGGCCGCCACTGGTTAGGCCTAATATATGTTTCATATACTTAATCGGTAAAGTTAGAAATGCAATAAATATAGGACTAATTTAGTACCCACATCCAATACAACCATAAGTGGCACAATTTACCATTTCAATTCGACAATAAATTCCTAAAAACCAAAATTTCAATATAGGTACCACTAACTTAATTTACTTGAACTTAACGAAGTTATCTCGCCAATAATTGTAATTATATAAACAATATAAATAAGACAAGGAAATAACACTGCTCTACACGCAAATACCTAACTTATCGTACATTGCTTGTATAGTTATCTCGTGCCGTTCTTTTTTTTGCTATACACGTGGCAATATACAAACACAGTAATTTTATTTATAAAACTGTTTATGACATACAAGTACATCAAATTGTTGCTTTGTGCTCACACGAACATTATATTTAATGCAGGGAGTACGCAAATGGGTACGAATTTTCTTAATTGTCAATGGGCGAGCGTACGAATGAACTTTACAGCAATTAACCATTTAACTGTAGCTCTAGTCTTTATGAATACAAATTGACTTCATAAAGTAGAATAGCAGGCTAGACGCCTATTATGTAGTTGATTATTACCTACTCAGGCAATCTAGACTATAAAATCGAGCAAAGTACACATGGATTTAATAGAAAGTTTAAACCGATTTTTAATAATTTTAAAGTACTGACTTAAACATTCTTTTCACAGAATTTCAACGTACAATTAATCAAGGTATATGCATAATTTAAAAAACTGCAGTGTCGAAGCCTAATTAAATGTAGGAATTTTAGACAAGTYATTGCTGTCTCGACTAGTTTCAGTAAAGATTTTGACAACCCGACATCTTTATAGTTTTCCACTAGTTAATTCGATTATATTTTCAACAGTAGGAAATAATGTAATCTCCTGTGGTAAATATAATTGCAATTGTAATCGTCATTTGTAATTAAAGACCTTGGTGCAAACACCGGCCACTTTTGGACGAAATTGACTTTTGGTACGGGTTATGTATTTTCAGCTATCCCCGACCGTTTTATGCAAAAATTAAACAAATCCGAAGTATACCAATAATATATGTCTAGGAACAAAAATTTCAAGTGTGGTAAAAGGATTGCAAAATTTAAGACGTTTTTCCTTGTTTTCTCACGAATGTTGATTTAGGACTTATCGGTTTTTGCACCAAAGTCTACAATTGTTAAATTATTTTACTAGAAAATATGAATTATAAAATTCAAAACTTAATTGGAGTACTATAATATTTAGCAGCTGCTCCAGTAGTGCATTTTTTCTCTAATTAAAAAACACTTCAGGATGATACACCTTAAAAGACAGAAATATTGAAAGAGTGAACGGTGTMGTATTATAAGATAATTATATTTAAACATTTTTAATATTTTACGATGCGATTGTTTCGGATTATAATAGAGTTTATTTTTTTATATAAAAGGGGCTTGCTCGTGCGGTCTATTCAAATGATAGCAAGCTTAATAACGTCAGTATTTAAATAGATTTTTCAAATACTTTGCTTTATCCTTACCTATAACCTTATAATCTTTAAAATAGTAAATCTTTATATATAAAATTCTAACACACGTGTGTATGTCACCGAATTCCTCCTAAACGGCTGAACCGATTTGAATGAATTTTTGTGTATACGTTTGGGTGGCGCCGTGGATGGTTTATTAGATTCACAAATCAGCCCGGCAGATGACGCTGCAGTCGATATCTAGGTTATTTATCTATACTGCTTACTGCAACTAAACGGCTGGATCGATTTGAATGAAATTTTTTTGTATGCGTTMGGGTGGCGCCCTGGATGATTTAGATTCACAAATCAACCCGGCAGATGGCACTGCAACTAAACGGCTAGATCGACTTGAATGAATTTTTGTGTATGCATTCATTCATTCATTTCATTAATTTTAATATCCTAATCGCTTGGAATATCATGCAGGACAKCGTCTGCCAGGTCCGCTAGTTTTATATATTTGTATGTTTAATTATATGATTTGTAATATAATCAGCGCCTAATGTTCTATTTTCTTTTGCAAAGACTTAAAACAACGCATATAAGTAATCGTGATTCAATTAGTTACATTTGTGACAAAAGTATGATTGTAAACAGATTAATTATTATACCAAGTATCCAAGAAGTATACGAACTACTTCTGTACAATAAGAAAACTAACGAAAGAGACTGTGAATGAGATATGAGATGTGAGCGTGTGACATTTGCAACAAATGAAGCAAGTACGTGCGCTACGCGTTTTTACGTGGACACGCCTGGTATTTCGTTTTGGGACACATTCGATGAATGCCATCCGATAGGCAATGCCATCTAGAGGTGGCATTCGGTAACTACTATAACCAATTGCATTTAGCGGTAGAAGTAGAGCTCTGTATATACAGAGCCTTAAGTAGGAAAGTAAAATGCCTTTGGTAGGAAGAATGCATAGAATGTATACAAACGTATCAATAATCATTACAAAAAAAGTGTAAAATTACACATTGCACTAAGTAAACAATTTGTACTGTTATTCATAAAATGAAACAATGGATAAAAGCAGAGTATGACGTATATCCTAACCTAGTATTAAGTAAAATTTTTACTATTTGCGTGAAACACTTAATAATTAGATGTCGTTGGGTTTCGTGATATAAAGGACGCAAATGGCAAAATTATTGAACAAGTAAATTTATATTTTTTTTAATTAAGCTTTTCTACAATATCAGACGGGTTATTCACGTTAAAATTACGGGTGTATCGAAGATACAGCCCACCTACAATTTCAACAGATGTCCCCCTCTAGATGCGTACCTTTCGATTGCAATTTCGTCAATATTAAGAAAAAGTAGCAACCACATCAATTTCCCATCTGGCACTCGAACCATTTGGAATGAAACAATATATAAAAAACACAACAAAAAAATATAGTAACGGCATAGATAACATGGCAAAGCATCAAAGCACAATACAACAATCGGACACTGAAAACCGATATCGCACATTAGCGCGCATCAGTMGCGTAGCGTAGCGTAGGGAGGGGGGGGCAGAGGGGCAATTCCCCCCCCCCAGGAACTAAATTATTTTGATAATGGAATAGCAGCTTTTTTTACATTTAACAGTACAAATTTGTTCCAAACTATTAATTTGTTGTATAATAAACATTTCAGCAAATTAAACATTAAAACTTAAGTCACGCCTCTTCTGGTTTTTTCTTGTTTGTACTTAATATTTTTCTTGTGTTTGGAGCTTTGCCCCCCTCCCCCCCCAAAGTTAATTTTTCTAGCTACGCCACTGGCGCGCGTACATGGCTATACCGACTGAATTCTAAATCCAATACTAGAACATGATCAAACTTTATCCTCACAATCTTGTGATTCCTGTAATATTATTTATTATTTTATTATTTATTTATTTTATGAGTGCTGTGATTTCTAAACTACCATAGGAATAAGGACTTATTTTAAGCTCCCAACAACGGAGAAGTTTCAAAACGTACCTTCATTCGTTATTACTTAAC
Source organism: Rhyzopertha dominica (assembly GCA_025024175.1). Taxonomy (NCBI): domain Eukaryota; kingdom Metazoa; phylum Arthropoda; class Insecta; order Coleoptera; family Bostrichidae; genus Rhyzopertha; species Rhyzopertha dominica. Next base: position 26,456,113 of record QCXZ01000041.1, read on the forward strand.
TTTTGTCAAGTTTTTCAAGCACAATGGAATGCGCTAATTTTTGAAAGCCATTAAGAGCGTTTAGTTTTAATGTCCGGATACTTCTACAGAGCGGGCATATGCATAAATGTAATACATACACGAATACTACGAAGTTGAGCAGTCACCTCTAACTGCGTGTACATTCCATGTATCTGGAAGAATTTATTCAAAATAGGAAAACGATAAACAAATGGTCTGCAGCCGGTCTGGCGGAATGGAACTGTATTTTTTTTTTATTTTATCACGTGCCTGTCTATCAATAATTATTATTAAACCAACGACCTCGCGCGCTACTTAATATACTTATATAGATAATGAACGTACAAATGAAGCAGTCTAGGTAACTGTTGCTACCCTTCATCTAGAAACCCTAAACCCGTTTTGATATAACTCGTGTTAACACAAATGACAGATAAAAGTAATTAGAACTACCTCCAGTAAATCCGTAAATTAGAATTTTTCAATAGTGTCCCCCAGTACCTCCTAAGCCGAATGTTACCCCATTAATACTCTAAAAATTTTAGATTGCGGTCGATGGGTGCTGGTGCATTCACATGAAATATGGTAGGGAGTTTAATACTCCTCCATCCACTTTCCATATGTAGTATTATTTGCTATACCAATGCTAGATTAGTGTTTCCTTAAACAGTGTTCCAGTAGCACTCCAATTGCCGTTGTTAGAAGCCTGCAACAATTGGGTATCATCACTTTTTTGAAAATTACGTATAATGAATCTTGAAGTGCATTTATATTGTACGCCGTTAAAAAAAATGAAAAAAAAAATTTTGTAGGTAGAGAATTTCAGGTCTGAAATTCTAATCTTAGGAGTCGCCGCCAAAACGCTTCTATCCAAGGTTATTCAACTTGTGACGTCAGGTGTCTCGTACACATTACCCAGGAGCGTGCTGTTTAATAGTGTAGTATCATTTTTGTATTGAAAAAGCTTTTGTGTGATCCTTATTGAAAGGGCGGTGTAAGAAGTCGCACCAAAAAGTGATTTGTGTAGCTTTACAAGCATCTATTATGTATGGAAAACAAAACGGTAATTATTTAGCATACCGGTTCTTTACCTATCGAGATCAAATTGTTCATACCCCTAGAAAGTGACCTCCTGAACACGAATATGAAATCCTTTTCTTGCGCTCGCGCTTAGTTTTCAAAAAATTAATGTTTCAATTTTTAACTATTTTACGACGCGGAGCGTTCTCGCTTATGTCGCGCAGTGTCACATGCTCCTTAATGTCCGGTTGGGGGTTGTTTTTCACCACGCGATTTTTTGAGGCGTTTAGGCCTTGTTTTTTGCCTGAAAACGCAGCCGCGTAGGAGGACCGGACGTTAAGGAATACGCGACACCGCACAGCAAACTAAGAACCCAGCGTGTTGCAAAAAACACGGCCTAAACGTCTCAAAAATCACGAGGTAAAAACAAAACAACTCCCAAATCAGCCTGGAAAGGCATGCGCGTAGGACGACCGGACGTTAAAGAGCATGCGACACTGCGCGGCATAAGGAAGAACACTCCGCGTCGCAAAGTAGTTTAAAATTGAAACATGAATTTTTTGAAAACTAAGCGCGAGCGAAAGAAACGGATTTCATATTCTGGTTTGAAGGCTTCCGTGGTTGTTGTCGATGACATGTTTTCATATTCGTGTGCAGGAGGCCACTTTCTAAGCATATGCACAATTTGAGCTCGATACGTGATGAACCTGGCTGTAGGTACAATTGCGGCTGTTGAAAATGTCCCGGTCTCTACGGGTTAGGTTTGTCGAATATCACCTGAAAATTAGGCAACCACTATAACGTGTGTAAGCATGCGATTATTTTATCGCTCGAGCATGTCTAAGCTCCCAAACGGTAAATTTGGACGGCTCGTGTTACGTGGGACCACTTTATTTACACCATGAACCTTAGCAATACATACAAATGAACATAACTTTATTTTTGGTAACTTCGTATCTTTCGTATTTGAGTTAATAGTCGAATGAATTTGAATCGGACAGCATTTAATAAATAAGTATGTAATCAGTTTTGTGAAGGCCAGTACTTAATTATTTTAAGCTAACTATTATAAATAAATTAGCGAATTGTGATACATTTTGAGTTGCAAACGAGAGATAATAAAAACGTGCAGATGACTGGTATAGTATACAGAATTTTTAGCCAAGTGTTTTCATTCGGTATGACAATAGAGAAAATTCAAATTCGTTCTAAAGTAAAAAAGTCAATACGACGATTTCTTTTTGTTTGATTAGTAAGAAATATAAACTTTGTATTGGCAAAAAAATTAATAACATGATCGTATCTGGCAACCGCATAATGATACAAATGCGAATTGTGATACATTTTGAGTTGCAAAACCTTCCAGATGACTGGTATAGTTACAGAATTTTTAGACAAGTATGCTTATTCGATGTTTCAATACAGAAAATTCAAATTGGTAAATTCGTTGTAAAGTAAAATAATCAAAATGACGATTTCTTTTTAGGTTTGATTAGTAAAAAAATGTAAACTTTGTATTGGCAAAAAGTAAGTAACATGATCGTATCTAGCAACCGCATCATGATACAAATACGTTTGTTTAAAACTATATTTAGCGGTCTGGACATTGCCGGTTTGCTAGTTATACACGATGAGAATGTTTACTCAGCTGCCCGAGCCTGACCAAAATTTACCTGTTTCTGAACAAAGGTTATATGCAGATTGCACCCTTGCGATTTTAATCGGTAGTTCTATTTTTTTAATGTTTCCCTGTGTGTTAGCATAAAAATATTTATCACTTGAATCTCACTGAAACGATGTTTCTTTACCTACACATCTTTTTCAGCAACCGTTTTTCAGGACATGGCTTTCATTGCATAAGCAACTTATGAATCTATATCGAATCAATTATTACGTCATACTTCTAAGATGGATATGAATCTAATCTTCTTATCTGGTGGCTACCTTCAAATTATTTACATTTAAAACCATGAAAGGTTGTATCGAAAATAACCGTATAGTTTGATAATTTCGAGGATAATTTAGACATTGGAGTTTTAATAAATTTTCAAAACGCCATATTTAGTGTAAATAAATATTTTTTTTACTAAATCATTCTTCGTGATGTTATGCTCAAGTTTTTTCGATCTACTGTAAAATACAATTTTTTTTTGCAAACTTCGACGGGTAATCAGTCCGCCATATATGCAGTATTATGAAAATTGCATAATCTCCACTGTTGTTTATATTGGTTTAACTAGTTTGTTTCCTCTTAGCGTTGTTTACCGTACTTCGAACACATTTTACACAAGCAGATTGATTAATTACTTCAACATCCAACGGATGGGAAGTATTATATCGCGAAAAAAAAATTTCTAAAATTTTTATTTGTTCATTCACTTTAAAATGGTCGAAAACGCAACAAAAAAATTAATAATTTTCCAGTTATTTGGAAAAAAACCGATTTTAAAATTTATATATTTTTGCTAATATCACGAGGACTGTTTGTCTTAGAAAATATGTGTAGAAAGTAAAATTGCTCAAAACCTGATTACTAATCGTATAGTATAAGAAATGAAAACGTAAATGTCATTTTGACAATTGGATGTGGAAGTATTGATTCAATTTGCAACGGTTTTTTATATTACATTTGTTTATGCAGTGACAACCCTTTTTTAGAAATCGGCCTCTTCTCAGTGCACAAACTATTTTTGTAACTGCTAAGCACATACTTGTAAATTCAACAGGTAATATGCCGTATAACAATACAATGCATGTATAGAAGTCACTAAAACCCTTGCGTTGTCACTAGCCAACTAACTTTTCCGCTAACACCTATTTTCGTTCAAAATACAAATCAAGATACAAATTACGCTTATTAGGAAATCCACGAAATTTGGTGAGGAGTACGGAACTACCGATTAATATCGCAAGGGTGCAATCTGCATATAACCTTTATTCAGACACGGGTAAATTTTGGTCAGGCTCGGGCAGCTGAGTAAACATTCTCATCGTGTATAACTAGCAAACCGGCAATGTCCAGACCGCTAAATATAGTTTTAAACAAACGTATTTGTATCATGATGCGGTTGCTAGATACGATCATGTTACTTACTTTTTGCCAATACACAGTTTACATTTTTTACTAATCAAACCTAAAAGAAATCGTCATTTTGATTATTTTACTTTACAACGAATTTACCAATTTGAATTTTCTGTATAAAAATTCTGTAACTATACAGTCATCTGCACATTTTATTATCTCTCGCTTGCAACTCAAAATGTATCAGAATTCGCTAATTTATTTATAATAGTTAGCTTAAAATAATTAAGTACTGGCCTTCACAAAACTGATCACATACTTATTTATTAAATGCTGTTCGATTCAAATTCATTCCACTATTAATTCAAATCCGAAAGATACGAAGTTACCAAAAATAAAGTTATGTTCATTTGTATGTATTGCTAAGATTCGTGGTGTAAATAAAGTGGTCCCACGTAACATGAGCCGTCCGAATTTACCGTTTGGGAGCTTAGACATGCTCGAGCGATAAAATAATCGCATGCTTACGCACGTTATAGTGGTTGCCTAGTTTTCAGGTGATATTCGACAAACCTAACCCGTGGAGACCGGGACATTTTCAACGGCCGCAATTGTACCTGAGTGTAAGAGTACGTCAGTCAGTACCGCTAACAAAATTTTTGTAACCGTTCTTTTAGATTATAAACTTAAGAAAAAGTGGTTTTTCTGTTTCTGTTGTGAAGATCATTTTAATGTAAGTTTTATTACTCTTTTGAGGTTATAGGTATTTACCATTCAGTTTCCAATTTGTTATAGCTGGAAGAAGATATAGAATATTATATGCGTTTTAAGTTAATGGGAGAAATGTGATAATGAAGAAAGACGTTGTTCTCTGACACATATTTGTAAGTCAAACATCCCACTATTCGTGCCTGACTGCATTCTAAGCATGTAGCTTTCGTTTGACTTCTCAAATATTTTGGTATGAGTTCATTGGTTCATGGCCCGCAATTTTCAGCCTATATGCTGCCACCAGCAACAAGGTGTAATGGAGGCAGATTCAGCAATATTTCCATGTCCGCCGTAGTCGTTGTAGCTTGGTTAGCATCTCTTTAGCACTTTTGTTGATGAATTTGTACCACCATCCTAACGACACATAAAACTATGGGTATCACAACTTTGGTATAAACCCAGTAAGCCAGTTTTGCTTTTAATCCACACGTTCTTCCTGCCACGCTTTTCTGCTTCACTGATAAATTTATCCAGATGTGCATTTGAAAATCATCCTGACATCTAGTGTTAGTCAGCTGCTAAAGGTTTCTTCTTCTAATGAATGTTCAACTGATGTTTTTGTATATTAACAGTCTCTCCAAACTTTCCGCGATCCACTTTGTCAGCAAAGAGGCTAGGCTTCTCCATTGGTTTCTACAGTTCTCTTAATTGAATCAAATTTTTGATAAGCAAATTATTTTCGATGCAAAGGCCTGTGAATAAAAACATCGTCTCTGATATACCTATCAACTAATTTCTCCAAAGCCTTTAAGAGAAATGATGTTAAGATAATTGGCCTGCAAGCTTTGGCGTGGGCGTAGAGGACTCGCCCCGGCTTGAATGTAAATGTTACCTTAGCTTTTTTCCAGCAAAGCGGTACGTAATGTAAGGATGCTTGCCCTACATAGCCTGCAAAAGGCTGTCGCCAACTCCTCCAGACCCCACATGCAACAAACAAGATTCCATCAGTTTCAGGAGGCTTGTGTTCTCATGATTGCTCATTCAAGCTTGAATCTGTTGATTATTTTGTTCGCCAGTGTCAACTCTTCCCTATTTGTTCGGTAGTTCGGATCTGCGATTGGTCCTGCGTGATTCTTTCCGCAAACTTATTATCTAATAGGTTATCTTGTTTCATTTTATCTAGAGTGTAGGCTTTATATCACAACAACAGTTGAGGAGAAAACAGCAAACTCTAATGTTTTCAAATAGTATTTTCTTTCTTTTATCAAAGCGCGGAAACCTAGCAGTCTGTTTTAGCTTCGGAGACGCTCTTGATTTTGCACGCACGAATCATATTTTTCACAGAATGACAGATAACATCAAAAAGGGTCATGATAGACGAAACGAAATGTTATCTTGATTTAATCAGTTCCTTAAACACGATTTTGTAGAGAACGATGTTTTCGCCGGTTGAGTTGCTGATAGGTAAGGACAAATATCACCTAAGTTGAAGTAGTACTAATTTTTATTAAAAAAATCTTCATTACTTGCAGGCCCTGAGTAGGTAATGAGTAACAATTACATGAATATCTTGATTGTGTAGTAACACTGCGTAAACTTTTTTAATTTCTGGAGTACGCGTTGCCTATGTTACCGCGTATGGCTAAGCGATGCCAACATACGAGAAAAAAGTTCCTTTAGGCGGGTGGGGGCAGCTAAGGGCAAAAACGCTGCTAAAGCAGTGAGCGCTTAAAGAAGTCTGACGAATATAATATAATACAGTCTTAACGCGCTTCATTGAGTATTTTAGGAAATCTTAAAGTATGACAAAATGTGATGTGTTGTTGAAGACTCATTTTCATTAATAACATAAAGAAAACCAGGGCATTAGAGATAAGTATAGATGGGAAACAAGCTAAAATATAAAACGTTTAAAAATCTCATATATCGAATATAATAAACATATATGGTATAGATAAATAGATAAAATAAAGTTAAAACTTACAATACACAAATTTGTAATGCGCCGTGAAATGAAAATGGTTAATTTTTAATGTATTTATATATACAAGGTGTTGCATATTTTTAGGATATATATAAAACTTTATTTCTGTATTTTAGTGTATTCCAGTGCGTCAATTTACTTCGCGTCTAAAATAAGAAAGTTATGTAAGCTCGTTAGGTACAAAAAGGATAACCGCTGGTGCAAATCCTATATAAATACAAGTGGAAATATTGTCATGACAAGAAAGATCCATCCTTTGGCKAGCAATTTGCAGGGTTTAATTTTTCAGTTTAGCTTGTAAACCGTTGTATTTTCCAGACATATTTAGAGCATTATCGTAACTCAATTCACGACAAAAGCTGATATCAATGCTTGAATTTCTCAGTTTTTCCAGTACTACAATTATTGACAAATAGCATACTTTTCCGTTACCTTGATTTCTGTATTTCTTTTTTCAATGAGTCGCTAAAATGGTTCGAATTCACTTGGGCCCAGTTGCACCAATCAGAACACTGGATTCATGGCATTGCTAGGCAAAGACGGGTTAACCTCGGTTCAAATTTAAACCACGTTTTTGCAACAGGCTCTTGGAATTTCTAAGGAAGTAATGTTTCCATTCTATTTTTAATAACAATTTTAGCTAAAAATTTAGGTACTGTGTTTTAGTAGCCCTGAATGAACAATAAAGAAACCCATACCAGATATATTGAAAAAAAAGAAAATACATAGTAGGTAAGCGACATTAACACTGAATTGGGCCACTATGTTTGGCCATAAAAATCAACATAAGTCGGAGATGAAAAAAATTCTAATGAACTTCCATCGCTTACAAATATAATATTATCATCTCAGGGTTATTAATAGTCGTATACTCTATCATGCCTACAAGTGCTTGCCTTCAGTTGGTGGGGCATTACTATCTGGTCAATTTGTTAAACCGCCGGGGTCAGTACCAGACTGACTACTCAAATGTTTAATTCGTGCATGTGTAACCGGTGTATTACTTGGACGGTTGCCGAATGTACTCAAAACTCTATAGGATCGTTTCGCAGCTCTCTAACGCTAGGTAATGGCTAGAATTGAATTATTTGACAAAAAGTGCGCCTTTTCATATTTATAGATTTTACTGTTCACGTAAAATGTCATTCGTTTACTAGTTAACTGATATCTATCGTTTTCTTTTTCAGATGGGACCTAAATATGTACTACTATTTCTCACGGCATTTTATCTTAGCGAAACAATGGCACGGGGGCACGATACAAAGATTTACTGTGGTAAACAACTCTCGTCGACTCTTTCAACGGTCTGCAAGGGCGACTATAACACACTTAATAAAAGACCACCCAGTAAGTATTACATTTTCCATGGTCGTAGCGGTATAAGAATCTTTAAAATTGTTTCACCCCATTTTCCGAATTTGAAAGCCTGTATTTGCATATACTTAACAAACAAATATCATCAGTAAGTTGTGTCAAAATGCCAATAGTACAGCATTTATTAGGCAAGAGCGGATGATAAAACGCTGATAACCTAGTTCAGAATGCTTTAAGAGGTACAATCATTGTGAAACATGCTAAAATCACTTAATTAGGCAGCCTCAAAGAGGTTGGTTTTGGCAGTGTTTTTATTTTTATTTTTCGATATTTGAACAATCTTTTCTACTATTCTATAGCGTACTAATGAAACCGGCAATGTCTTACATGAAAGCGCCATCATGCGGGTTATGCAAATTTGCCACTTAAGTTTTATTACAATGAGGCTGGGATTCAGAGCTGTGATTGAGAAGGGCGAGGAGCGGGGAAGTGTGAAATCCCACCAGGCAAAAGGGGGGGGGAGTGTCTTCAAAAAATATTTAAATAGGGACGCTTGCAAATGAATTTTGGGACTCGTTAGTGTATTTTTTTCAATGTAAAAGCACGGCTATTATTTTTGCTTTGTTCTTCTTCAGTGTCAAACTGGTAATAAGTAAAGAAAAACAAAGCCCGAGTATAAGCGGCGAATAAATGAAACTGGCTAAAATTCATTGAAAACTCTGCATCTCATTTACAAAATATGTACACCGACAATTGTCAAAGTAGTATGCAGTTGGATTAGGCTTAGAACTACAAATGACTATTAACTTAAGTTTGTATACGAGCATTATATTAAAATATTATTTCTACATTGAGATCTAACCAGTACTAAATATTTGGATTATGTTGTTGAATTAGGTTTTCGCTCGGCACTTGGTAAAACGTTATAAACTATTTAATCATAACACAACACTTGGTCTGTTTTACAATTAATTTATTTTCGACTTGACTACCGTTTCAAGTTGTGAGATAAAATACTCCATACATGTAGCAAAGGACACCCACTAACACTATTAGAAGGTTTAGAAATTAAAAATGCGCAATCCTAGCTTAATTACAATCTTTTGAATATCACTTCGAATACAGTATAAAAATTCCAGAGATTTCGGGGATAGAATATAGAACATATTATAGGTATCAATGGCACAAGAAACTTGCTACTTGCATCTTCTGACATTTTTTGCATGTATCCTGTCTCCATCATCGTTTTGAAATACATAACGGAAAATGCCCTTCTACCAGTCATAGAAAAAACTATTTAAATCGCGATAATATGTATAAATCACAGTTCAATACATTATTTTGCAAACAAAGGGAAGAAAGCTATTTGGAGCCAAAAAACAAATTGTCAAAGGCATTTTATTTTAGGCAACTAATAGGGCGACAGTGGCGGCTCGTTCGAGTCGGCAGGGCTGATACTGCCGAACCAGAATTTTAATTAAAAAATAATGAATTTTGTTCAGGTTATTTTATATATTTTGTTTTATTATGTGCAGATATCTTGAAACAGTTAATAGGTATTTTTTATGTTACCGTAAATAATTAACTAAAATCATATTTGTACGGGTCATCCGAAAAAAAATACCCACTCGGCAACACAGCGTACTGTGTTGCTGCTCCGTGCCAATCTWTAAATAAATAATATTAACCACACAGAGACCAAAATTTTTACTGCCGACTCAGTTACGAGCCGCCACTGGGAAGCGGCGTTCATGTATGTATTCTTTAATTTTCTAAACGAAATAACGAAAAAAACCAGTTCACGATAATGAAAGATAAGAACGAATCTTTCAACTTCCTGCACCGTGCCGAGAACTCTACAAAATAACACACTGAATTTGGAATTTACGAAAAAAACTACGCACTCCAAGGTTATATTACATCGTGTTCATACCAGTCGTGCCAAATTTTATTACTAAAGTCTTTTATTAATACACAGGCTAGTACATAAATATACTCCTTAACAAAGCAAGAAATCAATAAAGAATTAGCCGTAGGAAAAAATTGTATGAATACGACAAAAATCGTTAGACAGATTGCACCAGAAGACTCTATAACCAGAATAAAAAAAATAGTATATTAAAGAAAAGGCCATAAATATTAACTCGGTTAAATATGCAACAGGTATGGCTTATCAAAATCATTTTTTAAATTGTTAATGCATAAATATCTAAGACTGTGACGGAGAAAGTAAAATATTAAACATTTTGGAACACTTAGAGGCAGAACATCCAAAAAATCGGGCAAAAATGAACAGTGAAATAACGTTTATACCATATATATAAGCACAATTCGAGGCCAAATATATTACAACTAGGTTTTATAAGACTCTTGAAAATGACGGTATGGTCGAAATAATCGTCGAATAATTCCATTAATATACCGAAACAAAGCACAACCACAAGCTTTTTTTTAATCCATAGGTACAATTAAATAATGAAACCTATGTATTTAATAAATGAATTAAAATCTAATATAATGGATAGAAATTACTTTTCTGAACTAACAGGCTATTTCGTTTATTCGGCTAACAATTCCAGTGAGGTGTTTAATTTGATAATAATGTATACTAACTGAATTAATTTTATATAAATTAAAGAGTTAGTGTTTGTTTAAACATTGCGAGTATGTGATACCTTTGCTGTCACATATTATATTGAAGAATTGTTCTACACATTTCTTAATGTCATTGAACGAAAATCGCAAATGTCGCAAAATTATTATAAGTATCAGACACATACATGGAGGGCAAAGGATATCGAAGTTCATTTAAAAGGCGACGCCGACGTAACGACAACGCATTATACCACGAATTACAAATTCCAAAAATATACTTTTATTTATAGCTAACACTCGCTGGTTTTGAACAAAATCTAATCAATTTTAAAGATTATTTTTTCTACTTTATTTAATCTGAAGGGTAAGGTGATTTCGGTTAAAAAGCCAACATCATTATCATGTTATACAAAGGTTAAAATCGGAGAGCTGGTTTTAGTGTTTTTAAAACGAACAGACTCGATTTAAAACCAAATGCAACATTTAGGCCAACAACAAGAGGAAATTAGGGACCAAATAAAAACTTTGAAATTAAAATTACAAAAATTGTGTAAACTTTTTGGTTACTTAAAGTTTTGCATATTTCTAAAGTCTCTAAGTAAATTTAATTTTGACAATTTGTGTAAATTCAATCGTCATAAATAAATTGTTACAAAAATTTTTTACTTTACTTATTTACTAATTTCTTTAAACATTTTTTTGACATCAGGAGGGATAGAATACCTTTAAAGTGGAATAATTTTAAGTTTGCTAAAACCAAATTCAACAAACGATGGCTCATTTTAAAGCGGTTTTCGACGTTTTCAATTTATTTTCAAATAATTTAATTTTTGTGGCGAATGCGACGTTATTTAATAAAATATCATGTTTACCATATACAGGGTCCGCCACCTAAAACTAACTAAAACTAAAGTGCGTGATATAGAAAATCAGACTAGCCTCATCGCAGGGTTTCGTTTTCTAGCACCTCTCTCTGTAGAACGAACTTTGTACTTTATTTATTAAAAAGTTACTCCAAATTTTGGGGTTTTGTGTGCAGCGATGAGTATGTAGGCATAATTTGTACCGTAATAAGCTACTAAAATAACACTTAAAAATTTCTAAAGAACCCTATTAACAAAAATGGCGGCGAATATTTTTTCTTATTTTTCACTAAGGAGTAAAAATTACGCATACATGGTAAAGACATAAATTGAAAAAAATAAAAGACGGCATCCAACTATAAAGCAATATTTATTATACGGGTAAGGCTAAAATATACTTTCAAAAATTAACTTTATTTGCAAAATATGATAATTAACAAAAAAAAATTGGACACCCAATATTGTATTTTTAAAGAGTTTAAAAAGACCTACAATTTCATATATAACTAAGGGTTGTACCTAAAAAAATAGCGAAAATACGATCCCGGGGAGTTTTAAGTGGCGGACCCTGTATATCTCCATTGTTTTTTGATAGCGAATTAATCGAGCAAGATATATCTAAAAACCAGAAGTGGATATATTTTTTTGTTTTATAGTTATGGTAAAAATAGTGGATCGGTATTTAAGGATGTGCTATTTTCCAATTTTATATACGAGATAAGCCGCCTATATGGAGTAAAAAAACTATTTATATCACTCTCACTGAGAAAAAAAAATAATTTTACAGTTTTGCAGTTTAATAAGGAATAAACTTTAGATATATTCTGCTAATATAATATGTTGTTCCATTAACAATTTATTTACAGCTAAGCAGTACCTATATGAAAATTCTTTGATATTTCGCAACCTTATAATATAATATTAACTTAGATTTCTTTGGTATTAATAGCTTTCCTGGAAAGACTCAATACCCTACATTTCTACCAAAACCATTCAGCATCTCATCACCAGCTACTTTCAATTAGTATAATACCAAAAATCGACAAACCATAGAAAAATTATGAGTCATAATTGATGAATAAACGTGTGACCTTATTTAATGTCCATAATTTTATTTGAAGACAAAAAAATAACCGAACCCAAGGATGGGTTCGCTACTTTTTAACTAAGAAATGTAGAAAGTAACGACCTCCGGTTTTAAATTATCTTGCTTAATTCAGAAGTTAAAGAAGAACAAAAAAGTCTATAGGGTTACATTTTATTTTTTTAATGTTTGGGTAAATATAACATTTTCTTAAATAACACCTCCTGTTGTAAAACAGTTGCAACAAATTCTACGTTATTTACGATTACCTTGACAACCTTACCATCCATTTTAAAACTAGCCATGATTCGTTGAATTCGCTTAAGCCATATACTTGAGTTGTACCATTTTGAAGACTTGAAATTTATATCATTCATGTTGTCATAACCACTAGAAAAAAATTTTCAAAGAAAATCTGTTAAGAAGTCAACTAACTTAGATTATAATGATTTTATTTTAGACCAGCATTGTATGCAACTTTTCGCGAAAAGAACGATCCTTTGGTATGTCATATTAAATGCGGTACCTAGCGGCATAACATTTTAAATGAAATCTGTGTGGCTAGATTTGTTTAAAAAAATGCCGCAAGATTCTAGCACGATTAATTTAAATATTGCCGCCGTCTGGCTTTAACTGATAACCCTATATATTATAGTTCTTCCTTAAATCATTTTACTTTCAACAGATACCGATGCTGTCGAACAAAATACAATGCAAACCTTACTCATAAGTATCTGGTGAAACGAAAATTTCAGGATTTTCGAAGCTAGAGCTTAATAACTAATGCAAATAGTGCCATTCGAACTAAAATATTCTCTAGCTGCTAAAAATTTCCTGTTATATGAGGAACTCACGTCTGTAAGTACTTATGACTATAGCCTATTGACTTTACTATAGCCAATATATATAACCTTTTTGCTTGTTACGCAGTAATTCCTCTCAGGTTTAGTTAAAACTTATTGTAGTATTCCATTTTCGTCGCTGTCCTGCATCTGCGATAGCACGCCGATTTACTTACGCCCCTATCCAAAATATTTTCCGTGCTTTCAAAGGCATTCCAAGCCCTACTGCATAACGCTAACTTTAGTTTTCAGGAATCCTCCATGAAAAAGTCGTCTAGGTCCTGTAAGTTGGTGTAATGGAGCTACAATTTTTGCGAATCCTTCCACACATTTTCTGTAGTAGGCGCAGATTCCTAAGAAACTCCTCACTTCGCGCTTATCTTAAAAACTTAATCAATCTGGAATTGCCTTGATCATGGCCTCACCGGTCTGGATACCGTCGGCTAAAAGAGTGTTGCCAAGGATTTCCACTTTATTCTGGAAAAGCGGCCACTTCTTTGGATTCAACTTCAGATTCGCTGCTCAAATGTATTGACCATCTCCTGTAGATTCATTCATTAAGCCGTCATCCACTTAGACTATATGCTAAATGGCATTACAGTGAAATAGTATAAGCCACAATATGTGGTAAACGTAGTCTTCTTCTTGTCGTATGGATGTATCCCGAGTTTCAGCATCAACCCTTTCAATTCAACGTGTGGACCAAGTGAATCCAGAAACAGTGCTCAATGTGCCGTCAATTCTGTAACGAACAACTGTCTTTCTTTGTGACGTCACTCTGAGCAGTCAACGCAGAATTGGAGCGATCCAGCCCTTTTTAGCGATCAACACTACCCGTGAAAAATAAGGACACCTTGTACATATTTTGTTCTTTCATGTCCTTTACCATTTCTCCACTTGCTCTTATCTTGCTAAACCTAGTTGTCTAGATGCCTGTCGAATAGGATGCCCATCTCCGGTGTTGATTCTGTGCTGGACTAGATCTGTTCTTCCCATGGGTTTGTACTGTTCAGCGAACACCTGTCGATTGCGTCTCAAAAACTGAAAAGCTTTGCTTGCTCCCTTCTTAATGCGGTGTTAAACTAGACCGGACCTCCTGATGACCCGTGTGTTTCTTCCTGGGCTTCACAAGTATTTATCTTTATCAAAGGATATATGCCAAGATATCTGATTCCCTTATCGTTACTCCTGTAAGAACAATATTTGCGACTCTCTCATATGCACTGTCTTGGATGTCTCACTGAGAGTTCTTGCTACTAACAATCTTTAGCTGGTTCAACTAATCAAACTGATCTCCCAAAATCGTTTTTAATGCTAGGGTTAATAACATAAAGCTCTCATTGTCAAATTTTATAATCTGCTGTTTTAGATTATATCCATATCCTCATATCAGGTCCATTCCCATAATAAAGTAGCCATCGATATCGACAACTACCGTACCAATTCTAGGCAAATACATGCCTACCCGATTTAATGACTTAATCAAACTTCGCCTTGTCACCCTTCTGTTTCAAGCTTTTTGAAATAAATTCCCTTCAAGTTTTCGAACAACATGAAAGTTTGTTTCCCTAATGTCTCATCTCTCTAAAAATATATTTAAAGTATATGCATACAAATGCTTGGAAAAAACAAAACAAGTTTGACTACTTTTCTAATGCTTAATAATCATACAACAGAGCATAACGACGCCATTTCTGGCATCTTCTATAAAATTTGCTTGAGGTGTTTCGATTACTTAAGAAAAACCGTTTTGAAGAGAAATGCAAATATTGAAAAGGGAATCCTGTAGCACACAAATTTGAATTGAATTTGAGTTTACAATCGAGTGAGTGTCCTATTGGACTCACTGCGTCAATCCTTAGGTTAGACAGTGAAGTCATAAAATTAAAGTGAAACGGATGCTTGAAGGTGGGAGTACACCACACTCGTGTGGATTTAAAATAGCTGCCGTCGTATTATTGTGGAACAGTAGGTTTACGTTACTCAGGAACATAAAAATACACTTATCTGAAACAGGTTGACTCCATCCGTCCCCATCCGCCAGTAAAGGGCCCATTCTATTCGAGGCTTCATCCTGAGCTAACGGTTATCGTTCCAGTTTATTCATTTCAGTGGTTGGAACGACTGTTTAAATTAATATTATAAAGGAAATGAGAGAGACGGTAACGTTTTAGAGTAATAGTGATACAACGCTTATTTTCGTATTTGTGAATTTATGGAAAATCATTAATGTTTTGTTAATCAACCTGATATAATAGCGCTAGCAGTTTATTTTAGGTTTTAAAGAAGCTGAAATGTAATGATTCGTTAAAATAAAATACCATTCTTAAGAAAAGTTACAAGAATAGATATGCCCCAAAAAGGTTAGATACATGTAGCAATATTTTGATATGCCAGCCCATACAAGACGCTCTTTATGTGTTCCTAGTAATAATTTACATTTTTATAAAATAAACTTTCTTAGTAATAAAAGAAAACCGATTACAACTACAAACTATCTGCTTATATACATCTAGTACGTACCTACCTTAATAAAGTTTCTGTAAGGTGCAAGCATGAGGTCAAATATGCGTTTTTTAATTATTTATTTCCGTAGAATTTACTTGTGACAAATATATCTTCGACAACTTTTTAATATCGATGTTGAAGAACAACATTGTAATATCAATTACCAATATCGACGTCAGCTATATAATATCACAAGGAACGTTACCTATTGCCTACTCACATCTATAAGGACTTTTTTAAACTGTCATTCCATATTCCAAACTTTTAATATTGCTCTGTATACACCTATACATATATCAAAAGCTCCTTTTATTTTATGAACATGCAGTAAACAATAACAATTATGTATCATCTTTTTTCAGTTTATATAAGAAGAAATTGGGAAGCACAGTACACAGAAGATAGGAATCTCAACTACCCTTATAGAAGTAGGGCAAGTGCGACCAGCTTAATGACTCAATTCAGGAGAAGAAGAAAGAGAGGGGTCTACAACGAGTGTTGCGAAAAAGCTTGTTCATATGACGAACTAAAGTCATACTGTGGCTCTTCCAGTGGAATACCAAATTAAACGAATTTTTCTTGTGATAGGTTCGGTTCCTTGGTAGTCATACGTGATTTTTATTCATAAGGGAAATAGAATCTAGAGCGGATGAGACAATTAACGTGATGTGCATTTTTCATCAAATTAAGAAAAAACGTAAACGTTAAAAGGCAATTTACTAGACTGAATATGCCAATGCTGATTAGGTGACCTATAATAATTAAATGGTCTCAACTTATATCAATCGAAAAGTAATAGTTTCAGTGTTTTATGCTGTGATTTAGATACTAAAATGCTACAGTGCCCGCTCTAAATATTTTACATTCTAATTATCTAATTTAACAATGTCACAACAACTGTTCAAAAATTTGCGTGAGTATTATTACATTTGGCAGATCTCTTGTTTAGACTGTCAACTTCGTCCGAAAAACTGTATAAATATACATTGTACATTTAAATTCATTTAAATTATAAGTGGCACCTGCGTATAAAAGCTGTGTTTTTAGTTTATGTAAGTATAACTAGGTGGTCTTCCATTCTTCACACAAATAAACTCGGGTTTGCGTCGTGAGCTGATCCGACACGAAACCGCTCAAGTTCACGCCGTCATTGGTCTCATTTCCGCTAGTTCTGGCGATGGAGTTGATGTGTTGCATCTGTGATGAGTTGGCCACCAAAAATTAGGAAATTCTTTTTTGTGGGTGCCTTGTGATAAAATCCATTAGGCTTAGGTTTTTTAAGAAAAAATCTGATGTATTAGGAAGTGATCGAAATAAACGATATTTTTGAAAAAGTTTTCATTTATAATACTTAATTATTCACATCTCGTTAAAAATCACTGGTTACTCGAGTGTTGGAGGAAAGTTATCTTTGAAATGAATTATTGAATGTTTCACATCGATGGTTGCATTTTTAAGATCTCTGCCGTTTTATCATTGAAAGTGCTATATAATCGTAAAACCAAAATTATATAATTTAGGTTCCCATATTTAATCGTGTTATCATCTAACGAATCATATGCAGGATGTGGGGCTTAAGACAGAAAGGGCTGTAGTTCCACTAACATTAAATCTTTTTGTATATACTTCAAATGAGACTTCAAACTAAATAAATAAATACTAAATATTCGATGTCAATGTCGAATAAGCGGTTAGATATAGCACTTCACATGCTTTAATGAAATCGAAATGTATTTAATACAATTCTGCTCATAAAGGCGTACAGAAAAATACACTTTTTGACACAAAAGAATGAAATTATATCCTTAATCGAATATTTGGAATTAGAATTAGAATTTTACCGCGCTTTTAAAATGACTGCATCCCCACCACCTCAGTAGTTCGGACATCATGTCCCGCTAGCTTACAGGCTTACACGCGATCCATGTGTTTTATTAGTATATCTATGAATAATAGCATAGCTCTGATAATAGATAAGATGTGTGCGATGACAAGGCATCTATGATCAGGTCAGGATTGTCAGATTATTTCGTACTTGTCGCCAGATGCTTGAGCAAAATTATCAAAGGCGCCACATTTTTGTTGAACTATATAATAACATCTAAATGTTGAATTTCAAGTTCTTTCTGTATAAACGGTTTTTTACATTTTTGTCATTACAGGTTTTTGTAACATGTCACGATCTTTTTTAAAGATAGGGTAGAATTCAATCGAAAAAGTTTGTTAAAATGTCGGGTTCTGTGGGGTACCCAGAGAACTAAAGTGGGGAGAACGCTCATGGATCTGCGCGAACGCGAATGCTAGTAAACAAGGGGGCTGCCATATTGTCCACGAGAACGTCAAACTTTTGGCGCTTACTTTAAATAATGACATCTTGTGCAACAGTTTCACTTAAAAATAGGGTAAATGTGAACCAATTTGATGTAGCAGTGTTGAAGTACTAAAATCAGTTTGACTTGTTCTTGGAATGTTCTATAAATATCAATTACATGGCTAATTTAATACGGTGAATGTCTGTCGTCAATCAACTGTCATCAGTTGCACAGCACATAAACAAAGCTCCCAGCCACATGTTATTCTACGCTTGAAGCATTGTTTTGTTTACATTGCGCGGCCCGTGGCGTTAGCTATTGTGATTGTGTGCTCTGCTTGTACGACTTATTTATTTGTTTTATTTGGTAGTTTCCTTAGTTTTAGTTATGAGTTGTATCGTAGTATAGTTAAAGAGTGTACATCGAAGAATCGATCGAAGTCGCAAGATGTCTCCCTGAATAAGTAAATATTATAATCCTTAATAAATTTTTTGCAGTAATTATTTGTTATAATAACTGTATATTTTTAAATAATATTTAGTACCATTTAAACTGCAAAATAAGTTTACATAATTTTTTCATTTTTATAGGTATACATATAGTTCTTTTAATTCAAGAAAAGTACTGCCATTTGACAACACTGTCTGATTTTTGACGTTTCTGTGGACAATATGGCGACTATTACAGTGTCCCAACTGAATTGGGAAGCGCAGTCGGCCTATACGTGTTCTCCCCACTTTAGTTCTCTGGGGGTACCTAATCTAGAAAGAAATACGTGAAATAAAGCTGTCTACAGTTGGCGGTGTTTACAGATGGCACATAACATATATTACAGTCAATTCTATTTCTATGTATAAAACCAKTCCATATTGTAAGTTTCTAGAAAAATGGATGTGAATCAAGATTTTAAGCTTCTATTACCTTAGCATTTTTGAGCATAGACATCTT
This sequence comes from Rhyzopertha dominica, assembly GCA_025024175.1. NCBI lineage: Eukaryota > Metazoa > Arthropoda > Insecta > Coleoptera > Bostrichidae > Rhyzopertha > Rhyzopertha dominica. The sequence goes on from QCXZ01000041.1 coordinate 26,475,316, forward strand.
ACTCTTTCTAAATAGATGAGCAAATCATATGGAATCAAATACCTTATAATAAAACATATACGGGGAACAAGGCATATCCCTTGAAGCAAACGTGTAGAAAAGAATAGGTATATGTCCCATCCTTGTAATCCGACGACTAAAAGTACGCAGACTCGTACGGCAAGCATTTGATTGGCTTCAAGCGTCTCCTTGTCCAAAAAGCGTTTGCCGGTTGCCGCCACGCGGCAGCTGTATCTCTTATCCCTCTTCTAGTTTGCCATGCACATTCTGTACAAGCGGTATACAAAGATAGAAAATCATCTTCTTTCTCTCTCGCACTCATGGAGATGTTTGCTTCACTTCAGTTACGTTGCGGAGATGGGATATTCCCCGTATATTTCTATTATAAGGTATTTGTATGGGATGCGCGTGAAATATTGCGACAAATTGAACAAACTAGTGTTGTCAATATTGTAATGATTCGTTACTCAGTAATCGTTACTTCACAAGAATCGAAGTAATCGATTACCAATTATGAACAGTAGTCGTTACACGATTACTACGATTACTGCTCGTATACCGATATTCTGCAGTGCCTCAGCACAGCATAGTCTTGCGGTAGCGAGTAACGACTACGACGAATAACGAGTAAGGAAAGAGTCGGTTCGGATTCGATAGGTAACGACTGAAGTAAGATACGTGGATCGATTGTAGATAAAGTAGAAGGTAGTTAAAGGCGGGGAAAAGTGGATTTTTAGTCTTTTAGCTTACAAAATAAAGATTCTAAAGGTCGCGTTGAGAAATAAGTTTAAGAATATTAGGTCCAGGTGAATGTTGTTTATTTTGTTTTTCCATCAGCATTTAATAATTATTTGCTCTGCTTCTGTTACAGTAAAAGTGAAACCGTCTGACAAAATCTTACTACCGACACCAAAAAAATTATTAATATAATAAATATTGCTAGTGCCTTACTAAACGCATATAATAATTTAGTTTGTGGTATCCATAATGTTTGTTTTTTCTTTTAAATACAAGAATACCATACCACTACATATCATACATAAAATGTATTTCTCATTGCTTTTATTTTTAATTATATATAATTACATAAAAACTTCGTAATTTTTATGCGCCTTCGCTTTAAAGTAGGTACCTACTTATTAAATTTCAAACGCAGCTGCAATAATCGTACATGTTCGCGTGGAATACAGTACCTTCCGTAACCGCGGTTACTTTACGAATAACGATTATTAGTGCAAGGCTGTAACGTACTCCTCCCGTATTCTGCAATGGCAACACGAATGTATTACCGCTGAGTAATCGTTAACGAGTACGAAGTAACGATTACTAGTTATACCAGTAACGAGTAATCGCGATTACATAAAAGTAATCGGATTTGACATCACTAGAKCAAACACATAAGGTCAAGAATTGCTCAGCTGATGGGTATTTGGACTTGCGCGTTAGATGAAATTTCAGTTGACGAACCGGTCAACAGAGGGACTAAAAAGTCGCTGTAGGCAGGGTTGCTAGATTACGACTTATTGCAAATTGGGGTGAGTTGGAACCACGGTAGTAAATAGAGAGGTATAAGCACAACCGTATGCTAACTGTATGCAACTGGGGCCCAGATTCGTAGTCAGTGTGGAAGAGAGAGGTCTAGTAAGAGATGCAATATACTAGTAAAAGCGCTCGCCAGTGGCATGCATAACCATACATTCGGTGTGGTATTTGTGTGAAGTTTTTTGAAATAACAAAAATGTGAAAGTATTGTTTGGTGCCGAACTGTAACAGTAATTCTCCGACAGAGCTTTATATGCAAAAAAAATTTTAAATCGTCGAAATGCTCCAAATGTAAGGATCATCTTTATCGAACAAATGTTTCTGATACAGCTGGTCCTTCATTTAGACTTACTATTTTACAATCCAGAAGACGGCTAAGTCATCCGAATCAGATCATTTCACAGTTTAAAAAAAATATTTTAACCAAACATATTCACAGTGTTGTTTTTGCCAATGTAGTGGATGAATTGTTTTCAAACACATATTCTATTTCGTTTCCTTGAACACGAAGCAGAAATACTTTCAAAATTTTGTTTATTGTTATATTATAATGAGAATTAAATAGTACTATAAGCTCAATGACAGAGATACTGATAAATCAAGTGCAAGAAAGAAGAAGGAATCTAACTTATTTTTTTTAATCTTTAGATCTCTTTGTATGTGTATTTTTAATAAACGTTGACTGCAGAAGCACCACTTTTTTTCCTAACGCTCTTATTTGATACTTCTGAAATTTAGTGTGAAATAAGTATTACCCTCATAATATAAGAAACACACATCTAACGGATGGAAAGTATTGTATCGCGACAGAAATTTTCAAAATATTTATTTGTTAAATCGCTTTAACATGTTCGAAAACGTCGAAAAACAAAATTTTAGCAAAAATTTCATGTTTGTATGTTTGTCTGTGTGTGGACTGTGGACGCGACAACTTTCGAAAGACAACATATGAGCTTGAAATTTGGCATACATATAAATCTCAACTAGCCAAAGCACCATGTTGTTTTTGGGGTGAGTAGGGTATAGGGCCCCCTTCCCTAAAATTGTGGGGTAACTACCCTTTTTGCATTTATTTTATTTTTTGCCTGTTAGTATGTGATTAGTAGTATAATTGCGAGTATTATTAGTTCCTATAAATTTTCGGTGCAGCAAACTGTTTAGAAGAAAAAAACGGTCATTCAAAAAAACCGGTTTTCCCAAATATCTCAGAAAATACTTAATATATTCACATATGAAAATATCATCCTGTAAGAAATAAAATTTCTCACAAATAGTGTTTAAAAATGTTTCCAAAATTTTGACATTTTCGAAATTTTTCTAAAAAAGTGAATTTTGGACCTTGTTCACACAATTTTTGTAAAATTTTGCTATTATATAGAAAATTTAATTTCTGATCGAAAAGTACCCTTGCAATTGTTTTGTTTAGTTAATAATTTTCGAGTTATTTAGAAAAAAACGATTTTACAAATTACGAGAACCGTTTGTCGTAGAAAAAAATGTCTAGAGATAAAAAATGCTAAAAACCTCATTATTGATGGTATAATATAAGAAATAAAAGCGTAAATTTCATTTTGACAACTTGATCTGGAAGTATTGATTCAATTTGCAGCGGAGTTTCATTATCTGAAGCAAATCTGTTCTAAAATTGTTGCACAAGTAACAAAGAATTTTATCATTTCCACACTTTTTGAAAGATAAATAAACCATCGCTATTGGCTTAGGTAATTTTGGGAATCAAATTGATATTATCAACACAGCGTGCGCTGTAAAGTCGCCTTATGCAAAGCGGACCGATTCCCACTATGCTCTATCTCTCTCTAACGCGACTGGCTACGGAATCGGCCCGCTTCACACGGCACCGTGCGTATACCTCTCTATCTATTATCGTGGTTGGAACTCAAGGCTGGGATCCTGGAGAGAGAGAGAGAGAGAGAGGCATGATACATCTGAGATAACGATAGAAAGAGAACCACAATTATTTTACAAAACAGTACCACTCCATAATTAGGCTAAAAATAATCTGAAAGGTAGACCTCGCAATTAGCAATTGTTTAAAAAAAAATATTAATTATATTTGTTTAAGAAATACCTTAGGCTCTAGCTAAAAAGTTTTGTAAAAATGGGTTGCGTCTTTCTATTGTTAGCTCGAATATCTCTCTCTCTCTCTCTCTCTCTCTCTCTCTCTGTCTAGGATCCCAACCATTTTTGCAAATGGCAAAAGGCGACGGAATGGGTGAACACTGTTCTATTAATGCGAAAATATATGTTGGTCGACCATTGTGTTTTCTGGATCGGATTCTTGAACAGCGAATAACAAGTCAATGATAGGAAACCATGCCGTTTTAAAACTTTTCTATGAAACTTGAACGGGTTTGACTGATTACTAATAATACCAAAAGTACCTACAGCTTTCCAAAAAAATCATGTTGTGCACACAGGATATAAGCGAATCACGTGTATTTTGTCAAAGAAAGTTTTTGGATCACATGTATATTTGCACTTTTATCGATATAAAGCTCGCAAATTCGTGTTGGTAATTGGCAACATTTTTAGCTGTTGGTGACGACCAGTAGTGATGATCAATCCAGCCGCTTCTTGCAACCCTGGGTGTTTCCACTTCTTAAATTACCTTTTGCGCAAGTCCAAATACCCCCATGCACAATTTCAATGAGCTACTTGCACAAAAAAAAAGTGCTTAATTTAATTTGTGGTCATATAATTGGGTATTTGCCATGTATTTATATTTTATTAAATTGCATATTAGTAGGTAGCATCTAATCCACAAAACGGCTGTGACAGCTTATAAATTCAAAAAATGGATCGTAAGATGTATTTTTAATATTAAAAATGTGAATATTTAAAGGGACCGCCAAAACGCGGAACATACTGGCCGTGACGTCAGGTGTCTTGTAAATGGCCGCTTGCTTACACCTGGGGTCAGCGCGTCACGCGTCAGCCTCAGCCCGTCAATTTATAGTTTGTTGTTTGCCTTCTTTTTGTAACAAGCAAATTAAAATACGCCAAGAAAAAGTGAAATACTTATGAACTATGACTTCTGAAGGCATGTTCATTGTTATGGAATTTGTGTACAACGACGAGCGGTTCAACGCGGCGGAGATGAGGAACGTAAAAGCAAAAGCAACAGCATAAGTGAACTTTTTATCAAATTAACGTAGCATTGATAATTTGATCACAGTGGGTTGTTGGAAACATACCATTTGTAAACATAAAAAAGTAAGAATCAAAAATGTACCCTAAACTTTACATTTATTTTAGGGGTCATAATAAATATAAATTGTCATTTATTTTTGGGGCTCTTGCGGCTCGTTTCTGGTCTGGCTAACAGTCGAATATATGGGGAACAACGTCGTTCTTTATTATAACATTTCCCTTTATCAACTTAAAACGCATATAATTTTTCATATCCTCTTCAAGCTATAACAAAATGGAATTGAATGGTAAATACTTATAGCCCCCCAAAAAATAATAAAAGTTAAGAATTAAGATGATCTTTACAACAGAAAAACAAACTTTGCGATTTCGGCATATCACGTCTAGGGGCCTGAAACAACTTTTTTATACGTTGATAATCTCGAGGAACGGTTACAAAAATTTTGTTAGCTGTACTGACTGAACTACTTTTATAACCATGCACAAAACAACACTTGTTTTGTTTTCCATACATAATAGATGCTTCTAAAACTACCCAAATCACTTTTTGGTGCGACCTCTTACACCGTCATTTCAATAAACACCACACAAAAGCTTTTTCAATACAAGAATGGTACTACACCATTAAACAGCACGCTCCTCGGTAATGTTTACATGACACTTGACGTCACAAGTTGAATAACCTTGGATAGAAGCGTTTTGGCGGTGGCTCTTAAGATTCGAATTTCAGACCTGAAATTCTTTACCTACAAATATTTTTTTTGTTTTTTAACATGGCGTACGATATATATGCACTTCAAGATTCATTTCACGTAATTTTCAAAAAAAGTGATAATACCCAATTATGTGTGCAAAGTATTTTTTAATTGTCTTTGTTAATACGCTATTTATTTTGTGTTAAAATTTGAACCCATTATCTGCACGCCAAAACGATCGCTGAATCGCTGTGACGTCAGAACAGTCCAAATAAAAAGGTAACGGCGCGCGCCCCTCTGCTTTTAGAGGTCATTGCCACACGTCACTCGTTCCAGCGTTTATACGTTTGTTTACGTTTTGGAGTGAACGAGAAACAAAATATACAACTTTCGAAATACACGTGCCACACGATACAGAATAACAGCACATGACCATAACCAATAAATAACCCAGTGTTGTCAGACGTTGGAGGTAATGCTATCAGTTTACCAAAACATTATCAGATTTTGAATAAAATTACAGAAACCGTAACAATAACAATTTTAGGATTCGATTGGGCTTTTATCAGATGAGTATTATCAGAAATATCAAATGAGGAGTGAAATTATCGTAGATTTTAATAATTATCAGACGTCTGGCAACATTGAAATAACTAAAGATTTTGCCTGTTTACGGCACTGATCTCTAAATATTTAGAGATCACTGGTTTACGTGCGTCGAGTATGCGCATATGACGTGGACAATGACACATCGTTTTAATGTCACGTGAAATTTAAAAGGCCAAATGCAATTTTTAATTAATAATTTTATCCATTTGCAATTTTTTGCAAGTGCTAACTTTTCGTCTGTGAACTTAATAATGACCATTGAATTTTGCCAGATTTATCCAAAAATAAAATTAGTGCAAGTAGTCCATTTGGTTCATGCATGATTTCAAGTTTCAAGCGCTGCTCGACTGCTCATCTATTTAGAAAGATAATATGTGTGTGGCTTTAATAAAACCATAAAAATTAGTTTTGTAAATTTATACGCTTACGTATCTTTTGCTGTTATGCACCATTTCATTTTGCATACAGTATCGATATCCGCGATATATTGAAAGCAACATATCGATATAAATACATCGATATATTTCTGCCATCCCTATCCCTAGTCGCAAACAACAATTCGGAGGTTAGAATCAAAGTTCTTATCAGGAAAATTTTTGAAATTGGATCATTCGATCCTGGAACTTAGATACATAAAAATCAGTCTGCTCACATTATATAGCATAGGTTAAATACAAATTTTGTAAAAGTAAAGGAAGAAATCGGTGAAAATGAGTGACTTCGATTCCTTTAGTTCATCTAGCAGCAGCGATAGTAAGGGAGACAAGGAACTTCAAGAATTCTTAATGGTTGAAAAGCAGAAGGCTCAATTCAATGCACAGGTAAATTAATCTAAAATCAGGTTAGGGACCCACTCAACGACATAATATCCGAAATGTGTAACATGCTTCTACATAACCTTACAGTTTGCAGTACCCACAGAGCAGTCTCTCAGTGTATACCTATTTGATCTCGTAAAAGTAGGGTAATTAATTTTCAGTATTTAATCCGGGGACGCAGAACAAAGATGCTATTAAGGTATACCCAAAGTAGATTATATTTGTTCTCCATGTATCTTCAATATTTTAACATAATCGTTTTTTAATACAACCATATGAAATTTCTTAGATAAATAAATTTTACTGTCAAGTGTCCTGGATTTAGCAACTAATTTTTGTGTTCTTCCAAAAACCGCGGAAAGACACTATATTATCATGCATGTTTTTTGTTGAAAAAAAATATTACAAGTCCCAGGATATTAAAAATAAGTATTTTAGCACTTTTAACAATGATAGGTAAGTGTGTAGATTATTACGCGTCTATAGCTGTCTATGCCTATTACATGGAATTTCTAAGCATTAGTGACTGATAGAGTATTCAAGTATAGGCTACAGGGTGTCCAGAAGCCTGTACTTAGAAGTACTTCTGGATATGGAGACTAATTTTTGTGTCCTTCATGACAGACACAGTGGTATAATAGTTTTTATGTCTTTGACTCATAACTGTTTATACTTATACTATTTTAGTCTTGAGATAATGTTATGGATTACAACATATTCAAAATCGCTTTGATTTTGGTGTTCAGTTTATGTTCAAACTGTGCATAAACATAAATTATATAGTAATGTAATCGCCTGGTCCTTTTTTTGTGTTTTCCTGTGTCTGAATTTTAAAACTATGTGTATTGGAAATTGTGGATTCGAAGTTGGCAACCCTAGCCACTACTAATGCTAATATTTTACTTAATAGCTATAAATAAACTTAGTAATTTGTGATTTTATGTTTATTACCGTATGCTACAGATGTTTTTGTTAAACACCATATTGATGGGGTAAACTCCCAAATGAAATAGCGCAAATTGCTGCCGTGAAATAAAAATAACTTAAATTATGAAAAGCTACTATATGCTCTTGTGTAAGATGTTATAAATCATTATTTATATTTACAAGTGTTAGCTGATTCTGTTATGGAGACGAAATATATATAATTAAAATAAGGACCAAGTAATTCAGGTCGACCTGTAAGCTACACGTAAAGAGTACTCTTTTCTTAAGCTGAGTTTTCAAATTTATTTAAATTCTTCGGAGCAACTACAATTCAACTTAATTAATACAACAAACTATATGGAACCTTATACTTACAGAAATTTGAGGCTAGGTGTAAGTGATAAATATGTGCAACAGTGTTTTGTTACCATAAATGATTTTTTATTAATTACATTATTAATTTTGTTGATGTGGTACATTTCCAAGATTAGCCTTTTACTGGTATTAATTTCAGTATCCAATATATTTACCCCATCCCAATCTATTATGTGGTTGTTGTTGACCGCATGTGTGGCTAACACACATCGGTCTCTTTTCTTAGAAATATCGCTTTTATGTAATGATATTCTGTTCTTTACCCACTGAGATGTTTGACTTGGTCTTTAAGAAACTACGACCGTCATAGTCTCCAGCTTATTAATAAAAATAAGTATAACATAATCATAAAAATTATTATGTACCTAATTGTATATACAGTTAAAGATCAGAACACTTTTGACATGGACCCCTTTTTTATGAGTTAGCCCAAAATAAAAACAGATTTTAATTTTTAATTCACAAAGGAGTCTGCATATTTTTCTTATAATAATAGCAGCAAAATATGTGTTACAACATTATACCTTTTTCATGGTTTTGAACGAATTGTAATTTTTTTATTTGATAGTAGCTTATGGTTGTTTATTAAAGAATAGGAGTTGGTATTTATGTTACTGTTGTACTTTATCAGTATTCATTTTATTGTTTAAACTCTAATTACTAAAATTTATAATGTTGATTCGCAAAATTTAACAGCTGTCTATTAGATGTTATTTATTATTTATAGTTAAGTGGAGTAAGATAACCCAGAAATTTCTTCATRTGCTGTGAACACTATATTATGTATAAAGATATATGGCATAGATATTTTTTTGTTTTTTCTCACTTCTGATGTTACTGGTTATTTAATATTTTTCTTATGAAATTTTGTTATGCATATTTATAATGTTTTTTTTTTCAGATACATGAATTCAATGACTTCTGCTGGGATAAGTGTGTGGATAAACCTGGGAATAAATTGGACAGCAAAACGGAAACTTGTCTCACAAATTGTGTAGATCGTTTCATAGATGTTTCATTACTAATAACCAATAGATTTGCACAGTTACTTCAAAAAAGTGGCGTTTAATGTTTATAATATTATATATACATAGGGGGATATGTTCAAATTGTTCAGTGTAATGCATTTGTTTATTGTATTGCATTACCATGAGGACTAAAATGTATAAAATTATCGTGACTGTTATAGTTTTCTATTGATAGTAAACAAAATTAGGAGAAAACTTTTAATGTTTTATTATTATACTTATTTGTAAAATGGTGTTTTACTTAAGTGTGTTTCTAATAGCTCTTTGTATATTGGAAACATAATAACGCTTCATCTATTCAAAGGTAAAAAAAAATAAAGATTGCAAGTATCAGCTTTGAGAAAGTCATGCTTTGTTGCATCCTAGTATTTTATGAACTAAATAAGTTAAAATCTTATAACTACATTGTTTCATAACAATTTTGGTGCTTTTTTTATATATGTCTTATTAATTTAAAGTTGAGAACACATTTTTATTACATTAAAAATAATTATATGTGACATTCTGATATAAATCAAAGATGACTTGATGATTTGGATCCAGAATGAGTAGGTACTTAATAATAATAAAATTTCATGACGTCAAAATTTTATTGAAGTCGTTAATGTTACTCATACCGGATTTTTTAGTCGCAACAAAAGTATGATAAAATATTTTAATAACAGATTTTTAGTAAAAATATTTCTTGTATACAGACATTTCCAAGTTAGCAATAATAAATCAGAATTATATGTAAATCCATGGACATGTTTAAATCCTTTACGATATAGTAACAAACCACACATTGGCCCCGTTGCATAAAGCGTGGTTAACCAGACCCCCTGGTTAACACGTGGTCAACGGGCAGTTGTCATGGTAACAGTTCTTTTTAAGGGTTCTTCATTGGTGCTGCAAATTAACCGGCCCACAATTTTTAAGCGACATGAATTATCTTTAAAACTAAAGTGGCCACCTCTGAATAAAAGAAAAAGAGAAAGAACTGTACTAGACCCTGAGAATGAAATCAATATCATCAAATCAAAGGGTAGCCGTAGGAAACTGGTATTAGTCTCTTTTCAGTACACCGAATAATAAATTCCATCTATACCAGTTCAGGCTTTAAAACGAATGGATTAAAAGACTAGCTTTTCGTAATTTTTTTCCAGAAAATGAAAGCTTGAATGCCAGATCTCAAAATAACATTTGTTTCTCAGTTAAAGCAACATTTTCTAATAATGGTTCGACTAACCAACGTAATATGGATTTGGATTCAAGAGGGACATTTTCAAACCATCTACACCACAAATAGCAGCTGGTGCAGATCATCATCACGATAGTGTAAACTGAAATAGTTGTTAAAATTTTTTAAGAAACATTTTTCCAGCGCTTCTTGAAAATGTAAATTTACAAGTGACACAAGGACTATGGTTCCAATAAGAAAGGGCACCGTCATATTACCATAGAAAAGTGCGAAATGCGAAGCGAAATCATCTTGAATTTGTTTTACCTAAACATTGTATAGATAGAGATTCCGACATTTCACAGTTCAGTTTGGTTATGTCCGTTAGGTCTCTTTAATAAAKATTTATTATATTCTCTTTGCAGTACATTTTCTGCGTGCGATACTGTAATAATATACCTAGTCAGACCTAGTAGCAGTGTTGTTCCTGGTAGCATTTTTCTGTGTACTAGGTTGGCAATACGTTGGGTACTAAATTCATTGTTTGAGTACTAAATCTCTTTCTCGGTAGATGCCGTTGAAAATTTTGGGAATATGGCAATTATAAATTAAACACATTAAAGTAAAAAAAACATATAATACCTCTGTTGTATTCATATTATGTGATTTGAAGTTAGAACTAGAAGACTCATCTCGATTTGAAGAAACGACCTTTTTAGTAAGAAATCTACACCAATAAGAAAATTAACATTTCACACTTATTTTATACTAATTATTATTACCTGTCCATTATAATATAGTTGTTAAAAACGGTTAATAATTGATTTAGTTATGTCCTTAAGATTTATGGTTTGTAATATGCTTACATGTTTGCAGTACGGTACGGTTTACGGTTACGGTCTGACACGCTTATTACGCTTACATAGGGGGCGGCACTTTTCACTACCAATCATTAAATTCAAAAAGTTACTAATTTTATTTTAAAAATATTAAAATATTATTAGTATATGAATGTTTTTGGAAATTGAGTTTGAGTACTAAACACGGTTGAGGAGTACTAGTGTACTAAACGCAAATTAAAAGTACTAAATCTAGTACTAAAGTACTAGATTGAACAACACTGCCTAGTAGCCTAGTAGTGAAGTGACTGTAAAAGTTTGCCGAGTCAACCAGTCAACTCACTAACTGAAAGTTTTTACTCTGAACGTACAAAACGCTTAATAAACGCGAAACATAATAAATAAGAACGTTTTGCAAATATTATAATATGGTGCAAATAGCAGATAAGAAATGTTATTTTAGTACTTCTTAGTACTTTTTAGTTTTTACACATTCGGTTGGTATATTGCAGAAACTGAAAAACACTGCTCTGGCAACACCGGAAGAAAATGTCATTTTTATTTTGATATTTGGCTAGTTTTGTTTTGCGGTTGCTGGTTGCTTGTTTGCTTTCATAGCTTCTAGCTTTTTGATTACACCGTTTTATTTACCTACATACCGTTTTGTGTTGCAACCCCAATAAACAAGAAGGGGACATAAGTACAAACCTTGTGAATAACGGTATTAATACTCATTTTGGTTCAAATTACAAAATAAGTATATTGATCTTTATGGTGATGTTACGACAACAAAACGATTACTATCGGCCAGTGGATTCACTTTTCTCCAAGTATGACCACATTAAAAGCAGTTGTTTCTTCAGTAATGTATACTTTTCCAGAACAATAGACTTCATAATTTGGAATTTGGAATTCTATGTCAGTGATAAGGGCATCTCGGTGAATAATTTGCCAAGACATGCCAAGGACAAAATACTGCATAAATTTATGCTTCTTCCTTCACTTTGGCAAAAAGTAAATTTAAAGAAAGCACTCGAACAATTATTACACGAAGATACTCGCCACATAGATTTTACTGCAGGTTCAGTCGATGACAACATTTTATCCATACTTGGCCATTGCAATCAACTAAGAGAGATATACTTTTTAGGAAATGATTCAAACTTATTAACAGCAGAAGGTACCCAATCAAAGATTTTCTTAATCCAAATACTCAGCGAATGTTAAATTGGTCAAACGTAACGTATTGTTATTTCGTTTATTGATTATGATGATGTTTCCATTCTGAAAAGTGTGTCTAAAACATGGAAGCTAAAAAACTCGATTACCATTGATCGTTAAGTTTATAGGTGCACTATGAACATTTCCTGAAAACAAGTAATTAAAATGCTACATCTTTGAATGGTTCCAAAAAAGATTACTGTTTAAAACTCAATATCAACTACAATGATCATAGACAAATACTCCTTTCGAAGTTTTTCACCTGAGAAGTATACTAAAGTGGAGTAACTACAATTACATTGCACAACCATTTAGAGCTGACAATTATATCACTTTATTTTAATTTATACCATATGAGAGTATAAAAGATGAGAATATGAAGTGTGGTACCACAATCAGCTTTTACCCAAGTTGATTGTACCACAAACGAGTACATGACATTTGCTCGGAACAGCCGTTCGATGCAAAAAGCTATTTTACGTTAAGGACATTCAGTCAACAGACGTTCGCTCGATGCGGGAAGTAAAAGTAGTTCCAGTGTCATAGTTGGTATTGCCCACGAGCCTTGCAAAAAAAAAGTTGTTTGAGTAACTGACTACATGGAACGGCACGCGACCCCTCATAAATCAAACCCTCTCTTTGTGATTTTGCGAATTTCCAGTGTCAGCTTTAAGCCGTTTTAAAACTCGTTTTTTGTTTGTGTAGTGTTAGTAGTGTATATTATTCTAAGTAGTTTTTAATCATTCGGTTAATAAGAGGTTTTACATCGATCGTTTTTATTTACGTCTCAAAATGAATTGTACGTAGTTTTAGATAAGTAGCAACATTAGTTTGCACAAGCAAAGTATATCTAGTTATAATGAAATTTCTTGAATTGCCTTTATTATCAATAATATCTCTCACAGTCGTGTAGGGAACACCAACCATTTCACTTGTCACTTTTAACAGAGCACCACTTTTTTTATAAAATAATTGTATCCATTTTTTATGATTTCTTTGGCATCTTGGGTAAGGTAACGAGCATTCCTCTTGTTTTCTTCAATTTGCACTTCCATGTCAGCGTCAGCAACTTCATTCTGAGCGTGACTTGGAGCAGCTTTTTCCCAAGGACGGAACATTTTTCGTTTCTCTTGTCGCGCGCACAGAAATACTAAGACTGAATGCTAGTTTTGGTTTGACCGGTAGTGAACTTTAAATAATCCGACCCTGCTTAACCATCTTCCGAAAATCGGACCTAAATTTATGGTAATCCGGTTATTTGCGGTAACTTGTGAGGGGCCACCTGCTGTTCGAGATGAAAGATAAATTTTATTGCAGGGTTATAATAACGGTAAGAGTTGCATTACTATACTATTAATTTAATGTGATGAATTTATAGACTTTTGCAAGAGAATAAATCCAATGAGATAGTTGTGCCTTGTGATGAGAAAACAAAAAATTTAAAGAGTTATTGAAGAAAATAGTGGCCATATCTTTATAATTCTCATAAAAAATTCTCAACAAGAAATCACAGACTAATACATCTATCTGAAAATATTTCAAACTTTGACACAGGCTAACTCGATAAATGATTGTTTTAATAGTACTGACCACCGTTTTCCTTTTAATGTGTGAAGGTTTTTTATGGGTGTAATGTGAAGAAGTTAAGATATATGAGCAAATGTTTGAGAACCACTGACGAGTTTTTAAATTCCCGCGTCAAGCGAACGTCCGTCGACTTAATTAAAGTAAAATATTTTTTTCCATCGAATGACGGTTCCAAGCGATTGTCCAAACACCTGACAAACCACCGAAAGGGATGTTTTTTATATTTTAAATGATGCAAATAAACATATTTATTCCTACTTCTGTTCTTCAATAAAATACATCTTAAATATTGAACAGGAAAATAGCATAACGAAACTGCCAGTGGTAATTTAGTCACAAAATAGAAAACACCAGATCTGCATAAATGCCTCTTTGTCTGGAATATTATGGGAACAACTGTGTTTCTGGTGCATCTCCCAAAATGTTCCAAACATGCAAATCTAATATATGTGTCACAATCTCTATTTCAAGCATAGTTCAATGACACAAACAGATATTAGCTAACTTGATATACAGGGCAGTTTCAAATTTTCCTGATTTCAATTAACGCTCATAAGTCGATTACTATAATAGCGTTTGAAGATTTTAACTGATTTTTCAGTAGCATGAGAGAAAAATATTTTTATCTTTCCCAAAATACATATGACTTTTTTCTTATATAGCATTCTTTCTAAATTTTAATGTCCTAAACTATAATAATACTCCATATATTAAAACAATTTCAATAAACTATGGGTATTTCTTCGTATTCTATTAATGTTAATAAGATCCACAAACCAAACCAGATAAATGTTAATAATGATACAAAATCTTTCCCCTTATTCTTTTTAACCATATTATAGTAAATTCATAAAAAATGTATCTTTATTGGGTTTCAAGTTAAGAAAATATGTCTGGCTGCCGATATTTAGGATACTTAGTAACACATGTGAATTTGGATGCTTTGTCCTGCTGTGCTTATATGCAGGTACCTTTGTTTGTTTTTTAAAAATAGTGTTAAAAATTATAAAGGGAAACAGGATTTTGAACAATATATTAAGAAGATTATCGTTACCACTATAAGATTATATTTAACATGTTCGAAATAATACTTACATTTTTACTGAAATCTGAAGATGTTATTTTATTATAGTACATTTTTGGATAAGTATGGACGAAATTAATTCGTTGGCTTAAAAATATATGGGTTGTTATGTTTAAATAATTGAAAAACATAATCACACCACTATTTATCCGATAACTAGTAGGTAATCAGGATATGAGCACATTAATAAAAATCACTCAAATTTGAATATCTTATCTGTATATCTTAAATGAATCAAGTAAACTGAGATCTTTTTATGCCACTAAATTATCCTCAAAAAAAGTTATTGTGACACCTAGATTAGCTTTTCGCTTTTTCTCATTGTTTAGCCTGCACTCTGCTGTCCCAGTGAAAATGGTCTACCCTGTACCTACCCTGAACTAACTCAAAATTTTTTATAAACCTTAAGCATGGATAACTTGATCTGCTTAAATAGCAAGTCCTATATTATCTTGTCATTACTCACAGTATACTGCAATTTCCCTTTATTTGATGTAAACATATATGGTACACTGGGCTGCAAAAGTTTGACTGGTACCCCGGAGTGATAGGCAGGGCCTCACCGCTTAACATCTTTAGAATTAACAGCCAAGAGTCTAGTGGTGCGGTTCGTATTTCTAATTTTACTTACCTACATCTTACATGACAAAGCGATGATCGGAAGTTCAAATTTTCAACTGATGTCCAAGTTTCCCAAAACTTCTACTAGTGGTAATAGATTAAATTATCTTCAACAACGTTTCGTAGTATGCCAGTATATATGATCTAGTTGTTTTTAAAAGTAAAAGGAATGCCCAATGTAATGCGAAAAAAGCAAAAAAGCCATTTTGTGCAGAAAGCAGGACGTAACGGTTGTTCAGAACTTTGACTTCCAATTTGTAAAAACATATATCAAATTAAACAAACATATGGGTCGTTCCTCACGGCTTGACGTCTTTAGGGTGAAGACTCAAGGAAGGGTCTAGCAGTGCGGTTCTCGCTTCTAATTTTGCTTAGCTACATGAAATGTCACAAAAGGATACCTAACCGAAAGTTTAAACTTTCACTTTGATTTTTTTATATTTGACTGATTAAAATTGACATTTAATCACGAAATTCATCGCAATAAAAGTTGAGTCACTTTCTGCAAACTGAATTAATTCTGTAAAATTATAGAAATTGTTAAATTTATTGGATTTTATAATTAATTATTGTCACGTGTATATATTTTGAGCAGTTTATTGTAAAAAGCAAAGTATTTAATCTTAATAAAAGTCGATTTAAAATGTTAAAATGATGTTTTTGATTCGAGCAAAATCGGTTCGATTCAGCCAATAAAATGATTTGTTATGATTGACGATTAGACGATTTTTACAAATCGAAAATCGATTCGTCAATGCCTGAATCACACACCCCTACTTATAACATAAACAATGACTGACTAATCCATTTTTTATGGAAACGATATTAAAATGCTTTAACAACATTTACACGGTTAGTTAAACTTAATTACCTATAATTAATTATATAAAATGGCTGAGGTAAAAGGAAGCTCAAATGTTGAATACTCATAGTAATAAATGATTCTACCAATGATGATGAGATACTTTTCCATACATACCAATGGAGTGGCGACCAGTTGCAGAATCCCTGCTTTAATAAAGTTAATTAAAACACGGATTTGTATCAAAATCCATGTTGTAATACACTCATTAAATTATGTTGTTAAAATATGTTATAGAATTTAAATTTTCTTGTTAACACATTCACAGTAACTTGTCTTTTAGGTGGTGTTTTGTGGAACAGATGCAACAATTACTAAAGGCAAATTATAACTAAACACTTTATTTGATAAATCTTATAAATCTTTTGACAGGTTTATTTTGTCATCAACATCCGAACATCTTTATTTCACTGGCTTCTAGCTGATCCTATCTCTGCCATTACTAAATTTATGTACAAGTAGTTACATATAACGAGTGGATTTCTAATGCCAGGTTCACTGGTTTTACTTGCAATGTATCAATGTATCCGTCTCGTACACAAACCCTTGAACCCTTGAATTTCGATGACATTTCAGTAGAAACTGACATGTCAAATTATTTTTTAATTTTGCATAATTTGATTTCTTTCTAGTTATAGGTGGCAATAGTGGATAAAATGTTGTTTTACATTTATATATTAATCTCATTTTATCCATTTAAAAGAATTAGGCACTCGAACTTCGTTCTCATGATTAAACATTTTGGTGCTTTCTAATAGTTACCTATTAATAAAACACAAATCTTCCAAAAATATGCAATTTTGTGGAAATTGATTTATAATGATATAAAACACATGTTTTATTTATTACGAAAGTTGAGGTGGCATATGTTAGTCAATAAATGATTTTTTACATAGAACATTAACTTTATAATTTAAATAACCACACCGAAATTCGCGAAATATGTTTTAATGTTTTATGTTTTAATTTATTCCACTTCCGTTGTTAAGTAAACATTTCATTACCTGATAGAGATAGATACAAAGAATTAAAGCGGAATCTGCCTGGGATTTCCCAAATTTAGAGACCAGGTGCTTTCTAAGAGGATTTATCACTCTTATCTTATACACCATTTACCTAACCGTCCGTCCGTCGTAAAACTATATAAAGGACGAATATTTAAAGATTTAATCATTTTATCAGTAATTCTCGTTCGTTAGAGCCAGATACTGGAAAACATTTTAAAAACTGAAACGCAGGTAGAACTATATTTTAAATACCTAAGGCTCTACAAAACTTCTATTCTATTTCGTGAAAGCATATAATATCAGATTAAACAAACATACCTAAACTATTTTCATAAAAAAGCATTATTTAGGGGAAGAATTTTACTGGTATATAACAACCAGGAATTTCGGTGTTTTAAATGCAGATTTAATTTAAAAAGAAAACAGTTGGCACTGGTATATTATTAACAATTGCTAAGATTCTACCATTTACTGCAAATAAAAAATTTCAACGTTCCTTAATTGACGGAAATTCACTAATTGATAGTCAGTTCTTTGAATCATAATTTACTCATGGATAATTGTATTTCTTTTTTGTGGAAATTTCCATTATTTTAAACGTTAACGATTAATCGTCAATTATAATAAATCGATTTTATTGTTTGAATCTAACACGTGACAATAATTAATTACAAAATCCTATAAATTTAAGAATTTCTACAATTTTATAGAATTAATTCTGCACGCCCGCATTGTAGTAAATATTTAATTTCAAAAACTATAGTAAGGACCAGTTTACAGAAAGTGACTCAACTCTTATTGTGATCAATTTCGTGATTATGTGTTAACTTTAATCTGCCAAATGTCAAAAAATCAAACTGAAAGTTTAAACTTTCGGTTATCCTTTTGTGACATTTCATGTAGCTAAGCAAAATTAGAAACGAGAACCGCACCGCTAGACCCTTCCCTTCCTTGAATCTTCATCCTAAGGACGTCAAGCCGTGAGCAACGGCCCATATGTTTATTTAATTTGATATATGTTTTCACAAATTGGAAGCCAAAAAGTTCTGAACAACCGTTATACTGACATGCTAGCAAATGTTTGTTGAAAATTATTTAATCTATTACCACTAGTAGAAGTTTGGGAAACTTGGACATCAGTTGAAAATTTAAACTTCTGATCATCGCTTTGTCACGTTAGATGTAGGTAAGCAAAATTAGAAATATGAACCGCACCACTAGACCTTTGGCTGCTAATCCTAAAAATGTCAAGTGGTGAGGCCCCGCCCATCACCCTGGACTACCAGTCAATACTTTTGCAGCCCAGTGTACTATCTTATATAGTTTTTGAAAGTATAGGATATTGGACCTAAAAGAAGCACTATGTAAAAAATTGAATCAGCCTAAATTTCTGAGCAGTCATTGCTTACAAGAAAGAGGTCAGTCAGTCATCTAAATATTCTACTATTCATTTATTGAATTTGCATTAATGTTGATTAAATTTTAAATATTAGCTTTCACTTAAACTATTTCCTATTATTATTTATCTTGAATTCCATACCATTTTATTACAAGGTTTGGTGTTAAAGATAGCAATTATTTTTGTGTAACTTAATTTAAAAACTAACGAATTGCATTTTATTATTAACATTTTGCATAAAAGCAGGTGCATAGCATTTTGCAGCCATATATTGATGGTTTAAATACTTTGTCTGATGTTTCCAATTGCTTTTAAACAACTGTTTCAGGATTACCTGCCTTTTAGAGTAATAAATATTTTGAACTAAAAAAACAGTACCACATATGCTATAATAAAATGAAAGAAAATTTAATTAGGATTTATTTTGGGAAAACCAAGTTACCCACACTTAAAATTTATAAGTTTATTATATGCAACATTCTTATAAAGTCTAACTAAAATTGAGCGAATCCAATTTTAACATTCTGCATGAACTTTTGAACTATAAAAGCCTAAACTATGATTAAGTATTTCTTGTGAGTAATTAATGTTATTTTGTAGGTCTTTGCAGATTTTATGATAAAAAATCCCGAGTACACATGATAAAACTTTCACATTGCATTGCAGTCAATGATGATGTGATAAATACCATTGCAATAAATTGTACACAATTAGCAGGTTTGGAATTAACTGGTTGTAGAGATATAACTGACAAATCAATGTCTGCATTAGCATCCCTGGAATATTTAAAGTGGATTAATCTAGCAAATACTGAGGTTACAAATGAATTACTTTACAATTTTCACTTGAAAAATAGTTTTCTTTGCAGATTACAGATACAGGAATTAAATATCTAATTGAAGGAAAGAGTGGCAATCAGATCAAAGAACTGAGATTAAACAACTGTATTAATGTTACATCGAATATTCTAGGAAATATTGCAGAATGTTGTCCAAAAATTGAAGTTTTAGAGTTCCATAATAGTCAGATTGCTGGTATGTCTGTAAAATATTTAATTATTTTGTGCATAGTTAAATTACATCTCAATCTTGTAGATAATACCACCACCTCGCTATTAGAAGACCATGAATTCAAAAATCTGAAGCAGTTGACATGGACAATTAAATGGTATGTGCAACAGAGCTCCTAAAACATTTTGTCAACAGCACAAGATTTCATCAGTTCTTTTTTTTACAAAGTATAAGCACTAATTATTTCACCGTTCTATGGTGGCTATTATAAATTTAAAGTACAAGAGGGTGTTGTATTTCCGCCTCTGAGTCACTTTTTGAATTTACCACCTGTGCTGACAATTTATACACAGTAAGCATTCCAGTCCTCCCTTTACAACATTGTATGCACTTTAAAAATAGTCGGTTAATAAACGGGGTTGCGATTTAAGAAATAATTGATTCTCATCTCAAATTTTGCACTCACGCTCTTTGAGCTTAAATTTTTATTACTTTTATTTCTTAAGTGAGTTTTCACAGCTATTACAAAACAGTTAATCGCACCAGTTCTACACAACCATTGCAGTTTGGACTATGCTGGAGAGTGACTTAAAGTTGACGACCAAACTACAATTTCGGTTTATAGGTAATTTATTATACATCTATCTTACACCTGTTAAATCTTATAAGCGATCTTGTTGATTTATAATCAAGGTTCTGATACATTCTCTATGTGGCAAAATATATATAAAGACTTCATATTTCACTTAACAATGGAATTAAGCAGCCTTAAGCTTGTTTTGTACTTAAAGGTTGCTGCTTTAATTGAAGGATGATCGACCTCATACGTGAAACATCCTTGCTGCCCTGTTTGGCTTTTGGATTGAAGTCACACAACTTAGCAATTCTTTCCCATTCCGTGCCAGGTTCCATTTCATTATCCTCAGCGACAAATTGTTTCTCAGCATTTCTATGGAGAAAGTGTATTGAAGTATATTATGTGCATATAAACTATATATTGTGTGGAAATTACATAAACTATAAAAATACTCACTTAGCCGCATCTCTACAGACATGAAATTAAATATGCCATAGTCATTTCCATTAAGAAATAATCATAAATAAACTTGAAGTGCTCAGAAACTCACCTATTTGCAGCCTTTGTTTTTGCAATGGCTTCCTCATGATTCTTATACCATTCTTCCAATTCCTTTTTAGCAATTTCCCTCCATTCCTGTTTCTTCTTTTCCTCTTCTCGATCTATAATGTATTTATTATTACAGGTAAAGTGCATTATGAAGATTTCACATCGATTGGAAGCTAGTACTTATTTTTCTTAATTGCTAATAAATATTTACCTTTTTCTTCTAAGCGCTTAATTTGTTCTTCCCTCCATTTCCTAATCTTTTCAGGTTCCTCTCTAACTTCCTGTTTAGATGGAGGGGGTGGTGATGGAGAGGCTACAATTAAATAGGCAACCATAAAACAAACAATTTATGGTTTTAAACAGAAACCAAACACAAGTGGCAAACATTATCATACAATTACTTACAGTAATACAAAAACATAGTGAAATAACTAAATCATGACGAGCTACATTCTGAAAACACTAAGTCACGGTTTTGTATATATTTTAAAATTTTATTATGGAACTACTATTCTCTGAATAACAAACATGCAATTATTTATACAAATAATTAAATCTTGAACAAAACAACCAGTACATTCACATCTCTCATTTAGGCTTGAAAATACTTGGATACATCTGTTCATAAGTGTTGTGCATATATTGTAGCAGCTAATGGTTGGAACTAAATCTTAAGCGGGAACTACCTACTCTGTATTATTTACTAATTTAATAAAATGTTACATAATAAACTTGTGCAATTAAACAGAATTATCAAATGGCTATCGAATTTTCAACTATTCTTAAAAAAGCAAATCTCAAAAATTTGCCAACGTCTTTACATCTGATTGGTAAACAATGGCTAAGAATTGTGTTTGTATTTTATTTTTCTGGGCTTTGGTTCCTTTTTCTAAATAAAAAACTTTTTTGACTGCGTTTCGACTATATTTATTTGATTTTTGCCTTCCTCTGGTATTTTTCTTCATCAAAATTTATGTATGTGTCATTATAACGGTATGTCGGTTTCTAGTTTTTATGTAGAAATAAGAAACCATAGCCCACAAAAATAAATTACAAACACAATTAACCAAGGAGTTCCGCAAAAGAAGCAAATAATTAATTGCTAAGAATTTTATACAACATAAAATATCCATCGCAACATTAATTAATTTTATGTTTTGCCATTTCACTTGACTGTTAGGTGTAGCTTCAATAAAGCAATGAGTCAAACAAATATTAATTGGAGTGATAACTTATAAATATACTAATGAATTGTTTATTTAATATCGAATACACAGGTTTAAAAATTATACTAAATAAAAAAAATATAAATGGAATACACTTACCTCCACCAAATGGATCCCCCTGTAGAAATGATTCATCTACGAAGAAAGAAGAAAACTAAAGCATGCGGTAGAAACCCTAATTCATTCAAAGATAACAAGCACATGCAAATAGTTTTTACTACATTTAAATATAGGTTAAGTAAAATGTTTAAACCATGACATTAGGAGCGCAGCTTTTATTTTATGAAATCTATGGATGCTGAAAAACAACTAATGACTTCGTTGATATTCATGATCCCTACTTAACTATAATACAGTATTTTCTGCAAGCTGAGTTGTCTAAACACAATGAAAGTTTCGCCATCAAGTTTCTAAGCAAAGCTACGAACCACATGACCATATGAAGTAGTTTTCAAAATCTGTGTAGCTAAAACTGAAATAATAGAAATTTTCTGGAATCTTGGCAGAACTTTGCATGAGCAGTAAATCTGCTGATAGACCGCTTGCCAAAGCTCCTCATTTCACCGAGTAGTATGACGATTACAGTTTCGGTGAAGAAAAACTTGAACAATCGCCAAGTGTTGGAAAAGAGCGAAATACATGCAAAAAGAGTTCATTTTTTGTGTTCTATTACAGAGTACAGAGCAGAAGGATGAGTATTATCTTATTGACAGAACATACCTACACCGCTCCCTTACAACCCCAAGATCATGGGATGATAGCAGCACCCATGTTTACATTCGCCTATTGCAAAGGTTCAGCGACAGAACATTGTTCATGCTAGTGGCAAAAATATATTCATACCAAATGTGCTGTTCTTCAAGTCAGGGTTAAAAACAGGTGACTACCATCCCGACATGAATCAATTAATTATAAATAATGGTTGGGGAAGAAATTAATACCAAATTTACCTCAAAAGAGGCAATGGCTTTTTTAATGTGGAATTTTCTTCGAGTTAGATGAAACCACACTAGAATCATATGAATCAACCGACAGATATAGGTTATGAATTTTTATCTGGGGGAATTGATGTGGTGAATCTGGTGGTTTCCAGTGGTACTTCGTAGTTGGTGTAAACAGCAAAATATGGAATAGGTAACACGACGTATACACATGTATTTTGAATTATCGCGATGTTCAGTAAATGTACTTGCAGGAAAAGCCATTGAATCTTTAAATTAAAAACTATGTGTTGGTGAAGGAGTAACCTTAAAAATGTAATGACGCAAGCAATGTGTAAGATAATAAATAATATTTTTACTATTCATATACATATTTAGCTGCACAAAACGAATTTTAACAAAAGCAACATTTGGAATGAAATTGAACATAAACACGGCCAGTTTAAGTATGTACTTACAACTAAACGACTAAATAAAGATGTCCCTAAACTGAAATGTATAAAAATTTCTTCCGGGGTAGGTATAATCAAGGGCATTACTTTTTCAGTAGCTTCATAATATTCATATTTAACTACATGATGAAGCTAGCATCATTAAAAAAAGTTTAACACAATAATGCCTATTAAACAATTTTGTCACTTATGACCCCATACTGTTGTTTGTGTTACTCATATTTTTTAGTTTATTTTTTGATATATTTGTATTAATTGAAAAATTGCATTATCTTAGTCGTCTTTTTTCAGTAGCTTTATTCATAAATGTTTGAACAACTAATAATTGTTTTGTTTATTGCCAATTGTAAATCTCATAACTGTGATTCAATTTTATAAGAAGTACACATGACAAACAATGTGTATCAATAATTTGATTTGATTCTATTTAATATTTGAATGTATTACTTTAAAATACTTAACATTGTATTTATTTTTTTAATAAATTTTTCCCAACCAAAGATATAACCTAACATGTGTGCATCACTATTAGATGTTGCAATATAATATACTGATGTTAGCCAAACCATTTAGTACTACATGTGATATATAATAATTAAACTTTATATACCAACAAATCCGCTCCAATGTACCCCGCAAAATGTTAATACTTAAAAATATTTAAAATTACACTACAGAAAAAATAAAAGATGTATAAAATTTTTAAAATTTGCTCTGTGGACTGTATACCTTAAAAACAAAAAATCTAAAATTTGAAAGGAGTCTGTCATACACAACCCCTTTGAAAAGTACCACTAACAATTTTAAGTAATATAGTAAATAGCACATATCGTAAGAATGTTGCCAGTATTTAGTTTTGAAACATGAATTTTTTGCTTTTCTTTAAAAAAGTAAAAAATGCCACTTTAGGAATTTTGGAAAGCCAAAAGATGGTGCATAGCATGGAATTATCAAGGACCCTAACGTTAATGTAAAAATAAGGGATAATAATTATGCAGCAATATGCTATTGGCTTTTTCTTTTATGAAATTAATAAATAAAGTAGCAATTTCTATATATCTTGTTTGTGATTGTATACTTTCTTTTACTCTTCACAATTACAAATGTATCTGTGCCTATCAAGTATACACTTTTTTATGCCTCTAAAACCATTATTGACAGTGTTCTATTAATATTTATTTATTATTAATATTAATTACTGCATTACATAAATTAATTTTTAGTAAGAAATGCACTTAATACCATTACATTTTTAATGTAGCTGCGTGGTTGGTTGCCGACAACGCTTCATCCCTAACTTGTGGGGTACCACTGACGTTTAGTAACTTTGTCGGTTGGTTCATGTGTCGGTTGATTTAGGTGTTGGCTGATTCATATGCTCTGAATCATACTCACTATTGTGAATTGTGCCTTTGGCTTTTCTGTGGAGGCTAGACATGCTAAGTTGTCATTCTACATTTATGTTGATTACATTATTGTTAGTGGCAGAAAATACCTGCCTGGACAATGAATTTTGAAATGTCAACTAATTAGTGTTCATTATGTTTTCGCAGTCCTTGTTAAAATGAACAAATGTACAAAATGGGATACCGTCAACAAAGATTATTATTATAGCTAGCACCTAATTAGCAGATGACGGCACAAGGGCACAACACAAGTTGGGCAGATTATTAAACGGTAACCTTAAAATACGCCAGCTACAGCTTGTAAAGTGTTGGAAGACACAATATAACTGTTTTAAACAAAAATTAATGACATTTGTTTTTTATAACATTACAAATGATAAGTGCACATATTTTCTCTCAAGTGCCAGAAGCTTTGGTAGGCATTTTAACCTAAAAAGACTAAAAAACATAAGAAATCTGTTGTTTTGTAAAATTACAAAAATTTCATTGCTTTGGTAGTTTAATCTAACAGGCCATCAAACACTTTTTATTTTTCAACTGTCAAACAAAGAATCAGACTTTTATTGCACAAAGCGTAGTTAACCAGCAGCTGCCATGGCCAGCACCAACAAAAAAACMAGTGTTAACAGACACCATCAGTTCACCGTAGGTTAACTACCCTTTCTGCAATCTGGTGCAAACGATGGACTCATTAGTTAATCTGATTTTTTATGTTACATTTATTACTAAAGCAAAATTCCTGCAAGTTTGCAAAACTCATGATATCTTTAATATTACATCTATTACAATTATTACCATCTATTACAATTATTACATATATTACATCAATAGATGTAAGATTAAAGGTACCATGGGTTTTGCAGACTTACAGGAAATTTCGCTTACGGCTATCAAATATCAGATTGCAGAAAAAATCTAAAAAATTCAACTTATTAAAACTACTTATTGAAATAATTTATAACAGAATCCTTCAACAGACAATTATTTTTCTTTCCTTAAGATAGTGCCACATGCAGGAAGTACAGCCAAAAGTGTTACACATACGAAAATATTCTATAACCTACACCAGGGATCTTCAACCCCAAGCGCCTTTCATTTTTTTGCGGCCCACAACTAAAACAAACAAAGTTACCAACTACGTAATAATTTATAAGCCAAAACTGAAAAATAATTTCAAAAGAATATCTGACTCTAGGTTAACTAAATATTTATAACTTCGATCTTTATAATTTTTACTTCAATTATATTGACAAAAATAAATTTACAAGTATTCGACTTCATGCTCAGAAAATATCATTGT
Organism: Rhyzopertha dominica; assembly: GCA_025024175.1. NCBI lineage: Eukaryota > Metazoa > Arthropoda > Insecta > Coleoptera > Bostrichidae > Rhyzopertha > Rhyzopertha dominica. The sequence goes on from QCXZ01000041.1 coordinate 26,501,721, forward strand.
TTTGAAGCACCTATGTATTTGAGCAGCAAAAAATAGGATCACAATAACGGACTCGAACTTTCAAATAGTCTTTGTATTGCTAAGTCCAGGAAACCGTCATACACTGACAAACTTGCTAAAACAAAACAATGCCAGAAATCTCATTAAAGTGTATTTTTTAAATAAACCTCTTTAAAAAACATGTCTTTCACTATATACATGGTTTCTATAAATGATTCAGGGCGCTTATGGAAATTATCGATTAAATCAATTTGCCGCCTCTCAGGAAAGTGACGTATATTTGTCATCTGTCGATTTTTAAATTATTTGATATATTTTAATATGAGAAAACTCCTGGGAATGTATATTTTCAACATATTCTGTAGTGTTTTGTGGGATAATCAAGTTTAAGGTTGCAGAAAGCTCACATTTCGGAGCTGTGGTGTGACATTGATCTGCAACCTTCAACTACTATCGCCGTGCATATTGTAGCTTGGCAGCAGTAACAAAAAGACGGCACAAAGAATTCAGAAATCAAAGCTGCCCGTGTTGCATAAATCATTTATATAAACCATGTATTTTCTTCCTAGCTAAGTGCTAAAGTGGACCTAAGTCCCAAATCCCACCTAAAATCTTAAGCAACCTTAAATCTTCAATGTTGTATAATAATATAGTTTCTTTTGCGGGCCATCTGTCAATAGGGAAATTCGAATGTAGCCCATGGAAAATTAAAGGTTGAAGACCTCTGATCTACAGTTATAAAATAAGTAGGTTTTATAGATTCTATCGGCAACAAAATCTGTCTGTGCAAGAGGTAGGCTCTACTATATACTACTGCAGTACGAAAAGATCTTTTCGAGAATCTTACATTAAATAATGCAATAAGAATTTTTTATAACATGCACACACACTGGACGATTCAAACATTAACATACCATTACTTAGCACTTTTGTGGTGTCTAGACCGTTCTGTTCAATTCCGTCCACCATCTCAAAGCTCGAAAAAGAGTTGGTATGGGCACCATCTATGGTAAAAGCGTAACTTCAAAAAAAAACCTCAACTTATATACATTTGAACAAAATTCCGTGATCGTGCACCAAGAGATATGAACACAAAAAAATCATGCTTAAAATTGTGTGAGGAGTACCTGCTAGTTGTACGCCCCTAATACTCACCTCCGTTTTGCTGCGGATGTGGAACGGAAACCGCGGCAGGTTTTACCTCATCTTCCAAGCCCGCAAGTTCATCTTGCTCTCTTGCCAGAAATTCAGCTGCTGGATCTACGTCTTGTTGATCAAAATTGTCATCAAATTCAGCCATTTCACGTTTGCGATTCAAGTATACACGTATAAAACAGAAAACTGAAAGACTGGAAGGAACTGCCAAATGACAAAATGACTAAAGACAACACAGGTTCTTTTTTAATCGGCGGATTGACGATTGACGTGACGTTGACGTTGACAATATGATGACACAAATTGAATATCGGCAATATTGCCAAACGTAAGAAATTTTATGGTATATTATTAGAAATTATTAAGGCAGGTTTTTATCTGTACAAGTATCGTAAAGTTTAATCTGGATTTAAAATGAAATTTGCTATTACGCATCCAAGAGCACTTCATTTTGTCCATTCATTAAACCGGCATAGTGTCTTTGGCATTAATATTTTTACAATATGCAATAATAATACAGGGTTTCTATAAATGATTCATGCATCCAGGGCGCTTACGGAAATTATCGATTAAATCAGTTTGCCGCCTCTCAGGAAGGTGAACACAACAATTGAGGCGTTGATATGAAAAACGACTTGTCCAAAAATTCATGAAATGAGTTATTGGTGCCACTGGATTTTTTAAGATGTATTGCACCACATTGTTGTGTTTTTACCAGTAAAAACGATATAAACACCGAAATGTACAAATACGACAGACAAAAATTGCATTAGCTCTTCAACTTTTTGCGTTATTAGGTTTTTTTATTTTTTTTATTGCTTTAACGTATACTTGTCATCTGTTGCCTGTTAAATTATTTGATATATTTTAATATGAGGAAACGGGTGGGAGTTTGTATTTTCAACATATTCTGCAGTGTTTTGTGCAATAATCAGCATTAAGGTTGCAGAAAGCTTACATTTCGGAGCTGTGGACTGACACGGTTCACGGTTGTATTTGTATCGTATTTAGCAGGTTATGACTAGATTAAACCTGTAATATGATGGACTGATATTTTTAGCCTGCCGCAATAGTAACATTCACAAACTAAGTGATATGTGATAGTAACAGTAACGTTAGCCACACAGCCACAATACACAAAGCTTCCACAGTGTGCAAGGGTGTAGAACTGTAGAGGTTACCACAAGTCTACTGTATCTACCAATAGAACCGTAAATTGTTGGAAAATCTTTATAAAGCCATCAATTTTGTGACTAACTTGATCTACAACCTTCAATACTATCGTACTAATTGATGTTCAGCTTCGATCATATATATTGATTTAAATGTCTATGATGTTCACTTATCGCCGTGCATATTGTAGCTTGACAGCAGTTACAAAAAGGCGGCACAAAGAATTCAGATATCAACGCCACCCGCGTTGCATGAATCATTTATAGAAACCCTGTATAAATGATTCATACATCCACGGCGCTTATGGAAATTATCAATTAAATTAGTTTGTCGCCTCTCGGGGTAGTGAACACAACTATTGATTTAACGTATACTTGTCATCTATCGATTGTTGAATTATTTGGTATATTTTAATATGAGAAAAAGCTTGGGAGTGTGTATTTTCAACATATTCTGCAGAATTTTGTGGGAAAACTAAATATAAAGTTGCAGAACCTCACATTTTGGAGCTGTGAGGTGACACGGTTTCGTATAACTTTTAGGTTATGTATCGTATTTTTGAGGTCGTGGCCTTATGGCTACAGTAAGCCTGTAAAACAATTTTACTTTGATGGACTCAAAAGATGTTTTTAGCCTGCCACAATGGTGATATTCACAAACTAAGTGGTACTAACGTTAGCTGCACTACACAAACGCCGCCCGCATTGCATGAATCATTTATAGAAACCATGTATATTCAAAATCAATCTGCTACACCTGCTTACTGTTGAAAAATAGTTGGTGTCAACAGCATGCGGTATTAATAGAGTTAATATTACATTGTCATCCAGTTCTAAGCTATGCTTAAAGTTTCAAATCTCAAGTCTGTAGCTCATCAGGAAGCTAGTTTAAAATCGATTGCAAAATTTGTACAGAATCGAGCGGACAAACAGACATAAAAGCGAGTTAATAAAAACGTTAAAATAGAGAAGAGAAACCGGACCTTTATCTGTCTGTGTATTAATAATCCTGAAAGATGAGATTTGGCAACACTAATGTAGGTAGTCGATTGTGAACGAACTTCGTGTTCTTGGTGTACTAATTTAAGTTTTTAAGTACTACTTTGATACTAACATTTTCATTTGCCATTGCTAGTGAAGATCAATTTGGATACAGAAAATTAAGTATGGCTTAAATTTATAGGGTAAACTAAGGTATCTAAGATATTTTATTAGCCTCTATAAAAATACAGTTGCTACATTCATCACATTCCACTACAGTTCTTTCACCATTTAACTGCGCTTTATCAATTACAAAACTATTACCACACCTGCAGGGATAATATGCAATGTTATCTTCAAAATGTAACTCATTCAAACATAAATTAGCATATATCAACGATTGTCCGTCAAAATCGTTCGAATACCGACCAGCGTCATACTTCTTTCGAAGTTCCGGTTCACGCAATACTTTCCATGCATTGTCGAGTTTCAAAAACATTTCATTATTATCCTCCTTAGCTTTGTCTGGATGGTACTGCTTTACGAGTTTTTGATATTTTCGTTTTAGTTCTTCCATTGTTGCATCCTTATCGCATTTTAATATGGCATACAAATCATCATCCGACATTCTAATAGGTAACTAATGATAGTTTTTGGTTGCTGGAAATTAAAAACTTAGTAGATACTGTCTTACGGAAGATATAGTTTAAATGTAAAACAAACGGCGTACAAATACTACGCAATAATTTAATTTTACAATGTATTTGTTTAGGATTTAGGTTAGGTCAGTTACAAGTTTACACGACTTACCTACCCGGAAACATATTTTTGATTAACAGGAAAACGATAAAATCTTGTTTAGGAGTGCTAACTCCAATCACAGTGTTAAAAGACCTCAATTGTACTTGTTGGATTCAAATTAATCTGAGCACATAAGACATACCTATAACTACAGATGAACTACAGTAAATTAACCTCAACCTTGAAATGTGTTGTTCCTTGCTATTCCACTGTATTATACCAGTCATCGAAGTGATACCAGCTTTGATTATTACTATAGGTTACTTTGTAATTCCCTAGCAGATAACTATACTTACATTATGTAACTATTTGTACTGTAATACAGAACAAGAATATAATGGTCGCATTTTATTAATAATTGTTTTTTGTTACCATATGAGAGATTAATACTTAACAACTCATCGTCTTGCATAATGTGTAAAATGGCATCACTTACTTAGGTTCCTACTGAAATTAATATTAGTTTTCATCAACTTTATTAATTTTAGCAAAAATTAAGCAACGATTTAATTACTTATATTTTTATTTTATGTACCATTGTAAGGGTTTTTGTATCTACCTATACTTCTTTTACCAGACATGCAGACCTCGGTTTTGGAGAATTGAAGTGTCGATATGAAAGGGAATTGTGAAAATGTCATTATTTGCCCAAATAATGATATATACCTACTTATTGCCAGATTATACATACATATCTTAGGAACAAGTCATATTACAATTTGAACAAAGCTGTTTTTTTATTTAACTCGGTGAAAGGTAAAAACGACGAAAATACACGCACAACATACCTAATAAATAATAAATTTCGTTAAACAAAATTACCTTTGAGCTAAAATAAATATCTCAAAGATTAGCCTTTCAAAGAAATTTCACCTCGCTGGACTCTTTTTTCATTGCATTTTTCCAGTGTCCTCACTTATTGAGCAATCGGCTATGTACATCTCTGTACTTACCGACCGTATATACCAACCTACATTGTAGTTCTTAAATCACCGCTAGATGGCTCATTACCGATTTTCACAAAATGACACAAAATGTGGCGAAAGACGTATCCACGTCGAAGTTTCAATTTGTGTTTGGTGTGATTGCATTTTGATAGTTATTCTTTAGAACAGCCAAAACTTCACTAATTCTATCTCTTTTAGTAAAATGCTGACCATATTTTTCTGTACTTGTATTATAATGGCATCAACTCTACTATAATATATAATATTTAATGCGTTTGCACATTTACCAGTTCTTTCGATTTATCACGAGATTACACGATATTCACTGATATCTCACGATAACAAACAAATCCCACTGATTACTAGTTTTTTCTATAATAACAATTTTGCTTAAAGTCATATTTTAACGCCCATTCGCTGGTACTGAATCACGGATTCGTGTGACACGGAATGTATTTATGATCAATAATTCTGATTCAGCGGATCAATAGCTTTCAAGTTGTTATAAATTAGTATGCAGCAATTATAAAATAATCATGTGTTTTCGAGGAAATTTATCCTAGACATTAAACATATCTACACAAGCACTGACAATTGTTAAAAATATTCTTTCAAATATTAAATTGGGAAACCGTTAGGGTAACTACAATCATGGATGTATACATCCATGACTACAATAGTGATGAGTAACAGTATAGTTTCTAGGTTTCTACAGATTTACATTTACTGGAAGAAATAGACAGCAGGTATAGTACAGGTATGTACATATGTACATAAGAGAATAAACTGAAAATAATAAATCTTCTAGCTATACTTAGTATTATAGGTATCACATATATTTTATATATAGGCATATTAGCAATGTGCATACCTATTAATAAACATTCATTGAATTAATGTCATGGAAATAATGATCGCTCTCCCCAGTCCCCAAACAAAATCATGGGAATGTGACATGGCAAGTTGAAAGTAATGTTTACATAAAACATTTGTCACTATATTACTGCGATAATCAGCTTTGTGGCTCTGTGATTTCCGGTCCTCAAATATTAGTATCGGTACCAATTCTGAATAGTTACAAGTATTGATAAGTTAGTTCAAAGATCGGATCCATTATTTAATTACAATTAACTATCTATTATAAGAAAATCACGGATAAACTTTAGATGTTTCTGATTATATTAGATATTAATGTACTCGCAACCATAGATTATGCAGCTCAAGTACCTATATTATGATAATGTTGTGTTGCACAGTACCTATCTATAATTTTTTGCAGGGTTATTTTTTTGTAACATAAAATAGAACATTTCTTTGCATCGAAAGTGAAGTTGACATTTACAAATGATGGGTGGATTTTACGTTTCTTCTTGCACATTAGTCTTTTTGGTTATTGCCAAATCACATGTTCGATGTGAAACTGAGAATCGACCACTTGTTTTAAATACATGGAATTTTGAAACAGCCGGAGCAACAGGCAAGTAAATTAAAAATGTTGGTACTTAATTCACACGATTATTTTTAATGCTTTTGTTATTCTTAGCTTGGGATTTAGTGTTTAATCAAAATGCTACGGCTATCGATAGCTTAGTAGCGGGCGCTCATGTTTGTGAATACTTGCAATGTGACTATACAGTCGGTTACGGCGGCAGTCCAGATGAAAATGGCGAAACACGATTAGATGCTATGATTTTTGATGGGTGAGTACTTAATTATAATACCTTCATGTAAGATAGAAATATATTTAAAATTAACTTACAATTATGTGCAGTGTTACTTGTAAATCAAACAACTTACAAGAGTGGATGTAATACCACAGCATATATGTATATGCATATATGCTGTGGTAATACAACTATTTAAATGCGGAATGCGGTGTTTCTTGCACCGATGATAACATGTATCTAGATAGGGATAGAATACCCTACAGGCACGGCCGTGCCTACAGGTATGGATAACTCTACTAATGATAACGATCTTTGCATCTGTCCTGTTACAAAAATGGCAGAGAAAAAATTGCCAGAGAAAAAAATCAATTGGCACTGTGTAGATAGAGGTTTCATATGTAACCGGTTTTACATTTTTTGCTGTTTTTCTTTTGCCATGGTAGGTAGACACCTATTCAGAGTGAAACACATAATAAGGACATGACATAGGAATATTTAATATAATATATTCTTAATTGTTATATTGCGATACATGTTCTTATTATACGGTTATTTCATAATTGTAGCGATTGGTTGGTATGTATAGTTTTATTACCTGAAATAAAAATAAAACCTAAAGTTTACCCGGTAAACGGGCAATTGTATCATTGTGCTTAACTTATTTAAAAAATCATACTTTTAGCATTTAACATCGGCGTTCCGTAAGAACCTAAATTCGCCCGACAAAAAAACAGGGACGTTACCTCATCGTTTGTTCGGTATTCTCGGTGGAGTTACCCGTACCTATATAGGAGAGTTTATCGACCGTTGGTGGCGCTAGTGTGGCTTTGCAAATGGCGGAAATAAACAGTACTTGCCTTTATAATATACTCGTCTGTATCGCATAATGAAACACAGATTTAATATAAATAAATAAATAATAAATAATTTTTATATTTAATATAATTATTACAAAGGAACTGCTAATGGTAACCAAAACACAGTCGTGGCAATAACCTAGGTATGTGATAACCGCTTAACCACATAACCGCATATTACTATATTACAATATAATGTCACACATGCTTTTTGTGTTTACATGTATCCTCTTTTTCTTAATAATATTCACCGCGCACAGTTTAAAAATGCTAATACGATATAACAAAAACAGCCCTATTGCACAACAATCCCGTCTTTTTCCAGCATTAAAGTACTGTTCTTAATATTTTATGTATCTGCCGCCAGATGTCGTGTCACTATTGTAAACTTCAGAGTCAGTAGATTAGGAGAGTAGCGCATTTCTTTGAGTCGACAAATGCCGACAGCGCCGCCATGTTGTATCCAGCTGTCATTTGCGCATAGACATGGGATTTGTGGTTATTTTGTGATTACCGTGGTTTCGTATGAATTGGACGACAAAATGCCTTGCTGTTGTGTGCCAAACTGCCACGAAAGGTCTGAGAAAGGTACACGATTGTTTCGGTTGCCCCAGGGTGTAAGAAACTCGGACAGACGGAAGCTGTGGATTGCCAAAATTAAGCGGGACGATCCGTTACCAAGAGAGCCTTTACTGTGTATTTTATTTCATCAAATTTCATCCAATATCCCTGCGAATTTTAAAAGTGACAAAATCATAATGAGTGCGTTGAGGAGCGGCTAAATAACAGACCGGGATCTGCCAACTGCGTATTGAAACTGAAGTTTTCGCTGGATGAATTTCTTTGAAGTGTTTTTTAATTATGTGAGATTACTTATTTTTTGTTTCAGATGGGGTTTTGTTTGTGTAAAGATATTTTATAAATACTTAATTCAACAAAACCTTTCATTTTTTTCCAATATTTCATAAACTAACGCACTTATGTGTTATGAGTCCTAAGGGAAAGTGTCATAAGGTAGCTCCGAGGAGTTGAATTATGTTCTAATAATAGATTGTTGATTCTGATTAAAATAAAATAAAAAGGCCCACATTTTTGAAAAAGAATATTTATTCGCTTTAAACCTAATGGTTAAAATGTAGAGAGTTAGATCCCTCCTGGCCTCACAATAACGTTTAATTAAAAAAATGGATGCATTATTTGTTTAAGAGTGAATGTCAGTGAATGGGCGTTATTTCAAAAAAACAAACTTTAAGTGAATATAGAACATGTTTTTAAAAAGAAAAGTCCTCATATACGTATGTCGTGGAAGGCTTCTTTCCCAAGATACAGGGTGTTGAATATAATTTCTTTTTCTCGATTTTTCATTATAAGTTATAAACGAATGCTAAGATTTTTTCATGTTTAGGGGATAATGCCTATTAATTAAAGGGTATAAAGCAAGCGACAAGAATGTTCAAAGATTTGCACAGTGGCGAAGAGGGGATGCTCAACCCCTTAAACAGAATTMCTACCCCAATGACTATTTGTAAAACAAGCTGTTATTTTCATTATCTACATACAGTTTAACAAAAATAATGTCCCTTCTTCTGTTTCGAAAATCTTGTGCGTTTCTGAGTTATTTTGATGTGTTAAATATTTAGCCGATAATTGATAATAAATAAATTACTTAATTTAGTACCACATCAAACACTATCATATCAAAATAAATTGTAAACGCACAGAATTTTTCAATTAGAAGAAGGGACATTATTTCCATCAAACTGCATGTAGATAATAAAGATAACAATTTTTTTACAAAAATAATCATTGGTGTAGCAGTTCTATTTAAGAAAGGGGTTGAACACCCCCTCCACTCCTCCACTGTGCAAATTTTTGAACATTCTTATCGCTTGTTTTATGCTCCTTAATTAACAGGCTGTATCCCCCAACCATGAAAAAAAATTTATATTCAACACTCTGTATCTCGGAAACGAAACCTTCTATGACATATGTTTATAGGAACTTTTCTTTTTAAAAACACGTGTTCTGTCTTCTGTTAAAGTTTGCCTGCAAAAAACTGACTCGCCCTGTATATATTCTCTATTAACGACTTCCACACTTTAAATGCTGGAATAATAATAATTTTATTATTCAATACCGTTTCTTGAGCTTTCATATGGGTACTTACAAGTTATACTAGCAAATCTTAGTCTCTCAACGTCAATACTTTTATTGTGAATTTGTTCAAAATTATTTATGGGGAATGCGATTTGTTTGTTTACCACGATAACATACACCTACATTGCTGGATACAAAATGGCCGCCACTGGCGAGTGTGCGCTACTCTCCTAATCCACTGACTCTGGTAAACTTGCCTATAGGCATGTTTTAGGACAAATTTCTAGGGAGACGGTCTACTTTGGCTCCCGAGCTTGCGCATGCGCATGATTACCTACAAATGCGTTACGAGGCGAGATCAGGGCGAGATTAATTCAAATTCGAAGGAGACAAGGCACACTAAAACAGATACATAGTTAGCATATTACCAAAGTACAGGGTGATCAATTAAGAGATGTGACCGATCTTATACCATATACGATAAGTTCTAGAGCTTAGGGGAAAAACAATCAACTTAAAAGTGGCAAAGCGAAATTGATAGAAATTATTTTTGGATTTGTAAAACCACTACACAATGTAATAAATGTATGCAGCAATTAATATTAAAAGATTATCTCAAAGAAACTATCATTTTTGTACAGATTTTTTTTCAAATAGTAAGCAAAACTGTCTTGAAAACAGACATTGTAAACAATCATAATTCAGTCAGGTAAAAATTAGATTTTAAATTCAATAATTTGCGACCTTAATTCTTATATATTTAATATTTTGCCAATTAAAAATGGTGTTTCTAATGTACATTGTGTGACAATTATCAACATCCTATACATATATATCCTGTACATATAAATGACTAATATTGTTAGAAAAAACGTAAGTCTTTTTTTGTAGGTTACACATTTGAACTCCTTATCATAGGATGTGAAATTAAAGTACAGCTGAACACTAATTATTCGTATGAATTGTAAAAGTAATACCCATCATGGCGATTGACAAATAAATACCACAATGTTTTACTTTTACAATTCATCCGAATAATTAGTGTTCAGTTTTACTTTAATTTCATGTCCTATGATAAGGAGTTCAAATGTGTAACTTAGAAGACTTACGTTTTTTCTAACAATATTGGTCATTTATATGTATAGGATATGTTAGAGACACCATTTCTAATTAGCAAAAGATTAAATATATAGGAATTAAGGTTGCAAATTATTGAATTTAAAATCTAATTTTTACCTGAGTGAATTATGATTTCTATCAATTTCACTTTGCTATTTAAGTTGATTATTTTGCCCCAAAGCACTAAAACTTATCGTATATGGTATAAGATCGGTCACATATCTTAATTGATCACCCTGTACATTGGTAATATGCTAACTATGTATCTGTTTTAGTGTGCCTTGTCTCCTTCGAATTTGAATTAATCTCACCTCGTAACGCATATGTAGGTAATCATGCGCATGCGCAAGCTCGGGATCCAAAGTAGACCGTCTCTCCCTAGACTCTTGTTCTTTAGGTTGTTCTAAACTTTGCGTTACGGGGTACGGACCTATGCGCCTATGCTGCTTGCTGCATTTAGACAATAACTCGCATAAGAGCATAAGACTCCAATCAGAACTTTATTAAATAACTGACTACATGCTACACGCCAATATTAAGACCGTTAAAATTAGAATAAGCAATCGTTTTTTTTGTGCGCATGGCATGGTTGAGAGATTGAGACACAAGATATTAAAAAATACTATTGGTTACTTTTACAATGCATGTGTTGTTGGCTTTATATTTTCTAGATTGTGTTTGGACTTTTGGACTTAAACGTACAGTCAGTTACAAAGTTCGTGCAACGTCTGCATTTGAACATCAGACTAAATCATTGTTATAGACGCAACAAATGCTGTTTAATTTTTGTGTACCAGACATCACTTATCTACCAGATCATTACTTCATTACTGTATATTATTCCTATAACAATGCTGTAATTAACTTATTGAAGGCAATTTAATATTGTCGTTTCATGAATTCTGCGACTGATTGTACCTAGTAGATCGACATCAGTCGATATTCCTTGATTTTAATAAAGAATGCATTATTAAAATTTGAAAGTTAATTTATTTTATAGTGCAAAATGTGCCCCAAATGGAGCAATTTATTTTTAAATAAGTAACCAGCATCATTATTATTTGACAGAAACAAAGCTATAAAATATGTAGGTAATGTAAGGATAAAATATGGTTGTTTTTAATACCTACCAAGTTAGAAATCCTTTTAAAACAATTCCATTGTATATCTATGTAGCTAACGTTTTCCAAGTACAACTATTTGAATCAATGAAACTACCATTGTCATTACAACTATCAGAGCATTATTGCTACTGCTACTTAATCTAGGTTGCTATTATATTATAGATTATTATATCAATTTAATATCAAAAATAGAAATTGGTCCTACATCCATAGCACAAAAGTGCGGGAAAATATGTTAGGGTTGGCATTTAAATACTTACCTTTAATTGCTTCATATAACAACTCTTAGGTTTTAACAAGTGCTGTTAAATCAAGATGTGCTCGAATTTTCATGAAAAGTGCTTGCCTTAGACCAGTCTGATAATAATAAGTTAACTAACATGGATGTATACTGTAGTTATAAAAAGGTGTTTAAGCTGGCATTTAAAATATTTTTATATAAGAAACAAAAAAAATATAAAGACCAAGTGCAGTTTAGTTCTTACCAAATTTTTATTGTGATCTAAATTACATAGGTATTTATATTTGCCATTTCTCATAAATTTTTTAGCACAACCAATGCAAGGTGGGAGTATTTATATGTTTGGCTCATAAGCATCGGGTTGACCCTATGATCTCTGAGTAAGAAATTTCATTTAGGCTATGACAGATGTGCCTACTTAAAGGTGCAAAAATTCAGTTTTGTTTTATCTAGGTGATAATTTCTCGGTAGGCAATTAAAATATTAAATCATAAACGTATATGGTCTATTTGTATAGGACTACCATGGATATGGGAGCAGTGGCGAGTATGGGAAATGTTAAAAATGCTATTGCTGTGGCAAAACATGTTTTAAAGAATACAATGCATTCATTATTGGCTGGTGATTTAGCAACAAGTTTTGCTGTTCAAATGGGGTATGCAAAAGAATCGCTACAAACAAATTACTCTAAAAATTTATGGACAACTTGGAAATCTGAAGAATGCCAACCAAATTTTTGGAAGGTGAGTACCCACCTATTATATAGTAGTTTTAACTTTTATAAAAATTTACCAAATTACATTTAACATTTATCAGCTAAAAATTGCATATTGCAGTTATTACTAATAAGAATCAAATGAAACTTGTATAGTTTTTCTGGTCATCTACATATTCTGCATTTAAAGATTACTATTTTGGCAGAGATCAATTAATAAATTTTGCAATAAAATTCAATATATTTAGTTCATGTCAATGTGACAACTCTCACATCAGATGCCATTTTTTAGAATAATAAAAGAAATAAACAATTTGACCGATATGTACATACATCGCATGTACATAATTGGAATTTCTTTGTTACGATATTTCCAGTGCATTTAATTGTGTCATCCATTACATTCTTCTTGACAACCTTCAGTACAATAGAATTCACAGCATGTTTATGACTGGTTTAGCTCATATTTAAAAAAACACTGACAAGTGGTGCAAATTGTCTGCACTGTGGGCAAGCCAAGAATAACAGTCATCTCCTTTGAATAGCACCTGGTGTCTCTTGTATCTGTTGGTGCCTTACAGGCATGACAAATATTTATCTGACCTGGTTGCTGATAATGCAGGTATGATATACTTCATATAAATTGTCCAAGTGCTCAAAAATAAGGATTATTAGTACCATCATGATTAAGCAGTTTAGCACAAATAAACAAATTAGTCACAGTTAAAACAAATTTTCTACAGTTCTATAATTGATGGAAAAGGGAGAAACAAAATTACTTATATAACATATGTAGAAAAAGCACACTTTGTACAGCAATATTGATATTTAATAATCTTGCCCTTGGTGAGAATGTTTTGTAATCTTGCATAGTTTTACAAAAACTGTATGCATAAATAAGCAAAATTAATATTTTTTTCAAATTCAAATCTGTTGCTTGGAATGGGGTTGTAGCCCTCAATCACAAATCGTTATTGCAACACATTTGTAGATTTTCCTAGACCAAATGAAGTGAGATACTAGCAACAAAAAATATTTCTAATGTTATATTATCTTATTTTCGCCCTCTAAAGTTTTCCGCCAAATTCAAATATTCCTAGCAACGTCACTTGACCCGGCTAGAGTCACACATTCAAATATTTAAACTTTACCATTTTTTTTACGTTTATCTAAGCGATTTGGAAAAAAATTAATAAACAGGGGTCTATTATTTTTTATGTAGATTCATATTCTACAATAAAAAAAATATGGTCTACAACCCCATTATACAAACATTTTTTTATTTAGTTATTAATAACTGAATATTATGCAGTTTGAAGAAAATAATGTAATTAGGTAGTTTTTCATACAGTAAAAATGATTGTGAACCCTGTGATACAATTTTAAAAACAAAATATATTAATACTTACAGAAGTGTTGTGAGCAACAACCTGTATACATATTTTAAAAAATGCCTAACTTTTTTACTTTCAATGTCTTAAAAGTAATATTATTGACCTATTACACACTAATTACTTACCCTGGTATATTAATCTTTAATATTTAACTGTTGTAACATCTTCGCCTACAATATGTCCCCGGATTGAGTTTACAAGATTTTCTCTTGACTCTAAAATCTTAAAATCTTAACGCAAGTTAAATAACAAAATTTCTTCTTCTGAAAGTTGCTTGAGGACCAGATACATAACAGAGTGAGTTTTACAATTTATAGTTGTTATAAAGACTACAGCTAAACAGTAACACATGAAAGGTCAAAATATTTTAAAAATCTAACGGTCAATGTCAAAATTTGTCAACCTGCTAAAAGCGATTTTATTTTCACTGGTGTTACAGTGTATCCAAAATATCATTTAATCTTCCCTTTGCTTCTGTGAAACTGTATATAGGGCCCATCCTTTCAACATGAGTTTTAGAATTCAATGTATTACTTTGTTTGACAACTTCCACCATCTCTAAAAACTTCCTCATGCACAATAATACAATGAATTTTAAAACTGATTAAGGAATAAATTCTTTACGCAGTTTCTTAATCGAGAAGGAGAACTTAGTTGTAGGTACCTCTGTTATGTATCTGGTCCTTGAGCAACTTACTCATTTTATAGGCCCTGAAGAAGAAATAAATAATTTCAAAAGCTCTACACCTTCAGAGAGTACTCTTTTAATATGCCCTCCATGGCTGCTAACCCCTTAACCTTTGATTTTTCAATTAGTAGGCAGGTTACCCTATACAAAATTTGCTTTAAGCTTGCTCACAAATAATAATCCAAATTGTTAAATCAGGCCTCGTGGCAGGCCACATTACTGGACCATTTATTCCAATCCACTGATCTTCAAATTTAACGTTTAATTATTTAATAACAATGCAAGAATAATTTGCAGGACTACCGTTCAGCCAAAAGAAAACATTGTACTTCAGTAATTTAGTTATAAATCCTCCGTCATTAAGAAATTTTTTTAACATATATAAATATGTTGCTGATTAATGTTGTTATCAAAAAGGTACAGACCTATTATGCTGTGATAACCAATGGCACACTTTGGCAAAATACTTCTGAATTTTTTTAAATTCTGAAATATGGATTAATATCACTTCACTATCTTATGGGCTGCGAGGAAACGGTCCTGTTGGTAGAAAACATTATTCTGCAACAAAAGTTTTGGCCTCACGATATTTCACCTCCCATCCACAAACCTGTATGTAATCATTTTGCATCATAACCTCTGGATCCAATGTATGATTAAATTTTTCATAATTCTTTGAGTTGGAGTACCCAGTTGAGGTTTTTGGTTGTTCCTACACACATACAAACATACATAGGGTAGCAGCATCTACTTTATTGTATGTTTTCTTGTGTTTCTGTAACTCTTTAAAATATCTATTTGTTAAAAACTTATTGATGATATTTTTCAGACTCTCACCGAAAAAACTTGAATATTTGGAAATTTCTCATTGAACTTTTCAATAACAGTATGATAATTTTGCTCACCCATACCAT
This sequence comes from Rhyzopertha dominica, assembly GCA_025024175.1. NCBI lineage: Eukaryota > Metazoa > Arthropoda > Insecta > Coleoptera > Bostrichidae > Rhyzopertha > Rhyzopertha dominica. Next base: position 26,517,593 of record QCXZ01000041.1, read on the forward strand.
AACAGAAACAAAATAAATTCTTTGCTCCAAAGTCAACATTTTATGACAGTAAACATACGCAAAATTATAAAAACAAAGCGAATCTGCACTGCATGATAATTTAGAATTTAAAAAAGACTGCACTTATTTTTATTCAATATTAAAGTACAGCCAGCTCCATCTATTAGCTTGAAAGTGTAATTTGGTCCTGTATTTTTGCCTCACATTTTTTTTTCACTTGCTAGTTACCATCCACATTCTGGACTAAATTAGCAATATTTAAAAAGTCGTAACATGCAATAACAGCTTTGTGTTATCTTTAAATATTGTCGTGAATGGAAAATTGTGCTGTAAGGTATCTCTGCATTGAAACATTTTGGCTCATACTTCAAACACCACCAAAAGTAATTCTATAAAATTTAAATTAAGTATTTCTTAATTCCTGTGTTTGTTTTATCCAGGCCTCTACATACTGGCTCTATAAAATATGATTTAACATCTTTAAATATGATCACTTGAAAAGTAAGATCCTGAGAATCTGGCAACATTTTACTGAAATCTAAAGGAAAATGTGCATTCTTTAACATTGGAGCGAATATCAAAATTTACAACTAAACCACAAGAAAAAGTCATTATTAGGAGGTATGGGGACTCAGGAAGATTAATTTCCTTGCACCTAGGCAGCAAGGCCGTTTTGGTTCATATTAATAATTTTTCTACTTGTTCAGTCATTTGTAAAGAAAACATGAATGTTTCTTGGTAATTATCTTTATTGTCATTTTCAAATATAAAATTAACTTTAGAACATCAGATATTTATAACAACATTTTGAATATTTAATATTTGCTCTCATTACATGAACTATACGTATTTGTGCTTTATTTTAATACTTATTGGTTGTTTAGGCGTAAAGATAAAGAAAACCAAACATTTAGTACATTATAATAAAAACTTTAAAGTCAAAATTAATCATTACCAAGTCCAAAAACAAGGGAATATGGAACATTCATTTCCACTGAGCCAGAATAATAATATTTAAATTACAGACTTGATGGTTTCAGAACAAGCAAAACGTTTTTTTGTTTGTAGTTTGGCATAAAATCAAAGATAAAAAATGTTTTCTTCTTGCAAACTCAATCTGGGGACGTATTGGGCCCGTTGCACAAAGCGTGGTTAACCAGACCCCCTGGTTAACACACGGTTAACTAGCCGTTGCCATAGGCAGCACCAATGAAGAACGCTTAAAAAGAACCGTTTCCATGACAATTGCCCGTTGCCTGCGTGTTAACAAGGGGGTCTGGTTAACCGCGCTTTGTGCAACGGGGCCATTGTATAACAAGTGTAGTAATCGGTTATGTGTAATACATTTTCTAATATAAATTAATGCCCATATTTCAGGATGTTGAACCTGATCCAACAGATAGTTGTGGCCCATACATACCTACACATGAAAACAGTGTGAATTTCCACAACAAGAAAACAGAATCCTCAGCTTTCAGTAGCAAAAACCATGACACTATTGGCATGATAGTTATTGACATTAACGGCAACATCGCAGCTGGAACCAGTACCAACGGTGCAAATCATAAGATCCCAGGTCGCGTAGGAGATTCTCCAATACCAGGAGCAGGAGCTTATGCCGATAGTGAAGTTGGTGCTGCTGTAGCTACAGGGGATGGTGATGTGATGATGAGATTTCTGCCATCGTAAGATCATATGTTAGCTGTTTCGCTGTCTAACATACATTGATTATTCTTCAGATTTGTGGCAGTGGAAGAAATGAGGAATGGTGCAGCCCCAGATATGGCTGCAAAGAAGGCAATAAATAGAATCCAGAAATACTATCCAAGTTTCTTTGGTGCAGTTATAGCTGTTAATGCTGCTGGAGAATATGCTGCTGCTTGTAATGGAATGGAAAGTTTTTCTTATATAGTTGGAAGTTTGGATTATAATGGTGTTAGTCTAGTTAGGGTTGACTGTTAGGCATTAAAAATTATATTATATGTATACCATTTATCATCTTTGCTTTAAAACAGATCACCATTTAACTCCTCGTTGCTATCACATCTAAGAAGATTTATAGGAGAATATTACACACTCTATAGAAAAGATGTCTGTGTAAGCACATCTAATCATTTGCATGATAACTTATGAAATGGAGTAAAATAACCTTTTACACACAGGCTAGATCCTGTTTTGATTTTCCAATATAAAATACACATGCATAAATAGTTCTTAAAAGTTACACACAAAATTTTCATAATGTAGCATTTGAAATGGCTTAAAGAATGTTGCTTCTTTTTAGCTAATTGGCTACACCTTATTTTCAGTCTAAAAATATCATGTGTACTTGGAAAGTGTCTATTAAAGAAAATATTCTACAAAGTTTATCTGAATCAGACTACTGTGGTGGCCCAGAAAAGATTTATCTTAATGAGTGTGGGTGTTAAATAATATTTAGTAGTAACTTTGATTATACAAGTGTAAATTTTCATATTGTCTACGTGATAATCGTAAACTGCAACAAATAATGTTAGGTATTATGTAAAAATTTAGGATGGCAATGTCATCTGTCAGCATTAGACTGACATGATGACAAAGCCACCTAGCTGCCTTAACGGGTACTACTTCCTAAAGGAAGTGACCTGTAGCTTGACAAATTGGCATGCAACTGCAACTTCAATTTGACAGCAGGCCCCCACGGCACTTTTTGCTAGCGGGCAAGAACCGACATACATTAAAATGCATGTCTATGCTGTGCTGTCTACACCTCAAGCAACTGCAGATAGATCTATTTCGCTGTCATTACAGCTCATCATACATCATACCATTGCTTTGGTATATAAGCAAAACCAGTTCTATGCCGTGCTGTCTACACTAGACCTAAACTGCACTGATTAGCTGTAATGACAGCGAAATAGATCTATCTGCAGTTGGTTGAGGTGTAGACAGCACAGCATAGACATGCATTTTAATGTTAGGTATTGTCAAAATGTCAATGTAATAGTGACAACTAACACAGTTTTGTTATTTATCACAGCCAATATGAAATTTGTTAATATAGCCAAAGATTAAAAAAATTGATATTTAAAAAATACTTACCCGTTTTAAAATTAAGGATTAAAATGTAGGGGGTTGGCCCACTCTCGGCCCACAAAAACATTTATATTAAAAAATGTGTGCATCATTTTAAAAGCTTTCACTTCAAATAATAACCAAAATTTGATGAAATTATATCAACCAGTCTAAGAGACTCTGTTTCTCTTCCTCCATGATTAAAGGTGAATATATCTCATTAGGCGAGCGTTAAAAAAAAATTATACTGTAAAATTCTCTTATTTTTAGACCAGTTTACAGATCCCAAGAGGATGCCCACATAATATGGGACACCCTGTATATTGACATTTAACTTCTAGCACACCAGTGTAAATGGATGTCTGTCATATAGTCCGAGCGCAGAACCCCAAAATTATGCATTTTAAGGACCCTCTATACAACTTAAACATATATAAACAAATTTGGGCAATTAGCACGTAAGCTGATCCGCTGAAATGGAATTTCGAAGTCGCGATTAAATCCGAAATTGCAAAATTGCCTAAAAGTAGGTTTTTCCATAATTTTTGTAAATCACAATTTGTACAATTTTTAAAACGTTTTAATTATTTTCTGGATAAAGGTTAGACCTAAAGAGCTGATATACTTTGAAATGTGGAGATAATGATGATCTATCAGAAACATTTCAATATTCAAAACCAACATGTGAAAAAAAATATATATGCATTAGCAACATATTTAAGTAAAGAAAATTACATGTTCCGTACAACTATACTTATTTTTCATAATTTGTCGATGCATCAGCAGACAAATGGAAATGATGGTTTAAATTTATTTTTAGTGAAAAAATAAACACAAAATATAGTAAGATAACAAACTGACGGCGAGTTAAAGTGAAAAGTGTTTGAGCGCGCTCGCCATATTAGCGTGCTCTGGCAACCGCGATAGCTAAGTCTGCGTAGGTATACGGTTATTATACATGTCTAGTTACGTTGTGATCGCATATTATGTTTTTATTCTTCTTGTGTCCAGTCAACATTTTTAAAATTTTTTAAATAAGCATATTTGTGCAAATGAAACGATCTCTATTTTGTTTGTTGTTGCATTTCATGTAGCGGTATGTAGGAAGGTATTATTATGTTGCAGATAATTTATATATTGTTGTGTGTCATATGTCAGTGTAGTAGCAACAAAAGTCTGCAAGGGGTAACAGAAGAGCGCTACGAATCACCTTTATATGTGTCATCCCGAAAATAGACAAATATTATGTGGCGCTAAAAAAAGCACTCGATTATAAAGTTCGCTTTTATGAAAAGAATCTGCTGTGGCACTCTCAGTGCAGAAGATCATACATGAGAGGTTTCTATAATGTCGGTTTGCAAGTAGCAGAAGTTCCAACAACAAAAATCAGTCGCTCCAAAAGTCAGGCCGCACAATTTTTTTTGTTTATGATAAGTCGCATGTTTCAAAAAACAATCATAAACTTTTAATGACTGCTACCTTTGAAAGGCAGAAATTACTCAATGATACCGATAAGTTATATAAAACTCAAGGGTTTGGTGAGCTGTATTGATATGATTACTAACGATTTTATTTAGTTATTTACTGAAACCTGTCAATACTAACGAAGCTCTACAAAAACAAAACCCACAGTTTAGCGACATTTTCTTAAGATTTTACTAAACCTCCATAAAAAGTTGGTTATAGAAGAAAACGCAATGACTTGCTGATATTAGAAAACTATTACACGCAGAATGCGAATTAAATATTATTTCTTGAAAACCTCAATACCCACTTACGAAAGACATTGTCGAGAAAATTTACTATCGCTTTAGCGAAATTATTGTTATTGTTTTAAGAGGACTGGACAAAAGTCGAGTATGTATGTTCTGCTACAAAAATTGTAAAATTATTAGAATAATCGGAAGGAAGTTATTTACCTGAATCGGATGGAACCAGTTTTGCCAAAATATCTCCCTACAGACTGCAGTCAAACTGTTACCACATGGTTAAACTTTTTAACACAGAAGGAGAAACCATATAAGTCCTCTGGTGATAGAAAATTTTAAGTTTCACGTTAGAAAGGCCTACATGCAGTGTGCGGTTTACAAAACAGCTTGGCAAATAAAGCCGTCAATTCCAAATATGCATGTTGGAATTCGGATGGCACATAAAATATGAAGAACTGTAACCAATTTTATATGTCAATAGTCCACAACCGGATTATAGTGCAATAACTCCTTTCTACAAATGCAAAAACTTTACATGTTCATTTCGATGCACATTTAATGTGCAATGTTTAATTTCTTGTTTGTGCAAGGGCAAATGCAATACTTAGGGCTACTTATGAATATACTCTTTTTATAATACAATCTGAAAAGTACCTCTTTTTGAGCTATTTATGTGCCATTATCCAAGTGTTGTGATGTGCGTTTAATACATTTTTATGTTATTTGTGAAAAGTAGATACATTATTTTATAAAAATTCGCCCCCTGTGGCCGCGCGATGCACTGTGTGGCCTTGTATTTGTTACTGATACCTAGTCTCGCAATGGCAGAAAGGGCGCGCTCGAAAACTTTTAACTCGCCGTAACTTTTATGGTTTGCAACATCTTGTGTTTATTTTTTGACTAAAAATAAATATGAACCATTCTTTTCATTTGTCTCGCTAATGCATTGACAGATTATAAAAAATAAATATAGCTGTCCAATACGTGAAATTTCCTTTACCTAAATATGTCATCCATTTGTATATTATTTTTTTTATAAAACCTTTTAAACTTTGAATGTTTCGGGCTGCCTGTCATTATCTGCACATTTCAAAGTATAACTAGTAAATTAATTAGCTCTTTGGGTTCTACCATTAACGAGAAAACGATTGAAATGTTTAAAAAACTGTCTAAATTGTAATACTAAAAAATTGTGGAAAATCAGACTTTTCAGCACTTTTGCAATTCCAGATCCAATCGTGACCTCAAAATTCGAATTTACCTGATCATTTTACTTGAAAATTGCCTAAATTTGTATGTATATTTTTAAGTTGTATAAGGGGTGTTGAATTGAGGTAGCTTGTGCTCCGATTAATACTCTTACAATCTTAATTATATTGTAATCATAAATCACAGCCAATATACCAAGCTGCACTTGTCTGACATTTTACACTTCAAATGAATATAATATATTATAATATTTTTTCTTGACTGGCTTTAAAATTGCTAATATGATATCTGTTGTGAGAGAAACACTTTTAACAAAAGCTTAATCTCAAAGAATATGTTTACTACCCAAGAAAGAAAATGAGATACTGAAAACATATAATTCTACTGGGTGTATTGGTAAAATTCAGCGTGCTTTTGACCATTATGTGGCCATGAGTTTAGTGAAGAGAATGAGTCAAGGAATAAATATCCAAAAATTAGGTAAGTAGGTATAGATGGTAAAAATAGGATTTATAGGTATGACTTTTCGTCAGTGTGATGCTACTAATATATTGTGTTGTACTAAACTTCGCTTGCCTCAAATTCCTGAAAAGCGCTTAAAACTAGCAAGTTTGCCTTTGCCTGTGTAGAAACGGACATATTGTAGATGATGTTGCTAATTATTTATTAGATATTTTTTACTACTATTTCTCACTTTGCAGAAACACATTTTATGAGTGTTCTATTGGTCCATACAGATTTACATTTTAAAAAGAGTGTACTGTAAATATCTGAAAAAATATTACCTTTTTTACATAATTTGTGAGCATGATGTGTGAAATGCCCATACACTTACTATTTAAAACTGCAGTAACAAGTTTCATACTAAGTAGGTTTGAAGCTTATTTTAAATAGTTTTATAAGAATTTTTAGAATCCTATACTTTTAAAAGGTTATAAAATATTACCGAAGTTGCATATCCGTCTTCATATCATAACTACAGCACACATTAGTTTTCTATAAAATTGTCAAATGAATGTGTACCTGTGTGATATATGTATACCTATTATTATTCTTGTATTTAGTTGATTCGTTGTCAAGTCATTACCTATTAATAGACTTTTTTATAATTTTACATCAAAATAAAATCCCATCTAGGTATATTATATTGTAGAGTGGGGATACCATATTTTTACCTTCTGCAATCTGATCAACAACATTTGCATTTTATTGTCTTCATTAGTTTCTGAGATGCAAATTAAAAAATATCTTAGGTCCCTTAAGTAACTTTTCTAATAATGTTTATGCATTATTTCAAGCATATATTAATGCAGTTTTGCGCGTCAATTTGGGACATCTTGTTTATTTATTTATTTTTTTTATTTTATCTCATAACTTCGAAATTACCTCCTTGCAAATTAAATTATAAGCTTTGCATCATCGCATTTTATCTGTATCATGTAAGGTATAATGTAAGTATTGTATAAATAAAAGGTAATGTGATATTATATCCGATGCAATAAAACACTAATAAACATAGTATAATAAGTATTATTCGTATTATTGTTTGTATTTTTAATAGTACCGAATGGTGCAAAATCTTATGCTTGCCTAGGGGAATTTAGCTCCTGGTATTGTGGTGGTGTTCAAACTGGTCTGACAACCTCGAGTTATCATGATTTGTTTTACAGCTGTCAAAATGCGATAATGGAATTGCCCGATAAGTTTTACGTGTTTGTTAACAACATTTTTAACACAACCGGGATGGATTAGCTACTGAAATATGGTATGCCACCCGAAATACTTACAAATATTATGTTCTAACAAAGTGGCTATATAATTAAATTATTTAACCAACAAGCTGAATATATTATTTAACCAAAAAGTTCTCCAAGCCATTTAACAACTTAACGAATAATTAATTGCATTATTACTCTATTTACTTCATTTTTAGGGCGCGAATATATCCCAACTGGAAAGAGATATAGGTTCAGAGCAGTTTCCTTCAAACGAACATTACTTCGGTTTAGTTAATGTATGTTGATGTTACTTTGCAAATAATATACGAGTGACCATTGCCTTTTGTTTGCAGTTTGGAAATACGTGTTACAGTAATTCTGTACTACAAGCATTATACTTCTGTAAGCCATTTCGGGACAAAGTCTTAGAATATAAAGCCAAAAACAAACGTACTAAAGAAACACTGCTTACATGTCTTGCCGATCTGTTCCACAGTATTGCCACACAAAAAAAGAAAGTAGGATCTATTGCACCAAAAAAATTTATAGCAAGGCTACGAAAAGAAAAAGGTAAGCTATCTAATTTATAATACGTCAGGATTGTTGACACAAACATTTTGCTTTCAGAGGAATTTGACAACTACATGCAGCAAGATGCACATGAGTTTTTAAACTTTTTAATTAATCGTATTAGTGAAATTATATTAGGTAAGTTATTGTTTATATATAGCCTTGGAAAAAGTTATCTTCATATCAGTTATTATTTTATCAGTAATAAGGAGTTTAAATATATCATAGTCCTATTATAATTATTACAACAAGGTGATACTAAGATCTTAAAGCAAATTACTCTATTTATCAGTAAACTAAATGCTGATAAGGTTGAGAATGTACTAGTAAACAAAATTATTCTCTGTATAACAAATGACAAATTTGATCAGTACTGTTACAGTTGGTGTCATATACAACATGTAACATGGGCCCTTCTTAAAACTTGCCTAATCTTTGTCAAAACAAGAAAAATAGTTTACAATTTTGAAGTTAATTCAAAGTTGTTTCAAATTTTCATTTGGTTGTACTTGTCCCTATATCCTAACTCAAATATTATTGCAATGGCAATCTTAGTTTGAATCTACTTTTTTTTAGTAAGTTCTGGGACGGATGCATAATACATGGTTAACCTGTAGATGCATTGTTGCTTAACGTTGTCTTACAACCCTCCGTCCACAAAGAATATTCGTTGGCCCTTCCAAATTCAGACTTGTTACAGCGTGCTGCAAAAGAACCTCCCTATTTTCTGTGAGTCCTTGTAAAGGATGGTGAGTTCACAGAAGGGCGGGGTTAGGTTTAAAACACGCAGTAGGTTGGAAAGTTAGAGCTAACATTCTGTACCTAGCACGATCTCCTGATTTCAGTCCCTGCGACCATTTCTTGTTGGAATATCTAAATGCTAAAGTTTTCTAACTACATGAACTTTTAAAGACACAATTGTCAAGCTACGCTTGAGAGAGTTATGCAAAGTTTTGAAATGTGTTTATAACAGTGTTTTGTCAACCTCAAAAATTAGGGAGGTTCTTTTGCTGCCCTTGGTAAAACACCACTATGGCATAAAAAAAATATGATCAATATGAAAAACAAAAAAATATGTATGGCATGTATTTTATTTAAAGCTGTGGCAAGGATTAAAAGGGCTCAATTCTTAATGTTTGGTTCCAATATAAAAGAGAAGAACTTTGAAATGTTATCTTTATGTAATTTCATAAATAATGCTGAAGATGTTGACCAGATATGTATTATAGGAGTCATTTTTGCAAACTTTGGCCTTTTGTTAGTATTAGCCTCCGGAAGAATATGTAGTACGAGCAAGAATTCGATAATTATTGTACAGTCATTTATTAATAAGGAAAACAATAATTTGGCTACTACAGAAGAATCATCTTCAAATCAAGGACTAAAGTCATAATTTAATTCATTAGATATTATTGCGGCTGTGCAAAAGTTCAACATTGAAACCGTCATTGTACTATTAAAGCTTTTGAAGTTCATAAGAAAGTATATAATTGTAATTTTTTGGATACGGTAAATGCTGACAATAAAATCAACAACAGATGTCTTGGTTATAATCTTTTTTCTGTTTTGCTTTTATTTGAGGAAGGAGACAATACTATGGCCCATTCAAACGACATTGCCTTGTCTAGTCGTAAATGTGCTTTCAAATATTGCTGGGTGAAAATTGCAAGCTGCTGTTGAAGGAAGGTGTACCACATTATAACCCAGTATACTAGGACCCTTAACACATTTAATAAGGTTTCTCCTTAGGGGCTATTGGGGGTTGGGTTACTGCGGACGCTAACATTCAATATGAAGCCCATCCCCTAATAACAGACAGTAAATAGAAACATAACATAGTAGACTGTGTTATAATGAGGTATGCCTCCTGTCAAGAGCGGCTTACAATTTGAAAGCTTGTTGGGCTTAGTACATTTTACAAGCTCGTGTTAAGAAGCCTTACCCCTTTTATTGCCTTACAAGACAAAGTCAAGTAAATCCCTGATACCCAGCTACCTCAGTAGGAAATTGTAACGGGTGGTTGTAATGCAGATAAGGATACATAATATGCATATGTTTTGATGTTATCTTTTATTTTATTTTACATCTTACATTACTAGTGACCGACAATGGTAACAAAATAATGTGTTTTTGTATGTTGTACACCTAGAAATTAATGTGCAATACTGCCAGAAAAAAAAACAACGAATTAGGTGGTTTTAAGATACATATATGATTACTTCCTTTTCTTAAGTATTATTTTTGATGATTATAGGACTCATTCATAAAACTGAATGCTCTGTGTTTGCCTTTAAAATATTTTAGTAAGTAAAACGATACATACTGTATGCAATTATGTAGTACATAGTTAACATTACTTGTTTGATTTTGTAAGAAAACAAAACTTCTTTGGAATCCCACACAAGCTAATTTATTTTGCTTGAACTGGTAAAATAGTATGTACTATTTTATTACATTTGATATTTTTTTTTATAAAAGTGTCATATTTCAAATAATCATGTAATACTTTTGTTTCAGCTGAAAGGCAACAGAATTCTACAACAAACAATATAAAATCAAAAGGTTCTGGTGAAAATGGCACTGCACATTCACCCCAAGAACCAACATGGGTTCAGGAAATATTTCAGGTATTTGATCACAGTGAAAATTTGTGTATTTTTTTTTGTCTGTGATATAATTGGGCAGTTTTTGGCATTATATCTAAAACTGTTAGTAAAGTAAGAGGGTAACAGGAAATTAAAAAAAAACAAAGTATAGTGTGTTACAGAAACATATTTTAGCTTTGTAACTTCTACTATAAAGATAATATAGAACCCCTCGGAATGGTACTAATACTATGAGCATCTAATATTCAGTAGTACACGCAATACATTTATATCCAGTGCATTTCTATTTTAGTATCACAGAACTGGCTACTGAAATTTTCAGATAATTTTTTTTATTTACCAGATGTCGTTGAATCAGCTGTCCAGGTGTACTGTATAAAGTAATAATGAAATTTAAAACATTTTAATGTAAACCATATTTTTAGTTATGTTTTTTTTTATTTGTATGCCATATACTTTTGATATAAAACTAGTAAACTGGCCATTTTATCAAGTTTGCATAATTTTATTTCTACTGCAAAGATAAGTTAAAGTACTATCTCTCTCATTCGTTCCCCATGCGTACCACTTATAGGTGTCGCAACTAAACCAAATGCCATCTGTTGGAAAAGCTTGTCTACTTCGTTAGAACATAAATGTAAATAAAGGTAATCCAAACCCAGTCCAAGCAAGTGGTGTGAATTAAGTATTGTACAATTATGTGTTGTCGTTTATTAGTGTATTATCTGTAAAAATATGTATATTGTGTTGACAGGTTCATACGAAATAAGTTTATGTAGATGTTAGTTAACTAGAACTGTTTTAAGTATTTAGGTTAACAACAGCCTCTCTCACATTTCTCAAAGTTTTTTGGCATCTGGCTACTCCTACCTTACACTGTATGAAAATATGTATGTAGAGTGAATCTTAATTCGAAATCTATGAAAAAAAGTATATATTACTGGGTTTCCCTTTCCTACTAGAACTTACTAATGAACGTTTGAGTGAAGTTCACATGTAAAGCTGTCAAATAATACATCGTAATGCCGCCATGTTAAAACTTCTGTGATTGTTATAAAAAAACTTCTTCATTTTCAGGTATTTTTTGCACTAAAACCGAACATTCATCAATGCAACGTTTTATACATTATTTTATCTTGTCAAAATTCCATACTTTGGGGCTTATGCATCTTTATCTGTGTGACTATATTTCTGTTAATACCATTTGCATTTGCCTTCTTCAGAGAAATATGTAAGTCACACATTTTATCAGATTTACAAGTTCATCACTGATGCCTCTACTATTAGATGAAAAGAAAATAACAAATGAATTATAACATGATTTAGAAAATAAGAAGAAGGAAACTGTCAAATGAAAGATTTTTTATACACCACAATATCCTTTTTTATAATTACGTAACTTCTGCTCTGTACAGTGTGTCCCAATTTTATTGTAATTGCAGGGTATTTCAGTAACTTCCTTACTTTGTTGTTGTGAGTTGAACTATACCATCGACATTTTTATGTCGCCTTTTTTTTTAAGCTATAGCCAATTTTTGAGTAATGTAACATTTTTTCAGTTCGCKATATCTCGCTTGGGTATGTAGAGACAAAAAAAAACTGTGAAGACATTTTTTATAAATATGTTTAMTTTGAATCCAATGGCATACTGAGGGATCACATTTTTGAGATATAATCCAAACTTGTATTTTTTTAATGGAAACCATAGTTGGCTTTGCTATGGTTGAATGCTCTATTTTTTCTGAATAAGAAAATATAATATAATTGTTAGGTTTATTTTTACTAATTCTGATATTAATAATGTGACACTAAACAATGCATAGGAACTTATCTCCAAATAAACAATGATTTTGATTGGTTACATGGCATCCATGATTACTGACAAAAAAACTGCATCAGCACCTTTATAATATAATAATAATATAATAAGCGTGTATTCTTTTTAATGGACTAAAATTTTTATTTATTTGTTTTCTTGTTCCATAGCCTTCTGGTTATAAACAAAATCCCATTAAATTATTTAAAGAAAATTGAATAATACCAGAATTATTGAAAATAAACCCAACCATGTATATGTTTTCTTAATTAGAAAAAATAGGTCTTATAGGCAAAGTCAACTCTTCCATTAAAAAAATGCAAGATTGACTCTCTAAAAAAAATTCTGAATACGCCTCTGGATTCAAAATAAAATATCTATCAAAAATGTCTTCATGGTTTTTTTGTATTTACATTATATCAACATACCCAAGCGAGATATTGAGAACTGAAAAAATGTTAGGTTTTTCAAAAGTTGACTATAGCTTTAAAACAAAAGACAATATCAAATTGGTGATAGCACACCTAAACTCACAACAAAAATGTAAGACAGCAATGTCCAAAACGCAATCCTCTAGCATTAATAGTTACCAAGATACCCTACAATTTCAACGAAAATGGGGCACCCTGTACAATCCATTAGGATCCTACAACACCGAGTTTCGTCCTTATTTCGAACCTGTGGTTAGGAATACTGAATGAATCGATGCAGAAGCTCCACTAGATCATGTTGAAGGCTTTTGATTCCACTTTCACAAAATCCTATTTTGCTCATAATTTTTTGTGTTTCAGGGTATATTAACAAGTGAAACGAGGTGTTTAAATTGTGAAACAGTGAGCAGCATAGACGAACACTTCTTTGACTTGCAAGTGGATGTCGAACAAAACACAAGCATAACGCACTGTTTGCGTTGCTTCAGTAATACAGAGACTTTATGTAGTGAAAATAAGTTCCAGTGTGATCACTGTAGTAGTTACCAAGAAGCGCAGAAGAGGATGCGAGTGAAAAAGCTACCTATGATTCTGGCTTTGCATCTGAAGAGGTTTAAATATATGGAACAGTATAACAGACATGTTAAGGTGTCACATCGAGTAGTGTTTCCTCTGGAGCTAAGACTTTTTAATACCGTAAGTTATAGTGATTTTGATTATACTTATTATCTTATATGTTAGTTTAAAATTCAAACGCATTTTTAACTCCTACTTACTTATCTTTTATCTTTTTTATTTTAAGTAAATACATATAGACTTTTTGGATGCTGTTCATAATAAACTTCATTTGCTCTTCTTTAATTTCTGTTATTTGCATAGTAAATTTCTAGTATTTCGTGATTTTCAGTTATGGTTAAACTCATGCTTAGGTAACAATCAAGATAGCTAGAACTCTGGTAGCCGAACTTACTCCTGTAAAAAGGAGTACAAAATGTATTGTAAACATTTAGTTTAGCTTCTGATAACAGATGACATTAGCGTACCAAAGTACGTCAGATTTTGACGCTTATATGTTATATATGTCAAAACAGCATGGTAAAACCATGGATCTGTCAGATCGATGGGTAGAACATGATAAGCTTTGAGAAGTATTTAAAGTTTTAAGTAAATTATATACTATGAATGAGGAACGATGGTACATTTGTGGAACCACTGTTAGTGAGATCGTGACAATGTCATGACCGAATGAGCAATAGTCAGCAACAGTATGAAATAAGGTACGATTCCTTATTGTAGCCCATGATGGGAAGAATTAAACATCTAACATCTCTCGATATGTAATCAGGGCACTAACACTTTTTTGGTTCTAGTTTCATTATAATAATAATAATAATAATAATAATTAGAACCCTGTGTGGACAGATACTCCAGAAAACGAAACCAACTAATATGAAAATGAAAGCTACCTTGTAAAAAACCAAGTAACAAAACAGAAAACAAAGTTGATCGAATGAACCAACATGTGATGGAAACAGCTTAAGAGGGGCATTTACTTGGAGCGATCGGGCAGAAATGTAAACTATGCAACCTGTATTACCAGCGGGACGTGGGACGTAAGAGGGTAGCCGATAGGTTGAAATCACGCAAAGATCGTACGAGCAACAGACAGGCGAAATTAATATTCGGAAAATTGCTGACTGCAGTAGGGTGTGCATAAAAAAGTAAACATGATATTAGTAACTTACTATGATATTATACCAGGTTATTCAAAATATGGAATAACCCATTTATTTCTGTAAATATGAACTATATAACATTTCATTCTAACTGCATGTCGACTATGATTTCTGGAGGAACTTTTATAATAATTTTCCATCCGCCTCCCCATTGCTTCAGCAGACAGTAAATTAATGTGAAAGAGCTTTTAACATTAAACTTGTCACGTGTAATTAGACATACAATCTTAGAAATCCAGTCATATCGGAATAGATCGTATATTGCTCGATCATTCCCGACAGGATTGTATCTTAGCCTCACTGTTCACTGGATACCACGCGACGGACCTGGTGCGGATGGGCATTCGCATTCCGCTTTCGTGACGGACTCGTGCGAAAGGGTTTGCAGTTTTAGATTTTTTGAATGCTTTTACTCATTTATCGTGCTCATGTTTTTGGTAGTGTACAAAGAAATATGTAGCTACAACGTGGAATTCGAATTTTTCATTTATGTGCCTTAGTTTTTGAGAAATAGCTCGCCAAAAATACGCATTTTTAAGCAAAATATAACAACAAATATTTACATTACCGTACCAAATTCAGAAAAAACTCGAACTCTACGTTGTAGCTACATCTTTTGTCATTGCCATGTTGAAATTTCACTTCGAAAAACTTCGAATAACTCGGTAAAATGTAAAATGGTAGGTGCTTAGAATGACCCGATTCGCTCTAGGTAAACGCCCCTCTTAAGGAAATAAAATTGGAATCTAATTTGATATAATTCTATCCTAATTGCTTGAAACAAAACTCTGAAATATTTAAAAATCAAAATTTTGAAGTTTCGGTGACATACCTTGCATTATTGCCATCTAATGGCATTTTGTCAAATTAAAGTTTTGTAATAGATTTTGACACAAAAATGGTGGTGAGTTGAAATACKATTGTTTTAGGTTGTTTCAGTTTTTCAGTGTTTTCTACTTTTGAATTTTACTGAATGACTAAGTTTAAAGTAAAAGTAACTTACATGTGTTGAAGATCAAGTTAGTCAGAAAAATATAAGCATTGGATTAGTGTACTCAGATGATGTGCCCGCCATAAGAAAAATTAAAGTTGGTCATGAAAAAACAAAACCGAAACATTTTAGAAACAAACGGTGATCACCATTCGATTCTGCATAAAAAATTACCTTAAAAATGTGTTTATGCAATTACAAAAAAAGTAATATAGGTGAAGTCATATTTTCAAATTACTAAAGGCCGTCAAGATATGCAACTTCACTTCTTAGTACAGTGGTACCTCGATATATGAGTGCCTTAATATATGTTTTGAGATACAAGCCTCCGAGCGAGCGATATTTTGCTTTGAAATGAGAGCAAGATTTGAGATAGAGGAATCACACACTACACCGCTGCTCACGACCCCAACATGTGCAGCGTCTAACAGTTTCTCCCACCTCATGCTAGACCTCAGTCTGTGTGCTTGTTTCCCTCGTTTTCGAAGCATTTTTGATAAGCTGGGTTCGGGTTATTTGTTTTTTGACATACGAGCAAGGTTAGGGAACGAACTAAACTCGTATGTCGTGGTACCACTGTATCTCTCATTGTTTCCAAGATCCCAGTGGTGAGCATCAAATTTAAATCAGTCTGTATTTTTTAAAGCAAGCCTCTGTAAATTATGCTGTTTTCTAGCTAATCTTAAAATTTAAAACAAAATAAATTTATTTTGAATTTTCATATAAGATGAAAATTAATGAACTTATGAAGTACAAACTGAAACAATTGAGTTTAATTTCTAAACTTTATTTTACACGTCAAAACTAAACAAAATCACTATTTTTTTTCTTAATAGGTGCTCTAAATTAACACCTCCTCTTCAATACATTTTTGTGCACGGAACGATAATAGCATTTTTTGTTGAGTAAATAAACATAAGTATTATTTTTATTTTATCTAACATCTTGGTAGACTACTTTCGGCTAATAAATAAAACGAGCGGGTATTACATGGGTCCATCTTATGGAGGAGGAATAATAAATAAATAAAGAACAGTATTCCCTGGGGAGTTGGACAAATACTGTTCTTTATTTATTTAAAATGGGCGTTATTAGCTTTGTGTTTACACATATATGGAGTGACTACAAATGTAGAATTATTCAAAAAAACTATTGTAGGCAAGTTCCATAAAAAATTTTATGCAATTTTAAAGAATATTATTCAAATGATAGCTGTTGTAAACTTTTTATTTGTTCCAATATGTACGATTATTTTGTATGCCTGTTTATAAATTCACACTCTCATAAAATCTAAATCTGTTCGATAAACCACAACTTAGTTGGAAGAAATTCTGCCGGAATTGGTCTTCAAGTTATGGCAACTTTCCAGAGATTACTCCACCAGTTTGTGTTTCACTGTGGTGTAAAATAAATCCCTTGTTCTCCTTCTATAATCTTGCACTACACCACACCCCTGCACACGGTATTGTACAAATGATGACAAAGGCACTACTTGCCAACAGAAACTAAACAATTAATAATAATGTTTTGCACCGAATGTGACATCACACACACAAAATCTGTCACCTACCTGGCACACCATACTTTATTCCCACCTCGTTTCAAACCATAATATTTTGTACATTTTGGGATAACGTTGGTTGTTCTAAACAATACTGTATGACAAGGAGTAATTTTCAAAATCCTATAAAGTGCACTTTTGATAATAGATATTGATGTTTATTTTGTGGAGTCCTTTTATGTTAATTTTTCTTATTATATTTATTTGTAGGTTCTGGCTTCTTTTTTTAAATTAAAGTCACTTTTTTTTAATAATATAACGTTTCGATCTATAATTTAGGTCTTTGTCGAATATTTTTATTTTGCAGATTGACAACTTATTATGAAAATTAATGTGACATTTACAATTTTGATATTAATATAAAATGTACCTTCAAGTTTGTTCCTTTGCTATTATTGTGGATGGTAAATGTGACGGTGAGAGGGTGTGTTTAAATGACGGTGTAGTAGGTATTAATTAGTCCTTGTATGTCAGTCCTGTCGTTTACACGTGTTTAGGTTTTTTGAATATGTATCATTTCTAAAAATTGTCTTTTACGTTTATGTTGTTCCGAAGTAATAATTTTGGTATTATCAGAGTCAAAAGTGTGGTCAGTTTGATAATGTGCCAACGCTTATAATAATTATGTTCAAATCCATCCCAAATAAATATACCTTTTATGTTTTTTGAAAACGGAATTCAAAAAACTGATATTGTCAAAATAATATCCATCCATCCACATTCTGTGTGGATTTCATACTTTACAGTGCAATTAATAACGGAAAATTTTGTTTATATTATATGTATTTTTTTTTCAGTCCGATGATGCAGTCAATCCTGATAGACTGTACGATTTGATAGCGGTAGTCATACACTGTGGCAGCGGTCCTAACCGAGGTCATTACATTAGTATAGTTAAAAGCCACGGTTTTTGGTTGTTATTTGATGATGACCAAGTAGATGTAAGTGTATACAAAAAAAAGCACTAAGTATGAAGTCTAATGTTTCTTTGTTTACGCAGAAGATTGATGCCTCAGCTATAGAAGACTTCTACGGCCTTACGTCTGACACGCAAAAGTCATCAGAAACTGGTTATATTCTCTTTTACCAGTCACGAGAGAGTTTATGAGACCTGCTACATCCTAAAACAGTAAAAGGGCTGTTAGGACAAAGACATGCCTGTGCCGGGCCAAAAACGAAGTTGTACATGTAAAGTGTTTTCCAAATAACATTCTTGTCTTGTAAACGATTGTACTCGAGAAATTCTGAGAGATGTTTCATGTACAAAAACACCATTGATGGTCATGTTTTCACAGTTAGTGACTGTTTTTACTGAGTTCTATCAGGAAAAGGTGTGATAATTTATCTCATTCATTAATAGACAACTCGAGTTACGTTTTTTATAGAATATTTAGGCGTTCATATCACATAGTAGCATTTTTGTTGTCTGTTACTGAATGAAACGTAGTTTGCTATTGTGGATTTTACTTTTTCTACTTGTTTCTTACTTGCAGTGAAGTATGAATGTGCATTATTTCTCACTTCCATTTGTTGAAATGTTATTTATTTATTTAGCATTCATTCTAATTGTTTAGTTCTTTTCAAAGATCTGTGGCATCTACATTAGCTTATTTATTGTTTCCTTTCATAGAAAAGTAAAATTCACCAAGTTTTGTTGCTCTTCTTGAAAAATTTTGTCATTTTACTAAAGTGAATAACTAGAATATGAAATATTAAAATTTGCTGCTAAGCAGATATTTTATTTTTATTCTGTAAATATCCGTTAGAAATAAATAAATTTAAATATTTCATGCCTTCTCTTATTACAAAACTCATGGTTCCTTTTATAAAATGTCATAAAAATTTTTAAGAAAAAATGATTGACAGGGTCTGTCGTTGTCGTAGGTATTACAAACAATCTAAACTAAACTAAATTTAAAAAAAAACAGCTGAAGTGATGATGACACGAACATTGGCTGCCTTTTAAACAAGTGCAAATGTACCATCGTGGTATTTGAAAATGAAACGATCTGGGAGACTGTATACCCAGAGCTGGGAAAGAACTTGTAACTAAGATACTTTTTAGTAACTAAGTTACACTTGGTAACTTAGTTACAGTAAAAAATAGATCTATAATTTAGTACATACTCATACTTCCAGAGTTATGAAGGTGTGGCGACCCTTATACATATATACAATAGAAAGTTGGGAGAACCAACAGACTCATCAGTCCAGTGGCATATGTCGATTTCATAGGTGATGGGGCGTGGGTTTGAATTCAGCTGGGACTTCCCAGATTTTTCCTGCTTGTAATCCTATTAAACCGCCACAAAGACATTTTACTATATATTATGTTTGACATAAGTTCCTCCTAAACAATTTGAAAAGTTCTGTCATGTGTGTTAATCAATATGTATAAACTTTTTCTAGATGTTTTTTTTTGAATGATGCAATTCCCCACATATGTTATTTATTGATTATACATTGCAACTTCTAGAACTTTTATTTTTATTAAATACTAAAGGATATAGCTGGATAAGGCTACTGTGGCATTAAAGAGTATTTGGTAGTAGTTGTTAATTCCTGGTGATCTTTGATATTGTAAATTAGTTTAATGTGGGAACTGCTCTACAGATAGATATAATCCACAGCCATTATGAAGTTCTATTTCTTTGAGTGATATTGATTCTATAATCGATTAAGTTTGTGCAGAAATAATGGTGTACAAAGACTCATGTAGGCACAACCTTTATAGTTAATCAGCATGAAATTTAAGGCTTAAGTAGATGTGGTCATTGAATCTTCCTGGTTTCTAATGAGTTGGAACTGCCTTTTCGAAGGCTTGCAAAAAGCATCTCCTTTGTGATAAAATTTATATCTATTCCGTTTTTAAAATTATTCATATACAGTTCTCTTAAATACCTATATTTCTCACATATTACTAAGTTTATAAATTTCCCAGATAAATTCAAAATACACTGGTGTAGTATATTCCTAACATAGTATCCTCTACATTATTATGAATAAAGAACTGAAAGATTGACATCATTAGTAATTATTATAGCATACAGTTCTACATGGCAGATAGAATACTAGTAGTTTGCAGGAAATTTTTACTACATGCACTGCAATGCATGCAATAGAGTGATTTATACATCTTTGGAATAGCTATGAAATTGGCTATATATTTTTTCAAAAGTAGTGTTCTTAGGACAATATGTAAAAGATATATTAAGTCTTTGAAACTGGTTTTGCCAAGACAAATAAAATGTTGCTTGTGGAGATTAATAATGTTTAGACAAAATCTGTCCAAAATAGCCCAAGTAGTTTTAGATAGACAAAAAGGTAAATCAAAAAGCTATTTTTTTATAAACGCTTGTAAATCAAAAAAACCACCAGCAAGCAGTTAATATTACTAAATATTATTTAATGCACACACTCGTTAAAATGTAGCCTTTGGAAGCCGCCACAGTAATGTTATACGGTTATACCCATTTTAATGAAGAATTCTGTTGTAGCAAATTCAATTTTATCAATACACCATGCCTGCATGTCTATCAACTCATTAGTAAAGCATATATCACTTCTTAAAGTGACGCTTCACATATCCTATGCTGTCCACCGCTTCAGTATGTGGTTAGTCTACATATGTGCATTAAACTATATTGGAGAAGATGCACCCKAAAAATACCAATATAATAGAAAAACTTAGCAATAGCGATATTAAAAAATTAAACAAGAGTACTTTTTTCAATGTATATTTTATTGTATTACAAATTAAGCAATGAATTCATATGGTATCGGAGCTAACAGAATAGGTGCTTCCTTTCCATTCACTATGTGTGCTGATCTGGGTTGTGCGGGTTGCCTCTTCAGCTGAACATAGATTTTCTTCTCTTTTGCTTCTTTCCTGAGCTTTTCATTCTGTTTCACCCTTGTAAGGAAGTCCTGACGGCACTTTGAGTGTGTTACGTGCTCTATGCGCACATTGATCCTCTTAGGAATGATCCTGCCACGTACACGTTTGTTTACAATGACACCCAAAGCATGAGCCGTTACATTGAAAACACGCCCTGTTTTTCCATGATATGCCTTGTAGGGCATACCTTTTTGAACCGCACCATTACCCTTTATGTCAACGATGTCACCTACTTTATAGGTTTTCATGTACGTTGACAACGGGATAACTCCATGTCTTCTAAATTTGCGAGAAAATAAGTCTCTGGTACCCCGTCGGTAACCCTTCGAGTTAGTCATTTTGTATTACGCTAAAAAGAAAAATGTAAGTAATAAGTTCCACATGGTAAACACTGTAAAGGTTAGAAACAATGTGCACATTTTCAGTGATTTAGATGAGGAAGCAGATGCTTAATAAAAAATTCTTAATGCAAATACAATATAAATTACTTAAAACTCATACTAGATTGATTCAAAACATATCCAATTCAACATTTAATCATTACTTACCTCACGCAACACGAGGAAGCCGAAAAAGAACGGAAGCAACGTAAGACGTAACCGTCAAAATGTGACTGACAGTGACAACTGCTGAACTGACACTGACAGATTGACGGTGACAGTCATGGGATAAATATAAATCGGAAGTATTTGAATTTGACTAATAAAATACAATAATTCAACTAAAGCTGCATTTCTCAGATTTTGAAAATAAAAACAAAAAAGAGGTTAAGAGGTTATCATTCCCTTTAGCATTAAAGATTATTGTTTACTTATAACGAGCTTATAATTATCAATTTTGATATTCTTGGTTGCCGCCAAATATTTTTCATTTGAATAATATTTAATTGTTTCTAATATCGGATGAATTTATTCTTTTTACGTTAATTCAGCTTCAATAGTCAGAAATAATTCCACATTAAGCAAATAACATGCCGCCTTGTGTAATGGTCGTTCTCATTTGTTTCATTTTTGTGTCTCATCATCAAAAACACATGCGTAATTCTACCTAACCTAGATTCATTTAAGATGTTTTTCTAATAATTGTAATGGTTGATTTTTGAATATTTTTGGGTGTGCTGAGTGATACTTGTCGATTTGATTGAAACCGTATAATGCTGTATAATAGATAACAGCATACTTAACTGTAGTTTTGTTTACAAATATAGAAACAAATAAGAAACAAAATGTCCAAATTTAGAGAAACTGTTATCGCAAATTGTGAGAAAGAATTCTTATTAAAAAGCCTAGAAGACTGGACGGTATTAAATAAATACAATTAATCTGTTTTTAATACCTACATGTTTTATTTTAACTAGAGACTTGATGGAAGGGCCTTTGATGAATTTCGTGACTTACACATTGAGTTAGGTAAAGAATGGGGCAGTTGTTACACCGCTTTAGGAGCTACAAAGTGCGTAATAGCTGCATGGAACATTTTTTTATGCCTGTAACCCTCTGTAGAGTTTTAGCTCAAGTTACTTGTGAAGTACAGGAACCAAAACCTTCAAGACCCAGTGAAGGATTGTTAAACATCAATGTTGAACTAAACCCTTTGTCTTCTCCACATTTTGAGAAAGGAAGACAATCAGAACTGTCAGTGCAGTTGAACAGACTGCTGGAAAAGTGTTTGAAGGATTCAAAAACCGTTGATTTGGAATCATTATGCATCAAGATAAATGAAAAAGTGTGGGCAATACGAGTTGATGTAAATGTTTTAAACCATGAAGGCAACATACTAGATTGTTCCACTATAGCGGCTTTAACTGCCTTGGCACATTTTCGGAGACCGGATATAACTTGGGATGGCGAGGATTTTATTATACATAGTTATAGAGAAAGAGATCCCATTCCTTTGGTTATACATCATTATCCAATTAGTGTATCATATGCATTATTTAATAGTGGGTAGGTATCTATATTGATTTTGTTCTTGGTTGTTAATGACCTTAAAAAATGTGCTTTTTGAAAAGATAGAAACCGTTTTGTTTTTTTTACCCATAGTAATAAATTTATTTACTTGGAGATCATTACGACTGGTTTCAGTAAAATCTAGTAACATGATAATAAAGAATCTTACCAGTATGTCGAATTGTTGTTAATTATTCTCTTGTGTGGTACTTGAGTTTTTTCATTTGCAAATATTTTTATGACTGAAGGAGATCCTGAAGAAGATAAATAGTATCCAGATTTACAAATTCCTGCTTCATGTGTATGATTTTACATTTTTTATTGAGAGGTGTGTGATTTGTATGTAAGAAAAGTTTTTTCCACTTTCAGTTCTTGGATACCAAAGGTTTCTTTTTCCCAGACGTTACTAAAAATTAATTTTTGTTTTATAATTTATTTAAATAATAAATATTGAAAATAATTTCTTTTATGAACACTGCATAGTTAAAACTCTTGCTAAGGAGTTAATTTTTGCTATTTTGTGATCTGGAACTTATACTAAATATTAAAAAGCATTATGTTCGTAAGTCACCAAAAGTTCTAGTTGAAATACCACAGCTGACATATCTTTATTCCCAAATACCTGGAATTATTAATTATAAATGTTGATTTGAATATTTGAGAAAACAGTGGCTTAACAGGTAATGCAAAAGCTAAAATACAGTAAAGTACAAAGGCACATAGAGGGGCCACATATATTTGAATTTTTTAAATTCCTACTTAAATCTCGAAATCTATTCCGAGAGTAAAATCAGAATTCCGAGATAAAAGTCGGAATTATAAGATTAATGTTGGAATTCCTCTGTATGAAAAAAACTATACAAATCTTTTTTCTATGAAATTACTAAATCTAAATTTTACAATAACCTTAGTTGAGATTTTCATGAAACATTGTTTTTTGTATTCTTTCATTATAAAAATCAGAACTTTCCTTGCACAAATACTGAACTATTAAACACAATATTTACCCTAGATGTGAACAACAATGTTCAAATTATTATTTAGTTCCTGTCTCCATTTATGTAGGTACATTAAGGTAGGCTAAAAGCTATTTCTAATAATTTTGTGAATCAAATTCTAATTTGGCTTATTCCCTGTCTTAATATTATTTTTTCTCTTTTCTTAAAGCACTCTATTGTAGGATCATAAACAAAGATAATCTTATAAGTGTTGGATAAAACAGATTATTTTAAGAACTCCAGCATCCAGTAATAAGAAATAAGATAATTTTACTTAGCCATTGTTTGCTTGTACCTTTTGTTAGCTATTTAATTTATTGTACATTTTCAGATCAATTATAGTTGTTGACCCAACTGTTCTTGAAGAAAACATTGCAGAAGCACATCTCCATATAGGAATAAATTCATACCGAGAATTGTGTGGATTGCATCTTGGAGGTAAAACCGAAGTAGATAGTGGAATTATGATAAATATTACGAAGAAAGCAGCTGATCGTGCAGCAAATGTTGTTAAGCAAATTAAAGACGTTTTGGAAAAGGATAAAGAAGCAAGGTAAAAATTTATACTTAAAAATGAGAGTTTCAGATTTATTTTTCATATTCATAGGAATATGTACTTACTTATTTTAAAAAATCTTTACATTACAGTGAATAAAATATATACTTGGTGTTAAATTTATTATTGATCTATGTTTGATTAGAGCAGCACCAATTACATTTTCTACATACCTAAAGTGATTGTTTAAATTAATTATCATTTATAGTTCGTATTAAATATTATTCTATCTATATTATACTGATTGTTGGTAAATATACAATTCATATATCAAAAAGAATGCTATCTGTTTTGAAATATATTGTTTGATTCATTTTAAGAATGTATAATATCCATCAACATGAGTTGTATCATATTTTCAAGTAAATAGTGGTCAAATAGATGTCAATCTTGATTTACTTGAACGTTTATTTAGATTAGAAACGTGACATTTCCACAAACTATTAGCCCTGCTGTAACTAACATTCAAACTTAAGGCAGCAAAAATCACAAATCACATTTGAATTCCAAATTATTTTGCATGAAAATTTCTGATTTCGTATTGCAAATTGTAATATTGGAAAAGTTAGGGATATCTGTTTTAACTTGTATTATTATCTTAACATTCCTGATTATGTTACCGTTGAAACGGTAGATAAAGGTCTGCATTCAGATTATCACGGAATAGTAGGTAACATAATCTATTTTTTTCACACAACAATATTCCATCAGTCGAAATGGGGGCTTCATCTGATCAAATAATTTTATGATAGAAGCCTTGTGTATACATATTATGTATACACAAGGATAGAAGTCATTGTTTTCCTGACACATTTTCGAAATACAGGGTGCCCTTACTTAGGCTTCTATGAGAAGTATCTTGGAAAGTTGTCAGAATTTTGAGATGAAAATTTTTACACTGACATTTAGCGATGGAGCAAGATGAATGAAAATATTCTCAAGATGGCGGACTGGAAGTTGACACTAATTTTATTATTTTAAATGGAACATCCTGTATATTATTAGATTTTAGATAGTTTTTACAGTGGTTATAAGAAACTGTTTAGATCTACAACCGCAAAGGCTAGGATTATGCAGTTTCTGTCGGCTTATTGGGCATAAATGTTTGTACCTTAGTAGTCATAGCTCAACATTTTCTAAGGCTGGAAAATTTTTTTGAAAGATTTTAAAGAAAACAAATTTCAAGTGCCAATAACTTTATTTTTTAAATAGAAAGGTATAATTATTATATCACTGATAGAAGCAGAATTGAATTTTCTTTCTTATGAGATCTCACTTGACTTATCTGTTTTGAACGGTTTTCGCAAAATTAAAAAAAAAAAACTTTGATCTTTGTTGTTTTTCATTAAAACAATCGACGCTTAGGTTTAAAACAAAATATTTTGACACCTTAGTAACAACATTTATTTAGAAAGATTACTGTGTAGAAATATACTGAATAATAGAGAAAATGAAAGAAATTCAATATTTGTGACCACTGATGCGTAGGGAGTTATTTATTTTATAGAGGAAATGATAACACTTAACAATAAACAAGAACAACAATATAAATTTAACACAGCATAGAAAACATGGAGAAAAAATAATAATTGACCATTAACTTCTAAATTAATTTTTTCTCCATGTTTTCTATGCTGTGTTTATGTTTATATTGGTATTCTTATTTATTGTTAGTATATCATTCGTGTGTTTTCGTTTGTCCTATAAATTAAATAAGTACCTATGCATCAATGGCCACAAAAATATTGAATCTTTTTCTTTCTTATTCAAAAATTTATTTCTTACTCAATAGTCTTTCTAAACAAAGCTGTTACTATTGTGTCAAAATATTTTGTTTTAACACAAAGGTTCAATTGTTTTAATAAAAAACAACAAAGATCCAAGTTTAAAACAGATAGATCAAGTGAGATATCAAAAGAAAGGAAGTTTAGTTCTTTGTCTGTCATATAATAATACTTTTCTATTAAAAAATTGTTATTGGCACTTCAATTTATTGCATTTAAAAGCTTATAAAACAACTTTGCAGCTTTAGAAAATGTTAAGCTATGGCTAATAGAGAAATGTGAATTAGACCTAAATGGTTCATTTTAGACCCGTAGTGTTGTTACAAAAGTGACTTTTAAATTTGATAAGCAATCTAAAAATGTAATAATATTAATACAATACAGTGTCAACTTCCGGTATAACGGGAAGCCCGCCATCATGTAGAATATTTTCATTCATCTCACCCCACTGCTGAATGTATTAATTTTCCAAGATACTTCTAATGTAAGATTAAGTCTGGACATCCTGTATACCTACCAATTGCAAAACTCTTAGCCTTTTCGGATCATCCAGATTCTTATATATTTGTAACGTTTACTTACTTAAGTTTCTTTACAACCTTTATGTTTTATGTACAAGTTTCTTCTA
Source organism: Rhyzopertha dominica (assembly GCA_025024175.1). NCBI lineage: Eukaryota > Metazoa > Arthropoda > Insecta > Coleoptera > Bostrichidae > Rhyzopertha > Rhyzopertha dominica. The sequence goes on from QCXZ01000041.1 coordinate 26,544,807, forward strand.
CTATATGTTCTATGTATATACCATATCTGATGTTAAAAGAAGCATGGTTACTCCATGGGCTCTGAATTTAGATATACTTATATACCCATTAACCTTGAAAGGCAAACTGTAATCTTCCCCATACATACACCCAATAGTATAATTAAGTTTTTTTTTAGGGAGTCTACAAAACCACTAGGTTTTCAACATGTATTAACCTTTGATAGAGATGTGGAACTGGCCGAGAAAATCCTAATAAATTCTCTTGATCAGCCATGGAAAGTTCAGGAAGGAAAGAACAAGAAAGATGGAAGTAAAACGGCACATCAAAGAGAAGTAGCTAACATTGAACCTTTGGGAAAAGGATCTGCAATGTTGTTACCACAAGATACTGAGCATGAAAATGCTTGGAAAGAAAGCAGTGCTGAAGAATCTGAAGATGAAATAGAAATTATAGAGCCAGCCAAATGCGAAACTCAAAAGAAGAATGATGTGGTAGAAATCAGTGATGGTAGCGGTAGTGAAGAGGATGATGTAGTAATTATTAACGAAGAAAGAGGAACAACAAAGAAGAAAAAATAATGAATACACAAGCTGTTATATTTTAAATATCTTCATTTATTTTAAATAACAATTACACAACATACAGTTTTTTAGGTAGTAATTAATTCAGACATAATAAACTTTACATTACAAAAGTACAAACACTCAATTTGAAATAAACTCATACAATTCCAAGTTAAGTTGTATCAGTGTTAATACCATTTTTCTGATCTAATTTATTGGCATTCGTTTTTACAGTATATATGAAGAAAGTCAGGACATCCTTCTCCTTCACAGGAATAGTTTTAAAATGCTTCATGAGAGTCTGTAACAAAAAGTAAATACATTTAAATTCGTTAGTCTTATATACCGAACAAAGTCTCCAGTGAACTAATTAACATGTATTGATATATCTACTGAATACTGACACTACATAGATATGATGTTGGTTTTCCTCAGTTTTTAATTTAATAAACTTTTATAGAAAGGTGCTTCATATACTAATCTGCACAATGAACTTTCATTTCATTTAAAATGAAATGAAAATATCTTAGATGCGAAATGTATATGCGGTTGTATCACAGTACGCTATGAGTTTAGTTGTTAGTTGGCTAACATTTTGGTAAACGAGGTCAGGAGACAATTTAAGACTTACCCAAGCAATAATAATTTAGCTGCTAGTTCGCCAATGAACACAGAATAAACACAAAATACTGAAATTTCTTTGTCATTTAAAATAATAAATTGTTTCTTTTCATACTAAAAAATTAATATCAATATGTTGGAACATCTTACCCAAATGTGGTTATGCAAATTTCACTAAAAATATTTTAAAGTTCCTACTTAGCCTCCAAGGGGCACATATTACGTAGTCTATGAAAAAAGTTACTAAATAAATAAATGTTTTAAGGATGATATTAAAATCCTGAAAATTTGGCAACTTAACTTTACAGTTACAGCTTATCTTAATAAAAAAAAAATCATAGTAACCTCAAAATAGATATAATATTTTTATCGCAAACAGTAAAAAAAGCCAAGTATTGCATTTAATTTAAAAAAAATTTAAACAAATAATTTTCTTAAACATCTCACAATACTATCAAATAAATTCTGTTATGTATTAAGTTAAAATCAACATCATGAAAAACTATAATGCACTGTTGATTCTTCAAATTTCTTCTAGCAAACCTAAGTGATGGCATTTTAAAGAATTGGAACCTTATCCTACTGCTGATGTTGTCATGACAATTAAGACAAAAAAGTTACAAAATTTAAAACAAAATATTTATTATTGTGTTGAGTTTATTAGACATAAACGACTCTGTAGTAGATTATGTTAAATGTGTCTCTTATTTGCAAAGTTCAGAAATTTAAAATATATATAATGAAATTACATAGCCATATTTGTAAAAACAAAGTTTCGAATATACAGGTGTATTTTTTTTACCAAGTTTGACACCTGCAGTGGGTGTGTCAACTTACGGCCAATTTAGTAATTGGCCAAATGTCAATAAAAACTAAAGTAGTGTAACGGTATCACGGCAATAGATAGAGAGGTACACGCATGATAGTCAGGTAACTGTATGCAACCGCAGTCCAGATTCGTAGTCTGTGTGGGGGAGAGGTCTAGTAAGAGATGCAATATAGTGGTAAAAGCGTGTACCAGTGGTATGCATAACTTTACATTCAGTGTGGTATTTGTGTGAAGCTTTTTGAAATAATTAAAATGAGAAAGTATTGTGTGGTGCCTAACTATAACAGTAATTCTTCCGATAGAGCTTTATATGCAAAAAAATTTATATCGTCGATATGCTCCACATTTAGGGATCATCTTTATCAAACTAATGTTTCTGATACAGCTGGCCCTCCATCTACACTTACTATTTTAATATCAAGAGGACGGCTAAATCATGTAAATCCGATCATTTCACAGTTTAAAAAAAAATTGAAAATATTTTAACCAAACATATTCACAGTGATGATGTTTTTGACAACGTAGTGGATGAATTGTTTTTTAACACATATTCTACTTCGTTTCCTTGTAAAGAACAGGAAGCAGAAATCCTTTCAAAATTTGTTTATTATTATATTATAATGAGAACTAAACAGTACTACAAGCACAATGACAGATATACTGATAAATCAAGTGCAAGAAAGAAGAAGGAATCTAAGTTACAGTTTTTTTAATTTTTAGATCTCCTTGTATTTTTAATAAACGTTGACAGCAGAAGCACCTCTTTTTATTTCCAACCACCCTTATTAGAATTTTGAAGTTCTGAAGTTTGGTGTGAAATAAGTATTACCTTCATAATATAAGAAATATATAAAATAGTCGTATTTCTATACTTAATTTTACTTCCACATCCAACAGATGTATCACAAAAAAAAATTCAAAATTTTTTATTTGCTCAATCGCTTTAAAAATGCTCAAAAACGTCCAAAAACAAAATTTGAGCAAAAAATTTCTTGTCTGTATGTCTGTCTGTGATGGACATGATAACTTTTGAAAGACAACATATGAACTTGAACTTTGGCATACATATAAATCTCAACTATCTAAAGCGACCTATTGCTTTTGGGGTAAGTAGGGTATAAGTATAGGTAAAATTGTGAGGTAACTACCCTTTTTGCAAACTTTTATTTTTTTCCTTCCAGTATGTGATTAGTAATATAATTGCGAGTATTATTTGTCTCTACAAATTTTCTGTGCAATAAACTGTTTAGAAGATATTAGCAATTAAACAAACTGTCATTTTAAAAATATCGTTTTTTCATAAATAATTCCGAAAATAATTAATACATTCAAAAAGTGAAAACACCATCAGATAGGAAATAAAATTTCTCACAAAAAGTGTTTTAAATTTTTTTTCCAACATTTGGACATTTTTAAAAATTGTCCACACGATTTTTTTAAATTTTGCTATTATACAGAAAATCAATTTTCTGATCGAAAAGCACTCTTGCGATTGTTTTGTTAAGTTAATAGTTTTCGAGTTATTTAGAAAAAAAAACAATTTTACAAATTTATGGATTTTTGCTAATATCACGAGAACCGTTTCTCGTAGAAAAAAATGCTCAAAACCTCATTATTGATCATATAATATAAGAAAAACATGTAAATTTCATTTTGACTATTTGATAAATGCTCAAAACCTCATTATTGATCGTATAATATAAGAAATAAACACGTAAATTTCATTTTGACTATTTGATGTGGAAGTATTGATTCAATTTGCAGCGGTTTTTCGTTATCTGACACAAATCTGTTCTAAAATTGTTGCACAAGTAACAGAATGTATCATTTCCACACTTTTTTGAAAGATAAATCAACCATCGCTATTCGCTTAGGTAATTTTGGGAATCAAATTGATATTATCAATACAGCGTGCCCTGCCAAGTAGCCCTATGCAAAGCGGAGCGATTCCCACTATGCTCTAGCTCTCTCTATCCATACGGCATCGTGCGTGTACCTCTCTATCTACTACCGTGAATGGTATAAACACACTAGTCAAAATGGACCCGTCTCCCAGACTACAATAGAGTTCAGATTTGGGAACAAATAATGGAAGTTACAAGAGAATTGATTACTTTGAGAAATGCTTTGATACTTCCGAGAAAGACAGAAAGAGTTATTAGAATCCTTGATTCCTTCGGAATTTCAGATTAAAAATCAGCTGTAATTTTGTAACTATTAAATGTATAAAAAAACTATTTTAACATTATTAAGACAACTTTTTATGCAAAATAAAAAGGTGTGTAACACAATATTTTAATTCTATAATTCTTAAATTGTAAAATGTTTTTTCTTATATGTATAAGCTATATTGGATATTTACATATTCAAATTCGGCATATTTTTCTGATTAATTTGATGTGTATAAATGCCATACATTACACAAGTATCCTGATCCCAAAGATACAAAAAATACATTTTATAGAAAAAGGACTGTGATCATAACATTTTCTTTTGAGAAACCTTAACAAAAACTGAACCATTTTAGTAAATATCAGGGCATTTGTTCTGCTTACTGCGCCTTGAAGCAATCAAATGCCAAGTAATTGGGTATTTGCAGTATACAAAAAATCACTTGTATGATTAATTCCGCAGAGCTTGTTTTCGGACCCCAGACCAGTGTCCGGACCTCTCTTAAAGCTATCATACACTTATAAAATAACTTAGTTATAGTAATGCAATAGTTATGATGTAATAATATTACCAGTTGTTTATTATACTAAATATACTATACTATACTATACTACTATACTTGCCCTTCACACTATTTTCAGAAATTGCGAAAATACCCAATTATAAATGTCAAATAATAGATGATCTTTGCTTTATTGGTGAAATGAGGTACAGATGGCGGCATTCTCTGACCTAGTGAAATATGACATTTTTTGTATGTACAGGGTGAGCAAATAAGAGAGGTAGCCGGTCATATCTCATAAACCAGTAGCCCTAGAGCTTTGAGGTAAAAAATTTCTTAAGTAAAGTGGCCAAGAGAAATTGCTGGAAAATATTTTCGAGTTTGTAAAGTTACCGCTAGAGGGCGCTGTGGTATCTCCAAATTACAAAATTAATGTTTGTGACATTTTTAGCCTAATAAATGTTTCATATTCAACATATTAAGATTGTTTGGACTGAAATCTACCATTTTTGTTTAAAACATTTTTTTGTTAAATGTCAAATAAAGGACTGGGTGTGGGAGAATATTAATATAGAAAATCGCTAATATCTCAGGTTTGGCCTGACCGATTTCAACCGACAAGGTGTCGTTTTCAAGAGCTTATGTGCCTTTATAAAAAGCAATTTTAAGTGTCAGAACATTAATTGTGTGTTGACCGCAAGAGGGCGTTTTCTGAAGTTACTACCTAAATATGAATTTTTCTCGAAATTATTAAATGCAAAGATATAAGGCTATTTACTTCATTAAAAGAACAATTGAATATATACTCAAATGGTGAAAACTGCACCACTTAAAAATTTCGTGAAAATTCGATTTTAGGTAGTAATTTCAGAAAACGCCCTCTTCTGTTCAACACACAAACTATGTTCTGACTCTTAAAATTGCTTTTTATAAAGGCACATAAGCTCTTGAAAATGACACTTCGGTGGTTGAAATCGGTCAAGCCAAACCTGAGATATTAGCAATTTTTTATATTAATATTTACCCGCCCCACGCTCCTTTATTTGACATTTAACAAAAAAATGTTCTAAATAAAAATGGTAGATTTCAGTCTAAGCAATTTTAAAATTTTTAATACAGCAGACATTTATTAGGCTAAAAATGATATAAACATTAACTTTGTAATTTGGAGGTGCCACAGCGCCTTCTGGTGGTCACTTTACCAACTCGAAAATGTTTAGCTATTAAGATTGTTTGGACTAAAATCTACCATTTTTGTTAAGGACATTTTATTCTTAAATGTCAAATAAAGGAGTGGGGGCCAGTGAATATTAATATAGAAAACCGCTAATATTTTGGGTTTGGCTTGACTGATTTCAACCAGCGAGGTGTCACCTTCAAGAGCTTATGTGCCTTTATAAAAAGCAATTTTAAGTGTCTGAACATAGTTTGTATGTTAACCGCAAGAGGGCGTTTTCTGAAATTACTACCTAAATATCGATTTTTCTCGAATATTTTAAATGGTGGGGTTTTCACCACTTTATTCTATATTKAATTGTTCATTTAATAAAGTAAACAGCCTTATAACTTTGCATTTGAAAATTTCGAGAAAAATTGATATTTAGGTAGTAACTTCAAAGAACGCCCTCTTGCGGTCAACACACAAACTATGTTCTAACATTTAAAATTGCTTTTTATAAAGGCACATAAGCTCTTGAAAATGAGACCTCGTTGGTTAAAATCGGTCTAGCCAAACCTGAAATATAAGCGATTTTCTATATTAATATTCATCCGCCCCCCCACTCCTTTATTTGACATTTAACAAAAAATGTTCTAAACAAAAATGGTAGATTTTAGTCCAAACAATCTTAAAATGTTTAATACCGTAGACATTTATTTGTAATTTGTAATTTGGAAGTACCACAGCACCCCCTAGCGGTCAACTCGAAAATATTTTCTAGCAATTTCTCTTGGCCACTTTACATAAGAATTTTTTTACCTCAAAGCTCTAGGGCTACTGGTTTATGAGATATGACCAGCCACCTCTCATATTTGCTCACCCTGTACATCTGATGTCAAACAAATGCTACTTCAGTTCAAGCAGAGTACCATTATAATTATTTTCTAGAAAGAAGTAAACCTACATAAAAAACATTCAAGCATCAATGCAAATTTAAAAGAACAGAGGAAACATTCTCAAAAAATGTGAAAACTGATCAAAAACAAATACAAATATGTGAAAATAAATACAAATCATATTACCCAAACACTTTTTCTGTAAAATGTTATGAATCAATCAATCTAATTTCACAAACTGCAGAATATTTAATGGAAAGAACAACATTTTTAGGTCTCCCCAAAATCCGCATGTCAATGCAATAGAGAAACCAAACGCACTTTAGCGTCAATGTATGGTGTGGAGTACTGTATGGTAGAACTCAACATCAGGTCCGTATCTAGCAATAATTTCTGAGCTCCCTTCAACATCAGGCAATGATACATTAAACAGAAGACCACTTCGTAAGATAACAGGAAGTAATTTGAAAAAAAGTCACGTGTCTAGGATGAAATGGAAATGTTTTTAAACAATTGCTTTTTAATATTTAAGTGCTTCATTGCAAATTAATATATGTTTTAGTTTATACAGGGTGGTCATTTAAGCAGCTGTACCTTCAAAATTACCTAATCATGCTTGTGGATTTTTTTTTTACAAATATGGTCACACAGATTTCATTAAAAATATTTATCATGTATGTAACTTTGCAGCTATAATAAACTGTTATTGAGCACATAAATTCGGACCACTCTGTTCATTTAAATCACGTCCTAATCTTAATAATCAAAGAATTACCCATGTTAGGACAGGTTTTGTGAGACACTATAAAACAAATACCTAATTTTACTACATGAACAGTAGGTACCTAATTACATCTAAATATCTACAGCCCTTGTCTGAATAGTAAAATAATAATATAGTAAATGAATACAAATATATACTAAAAACGTATCTTTTAAATTTCCACAGAACTTGCAAATACAAAAAGAAAATTATTTTGCAGAAAGTCAACTATGAGATCAATTATTACTAGCTAGAAATATCGCACCCCATAAATTTAATTGATTATTTTTTTACTTTTCTAAAAGCCATTAGAAACTTTTAATTTCACTTCACATGTGTACCTTTTAGACAATCAACACACTATTATACTGGCAATAACCACAAGAGCTTATTAACACTATATTAATTTGTAGTAGTTTGATTTTATTGATTGACAACACATTTTTCCCAAATTTCACGTCTGTTATCATTTGTCAAAATTAATAATAGATTTAGCACATTGTCAATTGACAAAATCATTGGTAAAATTAAGGCCTTAAAAAATAAAAAACAATTATTCAATACCAAGCAAGAGTGAGAATAAAAAATTAGAAAATAATTCTCCAGAACTTTTTTCAAACTGTTGCCAGACAATAGTTCTCAAAGTTTTGTCAAAGTATTTTCAATTTATTTTCATCCTCTTGTATATTATGACTGATAGTCCTATTTCCAACATATAATAGTATATTACTTAACAAAAGTTGTAAGAAGCATATTATGCAGAAGCGGAAAGTTCCACAAGTGGGTAATTGCCTTACAACTCGAGTAATGTACTGTACTTTCTCTATGATGCCTATATTGCTATAATTTTATAATGCCTGTTTTCGGCAAATACGAATAGGTTTATGAGAGTAACTGACAGTAATAACTAAATATTGATAGACGTGAGATCAACTTCGAAACAATCGCTTACAGTAACTGGAACGTTTTAATTAAAATTTATGGTTATTTAGATATAATGTAAATTCCTTGGCAGAATCATGAACCAAAAAATATAAAGTACAAACATGCACTATTTCCTGTGATATTTCTAACAATTCACTGAATTGGGATAACATCATGTGAACGCTTTGTCCAAGTTGCAACTATAACGTAATTAAAACAATTACGTGCTAGTCATTAAGTAACACTGTGTGTAATAACAAATTTACTAATCAAGTTTACAGAGCATTATGAGCAATTTACTAATAAAGGAGTAAAAATTAATATAACAACCATTGCGGTGTTAATATAAAGAATATTGGGTGTTCATTTTAAAAAGTCATCATATTACCCATGACTAACATAATATTTTAACGTAAGTCGCTTCATGTTAAGCAATAGACATTTTTGGCCATGGCAAACCATCATAACCAACAGAATTTGTCTTCGACGCTTTCACATATAATTATCAAATTTCAATAAATGACACTGACATTAGTTATAAGCAATAAGCAATAAACCGTCCGTGAACAAATCACAAACCGTTTTATTATAATACCTACCTGATACAGTTAAATATACAAGGCGACAATCAAATGCCAAAACTGCGAATGTGCAATTTAATATTGTATTGTAAATTTAGATGAACCCACAAAACTTAAAAACATTTTTTGAATTAACGGTTCAGTACACCCGTAGTTTTGCCGCTGACAATACGCTGTATTACACTTACATCAGCAAGTTGAGCTTTATTTATTCCAGGCCTGGTAGAAACTTTGTAATGTTTCTTATATCTCCTTAACGTGTTTACCTGCAACTGGTACAAATCAACTTCGGGTATGTCAGTGTCTGTTTCATTGCTGTCGTCTTCAGAATCTTTTCGCCTTCGCTTTGTTCTTGCAGATTGAATAATCATTTTGTGAAAATCACAGATGTATATGTGTCGAGCCTATAAAGGAACGTTTGAGCAACACCATTCGAAAACAGAATAGAAGACTTGCCGAATTATCCAAGTTTAACTGTAGTCGTCTCTGTAACACTGTTTTTTGTATTCGTTTACTGTAAGAAGCGTTTCCTGCAGGTCTTCCGCAACGATCGCCACTGTCTAGCAAACAACAGATTTGGTCCGCTGGACCTCGTGAATCTTCCTCCCCTGTACTAAATCCGTTCATTCTGTTGTGATGAGACTCTTCATTTTGAACTCTTGAGATATGAAATACACCTATTTGTTCTAATGACTACGGCTAAACCCAAGGGTTAAACTTCTCTTGAGCACTCCAGAATTAAATTACAACTCCATCTCACTTAAACAAAAGCTAGTTCCACAAATATTATGGTTCGAATAAATGCTCGACTACGAATACTGTTTCAGCTGCAACCCGACATAAAATCACATAAAATTGCCCATGCTAATGCTAACCCACGAAACCGTCGGTATATCTATCTCCCTTCGGTGCGACCATAACCAGCATGTTCTGTTCTTTATTTATATAATAAAAACATACAATAATATGTTTGTTTTAGGCCGATCTTTTAGGTTACACTTTCACATTGAATGAATTTTACACATTTATTGAAGCATTAGTGGAATAATAAAAAGTCAATTTTCCATAAAAGTAGTTAATTGCAGCCATTTGTGTACTGTTTACGTATACAAAAAACTTTCATCCAAACGTATTGCGCAACTGAAAATATTATTGGTTGTCAAAAGAAATGTTTCCAAACCGTGTAAGGCAGCACTATTGGGGAATTTTTTGCGCCAAATTTAAACTCGGCCAATAGTGCGCCGCTATAGGTCCTGTGTAGCTCTTGTGGACGCATAAGTGGCGTGGGGTCACGAAATACGAAGCCCGATCTTCAGTTGTATCCAGGCTTGAGCAGGTAAGAAATTTTTATATTTTTGCTCTGGAATATTGTCATTTTATCATATTAAGGGTGTGAGTCAATTTTAATATTCTATGCTAACTGTGTAGTCGGTAAAGTTGTAGTCAGTTTGCTTTAGTCTAAACTCGATCGTATAAATTGCTACGTGCTATGCCATATAACGAGCAGCAAATGGCTGCCGTAAGCTTTACATTGCGGATGGTACGGGAAGTGTAAATAATTTTTAATTTGAAATTGGTAAGGTATTTGTTGTCGGAACGTTCACTCGCGGGTGAGTAATTTTTTTGCTGATTTTTTCAATATTTTATTGACCAAGTAGCTTGTGTATATTCAGCGCATTTCAATTTTCATTAGGCGCCTTTGTTCATATGGCAAGCTCGTATACCGCTATATAGACTCCATTAGTCCAATGTATTCCTTATGCTGTTATACAGCTGTGTTGTTCTTACGGGCTATTCCGTATGCATTACGCACAATATTATTGTAGGTTTTACATTTTTTTGAAGAAATTGGGAGTACTTAGCTCACATTATTAGTTCAGAATGGATATTTTATGCTCAGTTTCATTGATGACGTAGTAGAGCAAGAAGGCTTTGTCTTAATTTTAGGATTTTGTTGATTAATAAAGTGAATAGGCGTTTTGCCGCCAATAATAAAATACTTTTAGAGGGGAACTATCAACTAAATGTTTAAAAGGGCTAGAATATTTGTGTATTTGTGCGTTATATTTTTCGTAGGTAGGTATTAATTAATTAAAGCTGATTTAATAAGCGAAAGTGCGTGTAATTGCAGTTGCTTTTACACATGGCGCTTGTAGTGATACCTAGTAGTTTAAGGGGTTGGAAAATAACCGTTAATTATATTTTTTGTTTAATATAGCTTATTTCATTGTGCTCTCATATGCGTATATTTCATAACGGTTTAAATGTCAAAAAATGATAGTTTTCATATATGTGATTAGTTATATGGAGTAATCTTCCTGTATGTATTTGTACATTATAGGTATGTAAGTACATGTAAGGTCTAATTACGTAATCTCTAACCCTATAAAATAGATAATTTTTAAATTCACATGTTGGCGCATTTATAAAACTTATGCTCCCGCGAAGACCCACGCTGCATTTTGTCGGCGTCTAGGTACCCACATAAGTTGCTTTGTGGCGACCTCTGTGGTGTTGCCTCATAAACATTAAAATTGGCGCGAGGTTTACCGATTCTCGTTAATAATTTAAATATTATGCTCAGCATGTTGTAAATTAATATATTCGCAAAGTTATGTTGTCTTATTGAGCATTGCAATTTTATAAATTTTCGTTTTGAATAGGTATGCAGTGATGGCTTCTTTGTGCGGAAAGCTATTTCTCCCCTAGAACCATTCGGTGTAGTTACGCAGCTTTCGATTTTCCCCATCTCACAATACCTATTTTTCTATAGTTTTGCGTCCCACCCTCCGGCATAAGCCCCGGGAATGCGTAGTCTTATTATTGACCCAAGAGGCGTTCGGGCGAGTCGCGGTGCGAGGGATATAATTTCCATGTAATTCCGCTGCGTGTGAGGGCGCCACCGATGCAAGTTTGTATTGGCGTCTTTCGTCGTTCGCTTGTTTCTGCACCGTGTTGCCAGATTTCAGCAACAACCGTACCGCGCGTAGAACGTTTTTAAAACCGGATCGAAGTTTTGACGGAGGTGCTTGTGCTTCGAGAAGTGTTGGGATTCTGTGCTTATTTAAATGTGCCGGTTATGAAATGTGGTAATGTCGCGATGTGGACCGGCCGCTCTTTAGTACGAACCGTTGAGTGATCGTGTTTCAGTGATTTTATGTGTCGTTTCTTTCTATTTAGCGAAGTGCATGAAATAATATATTTAGAAAAGTGTACGGGGGTTCTCTCGTGCTCGTACAGGAGATGTCGGAACAGCACCAGACCTCGTGGAGTGCCCGGGATGACGCGGTGTGGTGGCCGGGATCTGTTGCCGCTGATCAGCAGTCCCTTCAACATCACCAGCACCTGCTGCACCAACAGCAGCTGGCCGCGGCGGCGCACCAACAATCCATGCAGCACGACGCGCGCAGCACTTCCACGGCCGCGTCTACCCATCAGCTTTTTACGTACAAAATGGCCAGCAGTTTTGAAAACCCACCAACTTCTGTATCTAATGCCTCTTCCGCCGGAATCCGCGGTTTCGACTATGGCAGCTCCACGATGTCGGCTCCCGTCACTGCTTCACAATGGTGGTACCCTTCCCAAATGGAGAGCAATATGCAAAATTCCATAGCCTGCTCAATGCAGAACAATATGCAATCTATACAATCGAATACGTCGGTAGGTTGCTACCTTCATAAAAATTTACTTGTTTTTTGGGCCTCGAGCTCATGCCTTTTCATTTGTTCTTTTGTATATGAGATCTTTTTGTAGAACAAGTGGTATTTTGGGCGCGGCATTTTTGCTAATGTGGTTTTTATGCAATCCTAATTTATGATTGCAGAAATACAGTCTTACCAATTATGGTTTTAGTTAAAATTAGCTATATACCTTACCCATGCACAATAATTCATATGTTTTTGAACCGATTCGGTCACAATTCAGTTCTGATATTGCATTATACTAAATTCGTTTTAAAAGCAGCAAATGGTTCTCCAGTAGGTATACGTTTTATAGCGAAAGTCGGTAAAGCACTCATAAAATTCAAAATAAGGGTTATTGTTACTATGACGTAGATATCAAGTCATCAAGTGGTTTTTTGAATTCGTAGAACTATGTGTATTTTTTTTGGCAACATTAGAACCCTTATTTATTTGAACAATTCAATCACTGCCATTTTGCATAAAAAAACAATCAAAATTAGCACAATTAGAAAAATGGTTATTTAACATGTGCATAAAGTGACGTTAAAAATTATATAGAGAACAAGGAAGTAGACAAGCGAATGTTCAATGTGTGATCAGCGAGTTTACAATTTGACACATCTAATCAATCCACCTCAAAAAATTGTTGGAGGAAGTTCCTTCCGACTATAATAAGCACTTATATAGGTATCTTAAATTAAGGGAGACATCAGTTCCAAAAATAATCAAAATCAAATCCTCAGCTAGTATCAATAAGACAAAAATTTATCAGTAGATTCCAGTGAAACTGAAATAATTCAGAATCTACAAATGACAACTTTTTGTCTCTTGATATCAATCGCGTTTTTTGCTAATTTTTGCAATTATTGATGTCCAAGTGCTTAGTCCAGTTAATACGACATTAACAGTGATAATTCTCGATCTGTCGTCGGTTTTTGTTTGCAATATTGTTTTTCCTAAATCAGGTTTTGTTAAATTTAGCAGTACTTCAGACTACAAAGCACTTATTGAACATCAATTATTCTTTCAGTTTCACTGGAATCTACAATTTTTTGTCTGTTGATACTAATTGTGGTTTTTTAACTGCCTTCGTTTTTTCAAGATATTCAACAAGTTAATACTGCAGTCAGAAGAAACAAAGTACCAGCGGATTTTGGTTTAACCCACATTACTCGCTCGAACAATTTTTTGGGGTATCTGAATATATCACATTGTAAATTGACTAATCACATTGAACATTTGCTTGCCTACTTCTCTATGTAATTTTTTGAATGTCATTTTATGTATGTCTTAAATATAACCATTTTACCAATTGTGCCTATTTTGATTATTTTTTATGCCAAATGACATAATTATTGAATGTCTTAGATTATAAGGGCACGAAGACCAGAAAAGGATAAGATTGTATTAAAAAAATTGATGAAATATCTTCGTCATATTAACAGACCTTTCGAATTTTTATTTGAATGCATTACTTCATTGACCTTACTATAAGTGGCAATGAAATTAGGAAATACAATAATGTAGTCAATGACAATGGATATAATTGGACAAAATTTTTTCATAATAGTTGTTGGGTAGATATTTAAAATAATAAGCTATATTAACGTAAAATAAACAAAAATGCAAAGAGGACAATGTGTATACTGAAAATAAACAATGTGTCATATTGATACAAGGAATCGCTACCCCATTATTAAGTAAAGAAAACATAACTGGGTATGGAGTGTGTAATATTAGGTAATTAAAAATTAACTAAAGCTTGCAATTAAATGTTTCATTTCCGTTTTAAGTAGCCTGAAATATTGTAGTACAAAATAAAATGTTTTTTTATATCACTTCAGTAACGAAAAATAAAAATCCTCCCATTATCTGATATTCAACAAATGAGTTATAATTAAAGGAATTAAAGTATTATTTGTCAATTAGCAAGTGTGAATATTCAGTAAGTAGGTACTAATTGTTTCCAGTAAAAGTGAATGGAACCTTTATATATAGACTGAAAACTTGTAATAAAAAGAAATATGTCCAATTTGGTGTTGCTCCGCCAGTCTCCATTGCATTATTCACAAGGCAATATTGATAGTGCTACTGAGGAACTGAGGTATCCAAGTAACTTCCATCATATAGAATTATGTTTGAACAGTCTGAGGAAACACACTGATTCACATAGCTTAATTACCAATAATTATATAGAATAACTCTTTTAACGGTCATTATATGGGAGTTTAAGGGTTTAAAACTTGCAAATTACATATGTTACATGCTATTAGTGTTAAAAAAATCTTTGTCATTTTGCTGTTTTTGTATATTTTGTGGTTACTATATCATATGGAAAGGGAAACTAAGGCAAGCATTTTTTTAATATGATGCACACTCATTTTGGTTTTAACAGCACCGTTTTTATGAAAAACCAATCTATGATCTAACTAATTATTGTTGGTATACAGGGTTGCTAAAAATATGGATATTGATTGGCGATATTGCATTTATCAATTATTGGTTCGCTGCTTTCCAACTGCTCGAAAAGATCTGCTTTTATTTCCTAATAACATACATAACATTTTTTGTGGGCTTTTAACACCAACAATTTCTTGAAATCTCCATAATGTTAACCCTTGAAACCGGTTCTTAGTTACAGTGAATTATATAAAAAAAAAAAACTACTCTGGACTAGAATTTGTATCTTATTTGTAAAAGTTAAATATGCTTGTATTACCTACATTTATTTTAAATATAATCTTTTCTTTTAATTAGGTAGCTTGGTAACATGCTGATTGTTTAAATCTGCTTTGTTTCAGGAGTTTTATCAGGTTACACTGACGATCGTTTCGACCATAAAACGGGCTGCTCCTTGCTTTTTTATGCTCTTTGAAAACGACTATTTAATGGTCGAAACGAACGTCAGAGCTGTTTGATAAAACTTGTGAAACAAAGCACTTTTAAACACTAAGCTTGTTTTAAAGCTACCTAACTAATTCAGAATGCTTTAAATGAGTGCAACTTTCAAACCATTCCTTTTCTTTTTAATAAACTTCTAATTAGTCTGGTGGTATGTAAAAGAAAGTTGACAGTCCCCTTTCGCCAAATTTTTGCAAACCTATACATAAATTCTATTGAATATGTATATTTAACTTTTTATTGGTACTTTATAGCAGTCCTGTGTAATTAATACTTGTTCCAATAGGCTCAGTTGGTCCAGCAAGAAGTTCAGAGACAACAACAAGAGGCCGAGGCTCATAGGCAGCATCAAGAAGTCCAGAGGCAGCATCAGGAGGCCCATAGGCAACAAGAAGTGCACAGGCAGCACCAGGAAGCTCAAAGACAAGCAGAAGCGATCCAGCAGCACAACCAGGCGATAGCGGAGGCGCAGGCCAGGCAGCAGCAGCAAAATAACCACCTGCAACACCAGCACAATATACAGGCCCAACAACAGTCTGTTCTTCAGCAACACATCTCAGCCCAATCGCCTATACTTGCAAAGGGAAGGATGCCGCGTGGAAAAGCCGATGCGAGGCCTAAGGGCCGCATGACAGCATACGCCTTTTTTGTACAGACATGCAGGGAAGAGCATAAGAAGAAGCATCCAGATGAGAACGTCGTCTTCACCGAGTTCACCAAGAAGTGTGCTGAAAGATGGAAGGTAGGTGTTTTTCTTATACTTGTACAGGTGTTTTATTCTGTGAAGTAAGCAGTTGATAGTCAAATCATAAGCATTTGTATGCAGATAATATTGAGTACTTAAAAAGACCTTTTAATGCAGCAGAAGCTCCCTTTTAAATATAAATTGCAATCGAAACGGCAAAACTTTAAATAAAATTTAAATTATTTTAATCTATTACAAAATTTGCGCGCCGAACAGATGCTAGAAAACGGCCCTTCCCATATGAAGTAGAAACTAATAAGACGTCGCAAAAAGCTCATCTAGAAACATAGTTCTTTATTTCTAAGGCATTAAAACTTACAACAGTTGCTCCCAGCTTATTTAATGGCAAGAGTCAATTTAATCCGATTTTATTTATATAAAAGTTTAACTTTTCACACTTACGATTTCTAAGTTTCGCATTACCCTCATGGCAGGGTTTTGTTTTCAAGCCTCTCTTGCAAACGAACTTTGTACCGCATTTATTTAAATGTTACTCAAATTTTTGGCGTTCTTTCTGCAGCGATTGGTACGGTAATAAGCTATTAAAACCAGTAATCAAAAGATTCTGAACAATCCTATTTAGTACACGTATTCTGCGGTATTGTTTGATATTTTCTAGTTTTTAGTTGCATTGGCTTTTCAATATTTTCATAAATAGCGAGTGATATCTAAATGTGCATGTTATTCATGTTTTTTCTATTGTTCAGTCTCAATCTTCATATTGATTTTCAGTAATGAATAACGTGCATGTTGTAAGCGTTAATTCAATTATTTATTTGCTCCATAGTTATCGTGTTCAATTTACGCTGCTTTCGGTGATTGAAATTTAACTTTCGAAAACTGAATCGGTTTATTGCTAACCGAAATTTACGACAGGGCCTTAACCCTGCCTCTCCGCCTTGAAAACGTTCGATGTTATATTACGGTGGGTTTCTCGTTTGGGCGAAGGTAAACAGGTTTTGGTTCGACCGGGATGCTGCGACCCCCAGCCCGGTCCACACCGCGCGTTGTTGTCAAATTACTTTGCATCTATGGGTATAGCATTTTCCAAAGGTTAGAAGTTCATTTTTTGCCTCAGGCGGGTGTCATTTGCGTTTTATCCATGAGTATATGAACCCATTCAACGCTGTTGCGAATGTATTAGTCTTCATACGTGCACAGAATACACGATTAACGCGAAAACCAATATTCGGCTGTGCGTTGTTATGTAAGATAGTATTAAAGCTTTTGTTGCGTTTTAATTAACGAGAGCAAGGAAAACTGAGATGGAGTATTCCCTTTCGATACGCAAGCGCCTTTGTGGAACACCCACTACAGAATGAAAATCGATGGTGCTTTTCACATGATAGCTGCGACGTAGGGGGCCATGTGCAAAAACCCTTTAGCTCGAGTTAGGAGTGCAGGGATTCCAATTAGGCGTTTTGCTTATTTACCTGCCGCCCTTTAGGCGTACCTGTTTTCTATGCACAGATACTCGTATGATCGAAAGTGCGAATAACAAAAAGAAATTAGCATCTTATATAGTGTTAGTAAAATCAAACGGGAGATTTTTGTATTTGGTTTTGTAATATCCCTCAATTAAAGACTTTCTTGAAATGGAATTTGAAAATATCGCAGATCTCCCGATTACGCACCTGCGCGTTCATACGGTGAACTATTTAATTTAAATTAAATAAAAGACGATTGAAAGCGACGCCATATCTACTTTTTGTTCAACTTCGAGGCTTTATTGATATCGAATATCGATATGTATTGACGTAACGATACTTCGAATATGCAACGATAAATATTGATATGTAGCTACTAAAGACCAATAAATATCTATTGGATTTACGTTACATCGACAAATAACGACTGTGAACACTATTATGGATAACAATTTCATATGTCAATAATAGTGTTTTGAACATTTACGGGTTTTTGATAGGTATATTGTTATTTTTTAAAGATAATATCGACCGTGGGGGATAACCTTAAATTACAATTTCTTTTTTTTATTGTTATATGTATGCTAAGTCCAGGCGTACGTATACGGCCGTTTGAAAATATATTGATATTACAGGGTGTTATATATTTTTAGGACAAATACGTTTCCAGGTCTTTGTAGTAATCGACACTTTTCTTTTGTAAACTGTCCCTTATAATATGTTTTAGTTAAGATTGAATTCTGTCGCTTTTATAAAAAAAATTCTTTTGTTTTGCAATGGCTTCAGTGTGAACATTGATAGCTGCTGAACATAGGATCATATTTCATTTTCTTAGAATTATTTTATAAATTCATCATAAAAATGCTTCAATTAAGCTTAATTCATATAAGTTGGTTAAGTGTATTTAGATGGAATAACATGAGATGATGTGATGCTCTCATTTAATTAATCAATCCAATCTCCTCTATAAGAAAAGAAAATATATAAATAGTAGGTAATATAAGGCTGAACTGGAGATGAATGTGTGTTTAAAAAGATACGTTTTTCATGATTTTTCAACCAAAGAAAGTCTCTAAAGTATGTAAAAAAAATTATAGGGAAATGGTAATTTTTTTCGTATTACCTTTATTTACAACATCAGTGTGACTGTTCAAGAGAAATTTTATTTTTGATGAAGCAGTTGACTTATAATGTTGCTGCAATCTTTATAAGGTAACAAGTGCACACATTAAATGAAACAAGAAATGAGTTGTGGAATTTTGAAGCTATTAATTTTGCCTCTCAACTTTTAACTAATTTCCCAAATAATTACTTAATTATTTAGAGGTGTGTAACTATAAAATCTTATAAGTGAAGAAGTTTTTAAAGCCAAGGTATTGTAGGAGGTCATAGACATAATGTCTGGCTTCATTTAGATTATTGGTGAATAGCAAGATAGTTATGTAATCATTTTTGTCTAGAATGACTAGACAATAATTGGTTTTATTAGCTTTAGAGCAAATTAGGTTTTTGTTGACTCACTGTGCATTAAACAGCAATTTTTTTTGTAACTAATTGAAACTGGAACTGTGCAACAATAATAATAATAATAATAATGCTTTATTGTAAAGGTAATTTTTGCAATAATCACACAATAAACATATTTATGGCTAAGAAATTAAAAAGGCTAACTTTTTTTCTGTACTCCAAAAGCAAAGCTTGTAAGGGAGAGTGGGAAAAATTATGTAATACGAAAAATAGACATAAACTCCTTTCAAACAGGAACATGAAATTTAGTTTGTAAAAGATATTGCAAATTAAAACAATTAGAGGCAGTTTATATAACAAAAACGAACAAAAAATAAACAAAAATTAATTACTGTGTTCAAGAGAAGTAAGGGGAACATTTTTTACAGCTTCTTAACCATTACAATAAAGATATTAGAGTGGTTTTTGTATTATTAGAGAATTAAAAAGTTTAAGAGTTTTTGTCTTCCTAATGTCTTAATTCAACTGATTAACATTCAAAGAGTATGCTATATTATACATTTTTGACCTATGCCTTTTTTGGCTCTATACAGTACAAAATTCTGCCTATAATTTTGTCTTGTCATCGTTACGTTCAATTTTTTATTGATTTATTTATTGCATGTCCCGAATGGTTTTTAATTTGTGTAAGAAGATTTTTAAAAATAGCTCAGTCTGCTGCATCCAAGATTCCCATAATTTTGACTATAGCTAGTGTAACATGCTATATATTGTTATTTGAAGTTACATTAGTATTTTGCCGTTTTCATTATGAATATACTAAGAAAACAGTTTTTAAAGAGTGTTTAATTTTGTTTATGCATACAGTAACAGACTTGGTTTAATAATCGTTATATCAACATGATGACACTTTTTACCATATAACCCATGCTGGATATAAAGCTCAACAGGCCTGATGAAAACTATTTTAAGAGTTTATACAATAAATCTCTGTTCAGGGTTTATGTTAGAATTTTTTTTAGACCATGTTGGACAAGGAAAAGAAGAGGTTTCATGAGATGGCAGAAAAGGACAAGAAACGCTATGACGCTGAAATGCAGAATTACACTCCACCCAAAGGCGAAAAAACCCGTGGAAAGAAAAGGAAACAAATCAAGGATCCCAATGCACCAAAAAGATCATTGTAAGTCAACATATTTATCAAATCACTCTGGATAAAGGCACAGTTTGATCAATCAATAATGCAATACAATAAAGCATACTTGATTATAAGCCTGTGCCAGATTAACAGAGTACTGGAAAAGGGGATTGCTTAATAATTATGAGCCATTACCTGACTAGTATTTCTAACAGCACTATTGAAATGAATAGGAGTTAATGTAAATTCTTTTTTTACAGATCTGCATTCTTTTGGTTCTGCAATGATGAGCGCAGCAAGGTGAAGTCACTAAATCCTGAGTATGGAGTAGGTGATATTGCCAAAGAATTGGGCCGAAGGTGGTCAGATGCTGACCCAGAAACAAAGGCAAAGTATGAAGCCATGGCAGAAAAGGATAAGGCCCGCTATGAAAAAGTAAGTTCCAAGTCATTTTTAATGTATGAGATTATTTTAAAAAGTAGAAATTAAATCTTGTGCGTTCAAAAACAATTGAGTGTTATTCCAGATTGTGTGTCGAAAATGGCATGAAGGCCATACTGTTAAATGCTTGTACAAAATATATATGGTCATTTAACAAAGTTACAAAATTTCTTAGCACAGTCATAACTATATGTTCACTTGTCAATAATCTAATATTGGTCACTTCATCGATTTCATAATTTTCAGTGGGGTAGAGATATTAATAAGTTATGCTACTATTGGAAATTTTTGTGTTGTATTAACTTATTACATAAAACTCTTTACATACTAGGAATTTGCAAACCAGTCCCTTTTACAAGACCAATATTTGCTAAATGAATGTGTCCTGAATACCACAATTCTAGTATTTTTGACATTTTCTATATATAGAGAAAGCTTTTACACAAGCTTTATTTTAGATTGAGTGTGATGCCTTAATTGTTTAAAAACCTTTATATAAAATACATTTTAATTATTAATCAGAATGTAACAACAACAAATGACTTATCAATCAAACCTGAACTTTTAAACTGTGCTTGCTTTATATTATTTAAATTATAGGTTTAGAGGCTTTTAATTTATACCAGATCTTCCATTATGTATTTCATGAAAAAGAGAAACGGTAATAACAAAGAGAACATATTATTAGTAAAGCATAACATATTGCTTATTGTTGTTAAATGTTTAGAAGCCAATAAGTTTAATATTTCTAATCAGAGATATATTAACTTAAACTGAAGATAGAATTAGAAAAATATTTTTTGTGGATGTTTTTAGCTCGTTTTTGTCCTTCCATACTTACAGAAAAATTAATTGGGCACTTGGGTTTTATTTACTAAAGGTAKACCTATTTTATGTAAAAAAGATAACGGTAAATTTTTTGACCTGAAGTACAAGGAGGGACAAATAAAAATACAACAATTTTTTCAAAAATTTTGCGTTTCTTAGTTAAAAAAACCCAAATACCAAATTCTTTGAATTTACCTAGAAGTAATTTACACCTTTTAACTAAAATCTAATTTACTTACATTCTTAACTTTAACATCCTGCATTTCCTTTAATATCAGCTTTGGTATTAAGGTACATAGGTTTATTTAAATTGATTTTTTATTTAACTTTAACATTATGAAAAGGTCAGGATGACTTGCTGTGCAACATTAATAACATGAAAAAGTGATAAATCTTGTTGAAGAGCCATTATGATTGAAAAACTGCTTAAGGTTCCATGTATAGTATTTGTTCATGTCATTGAAATGAAATATTCAGATCCATCAATGATAACAGGTGTTTAAGATATAGGGTGTGTACTGTGTACCCTATATACATAGTGCTCATGCTAACACTTTGCAATAGCTAACCTTTTTTTTTATTTAAAATAGTACAGTTGTTGTATAAATGACACTTTCTCTTAATTTTTTCTAGAAGGATCAGGTGGTAATGGGAAAAAACAATTGAATATTATCTTCACTAGAACTTTATTATTTTATTATTATTTTAGATGGAGTGACCCCACTCTGAATAGCGTATTGGATAAACCAAATCGAATTGAGCAAAAAGGTACTCAGGCAGCACCAATCTACTGCCATTTGTTTTTAAAATATTTCATGACAAATGATTGTAAGGCATTGTAACCTTAGTACTTTTTTGTTTAGTTCGATGTGTTCTACCCATGCGCTGTTTAGAATTGGGTCGTTCCACTCAAAGAACAAACTTGTGCAGATCTGTCAGTTGATGCTCGATTGTTACTTTGTCATCGTCATGAGATTTTTCTTCAAAAATTTAAGAATTTTCCACTTGTATCAGTATTCTATGATTTTAAATAAAAAAGTTAGCTATTATTATAGACTGTTTCATAAACAGTAATTATTCAAACGATTGTAGAGTGGTGGTACTTTTTTTTTGTTTAATTCGCTGTGCTCTATTCAGAATGGGATTGTTTCATTTAGAATAACAAAGTTGTAGCAAAGATCTCAGTCAATTGATGCTACATTGTTTTTGTCGCCAACAGGAGATTCTTCTCGAAAAATTAAGAAACTACCATGTAAACCACCATTCTGTGGCTTTAAATAAAAAAGTTAGCTATCATAGACTGTTTGCGGAACATCCTTTACATACTTCCGTTGTTGTGCATTATGTACATTGTAGATAAATCGCTGTTGTATATATGTATAGAAAATGTGTCTGCACTTTTAGGCATAATTTTAAGGGAATTTTAAGCAGTTCAAAATAAAATTAAAATTAAATCGAAAGGCACATACCAATGAATTATTAATATTATTATTAATGTTCTAAAAGATGGCAGGTGTTCAAAATGACCTATAACAGAAAGCAAGCATGGATCTATACAAAAAAAGTCGTAACAAATCAAATTTTTTATATCCAAAATCGTTCTCCAAGTGTCGTCATTTCCTTTACACTTTCTGCCAGTGGTGAAAGTACCATTTCTTCGATTTGTCTAAAAAAATTTAAATAGTGCATTCACATTCACATCTGCATTATTTAAAAAAAAGATTGAAAAAACTGTTATTTCAAAAAATAGATAAATTAAATGTTTTTACCCATATCTGATACAACTTTTAGTCATAAATTTACTTCACAAACATGCACCAGAATTTTTAACATGGAACTTTGAAACACCTTATTTATGCACATTAATAGCGGATGAATATTTACAAAATATCAACTTTCTAGGTTTAATTTTGTGTAAGAATGTTGATCTGTCACTACAGTTTTAAGGGTCCTCTAGTCGAAATGTAGATTCGGAATCTGCCCTCGATTATTTAAATACACCGCAACCAGATATTCACTCATTACCTGCTTTCGAACTCTGCATTCAAACTTGAAATATCATAAACGGGCATAAATTCGTCGTAAATCAGTTTTTGCTTTGGGTTTTCCCTTATTTTACATGAAATTTTGCTTACTTTGTCTCAAGGGTAGGGGTTGTTTAAAATATAAATACAACTTTAGGCGCTGAAAAAAGTTGGCTAAATTATTTTCGATTAATTGCAATATTAATATGTGATAATAAAACAAAGCACACCTTACATGCAGCTTTTAATGCACCACAATTGTATTATCTTAGAATTCTTGAATTTTTTTGCACTAAGCGACACAAACATTTTTTTTAGCAATTATCAAATTACGTGAGATCCAACGTAAAAACTGAAAGCTAACAAATGTCAAACTTTATAAATTATAATACAAAAATCATATTTGAGGTAACAGTAGCAGTATTGCTGATTATTAAAATATAAAGAGCAACTCTCTGGCAAACAGTACAATGTTTGAAGTGTTTGGACTTCTGAACTTAAAAGATTATCACCACAATAAAATTGGGTCGACTCAACACCCTCAGCATTGCATATCTGTGAGATCTGGCCTTGTCCCATGGTTGTCTTCCGTCAGCGCCCCTAGTGGTGAAACTAGTCAATTAACTACCGAAAATGTGTGATGTTTACATGCTAAATATTAATAAATACATTAGAATTTCTTATGTGTACTAGGGTCTGCTGGCTATAGAATAGTATTTTTGATATTTGGAAAAAATATAAAACAAATCGCACTAAATTTGAATATAAGAAAACGAAAAAATAACAGAAGAAATGGATTTTTATTATCTTACAATTTTTTTAAGAACAACTTACGAGTCAGCTGGCTAGGATTTAAAAAATGCATAATTTGATGTATAACACATTACAAAAAAGTTTAAATTTGATGCAAAAAAAGGAAAAGAAACAATTTCGGTCGACTAGAGGACCCTTAACACTTTTTATCTCTAAAACAGAAAATCTAAGTGAAAATCGATTTTACATTATGTTAAGTTTAGAAACACTTGTATTAGGAGGATCAGTATTATTATGAACATATTTATCTGGAGTATATGACCCAATTTATTGTTATTTGGGGGAAGTGTGTTTATTGACATTGGTTTTAAGTCAGTTCCTGCGTTTTCTTGTTTGTAACATAATATTCCACTGTTCGAGGCTATGAAATTAATAAATTATTTTATTATCAGGAAATGACTGCGTATAAAAAGAAGAACAACCCTGCCCTGCAGGCAGCAGTACCTGAACCAGAGGATGATGACGAAGGTGAGGATGAGGTGGAAGATGATGATGATGAATAAACTATGTAAAAGTTTGTCGCGCCCGCCTTCTATTTTCATTCCTCCAAATGTACATATGTAGCAGTGTTTGTGTTCTCATTTATTTTTTACCCACGTTGATTGTTTGTGCGTACTTACAGTATAAAAATAACGTAATTCTGAATGCTGTGTGAATGATTCCTCGAATGCCAGCTTTCTGAAAAACATGAGGGGTTCACTGCTGAGGAGTTATGTGGGTGTGTTGTACAATTACCACTGCAGTGAATCTCGCACACTAAAAAGGTTCATTTTTTTCTAGCTTTTTCCATTTATTTAAATTACTGTGTGTGTAATAAGTATCGCAAACCACTTTTAAGTTAATTCTTACAAAGTCCACAGCAAGATGCAGTTATATTTTTATGATGTACGTATTAGTTTTTCTTTTAGGGCTTGACACTGCTAATATTTTAGATGTCTGAAGTTTGTAGTTTCAAGAGAATAGATATTTCGTAAGTTACCAAAGTTTTGGTGAATATTAGCACTGTAAAGCGAAATTGCATCTGTTGTTGGACACTTTATTTATGTATTTTTTTAAGTTCTGTGTATGGCTGGATTCTTCAAGCCATTTTAACCCCATAGGATAAGCAGAGCATATTGTATATCATTTTAATTGTTGAAATAGTGATAATTTTAAAGAAGTGCTGTTCACTTATTCATTTGATGCAACGGCAAAGCATAACAGCATTTACGGTACATTTACCTGTCTTTTATAAAGTAACCTAAATGCAGATGTAAAGGAATTTAAAGTGTGAAGTGAATGTTGTGTTTACAGTGAATGTACATTTTAAACGCAGACGATGTTGACCGTTTTGGCATAATAACCATTTCAGATTCTGTTTAGGAAACGTTAATGTTTTTTACATAGAAATCCATTAAATGGAAACATCTCAATTTTCATGACAGGTTGCTCTGTGTTATTTTAGGGAAAGAATTAATAGAAAAGCAATGTTTGTTTTTTGTATCTCATAGGGATAAATAAAGATGAAAAATTTTCAGAATCGGCTTTTTATTCTTTATCTTTATTACCACAATTTTTTGTAGGAAATGTAAATCATTAATATTTTAAACCCATCATATTCACATGATAATCTTCCGATTTAGTTTTGGAACAAAAAATCAAACTTACAACTACCCTCCTGACTCTGATGATCCGTGAGACAGTGAGACACCTTTCATTGCTTTACTTCCCCCTTTTGAGAAAAATCAAGTTTCATCAAGCCTTTTTTCCTCTAAAGAGAAAACAGAAACGAGACAGCCCCCTAAAAAAAATCGGGTTGCAGATAACACAAAATGTTTATCAAACTACATGAAGAACTTGCTCAAAGAAGACAAGCAGAGATTATGTCCCAAGTTACACAACCAATAACTAAAAGCTGAAAGAGTATGAAAAGCTGGTAAATGGTACCAACAGAACAATACTATGATTGTCTCATATTTAACTCCGAAAATAAAATAAAAATCGCGTGGACAATCTTAAGCGAAACAACCAAAAAAAATTTATTTTAAAATACGATGGACCTGCAGTTTATGAGCTTGACCGGTGACATGATCACCGACTCTTATAAATTTGCCAGCAAGTTGAATAGCTTTTTTACTGAAAACCCCTCTTCTACCCCCGCTGAACCCGTTTTTTCGGAAAAAACGTTACCTGAAGTATATATCTAGCACATGTTACTGATAGCGAGTAAAAAAAAATAGCCATGTCTCCTAAAAGCAGAAAATTTAAGGGGAGTTGATAAAATATCAGGTTTTTTTATTAAAAAAAATTTATGATGTTTATAGTAAATTAGACGCTTTTCCTGAAATACTGAAGACATCTAAAATTTTGCCAATATTTAAAAACAAACATCGCCATACAAAACCAATTTAGTAAAATTTTTGAAAAAGTTATGACAATACTTAATTTTGTAATTTCTAATAATATTATCCCTAAGAAACAGCATGGCTTCATTAAAAATAAAGCACCGAAACTGCCATCGTGGAGACAGTAAAGAGCATATTCAATTCGTTTGAACAAAAAAAATGAGCGATCGGCTTGTTCTTTGATTTCAGCCATTCCTTTGATACCATTAACCACAAAATTTTACTTTTAAAACTAGAAAAGGTCGGTAGCTCTTAACTGGGTAAAATCCTACATAATGGAAAGAACACAGCTGTCACTTATGAGGCTGCTTAATAAATTTGGCGTGCCACAAGGAAGCCTATTAGCACCTTTGCTATTTTTATTATGAGCTCTGATTTAACTAATATTATCCCACAAAAAGCCATGGGAGTATTCTATGCAAATGATTCAAATTATGTCATGCCATCGTGAACTGGCGACTGCCCTAATATTTGTCAAAATTTAACAAACGAGATGCTTGATTGATCAAAAAGAAACTCTACATGTTAACTCAGATAAAACTAAATTAATAAAATTTCAAAACGTCAAATAAGTAGATTTGAGCTTTTCATTTAAACCAAACTGTGGAAAATCTATAGAGCAAGTCAAGTCTGTAAATTTTCTCGGAATTGAACTAGAAAAGCCCACACGGAATCCCTCTGCAAAAAGAACCTTTTTAATTGAAAAAAACTGTGATGTCTCTGTATTATGTCCAAGTGTACTCAAAATATAACTATGACGCTATGGGGTAACTACTTCTCGATATGCCCAGTATTAATATGGAAAAAATATCAGGCAAATAGCTAAAGCCCCAAGAAAAACGCTGTAACAACCTTTATTTAGAAAACTATATCTTTTAACAGTGTTATCAATTTATATTTTAAACTTTAAGGATTGATAGTACAAAAATATTTGCTGGAGAGCTTAAGAAATACTTAATCACAAAGGCTTACTATTGAATTAGAGATTTCTTTAATGACCAGGACCCTGTATAAAATCTTTATATTTGTATTTCTTTGTTAAAACCCGTTACTTGTGATATTCATATTTATTAATACAATTAGTTTTTTTTATGATGCGTTCCATATTAATCTTATTATATTATTAATCTTAAGGGAAAAAAATATTATTATTAAAACAGAAGTTATTTGCTTTATTTTTCATGAAAATATCAGCCTTTTCACAAAGAAACTCTGTTGTAAGGTTTCGTATATTTGAAACCTAGTAATTTTACCAGGTTCTTCAGATTCAACACAGATGTTCTTTCCTTCCAAATGAGTTTATTGTCACTTGCAAATGGTTTTCGGTGTTGTGGTTTCTTAGTTATTATAGGCATCTGGAACTGCAGCGAATCAAGTACTCATCTAATTTGAATATTGTATTGAAGATGCCACCATTGAATGTTCAGATCAAAAAGAACAGAACTACATAATATATTAATGTTTTTTGCATCTTAAATAAGTTTGATTTATCAAAATATTTTGTCACTTCATCAAACATGTACCTTTCAAACATAAATAGAGCAATAATTGGCTAATGCTATATATATTTCTATATTTTATGTCTAATACAACAAATATGATGAACGTTCTTATGGAAACCCCTCCTTTAATGTTTATATCTTTTTTTATGTAGACACGTCTGATCTTTCGTTAGTCTATGTTGTTTTTGTTTCCTCTATCATTTAAATAAAACTTGTTTCTTCCAAAATGTATACTTTCAAAACTGCTTGCTTGAGTATATATTCTTTTGCTTCATTTACTTTATGAGTATATTCAACAGATAATATCAATACCTTTGAGCCTTAATTGACAATACTGCATTCCTAACTACTAGGTACATACAGAATTATAAGTTCATGGTTAAGGGGATTGCTTCCAATTTATAACAGTAAACTTGAAGCAGCTGTTGACTCAGAGAACAAGAAGTGTTAGTAGGATTTGAAGGCTTCCGTGGTTGTTGTCGATGACATGTTTTCCGGGCTGGTTCCCAAGTTGGTTATTAGAACTTGACGTTTCGACACTCATGTCGGTGTCTTCCTCAGAAGTAGCTCTGAAACTGAAGTCTCCTAGTCCGCTCGGGTATTTATGGTATACTCGTCTGGGTCACTAACGCGTGGGCGTTGTTACGCATGACCGGTTTCCAGATTCCAGGTAGGTCGATGCCCCGGTCTCGGTTGTAATTGTGCGGGTTTTTCCGGATTACGATGACTTCCTTGTACAGTCTCGGCCAGAACCTCGCTTCCCTCGACAGCATTTGTGCTTCCTCGAATTTGATGATGTGGCCAGTCTCCATTCGATGTTCTGCTACAGCCGACCTATCACCTTGCCGTCTCTGGTGTCCCTCATGTGCTCCTTGATTCTCGTGCTGATGTGCCTTCCGGTTTGGTCGATGTAAACCTTCCCACAGCTGCATGGGATGCTGTACACACCTTGTGTTTGTAGCTCCTCAGTCGTCGAACGATATTTCAGAAAGGCGTTAGCTATCTTTCTCGGGGCGGTGAAGATGGTGTTTATATGATGTCTTCTCGTCTTCTCAGCAGCCGTCCGATCTTATCTGTACATCCCTTGACGTAGGGTAGGTATGCTGCAGCGATGTGCTCCTCTGGTTCCTTCCTCCGTGGTTGCTTGTTGATAGCCTTCTCAATCTGTGTCTTAGGATATCCGTTCTTCTGTAGAGCTCTGCGTAGATGTTCTAATTCCTCTTCTAGGTGGTCTGGTTCGCTGACTAGCTTAGCCCGCTGTATCAGCGTGTTGATGACTCCTTGTTTTMGGGCAGGGTGGTGGTGTGAATCTGCATGCAGGTAGCGATCCGTGTGGGTTGGCTTCCTATAGACCCGATATCTTAGCGTGCCGTCTTGTTTCCTTGTCACCATCACATCCAGGAAGGGTAGGGCGCCATTGGTCCCCATCTCCATCGTGAATTATATGCCGCTATGGATGCTATTTAGATGGTCCAGGAACTCCTTTATGTTCTGTTCTCCATGCGGCCAGACGGTAAAAGTGTCGTCCACGTATCTAAACCAACACTTAGGTTTAAGCCGTGCCAATGCCAGTTGTTTCGAAGGCTTCCAAGTAATTGTTAGCTATCAGCGGAGAAAGCGGTGACCCCGTCGGAGCACCTTCTGTCTGCTCGTAGTATTCCTCTTGGAACACACGGATCGCTACCTGCATGCAGATTCACACCACCACCCCGCCCAAAAACAAGGAGTCATCAACACGCTGATACAGCGGGCTAATAACCAACGTGGGAACCAGCCCGGAAAACAACATGTCAGTGTTAGTAGGAGCGTAAAAAGTAAATGGGATACTATCTACCTAAATCGAAAGCAGAAAGTGATTGACATGATCACAAAAGCACCATAAATTGT
Organism: Rhyzopertha dominica; assembly: GCA_025024175.1. Lineage (NCBI taxonomy): Eukaryota > Metazoa > Arthropoda > Insecta > Coleoptera > Bostrichidae > Rhyzopertha > Rhyzopertha dominica. The sequence goes on from QCXZ01000041.1 coordinate 26,575,040, forward strand.
AAATGAATTAGTAAATAGGTTTTTAGTCTCACACAAAGCCTGCAGAACAAATTTTAATTTAATATTCTTATAAATTTCCTCCAACAAATATACTGCTGTAACTATACTGTATGAAAATGAATATGATTTTTCATACTTCTTTCTTCTATATAATTATATCACAATCAAAGGCAATATTAATCACAAACAATAATAACAAAGTTCATTCCAGTTCAACAAGTATAATAAGTGAGCGGTAAAATTATGGAATAAATTTACCAAAACTGATAATATTTTGTTATGATACAAATGCTCGAATAGCCTAAGTTTTACGTTTAAAAAAAGTACACAATTCACAAATGAATTTAAAAAGTTTACACATTTTAGTTTTTGAGTAATGATATAATTAATGTTTTTAACCATTTCGCTAGATCCTTCAATTATCGAAATGGCAATATCAAATATTAAATGTTATATAACAATTTTTTCTTATAAATTTGACTTGAATAAGCGAACAAAGTAAATTGTAATTACTAAAAGAACGATTATAAATTTGACTCTTTTTTTTGTCAAAAAAGTCTGTTAGTTATTAGTATTTATGTTAGTATACCTATCAATTCAATTTTTACAACAATATTGTATTTAATAAATAAGCAATATTTTTTCAATAGTGAATTAGGAATAGATAAAAATTGGTGCTGGTCACATTTCTGCAACAGATTTTGGTAACTGTACAACATGTATGTTTTATTTTGCTATATATTTTCCTTGCAAATAACAGTAATCAAGACATTACTTTTTACTGTATTACCAACCTAATGAAACTTTAGTATTACTATTAAAGTGTTATTAGTATTTTATGTATAAGTCTGCTAATTTTGATAGAAACAAGTGGTCATTAGAATATATGAAGTGCATATGCGATGTTATCAATTATTTAATAAGTGGGTGTTGGTCAATAAATAGACCAATTAAACAATTATTATTTGCACGTAAGGAAAGAAGTTGCACCTTAGGAATGTAACATCGTACACAATTTGAATGGAGCGAGAAGTTATTACTTAAACATATTTAAAAATAAAACTGGTAAGTACCTATTTATAGAAGGTATTTCGCCTAACTTGTTTTATTAGTGAACGAGTTAGCAATTAACATTAAGTAAAACGCGAACTGCTCTTCAGCTTGCTTCAGGTAATGGATTATAAATAGGAGTCATTTTATATTTTTATATAAGTACGAAAATAAACAAGTGAATTAATGCAAAAGCAGCACATTACTAGGTGTCTACCCGATTTGACAGGTCTTGGCCTCGTCTGGTGTTAAGGTCTCTTATTGCAATATTAGTACCTACAACAAAAATAACTTGTATTTTTGCCAAAATGTTATTGGTGTCACACCCATAGAAAAAACCTTGTGGATTTAAGTACCAATTGTACATAAATTGTAGGTTTTGTAAGGACACAAATCGAACTTTTGTTTGTATTTGTTTTGTGTATTTGTAGTAATACATTCATTTTTATTTTACACATAAGAGTGTTTTTAAATAAATGGGTGAAAAGTTAAGAAAATAAATCAGAGGGGGCTGGGCCTTCTCTGATTTATTTCTGCGGGGCTTGGGCCCTGGAGCCCCCTGTACTCAGCGCCCATGATTATTAGCATATTTCTACAATTTGGTTTCTAGGAAGAGTTAAAAATTCTTGTTACTTTTGAAGATATTCAGCGTCAAGTTTACATTGACAATTCCATAAGCAGAATCTGGATGTAATCCCCTTAAAACTTCAGATATCACGTCAGAAATGACATTAATTTTTAGAGGAGAAAACCGTATATCGTTAACCCTATGTTAGGACTAGTAGCAACCACATCATCTAGGGGAAACATGGTATAAAAAATACTAAAAAGTCTGAATGCAAATTGAATATTACCCCCCTTAAAAGCCCTAGCTGTGCATCCATCTGTATTACTTCTTAGTAGAAGTAGGTATCTACCTTGGTCAGGAAGAATGTGTGTAATGTATATATAAAATTCCCATGTACAAGAATATTTGACAAACAAATATTTTAATTTTAAATAAGCAATCACATTGTGTACAACTGCAAAATTTTTGATTGCACTAAGGACACAATTTATACTGTCTTTCAAGTGCCAAAAGACGAAAAAACTCATGAACGGTGGATAAAAGCAGTTTGTAATGCATATCCTAACCACATAATAGACTATTTGTACTATTTGTAAAAAACATTTCAAAGAACCAGGTATATTGTTGTGTTTCATGATATAAAGGACAGAACTGGCAAAGTTATGCAACGAATATAAGAACAATAGATATGCACAAAATGTTTCATACCTTTGTGAGGTGGTTGTTCTAAATTTTTGGTATTGAATAATACATATGTTAAAATGTAAACAATTAAAAAAGTGGTTGTTATTTAGGTAAATATAGGTACATAAGAATATTGGAAAGATTATTTAGTTATTCAGCTTTTTAATCTTCTCTAGGGCATGAGCTTATAACCATGGCTTGCCCCACCTTACAAAATAAAGAGATACATTTTGCACTTTCTGTTTTCATATCTTATACCCTAATCACTATTTGAAGATTTGAAAATCATTTAACATCATTAACATGTACTGGAATTTCTCACATTTAGTTGTAACCCTTTAATAATATAATATGTTCCAATTCTGCATGAATAAACAATACAGGTAAGTTAATAAAGTGAATTTGAAAACAAAACTTTTATCTAATAATAGATATTTTATGGTGACCTTTATCCTGTATATGATATATACCTACCCTGTATGATCCATATATCTGTAGGATGCAGGTGGTTGACATGACATAGGTACCCATGTTCTAGCTCTGGAAGATAGGGAGACACATCACCTTGTAATCTTCATATATATTATTTTCTTTCTTAACTCCGTTTCTTCATACCTATTTATTAGACCTTTGTTAGATTACAAAATATATAGTCTGGCCTGCATGCACATGGACTTTTTCTGAAACTTAGGTGTAATGGCAACTACGTTTGTATAATAAAGAACATAAACGTATTTAGCACATTATTTACCGAAATCTGCAAAATTGACACCTATGTATTTTATGATTTATCGAGATATAGAAACCTATATAGCATTATACAATAGTATTTTATGACTTAAAAGAATAACAAGTCTGAGAAACAGTAGGGCAGAATTGGTTTTAATAGTTAGAAATATACACATAATTAATGTTATCGTTTACTTGGTTGTTAAGTTCATATTTTACATCTGCTTAAAAGTTTGTTTCAAATTTCGTACCTACGCTACGCTTCGATTCAGAGTCCCGTATATTATGTATAAACAATGTCGCCAACAGCAAATCAGAAAATACCCCACTTCATTTAAACAGTTTTTTAAGATCCTGTTATGTATGATAATTGATAAATAGCCCAACGTTGGGCCCAGTAAACGTCACTATTATAAAAAATATCTTTGAAGCCACATAAGTACCGATACGACAACTTTTTGTCGATAGGTACCTATTGAGTATTCGGTTAAAAATAGTGGTTATAGAAGTACTTGGTACCTGTATCGATTTATTATTCTTTAATAATATCATTTTATTGGTATGAATATTTATGTTCAATTGTAATAATGCTAAACTAAACGCTAAATAGAACGTAATTTACTAGTAGTCGTGTTGCTAAAGCTGTAGTAGTTCAGTAACAAAAGGTTTTGCGTACATTTGAAGTTTAAAAAATGGCGCTGATATTACCTATCGCTCTTAACTATAGTGGACACTACGTTTTTGTTTTGGTCTGTCGCTACACCGCTTTCATCATTTTCCGCTATGCGCGTGTTTAGTGTGTACTGTGTACATAATGCTACATGCTACATGTCATGATATGTAACTGTATGTAACTAGACTATGGCAACACCGGCGGTGAAGCATTGCGGATTGCGGATATCGTTATCGTGATCTCGCCCCGCTCAAGAGACGCGCGACGTTGCGTCGTAGTGTAGCGAGTTTAGGCACAAGCACGGGGTGAGCACGGGCCTTCCTACTGCCTCTGCGTGAGGTTGGCAGTAGTGTGTATTGTTGTTCTCTATGACACGCAATACGTAAACGACAAACGTAACCTTTCGCATCCCATGTCCTTGTGCTTTGACGCAGAATCGCGCCATTTGCCAAGCATTTTTGGTAATGGCAGTGGTAAGTTTTTTGCTGAAAATTGCTTCAAATTGCTATGAAATAATTAGTCATTTTGAGATTAATTTATTTGCCTGAGCGCTTGTGTGACATGTAAGACAGCTTCTTGATCGCGAGGCCTACAAACTTCATACCTGTCTAGTTTGCCAATTATTTTGTTTTAATGAAATTCCATAATTGAGAAAATTCGGTATTAAAATACCACGCCGTGTTCTATAATTATATTTCTAGACAGAGTTTGTGTTGTTTGTTGCAGATGCATAAATCACGAACTTAGATTGCGTGAAACAGGGGCCTACTTCGTTGTTGCAGGGCATAAACAATTGATTGACGACGCTTACGTTAAAATGGGTACAAATGCAAAAGATTTCGCTGATGCTAAAGACAAGTTTGATGATTTGAGTGGTACGATGTTCGGGGATGGAATCAAAAGCTGCGGTGCTAGTCCTTTGGAAGATGCCCTTTTGGTTGATCCAGATAGCTGCAGATTGTGTGGGTGAGTGCCTAAAAATGTCATGATTTTTTTCACCTAACCTAACAAAGCCTTGTTTTTGTGCTGCATTATAATGTTACTTTACTGATTATTGCATAATGTAGATTTTATTGGTCAGAATAATTAAGTGCATGTCTGTGCAATTGATAGTGTATGTATAGGTTAAGTACGTCTTTCAAACGGAAAAATGTTATTAATTTTTTATTTCTACTGAATGTATTCTGTAACTACAAAATATTCGCATTGACCTTTCTGCTTATTTTTAGTTATTGAATTGGTACAATTATTTAATGAATTTATTATTCTCCGACTTAACACCATCAGTTATATGAAGTATATCACCAATTGCAATCGCAGATTAAGTATGGGCAAATTTAAATTTTCTTTGTACTGCTTGAGATCCATTTCTAGTTTAACACTGAGTTTTTGAATGTGCTCCTTTCTTTTTCTAAATATGACTTGATATAAAGAATTAGTTTTACAACTTCATGGATTTTTTCTTTTGTCTGTCATTAGGAAGTTATTTTCTGTATTCCAACGCTTGGCCATTCTTCATAAAAGCACATTATTTCTTTAGCATTTATAATATATATGAATTCTATTGAAATAACCTTATCTTTCTATTCCTGATTTGTTTAAAGATGATGAAATTCAACTGCTAATTGTGAACAGAAGAATACTGATATACGCTGCATCGATAGGTTAGAATATTCTACTGCTCAGGCAAAGAGGCAAGCGTCGAAATCGTTAATTTAGGTTTTTGTTTGGATAAAATTGCTGACTGGTCGTTGTTTTGAAGTTAAGACCTTCCACTTTTTATAAGGTGTTGAAGGACTCTTTTAAGTGCAAGCTTTCTTTTATTTCTACATATCTTACTGTTGACGTTTTGTTTAATAAAAAAAACTTGTGAATTCCGAATTTCTTAAAGCTCTGTTTCACATGTTGTTGATTTGCTTTTTTCCCACATTTTTCTTGTTTGCGTTTTACTATAATATACATATTCATTCCTCGTCAGTTTTTATGTTCAGCAAAAATTTTTACTTTTCAATAGAACACATGAACATTTGGTTTTGTAAGTTATTATGAATTGGATAGTATGCCATTGGCCAATTCAGATCAAAGCCTTTGATTACCACTTGTGTATTTCTTAAAAAAATCAACCTCTGCATACTAAACCAATTAAATAATTTTTTTTACTGCTGATTTTTCCTTAAGTTCTATATATAAAACTTGGAAGCCCTGTATCAGATTAGTCACAAAAATATACATTTGAGTAAACACTAATTTTTGCCATAATAGGTGATTGCGAGGGTAATGCCAGTGATATGATACAATCCATAATATGTTTAATTCTTGATCATTTAAATTCAGCCAGGGGAACAAACATTTAGATTTATTATTAATGAATATATGTTAATTATACATAGCAGGTCGAAATTTTGATATTTGATAGCTACAAGTAGTTGTAATATATATATTTCTAATCATAGATACATGTGCGAAAGTTAAAAATTAAGCACAGTGGTAAAAAACAAATTATTTTAGTTTCCATTCATTCATATTGCTCAATAATTTTAAAATGAGAAAAATGCATTATTAATAATGTAAATTATTATTATTCGGTAGGTTTGTACCGTAATAGTACATAAAGAGCACATGTACCAGTAATTATGTACAGGGTGCTGCAAGAGAACCTCAATAATTTTAAATTTTAATAAATAAAATGCTATTTTAGAAAAAATGGTTTAGTTTTTCTTTTATTATAAAACGACTTGGGAACTTTTAATTTATATTGTTTGCAAAGAACATCCATCGTTTTGAAATTCTGGATTCTTAAGCATAGTTTCTTTGGCTATTTATTGACGGATTGTGTTTTTATAGCTGGCATGATTAAAGCACATTGTTTGAAAACTTGGTATTTTGCCCTTCTGTAACCTTACAACCCTTCACAAGAACTCACTGAAGATAGGGTGTTTCTTTTGTCGGACGCTATATAATATAATAATAAATAAATTATGGCAGCTGCAGAAATTCATAGACAGTTAAAGCAAATGATATAGTTAATTCTTTCTCAATGTTGAATCCCAAACCTCAAACATAAATATTAGTTAAAGCAAAAATACACAAATTGACAAATCTTTTCTTTCACAAAGCACTATTTTATTGTACGACATAAGAAGAAGTCTTCTGATACCCCAAAATATTCTTAAACAACTGAATTAAATTAACAGCTCATAAAACTGGTTTTGATTCTAATCCTTGTTTCACGATTTTTATCATTAATGTGACAATCTTTTGCCATTCAAGTGCCATTTTTAAAAGTGTGTAATTAATGTGTTTTCTAAGATGTAGCTTGTTGTGAGTCGCAGGCTGACTGAATTATCTTGACTGTAGTCAAATTTGTTTTTATGTTAAGGAGGGATCCTGGAGAGAGGGACAGAGAGAGAGAGAGAGAGAGAGATCTATCTGAGATAATAATAATAATAATAATAATAAATAAGTTTATTCCAGGATACAACTAGTGTCTATAATGGTACATATTAATAACAAACAAAATGGCAGTCAGAATAGAATCCATAATGTACATAAATAACCAAATATTCCAATTCATTCATACTAATCCAGTTATCACATAACACTGTTTACAACGCAACATCATGTAACAATAATATCGCCTATAATTACATCTCAAAAAAGATATCAGTAAGCATACGCTTTGCGGATCGGGTGGTAAAATCATCAAAAAATATATCCATATCTATATCCCTAGCTAAACTGTTATACAATCTGAGACAGCCAATCAGAGGAGAGTGAAGGTGATTGAAAGTGTTTGGGATGCTGTAATAAAATGTTATAACTCTCCTGCTGACAGCCCTTGGTACAGTAAAACCAATGGTTTCAAGTAATTCAGAACATGAGAACTCCCCGCGCAATAGTTTTTGAAGAAATACTAAACAGAGAGTTTTTCGTCTAGATACAAGGGTGGTTTCCCCAACATCAGTAAGGAGTTCTCTTAACTCACAGTGTCTCACTAGATATCTATTAAACAATTTTAAATGTAGGTATTTTGCATACTTTCTAAGAACATTCTCCAACATATTGATATAATTCTGATGATAAGGGGTCCAAACAACACAGCAGTATTCAATCCTAGATCTTACTAAAGTGTAGAATAACAGTTTTATACAAGCTACATTTACAAAATCTTCAGTATTTCTAAGTATAAATCCCAAAGTTTTCAATGCAGTGTTTGTTAGCCACGCTATATGGGGAGAAAAAGGCAGAGCCGTATCCATAAGCACCCCCAAATCAAATATTTCATTACAGCTCTCAAGGGGATATCCATTGATGTTGTAATAATAGTTTACTAAATTTGACTTTCTCGCAAAAGTAATTTTTTTACATTTTTTTATATTTAATTGCAGCTTATTTTTATCACACCACTGTAATGATATTACCCGAATCAGTTGACGGGTACGGAATTAATGACCGACAGTGTGTTTAATAACTTTTAATAAAGTTAAAGCAGTACAAACTACAAACTCAGGAACCTACATCAAAATCTGACATTTCTGATTATCATTGTTATTGCACACTTGATCTGGTTACTAACTTCATATATTACATGTTCCCCCAAAAGATAAAATAAAACATGAAAAGTTTAAGTATGTAACTAAGTAACATGATCTGCACCAACATGTGCTTATTCAACAGCTACTGATACAAATGGAAATCTTTTAAATGTTCGGGAACTTTTGTAAGTCTTTTCGGTCTAACATTAAGTTCTTTGCTGCTATACACTGATGTTTTCATAAACATATCTTGCTTATCAATGTCTTTCTTTTCGCCGCTAACACCTTCTTGCTTCTCGAATTCCTTTCCACAGCTTTCATTTTCACTAACCCTTGTTTTAGGTGACATCGCTTTTTCTTCTTCTCCATTCAATGATCTCCGGAGAGGTCGTATATGTGTCCTATTTCTTCTGTAATTTACTCCATCATCTGTCTGAACTACGTATGATGAAGGTTCAGGGTTTTTCCTTAATACTTTTCCAGGTGTCCAGTGTCTTATCCCTTGTTGTATTAAGATGTCTTGGCCGGGTTGAAACTCTACCAGTTCTGACGCATGTTTGTCATGGTAATATTTCTATACTTGTTGCTTTTTCTGAATGGTTAAGTGTGGTTTTGTTACTTCATATTTAGGTGTAAGTACAGCTTTAGTCATCAATACATCAGATCTTAATTTACGTCCCATAAGTAATTCTGCTGGTGACGGTAAGTCATTTTTGGGTGTACTGTTATAACACATTATTGCCATAGGTATACTACCATTATTTTGTAGTGTTTTAAGAATTATACCTTTTATAGTTTGAATCATCCTCTCAATGAATCCATTAGACTTCGGGTACAAAGGGCTAGAAGTTGTGTGTTTAATGTCGAATTTTGAAAGGAATATTTTTAATTCTTCTGAGCCAAATGGTGGGCCATTATCTGAAACAATTTCCTGTGGAATTCCACAAAATGGGAATGTTTCTTCTATTGCATCCACCGTAGTTTTGGCAGTTTTCGAAGTCATTTGTTTGATTATGACAAACTTGGAAAAATAATCTGCAATCACTAGGTAATTTTTCGCTTGAATTTGTGCAAAATCGATTCCTATTTTGCACCATGGTAAGTCTGTCACCTCATGCGATTTAAGAGTCTCTTTTGGATTGCATCTGGAGTACTGTTGACATATCATACAATGCAACACGTAGTTTTCTATGTCTCTTGACATTCCAGGCCAATATAGAGCTGTTTTTGCTTTATTCTGGCATGCGTTTACACCTTGATGATACATGTGCAGATTTTTCAAAACTGCTGTTTTCTGATCTTCTGGTATGACAATAAGATTTCCTCTCAGAAGTAAACCATCTGCAAAATGTAATTCTTCTTTCAAATCCCAAAATTTTCTAACTTCAGGTTTAACATTTCGTTTATGTTCTGGCCATCCAGTGTTTATGTGGTTGATTATTTCTCTTGTGACACTGTCTTCCTGAAGAGATTTTCGCAGTTCATCAAGTCGCTTATTAGAAGCGCATACAATTGAATGCACATTAACAGATTTTTCATCTAGGTATTCAGTCTTAATGTATGCTGTTATGTTGGGAACTCTTGATAAGGCATCCGCAATTGTTAATTGTTTACCTGGCACATACTCTAATTTAAAATCGTACCTCATTAATCTCAAGATCATTCTCTGTAATCGTGGAGATACTGCCTCCATCGGTTTATTAACAATGCTTAACAGTGGCTTATGATCTGTGTGGATGATGACGTGTCTTCCATAAGTGTATAAATGGAAACGTTCTAGACCATGAACTATAGCAAGCATTTCCTTCTCGATCTGCCCGTATCTTCTTTGCGTTTCAGTCAATGAACTCGAGCAGTATCCTAAAGGCTTGTTGTCTTGTAATGCAACTGCACCTAAACCATGACTACTAGCATCTACAGAAAGTATGAGTGGCTTTTCAGGATTGTAGAACTGTAGAACTGGTGAACTGCAAATGACAGCTTTTAACTGCTGAAACGATTGTTCCTCATCTTCACCCCAAACAAATTCTACTTTGTTACTTAACAACCTTCGTAACACACTTGTTTTCTGGGCTAAATTTGGTACAAATTTTCCCAAAAAATTTATTATTCCAAGAAAACGTTGTAGTTCTTGTTTATTATTTGGTGAGCCCATTTTATTGATGGCTTCTATTTTTGAAATTGCTGGCGATAAACCTTTTTCAGACACCATGTGTCCCAGAAATTTAATTTCTGTCTTTGCTAGTTGCATTTTACTTTTGCTAAATCGTAAATTATATTTTCTAGCTCGCTCAAGAACTGCTTTAAGTCTGTGATTATGTTCTAAAAGTGTGCTTCCATATATTAAAACATCGTCCATATAAGGCACAATACCGTCCAAACCATTAAATATCGTGTTTATTAATTTTTGGAATACCTCCGGTGCACTGTTTATACCATAAGGCATTGTTCTATATCTGAATCGACCAAAAGGTGTTATAATGGTACAAAGATTCGAACTATCTGTGTCTAAAGGTACTTGCAAAAATGCTGAGGAAGCGTCTAAGACAGTAAAGAATTTTGCTCCATTTAATTCGGCTAAAGCTGACTCTACTGTGGGAAGACTATAATGCTCTCTTTTGATAAACTTGTTTAGTGGCCTCGGATCCATGCAAATTCTAATCTTGCCATTCGGTTTTGACACAATGACTATTGGATGAACCCAATCTGTTGGCATCTCTACCGGTTCAATGACTTTGTTTTTAACCATATCAGCTAACTCAGTTTTTAAAGAATGTTTGAGTGCTAGAGGAACTCTTCTGGCAGATGCAATTGTAGGAACAGCATTTTCCCTTAAAGTGATGTGATAGGGTTTGCAATTTATAATCCCACCAGGAACCAAGACATCAGAAAATGTATCCACAATACCTTGTGCTGATAAATTACTGTCAATAGTGTTCACATTAGGAATAAGTTCAAATTCTTTTATTGCTTTAATTCCTATAATCGGTTCTAGCTTTTCGGTAACGAAAAACACTAAGGATCTACTCAATGCATTTAGCTTACATTGTAAAATGCACTCTCCATAAGTTTGAATGGAATGACCAGTATAAGAAAATAATTTTGTCTTAGCTGGCTGTATTTTTGGCATGCAATGTAAAGTAATAAGCAAAGAATATGGAATAAGATTCACCTCAGCTCCAGTATCAATTTTGAACGTCATTTCCTTGCCGTTTACAATCACCTTTTCCTTCCAGCATGATTCTTCACCATTGTTTACTTCAGAAACATGAACCGACAGTACCACCTGTTCCTGATCCTCTTCACTACTTTGTTGCTCAACTTCTTCAACCGCTCCGACCATTTGTGATCTGCACTGGCTGGCAAAGTGGTTAATTTTCTGGCATTTAAGACACTTTTTTCCTGATGCCGGGCATTCTCTAAGTTTGTGAAAAAGTCCGTATCTTGAGCAGGGTTTCTTGTTATTCTTAACACTTCCATACTTCTGGTGTTCTTCTTTTTGCTGCCCGCTTTTCTGTAGCTTCTTTTTCCGCACTACTAAACTGACTGATGGATTACTACCCGCGATTTCTTCTATTTGTTTTTTACTTGCTTCGTTTGCCCTACAATAATCTAAAGCTTTGTTTAACTCTAGATTACATTCACGCAATAGACGTTCTTGGACCGTTTTGTCGCAAATTCCAAGGACTAATCTGTCTCTTATTAGGCTCTCTGTTTGATCACCAAAATCGCAAGCTGCAGCTAACCTTTTGAGGTTCGTGACGTATTTATCCACTGATTCCCCTTGTTCTTGTGCTCTGGAAAAGAACTTAAACCTGTCGAAAACAATATTACGACGTGGTTTGCAGTATTTGTCAAATTTTCTAATAACGATTTCAAGGTCTTCTTTGTCTTCATTTACTCCATACGTAAATGTGTTATAGATTTCGATTGCTGCATCCCCCATTTGGTTCAGGAGGATTGAAGTTTTCACTTTTGAGGGCTTGTTTATTTTCTCACTTGCCTCTAAGTAAAGCATAAACCTTTGTTTGTATTTTTCCCACGTGGTTGACACGTTGCCTTCAAAAATCATGGCTCCAGGTAAGTTCATTGATTCCATTTTTATTTAATCCCACCGCTGCCACCATGTAATGATATTACCCGAATCAGTTGACGGGTACGGAATTAATGACCGACAATGTGTTTAATAACTTTTAATAAAGTTAAAGCAGTACAAACTACAAACTCAGGAACCTACATCAAAATCTGACATTTCTGATTATCATTGTTATTGCACACTTGATCTGGTTACTAACTTCATATATTACAACCACGAAATCAATTTGTCTATACAGTGCTGTAATTGCAGGGTGCTCTCGTAAGTATCTATAATATGTGCGATCTTCAAATCATCTGCATAAATAAAGACACGACAATTCATGTTAAGTACTACGTCATTATAAAATATAACAAACAGTAAAGGTCCTAAATTTGACCCCTGTACAACTCCAGATTCCGCACAAAAAGTATCAGATTTAAAACCGCAACATTCTACAAACTGCAACCGATTAACTAGTAAACTCTTGAACAAAAATAACAAATGATCACAAAATCCCGCACGGCTCAGCTTCCTCAGTAATATGCAGTGATGAACCCTATCAAACGCCTTCGTAAGATCGGTGTATATGGCATCCACTTGAAGGCGGTTGTCTAAAGCATCAGACACGAAATGGGTAAACTCGCACAGATTAGTTGCAGTAGATCTCCCCCTTATGAATCCATGTTGCTCAGGGATAACCCGAGAACTAAAGTGCGCATATACTATGCAAGACAACACATATTCAAAAAGCTTAGCAAAATTTGACATTAAGGCTATCGGTCTATAATTATTAACACATGTTTTATCACCACATTTAAAGACAGGAATTATACGCGATAATTTCCACTCTTTGGGGTATACTGCAGTGGACAATATTAGATTGTATATATGGCGTAGTGGATAAATGAAACATTGAATACAGTCAGTCAGTAGAAATGCCGGTATATTATCAGGTCCACTCACTTTGTTGGCTTTAATCTTTTTTACTGCACTCAAAATGTCATCATCTTCAAGTAGAAACTTATGCAGTACTGGACCATTATCACTAACACGGTCATCACAGTCAAGGGACGGACAACTGAAACTATCACAGAATTCACACTTATCAAACATATCACTGTCCAGGTTGCAGCGATGATTAATGTCAATGTTGGAGGCGGGGCCCACATAAACACTAGAAAAGTGGCTGGCAAAGGCATCAACTATATCTTGCTGAGTCTCCCGAATCTCACCCTCGTACCGCATGCAGCCGGGAATCCCACTTGATCCTCTCTTCTGGTTGACAAATGTCAAAAAACGCTTTGGATCATTCAATAAAGAATGCTCTGTATCTCTTATGTATTTCCGGTACTCTTTTCGTACCTCTTTCGTGATGTTACGACGCAGGGCTCTCACACTATCCATATGATGACTTAACTTGGTTTTTCTATAATTATTCCAGTGCCTTCTCTTCATTTTTAGCATAGATATTATTTCTGTAGTGAACCAGGGTGGATATTTTGTTTTTCCAGGCAGAAAAATTTGTCTAGGCACAAATCTGTCAAGAGTATCATAAAGAATAGCATAAAATTCATCACACACATCTTCAGAAGTCGAAGACCTCAGGACGGATGACCAATCAGTAGTGGCCAATGCAGAATACAAACCAATAAAATTGGCTCTGCGGAAGTTGTACTTTCTTTCGTCACAGATACCACTAATAGGAACTGTGGATTCCCCAGTCAATGTCAAGTTCACACACAAACAAGGATGATGTGGGTCCTCATCCACATAACGATAACGATAGCTAGAGAACCACATTTGTTTTACAAAACAGCACCAATTAATAATTACTACAGCAATAGGTATATTTCAAAATGCTCTTATTCCATTTGTGATTGACATTTTCATGTTATCTATTTTGTGTGTGCAAACTCAATGGTGCAATAACTGAAATTTAACCTTATTAAGTAAATTCAGTTGAATCTTTTATCTTTCAAATACTTATTTATTTCTAAATATACAGTAGTTTTTAAGTGGTGCTGTTTTGTAAAATTTATTCAAATAAAAAATAATCTTCAAGTTATCATGGTGTTTTTATTGCACTAAAAAGTATAAAATAATCCATACAGATTTATAACCCTTTAAAGATTTCTAACCCCATACAGATTGTCCAGAAAATTTGTGATTATGAATTTCTTAATAGCTATAAAAATACTAGTAAGATTTAAAACAAAAAAACATGGAGTGCACATTCAAGCATCAGTTATCTATAAGACTATAAAAAGTAGGTATCAGAGAAACACAAAAAGGAATTAATAATTGTATTGTCATCCAGTTCCAAGCTGTGTTTAAAGTTTCAAGTCTCTAGGTCATCAGGAAAAAAATGATTGCAAAATTTGTACCGAACAGAGGGGACAAATAGACATGAAAGCGTCTTAATAAAAGCATGTTAAAATAGGTGGTTCTCTTTCTGTTATCTCGGATATATATTTTCTCTTTCTCCAGCATTCTAGCCTTAAACTAGAACACATGTACAAAATGTATAATACAGCTACATATCATCCATATAATACTCCGATTGTTAACAATTACAAGTATTAGGTACATTGCAGCAATTTTGTAGTCTAGGCAAATAGAATACAGTTACAAGCAGCTGAAACTTCAGACTTCATTCAGATAGTTTGACAGTATACCCAGTGTATAACCAACATTGGCATTTTGTTAAATTTTGTCTTTATTAACGCATATCATTGACATATAAAATAAAAAGATTTATTTTACAGATTTATTAATGTGATTAATGTTATTAAGTGTTATTATTTGTTTGACCAACAGTGAGTCCCTGACCGTGCCACGGGTATTATCCTGCCTTCATGTATTTTGTGAAGCTTGCTTGGACAAAAAGTTGATTGGTGAGGGGGGAGATTCATCTACTTCTGATACCTGTATTACTTGCCCCACATGCAACCAAGACACAAAGGTAAGTAACATTAAAAAATTAAGGCAATTTAAATGAGATGAATTTAACAGCTTAAAAATGTAGGATGTTCCATTTTAAAAATAATATTTGTATGTCATAATCAACTATTCACTTTATGTTCTGATAAAAATCAGTTAAATACATTTAAAAACATTTCTATAGACAGAACTACCTTTAATTTTTGGATGGAATAAAAATACATTATTATTATTATTATTATTATTATTATTATTATTATTATTATTAACTGAGATATGAGTATCAATAGAAATCAGTCTAATTTGAAGAATGCCATATGAGCCCAGTAGCATATGAATTGGCCCAAGGTAAATAAAATAAGAAATCATATTTTGGACATAGGCATGGGCGTACCCAGCTTTTGGTCTGAGGGGGGGCAAAACAGGAATTGCTCTTACTGAATAATTCAACATAAATAAAAGCGTGCCTGTATCGGATTATGTACCTAAGTGATTAAAGAAGTGTTTATTCCATGAATAATCTCTGATTTTCTGCAAGGTGACTTAAAACATTTTCTGTGAAGACCCAAGTTTTTTATGTTTTTTTTTTTATATACTGATCTGATCGTTTATTCCTAATTCAATTATTGATGATCTAACTTAGATGATATCTAGCGCAATCAGTTGCATCTCTATCACGTTTAACAAAAGATGAGTAGACACATTTTGTTTGGAAGAATAAATATCCGTGATCCACATAATCTATAGTAATGTCAAATGAAGTACTAAAGAAATATAAATTTCACCTTAAGCATCTACTAATAGAACCATGTTTTATGATTTGGAATTCGCACTTATCAAATATTAATTAAATTAACCAATGCCCTTTTTAGTTTCAACTTTTTGCATTAGAAGCTTTAGAAATTTAAGTTAGGAGTGAATAGGTAGCTAGTATAGATACAAAATATATCAAAACTGAGAATGAGGAAACAACCTGGTCGTGAAACAGTACCTAAGATTGTAATGATTTAAGCTGCTGGTTTGGCTAATCTTAGTTGAACTTAAAAATACAAGTTTTAAGCCCCATCATTATTTTTACGGAATTTACTTGACTATACTGAAATCTGCAGGGATTAACAATTAAATGGACAGTATAAATTATAACAAATGTTTTTTGGATTAAAAACCGTGATCGCATTGGTCTGATATTTTCAATAGATCAAATTTGAGTACTTCTTTTTGCTCTTTGGCTAAAATAATGACCAGGGCATAACTTGAAAATAGTGCTTTTGAAGTGGATTATATAAATGCTAGATAATAACCAGACACAGCAACACATCACTAAAATTATAGCATATTATGTCTCAATGTTCGACGACGATTTTGTACACATTATGAGTAGGTACTGTGTAAAATCAGAATTAGTTGCATAAAATTATGCAAGACATGCTTTGTTATGAACAGAGTACAGAATATTTATTTAGACTGAGCCTTTGGTTTTATTTGATTATCACGTTTTTCATTAAGCTATTATTTTTTTAAGTTAAGCCAACCTCCGTAGTCCGCCAGTGCACTGCTTCCAAAAATTAACCCAGCACTTAATATTTTAACCAAATTAAGCCTCATTTAAATAAACTGAAATATATTTAATCCATTTTTCAAAAAGTCTTTTGTCTACTGGCATTTTAACAGCACACCGGGTTTTAATTCGTGCTTACAATACTACTCGATTCCTAAAACTTACGTTAAATGGACTTTCATAACTCTTAGTTCGGATGGATTTTGCTCGAAATAACTGATATGTTTTAAAGCTCTTTATTTCTCTGTATTAATGTTGAAATTTGGAACTAAGAAGATTGTAGTTACTGCCAAATACAAGTATGTGACCGATTCTGTGTATTCCATATAACAGAATCATGCATAGTTGAACAATCCCTATAAGAAAAACATATTAGAAGAGCTGAACCTGACCTGACCTGACCAAAATAAGCTTGGAAACCGTTTGACAACGACTTATTGAATGTCATTTGCATAGGTCAAATATGAGTTTTAGATGAAAATTGTTAAATACACTTGTCTATAAATTTTACTTCATTAACAATTTCGTAAATACATACTTTATTAATCAGCTAAATGTATGGAAAGTGGGAAGGGCCCAAAGTTGACAGTCCAGGTCCAGGGGGGGGGGCAGCTGCCTCCTCTTGCCCTCCCCCTTCGGTACGCCCATGGACATAGGTTGTATTTTAAAGAAATGAGCTCAAAAGTTTTGAATAATTGTATTTAATACTTGGCAATATTAGCAACAAATTAAAAATAGTACTACATACCTGAGGTATACACAAAAATGTAAGCACTATGTTGACGCATTGGAATTTTCCCATGAAGTTTCCAATATTTACCATTGAGTGTAAACTACCTTCACTTCAAAACTCCCTCAATTCACCGTGACATTTTCTGGTTTGTACACTGCAAAATTTTGGTGTGATATTCCAAATTTTGTTAAGTTTAATTTTTACTTCATTAGTTATGTGAACTAAGACATATCCAAGTTTTTTTTTTAATTTCATGTCAGAATGTCTCAATCAGCGATAAATCTGAACTGCTTGATGGCCATTTAATCATGAATAATTGAGAAATTAGATGGCAATGCCATCTGTCAGCATTACACTGACATGATGACAAAGCCACCTAGCTGCCATAATGGGATCTACTTCCTAAAGTAAGTGACCTGTAGCCTGACAAATTGGCATGCACCTGCATACTTCAATTTGACAGCAGGCCCCCACAGCACTTTTTGCAAGCGGGCACCTCAACCAAATAATGTTCTTATTCAATCCAGATTATGGAATCCCATTGCCTTTTCAACCAATTCTTTCTTTCATTTGCCAATAAACATCTAAGTTTCTTCTGTTTTTGCATAACAAGGGTTTCACTTTTGACTGAAGTACAAACAATTAAAACCGTGACCAATTTTTATTACAAAACTTTCTTTGTAAAAGCCTACTCGAGTGGTGGCATTCGACCCGAGAGGACGTGTTTTTGAGCGCTATGAAGTGACTACCTAAGACCTGTGTGTTTGTTTTAATTTGTGATTAAAAAAGACTACAATTGGCACACATTAATTAAAAGTGAATGGTGATTGGGTGTACCTATGTGCCGTGTGTCGTTTGTTGGGCTGGCCAGCAAGAAAGGAGAGGGATTCACCGCCGATCATGCCAACATTAGCCGGTGTTTTGATAAGCAGCTAAGTCTTAGTATAATTGTATATAACAGGCACATAATTTGTCTCTTAAACAATAACAACTTCCCAAATTCAATATCAGATATATCTTTTTTTCCTTTAGAATCAATATAGCAGCATCCCACAAAATTTTGCCTCTTACGGTGTTTGATGGTAAATAGCACACCCTTAACAGGTATAAAGTCGACAAAAGGGCTTTGATTCTGGGAAATAGCCTGGACCGGAGATAGCAAGTTGTTTATGTTTAAGAGGGCAACACGCAGAGAAATGGGCATGTTCAAAAATAGGTCAAAATGTAATTGTATCGACTTGTTTCAAGCGCGATGACAATGTCTAGAAAACTCACATAGCATTAAGGAAGCTTAAAAACAAGTACATACCATAGTAGGAACAAGTAGAACGAATAACTAACCAGCAAAATAATAAAAACTGCTTTCGTCTTTTCAGGCGTTCTTTCAGAAAAAACAAACAAAAAAATATCTTATAGTAACAACGAATCAACGAAAGGAAACAATAAGATAGATGCATAAGGAAAAGGGAATAAGCTGGCAACGGATATGCCCAAATATTAATACTGCTTGTGGTTAGTTCACGATCGGCTACATACCGAACAATTGCTATTACCTCTTAGATCTCTTCATAATGTGTTTTAGTGTTAGCTTCTTGTGTTATCGATATTMTTGGTGTTGTAACAGTGYTGTAGTTCCGTGTGTCTAAATAAAAAGMGTATACAAGGAATCACACAATTGTGGTAAAGAAAATCTCGGGAGACGGCTACCGCCTTCGAAACACATTGAGTCACCAAATGTACGGGGAGAACACTACCCAACAAGAACACAAAAGCCACCCAAGAAAAATAAGAAGAAAAGCTGGAAGAAGAAATTCTAGTGACAAGAACAAAAAGAAGCAGTAAGTAAGAAAGCATTGTTCAGAAACCAGGAAAACATGAAAAGAAGTCCAGCCACAAAAATTGGGATAGTCCTGAAGAAACTCCAATGTATAGAAAGGAAAAGAAACTAATACCCCAGACGAGAAAATTGCCCGTGGAGTAATGTCATCCCATCTAGAGATCCAAGAAGCGAATGGATAAGCGCATACGAAATCACTCAAAGTATCGACTTACCATCAAGAAGCAGCAACATAAACAGGAATCAAACAATTATTTTAAATTCTAAGATTTTAAGTTCAAAAAGTGTTCTAGTGCTACGTTCTTGCGTTTACGTTGTTATTGTTATTATCGTTACAGTGAAGTAGTTTAGTGTATCTAGACAAGTGTATATAAAAGAAATCACGTAATTGTAGAAAAAATCCAGCGAGACCAAACTACGAAATATACGTTAAGAACATTACCAACCGCAACACAAACACCTTGTAAGACAAATAAGACAAAAAACTACAAATCACAGGCGAAACATTTGCTCAGAGGGAAGAAACTATTCAAGAACCACAATCAAAATACAAATCAGAAGGAGAAGAAATATCGACAACAACAGAAAAGAGTAAAAACAACGATGGGGAGAATCATAGCAAAATCAAATGTAACTGAAGAAAAAACAATGGTCAGAAATCGCAAAAGACAAGAAAACAATAAATAGGGAAGTCCTAAAGTTGTAAACAATCTCAGACAGCAGCTCGTCCAAGGAAGAACAAGAACAACGCAGCCGAACTAAGCTACCATGCAATAAGGATGCTAATAAAAATGTATCCACTGCTTGGGTGCCCTAAAAACTTCACCATTCTAGCCCCCAAACTCCTGTAACATGCGCTACGTGAGAGCCCACTAGCAACAAGCATGTAACCCCTCCAACCCAGCGTAGACGTAGCCGGCCCTGTGGGTTATCCGGGACCGGCAGAAATGCCTACCATACTCTGGTTCAACCAATCAATCAAAAACTTTCTTTGTAAAAGCCATTTGCCATTTTTTTAAAGTTACAGTGTGCAAGTACATATCTTTTAATATCGGCATATGTATTGGATTTCCCAACTTTGAAGCCCAGCTTTCTTGACGATTTGTATTTTGCACTGTATACCGAGAAATTTAGCGATGGGATATTCTGAAATTTCATCATTATGGGCACAAATGGGTTACTTGCACTAATTTTATTTTTGGATAAATCTGGCAATATTCAATGGTCATTATTAAGTTAATTTCACACACGGAAAGTTAGCACTTGCAAAGAATTACAAATGCATAAAATTATTAATTAAAAATGGCATTTGACCCTTTAAATTTCACGTGACATCAAAACGATGTCCACGACACTATTATCGAGTCTGTTATGCACATACTGGCACCCGCAGAAGGTAAACAAACCTATGAACACTGGAACAGCAAGTTCCCTTTAACTTGTTTATTTGGATAATTCTGACTCAGAGCGGTTCAGTGATCGTTTTGGCGTGCATATAATGGGTTCGAATTTTAACACAAAATAAACAGCGTATTAACAAAGACAATTCAAAAATACTTTGCACATGTAATTATATGAACTTAATGATTAAATTAAGCACATATTTTTTTTTGTGCAAGTAGGCCATAGCTATTTATGTAACAAGGCAATAAGGTGGCACTTTATCGAACGAGTTTGGTGATTGAGAGCCGAGGCGAAGGCGAGTTGTCAATACAGACACTTTCCTGGCCTGGGCATACAATGTTTTTTCGGCTACTACATTCGAAAGTACAACTTCATCCTACTATTCCAACCTGAGAAAGTGGCTCTTTACCTGCCTAGGCAGTAAAATACTTTACCTGACTGGTAACCTAGGTAAAACGCCACTTTCTCGCATTGGATGAGTAGGATAAAATTGTACTTTTAAATGCAGTAGCCGAAAAATACCTTTATTTAATGCATGTGGAGCTTATATGGAGCAATTACTAAGTGTAGATACTGTAATATTTAATGTCACTTTCTTTTGTTCTTTTACTGGTGCACTTCGCCACTGCACAGCTAATAGAAGTACAATTAAAATGATATAGAAACCCAACGGTTAATAAAAATGTGTGCCTAAGTCAAACATCAGTTTTGCAATTCCACAAGCCTCATCCACCATTGTTTGTTCTCACCACGGACCAATTCCCAATTATAATAATAATATAATATAATAATAATAATATAATATAATAATAATAATATAATATAATAATAATAATAATAATAATACGCAACTAGGCGAATCGAGCATTTCAAGATATGTTGAATACCTGAATTATGGAGTAAAGAAGAGATTGTAACACTTACATTAGTTTTTCTATATTATTTGTTACTGCAGTCTCCTCGAAAGTGATTCACGCTGTATACAGCAAATATTAAGCTTAATGAAGAATATTTGATAACAATTAAAAAAAAATATTTATTAAAATGTTTTTATAGAAAAAAATTTTTCACATGTTGGGTAGTAGTATATAAATTTATTGTGAAACTTCTCATTCCAGGTGGGTATCAAGAAATTAGCTGCTCTTCCAATTGATGTGACCAAAACCCATATATCTGATGTGTCAAACTCCTCAAGTCTACATTGCACTTGTTGCACTGCCAAAGAAGTTGCAATATCACGTTGTTGTACATGTCACAATTTGCTGTGTGCTAATTGCAATTCCGCTCACCTCTACATGCGTTGTTTTGAATCTCACAAAGTTATCAGCCTCGACGAGATGCGCAAAGACGGCCAGAAAATTACCATTCACAAGCCGATAAATTGCGAACTACATCCTTTGGAGAGTGTGTCGCACTATTGCAATACTTGCAACATTTCTGTGTGCAATGAATGCGTTAAAACCGAGCACAAGCCATCTGCTGGGCACCTCTGTGATGGACTATCGGAGTCAGAGATACGTGTTCGTCAAGAATTAGAGGCTATGCTGAGTGAGGGCAAAAACAAAATTGAACTACTCAATAGGGCTTCCGGAGAACTTAATACGAGCCTTGAAGATTTAGCACAGCAACGGTCTAATGCCCGTGATTTGATCAATGAATCCTATCATAGTTACAAAGCTGTACTTGAAAAAMGCCGTGATAATGCCTTAAAGGAGCTGAGTGATTTGCATCATGAACGGGAGTTAAAAGTTATGGATATGACTGAGAAGGTGAGTCTGTTTATGTGGTTTGAAATGTTCCGTCTGTCTTAACCACTTGGTTGTTTGGGTATTTGCGTCAGGACACACACTCAAAAGATTCTTATTGTAGTATTATATATGCACTTTTGAAACATATACCAAGTTAGTTTTTTTTAAATTAAGTAAATTACTGATTAAATAGAACCAAAAAGGCAAACAGTCTACATTACAAGGATTATTAGCAGTTTTTTTTGCTTGTAGTTTTGGCTTTCTACTGGTAGTATAAATCCAGATTTGCAACCCTGAGAACTCTGTGGTTGAAAAACACACTTGGTTTTTTAACAATACCAAACTACGCCTTTTTGGGATAAAGTTACATTTTCCTTGTTTAAAGAGATTACATTTGCTAAAGATACAGCCAAAGGTTTTTCAAAAAGTACAAATTTTCACTTGTCATGTTCTGAGTTGAATACCAATGAAATGACGTGTCCTACATTAAATGTCCTCAGAATGAAATTTATTAAGCTTTAATTTGAGCTCGGGTAGGTGCCAATAGCTCTTCGGTCTCTTTGGGAATGACAAAAAGAAACCGAAAAGGTGAGAAAGTTGACTAATATCGGTCCATACACCAACCAAGGAGTCTGTAACTGAAATTTCAAGGTTAACAGAAAAATGATGCCTCTTTTCTTGTTATGAACAACAAGAGGTGGCAGGCATTTGGAAAAGTTGAATTCAAACATAAAGTCAAATTCGTTAGCTCAGCAAGTGTTAATACTGCCATAAAATGAGGGCAACAAAATTAAATTTAAACTTCGATTTAATTTCTTTTCTGTATATAGATTCCTAGTGCATTTGGGAATAGTTATAAACTTTAACAATAAGTCTGGTACATTATTTTTTTATATAGATATAGAGGACATTTATTAAATATCCTATTGTAATAACTATTTTAATTAATCATATTTAGAGATGGAGTGATGTTCTCTCTGCACATTGCTCCTATAATTAGTAGCACACAACAGTTCTGAATGTGCTAAACTTTTTTGGAAATCACCACATCAATACAATTGGGTATTTGCCATGTATTTATATTTTATTAAATTGCATATTAATAGGTGGCATCTAATCCACAAAACAGCTGACAGCTTATAAATTCGAAAAAATTAATCGTAAGGTGTAGTTTTTATATTAAAAATGTGAATATTTAAAGGGACCGCCAAAACGCGAACATATTGGCCGTGATGTCAGGTGTCTCGTAAATGGCCGCTTGTTTACATCTGGGGTCAGCGCCCCACGTGACGGGCCCCAGCCCGTCAATTTATCAGTTTGTTGTTTGCGTTCATTTTGCGACATGCGAATTTAAATACGCCAAGAAAAAGTGAAATACTTATGGAATGTGTACAGCGACGAGCGGTTCAACGTGGCGAAGATGAGGAACGTAAAAGCAACAGCATAAGTGAACTTTTTATCAAATTAACATAGCATTGATAATTTGATCACAGTGGGTTGTTGGAAACATATTATTTGTAAGCATAAAAATGTAAGAATCAAAAATGTACCCTAAACTTGACATTTATTTTTGAGGTCAGAATAAATATAAATTGCCATTTATTTTCGGGGCTCTTGCGGCTCGTTTCCGGTCTGGCTAACAGTCGAATATATGGGGAACAACGTCGTTCTTTATTACAACATTTCCCTCTATCAACCTAAAACGCATATAATTTTTTATATCCTCTTCAAGCTATAACAAGATGGAAACTGAATGGTAAACACTTATAAGCCCAAAAAGAATAATAAAACAAACAGTAAGAATTAAGATGATCTTCACAACAGAAAAACAAAAACGGCGATTTCGGCATATCACGTCTAGGGGCCTTAAACAACTTTTTCATACGTTGATAATCTCGAGGAACGGTTACAAAAATTTTGTTAGCTGTACTGACTGAAGTACTGTTATAACCATGTACAAAACAACACTTGTTTTGTTTTCCATAGTAATAGATGCTTGTAAAACTACACAAATCACTTTTTGGTGCGACCTCTTACACCGTCCTTTCAATAAACACCACACAAAAACTTTTCAAATACAAGAATGATACTACACCATTAAACAGCACGCTCCTCGGTAATGTTTACGTGACACTTGACGTCACGAGTTGAATAACCTTGGTTAGAAGCGTTTTGGCGGTGACTCCTAAGATTCGAATTTCAGACCTGGAATTCTCTACCTACAAATATTTTTTTTGTTTTTTTTAACATGGCGTACGATATATATGCACTTCAAGGTTCATTTTACGTAATTTTCAAAAAAAGTGATAATACCCAATTACCATACATCTCCATATGAAAAGTAAGACATAACCAGAGTATCACATAGTAGTTTAATGGAATCCTTATTTAATACATCTTTGTTAGACCAAATAAGCTTTAAATTACTGAAAGCATTCATTACACTTCCTTGTATGTGCTTTAAATCTGGAATCAGTACATAAAATGAAATCCAGATTTATGTATTCTTTCACACAGTTAATGTACTTTTTATTTATTATCTGATTACTGTATTTATTTTCACAGTAGGTCTAAATAATATGAGTGTCGATTTATCTGGATTTATACATAAACCATGATTTTCAAAATATTTCACTAAAAAGCTCAAATCTTGATTTATTTGATTGACTGCAAGTTGAATGTTTGAATATCATCTGCATAATGAATTTTACAGTTGTTACTTGTGTTTTTGTAAATTTGACTTTTATGTATTGAAAACAATCATCGACCCAGTATTGATCCCTGAGGAACATCTTTACCTAGATTTATCATTTATCATTCTTTTCGGCTTCTATTTTACGACTTTTATCTTTTTAAATGATATATGAATCCCTTACCATAATAATTTAGAAGTATAAAGCAAGCCTTCTACTGAAGATGGTAGCTAATACATATTTAGATTTTATAAATTGTTGTGGTAATAGTATTTCATACATATTATTTAATTAGAATCAAACCACACTCAGATTTGTATATTAATAAAAGTTGTTGACAGTCTAATTCTTTATTAAAAGTCTACGCTGAAATGGATATATGATTAACGGTTACTGAAATATGGTATTTGGTGGCAAAATGATGAGATTGCAATTCAGGAAACTGACTCCTCAAAATAATGAAAAAAAAATTATATTGATACCTACCCAGGATGATTAGCTAGCCTCTTTTTTCAACCATTTGGACAATTTTGCGAAGTTCAAGTTCATATTTAGCTGCTCATGTGTTCCATTTGTAATTATGTTTGGTAGTAAATATGTGTTTTGAATAGATCTTTTATTTTGTTACACAGGTGGGTAAAGATATAAGCTTGTTGGAAGATGCCTGCAAGTTTACTTCACGTCTGCTGGAAACTGGAACTGTTGCTGAAATAATGTACCTGCGCAAGACTGTAGGAACTCAACTCATGAACCTGATCAGCAATACTCCGAAAACAGAGGGGAGCTATTCAGTTGAGTTCCAGACTGATTTCAGTGAATTTGAGAAGGTGGTTAAGGAAGCTTTCGGGAGATTCAAAACTGAAAGTTCCAAAAGTCCGGTTCTCAAAGAGATGAGTCCAGTTTCAGTTACCAGCAGCCTTCCACCTCTCACCATCAATGGTCACAACATTAATCTGACGAACGGATCATCTCTCACGAATAGCAGCCCGATATCTTTACCAACATCGATGCAGTCATCTTTTGATGGAGATCTGGGAGCTAATTTACAAGGACTCTCTCTGGCACAGAGCCCACCTGTCGTCCAGCCCGTGACCGCTCCAAACCTGCAGGGTTATGCAACCATCGCTGAATATAATATCGCCGCTTTGGCCAGCCTAGCTGATTCAAATACAAGCACTGCAGCGTCACCAACTCCTCCACCACCATTTCCTTTCGCAGAGTTTCTGACCAGCGAAAATGCATATAAAAATCTGGCGTCGCTGGCCAAACTTGGTCTTAGTTCAGGTATGTAAATTTAATATTTACATGTTCTAATAGTTATTGAACCTTTAATATTTTGTTTTGGTTATTTTTATTTGAGATTGGTTCTTTAAATAACTAGGCTGTTTTAACAAATCAATGTTGGACCCTGGTTAAAAATGTCAAAATTTCTCTCCAACATTCTCAGAAACATCACTGGGGAAAAACGATTTTTTCATAATTTTTTTTTGAATTTAAGTCATTCATAGACTACCTCACAATTACATACTTATATCTTTAGATGTAATTTCATTATACACTAATATCCCTATTAATAAAACTATTGAGATCATCACAACAAAATGGAACACAATTAAAGGACATACATTCTTAAGATACAATTTATAGATACAATTAAATTTACTCTCACTACAAATTTCTTCCAATATAAAGACAGATTTTATAAACAAACAAATGGAGTAGCTATGGGTAGTTCCATCTCAAGCACCATAGCCCAAATTGTTATGGAGCACTTAGAAGAAACAGTATTTAAAAACATCCCCTTATAATATTCCTTTTTTTAAATGATATGTTGATGATTGTATTCTATGCATACCTCAGAAAAAATTTTAGATATTGTAATCTTTAGACCCTTCTTTTCAAGACAGACACCAATTCACAGGAACACTTTAATAAAAGCCGGAGCCAACTGAACAAATCAAAGTAATTAACAATGCGAATAGTTAAAGAGATAAAGGTAATTAATATAACTGCTAGAGTTTTTAAATCCGTTGACAGACGTTTCCCAAAAATTACTGACTGCCCTCGGCCGCGTTGATTCGTCCGGGAGACGGGACGAGCTGTGACGGCGTTCTCGATTTATCCGTATATTCGGCTGCTTCAGTTGCTAACAATATACAAAATCATTACTTCCCGAAACTAAAATTAACTGTTGAAATAGAAGAAAACAATAAATTACATTTTTTGATCTAACTCTTATCAGAAATAACAACATAATAACTACAAAGTGGTATAACAAGACAATATCATCAGGATGTTACTTAAACTATCACTCTCACCACCATTTATCACACAAAAAGCAAGTTATGACCGCACTTATTGATTGCGTTATCAAACTCGCAAGCCAACAATATCGTCCAGAATCCATCTATAAAGTAAAATAACTCCTAACAAAAAATAAATCATCAGAGAAATTAAAAATTATGATGCGTTGCCGTATACCCATGGTCTTTCTGAAAAATAAGCTCATATTTATAACAATCAAGCGACAGACGAGTGAAACAAGTGTGGGACGCAAAAATAGTGTATAGGAGGAAGAGAGGCAGACCTCAGGAAAGGCGGAATAGCAGTGTGGCAAATATGGTACAGGAGAAGGGAGAAACATGGCGTGAAGCAAAAATTTTGGCTGGGGATAAAAAAGAATGGGCAAAGATTGTACATAATAATATGGGTGCTTTAAGTTACTTTGCTAATATGTATGTTGTGTTTAATAGTTAATTGGAGGATATTTTTATATATAAATGAATTGTAGTTGAATTTCATTTTGGTTGTAGTTGTTGCAAGGTGTGCGATTAATTTAAATTAGTATAAAATAGGATAGGATAAATATATTAAGTGTATACCTTACACCTTTAGAGGTAGATAGGTTTTTCATAATATATATAATATAACACAATCATAAAACTAACACTGCTCATTTTAGTCAAAACCAAATTAAGAAAATTTACACATTGAAGTCAATAATTCCTACTTTTAAAAAACTCATCTTATTTATAAAACTCCCTGTAATAACTTTTATTTAAAAGATTTTTCTCTAAGATTTCAAACAAAGCCGCCAATTGAGTAAGCACGATAACTTGACCACTCATGTGTATCTCCGAAACCGTTAATTTTAGGGCGCATGTATCTTAATAATTTTTTGTTCAGAATTTGATGTGTAATCAGAATCCGACATAAAAAGTAGGTAGTTCTATTTAAAAGAATTTAAGTTTGGTTCAGTACTCGAAATCTAACGCTGTGTAAATGTGCTATATCGTCTTATTGAGTACTTCTTGGTTGATACAACTTTTGTTTAAAACTTTTTTTCTAAAACTTTAAATAAAGTCGTCAATTGGGTGAGCACGGTAACTGGACCACCCTGTACATCTCTACAAGCTACAAGGGGAAATCTTATCAAAACAATAAGCGAATATTGATCATATAAGTAGTACTGCCCTAATTTTGATGCTCTCCGAGGTACCTTGCTAATCATTGGTCCTATCATGATAGGGTTTTTGCAAATGTCATACACTTTTTTGAATGTATCAGGACAAACGAAGAGACTTTTTTTAGTCTTTGACTTATAGTTTATGTCCGAAAAATACTCGTTTCAGTTGGTCTATAGCAGCTAAGATTTTGCATTGATTACAAAGGGCTTTATTTCTTCATTACTGATCAAAGTTGTTTCTTTTTTTAATGGACAACATAGTTGATCATGACTGTTAAACAAGTATTTGTTCCCCACAAAAAATGAATAAGAAAGTTTCTGCATTATATTTCATTTTAATACAGTTTTCGCTATAAGAGCAATGTATTTTTATATTTTCAGACAACACTCTGCCAAATGGTGGAATGCTAGTTCGCTCCAATTCTCCAGCATCCCTCAACTTGACGAATTCACTAATGAATGGGTTTGGTGGTGTGTCATCATCAACTTCTCCACTGCTGTCTACACCAGATGATATAATACCTGATACAATCAACACCATATTGCCACAGAATGTTCCGTCTGTCGGTTCTGTCATACCACGCACAAATAAAGTTAGTCCCATGCAAATAAAGTGCAAGTTTGGCCAGTTAGGACCTAGCAAGGGACAGTTCAATTCACCACATGGATTTTGTCTTGGTCTTGAGGAGGATATCATAGTTGCTGATACAAATAATCATCGAATCCAAGTAAGTACCTATTTTTAAAAACTGATAAGTATTACTATTAAATAGCATTCCTTTAATCAAGTCTTACTTAAAAGCATAGTTATCTTAAATGTAAAATATAAACTGAAATGTATGTTTTAAAGGGTGTTAATAGTAATTTTTGTATTTCGTGGCGAAATTCATGTTTTAATGGCGCCTTCGAATGTCTTTTAGGTCTCGACCTGGCGGTCTCGACTAAAATAACATTCTCAGGCGCCATTAAAAAAACACTCATTTCGCGCACTTAATACAAAAATTACTATTAACACCCTTAAAGTTAACTATAAAAAAAATATGTTTTGCTCCTCTCCCACACGTATTCTTGTTTCATAATGATTGGGAAATCTGTTAACTGGACATCAGTTTCATAAAAATAAATCGCTTTGATTAAGCTTTTCTTCTTATGAATGTTGATATTAACTGAAATACAGGGTGAATATGGAAATTATCGATTAAATCAATTTGCAGCCTCTCAGGAAAGTGAACACAACTATTGTTTTGACAGAGACTTGTTACCTGTTGATTGTGGAATGGGGTTGTAGCGCTCGATCACAAATCGTTATTGCAACACATTTGTAGGTTTTCCTAGACCCAATGAAGTGAGATTCTAGCAACAAAAAATATTTCTAATGTTATATTGTCTTATTTTCGCCGTCTAAAGTTTTCCGCCAAATTCAAATATTGCTAGCAACGTCACTTGACCCAGCTAGAGTATGGTGGGATCGCATTTCGCCACGGTAAACCTACCGTGATTTCGCGTTTTACTCATAGAAGAGACATTTGTTCAGTGTTGCCAACTTAGCAGATAAAATTCTCGCCAACMGAAAAATATACGTTTTACCGGTTAGCGGATATTTTAACGGAATAAGAAAGTTTTTAATTAATATTAACTGTTTCACTTTAACATATAAATATGGGAAACTTAGATATAAAGTATCTACAATCGATTTATTTATGCTAGGTGACTCGATGATTATTGTATTCCTTACCTGGGAAATATTGTATTTCCTGCTTTTTTACCTACCAATCCAAAATTTTACGAGCGTCTCACTAGTGCTTGTGTGTTTTACGTTGCAGCTCAGACTGACAGATGAGGCAGATATTATTATCTTAAACCAAGTAAAAAGCAAAGAAACATTTTTGAGGAACAGATTCATATTCTGCAATAAAAAAAATACGGTTACAACCCCATTATTTGATATATTTTAATATGAGAAAATGCTCGGGGATGTGTATTTTCAACACATGATGTAATGTTTTGTGGGACAATTAACTTTAAGGTTGCATTAAGCTCACTGTGGGGTGATACGGTTTCATATAACTTTTAGGTTATGTATGGTAATGGGCCTGTTGCCCCCATTTTTTATTGCAGAATGCTCGGGGATGTGTATTTTCAACACATGATGTAATGTTTTGTGGGACAKTTAACTTTAAGGTTGCATTAAGCMCACTGTGGGGTGATACGGTTTCATATAACTTTTAGGTTATGTATGGTAATGGGCCTGTTGCCCCCATTTTTTATTGCAGAATATGAATCTACATGAAAAATTATAGACCCCTGTTATTTTTATTTTTTGCAAAGCGCTTAGTTAATGCTTAAAAAAATTGTTTATGTTTAAAGTTTGAATCCCTGACGTCAGCGTTCCCTGGCGCGCTTAGTGCGGTGTAACTGTATGATGTTGCCACGCCATTTTCTGATCCTGGCATTCCTGTCGGCCGAGATGAAGTCTCTGAAATCGAAGTCGCAGCAGCGTTGCCATTTTATTCCAAACTCGCAATCGTAATTAAGAATTATAAAAACCTACACGCGAATGGATGTGTTAAACGCGATTCGTTGTTAGTCATTTTACTGTAAATATTAAAAGGTAAAATATATTAAATTAAAATTATAACTTGCAGCGGATATATCGCAAACAGAATTCATTTTATGGCAGCCGAAGGATAAGTTCATATTTCAAGTGATATTAAAACTGGAACAACTATTTATTAAGTAGGTAAACTCGTTTAAACCTGAGTTACAGCATGTATAGCTGCCATTACATCATTTTATTCAAGCCGCAACCTTGAAATAGCAAAATCCCCTAATTTGCATAAAATCGAACGATCTGGCCACACGAGTTTCCATTCATGTAAAATTCGTCAATCATGTGTAAGTCAATTTTTGGTAAATCGTCCGAAGATCCCTTCACATAATCTTGCACAGTCTATGTTTGAACAACAACGTACCAATTAAATAAAAACAAAACTTTAACTCGTCCTCCATTCTCAAACGAAAACGTAAACAAAGGCACAGAACCACAAAACATATGCTTGTTCAACAGCGACAAAGGTGTCAAGCATGCAACATGGCATCCGGCGCATTGGCGCAATAGCGGAGTGCGTCTCCAGGAACGGTGACGTATCACGAAATATTTGAATTTGGAGGTAAACTTTTAAAGGTAAAAATAAGATACAAAAACATTAAAAATATTTTTTCTATTGCCAGCTTCTAACTTCATTAGGTCCAAGCAAAGTCGCACATGTCTTATAATAACGATTTATTGTCAAGGGCAAGCCCATTGTAAGGTTGTGACTACAGCAAACCTGTTAAATTGTACTATAATGTAATAATGTAACTATACAAAGCTTCCACACTGGAAGGATGTAGACTGCAGAGATTACCACAAGCCTACCTTACCAATAATTATTGTTATTTCTTACCTTTGAAAGGAAAATAGAACCGTAAATTATTGGATTATCTTTATAGAGCCATCAATGGGGTATAAGACAACTATTGAAACTGAACAAGACAATCACTTACAATGTTTCTATTTTGCTCTACTATCCAAATACAACCATCAGTTATTTAAAAAAAATTACATACCAATAGTTTATAACAATTACAAATCTGAAGGGTCCGTTCGTCCTGGTTTCAATGACTTGCCGAATTCGCGCTTCTTTCCAGCCAATCGTATTCAGTCTGTTGCACACTTGCCAAGTTTATTTACATGATCATATGTTTATGTAAACATATCCTAAACTAATGGGTACTTTAGAGTTGTCGAAAACTGGGTGTATTAATACTATTTCTCAGTTTGTAGGCAAAATATCATCAGGAAGCATAAAGACTGATTCGAGCAGCTTATCGCGTATTGATCACAACATCAAATAACAAATAGCAAAATCTGCGAGTACTATACATAACCAAACACAAACACATGCACTTTCGTGTTTCACTGTCATGCTGTCATTTGTCATTGGTTACGGGCATGTCCGTCAGCTGATTGCCTTTCTCTGTTGTCAAACGTTCGACCAGTACATACGTCATGATGACGTATGTACTGGCCGCCTTTAAAAAGGGGCGTTGTCTCCCGCCAATTTACAATAATTTTTTTAGGGCATTAAAACTCCACAGACGAAAGAAATATTTTGGAATTAGCATTAGCATACCTTTAGCTTCACAAAAAATATTTTTCCAGAAAAGTGTCTTACACCCCATTTCGTGACTATAAGCTGATCTTCAATCTTCAGTACAGTATATTGTGCTTATTGTAGTTTGGCAGCATTTACAAAAAGATGGCACAGAGAATTAAGAAATCAACGCCGCCCTTGGTGCATGAATCATTTACAGAAACCCTGTACAAGCTGTCAAAGTAAAAAATATAAATTACTCATTATTTAATGTTTAAATTTGTTCGACATAATTTAATAAAATTGGTATCTAATGTTTTTTTTTATTATTTACAATTTTTTTGTGTCCTCTTTAAACTGCTAAAACTTTTTTGTATTTCCCTATGTTTATCTTGCAAACTGCTGCTCTCAGCTCTTATCAGTAAGGTATACCTTTTTTATGTAAAGACATGGCGAAAAAGGTTTTTTTTTAGCCAAAGTTCTATACTGTGAGGGAGAAAAAATTATTCAGATTTGTCCTCTGATAGATATAACAAATTATTAAATAAATTTTCATTTTTTAGCTTAAAAAAAAACCTGTATACCAAATTTTGTGAAATTATTTATAAGTAACTAATCTGAACATGATTAAGAACATATAATTATATATTCTTAACTTTGTCAACCTATATTTCTGTTAATATCAACTTTGGTATATAAATTTAGTTGAATCAACTTATTTTTACTCAACTAATCATCAGTTCATGGATTTCCCATTATTATTAGTCACCCTAAAACCTTCATAGCTAGGGTGATGTAATTTTTGCAGAAGTACTAACACTAAAACAGGCATTGAAAGTTGATTGTGTTTAAATCCAGCCAATTTGATTTTTTTACACATTTTTGTTTTTTTTATAATCTTAAAGTTATGTTATGAATTAGTGTAAAGTTCCTTGTCTTTATTGTTTACCAAGTGTACCACCAGCCGGGTGAAAAGAAAGCTCAACTTTATAAATCAACTTTAACAAATTGACATGTTGAAATCAATGTCCAATCAAGCTCGGTGTTTTTTGGCAGCTATTTTGAGTCGCATGTAGCTGGGCTGCATACACATGGATGCTTTTTATCATATATTTTTTAGCTTTTGTGCCATTTATTACTACAACCTCTTTATAACATTTTTAAGTATTCTCTTTGCTAGAGTTTAGTGTTTGATTTTAAAGTGTCATAAAAACAAACTATTGTGTTGATATGTAATATAAATATTGTTTCTGAAAATAAAATCGAAATGATTCTTGTAAAAATCTGGCGGTACATTTTACATACTTAAACATTAAATAGCTTATACATTTATACAGGGTGTCCCACATTATGTAGAAAACTTTAGAATCTGAAAACTGGTGCAAAAATAACACTATTTTACAGTAAAACTTTTTTTTTAAATAACGCCCGCCTACTTCGATATTGACTGTTAAACATGGGAGAAGAGAAACAGTTTTCCAAAAATATCTCTTAGACTGGTTGATATAACTTCTTCAAATTTTGGCTATTATTATTTGAAATGGAAGCCGTTAAGATGATGTTCACATTTTTTTAATAAACGTTTGGCGGGGGAGGCGGAAGAGGGCCAACCCCCACATTTTAACCCTTAACTTTTAAACGTTTAAGTATTTTTTTCAAAAATTGTGTTTAAACTTAAAGCCGTATAAAGAAAAAAGGCTACTATCAATGCGGCTAAAATTGACCATTTCTGAGAAAATTGCAGTTGAATGATAGAATTCACATTTTCACTGCTTAACTAAATAATTTGTTTTACAAATTGGCCGTGATAAATAATAAAACTGTGTTAGATGTTACTGTTACATTGACATTTTCACAATACTTTACATTATTTGTTGCAAAATTTTGAAATAATAATAATGGAATATTCGTATAAATGGGTATGCCAGCGTACTCAGTTATATGAATATTCTATTATTATTTTTTAAAATTTTTGGCAAAATGTTAATGTAACAGTGACAACTAACTCAGTTTTATTATTTATCACAGCCAATTTGATAAAAAAAATGATCTAGTTAAGCAGCGAAAATGTGAATCTTAACATTCAAATGTAATTTTCTCGGAAAGGGTCAATTTTAGCTGCATGAACAGAGTATCCTTTTTTTTTGTTTACAAGMCCTAAAAATTAAAAAAAAAACATATTTTTAAAACAGTTTTAAAGTTAAGGGTTAAAATGAAAGGGGTTGGCCCCCTCCCGACCACCACAAAATATTTATTTAAAAAATGATTAACGGCTTATTATATCAACTGGTGTAAGAGATATTTAAAAAAAACTGTTTTTTTCCCTTATATTTAATAGTCCATATCTAGGCAGGCGTTTTTTCAAAAAAAGTTGTACTGTAAGATTGCACCACTTTTTAGTTTCCGAGAGGTTGCCCACATAATGCAGGACACCCTGTATATATGAATGCAAATAGTAAAAGCAATAATCAAATTAATTTGGCACTGGCATAGGCATCTTGCTAGGGAAACTACCTTTGTTGTGTAGTTTGTCTAATTGTCGCCGCATAAAACTAATGTTTAAAAGAATAAGGGTTTCCGGTTTAAAGTACAAACATTAGCAATCGTTTTTAAAAGCAGAATTTAATATAACATTCAAAATAAATAAATTATTGTTTGTGTTAGCGACACATTTATAAATAAATAATGTTTCTAAAAAGTCTCAAAAATCTGATTCTATATTTTAGATACTTAAATATTTATGTGCTCACACATTTACAAATATGAACTCAAATTATAAGAACTTTAATTTAGAATGTTTTTAGGTTTGTTGAATTTTTACAAGATTGTTTGACTTTCACAGGCATACATTGTTTTTAAGTAAACTTGTTATTTCATTTAAATTTTGATTAATTAATATTATTGTTTGATGTAGTGGTTTCTTGCGCACAAATCCTAGATTAAAATGTTTTCAGTCTTTGTGATTGTTGAAATTTTAGGATTCTATAATCGCTTAAATTATTCATTTCAGAATGAGAAAAGTGTAAACAGTCAGAAATATAACTAATGCAAAAAATAATATATTCAAGAAGAATATAGAATAATCTTTTCATAATTTGTGCTCGAATTTTTAAATGTATGAGCACTGGGGTTCTCAAGTATCCAAAATATACCACCAGATTTTGGCAATCACTTTAATTAGAATATTTTCTTAGAAACAATATTCTGTATTTAACTTGATAGTTTATTTTTAGTATAATGATTTACAGGATTCATACAATTGGCATTCTTTCTTATAGGTATTTGATAAGACAGGAGCATTTAAGTTTCAATTTGGTATTCCTGGGAAAGATGAAGGGCAACTGTGGTACCCTCGAAAAGTTGCTGTGATGAGATCATCTGGCAAATATGTTGTCTGTGACCGTGGCAATGAACGATCTCGTATGCAGATATTCACCAAGAATGGCCACTTCTTAAAGAAGATAGCCATTCGCTACATCGACATTGTGGCTGGCCTGGCGGTGAGTGCTGTGGGGGAGATAATAGCAGTCGACAGCGTTAGCCCAACAGTGTTCGTTATATCAGAAACTGGAGATTTGTTGCGATGGTTCGACTGCAGTGACTATATGAGGGAGCCCTCCGATATTGCTATACATGGTAAGACATACTTAATACAAATAATATTAAATTTAAACTAAAGTGTTTGTACCGCGATCGGAAAGGTGAAATTTTGAAAAAAAATAATAACTTTTTTAATGAGGTACAATAGATTGTGCATTCAAAAGGTAATAAAAAGCACTCCGGAAAAATATGGAAAAAATGTATTGATGGTAACAAGCAATATTATAAAGTCAAATTGTGTTAAAGCGGCAAATTTAAAACAGTTCTAAATCATAAACAAAGAATAAAATAAAAACAAATGAATCAATGTCGTCTTACTGCACATCCTTTAATCGTATTAGATAATACATGTTTTTAGGGAATCCACTCTCATCTCCAGTTAAAAGTTGTAATAAAGATACATTGGTACGCTGGACATTAGAGAATAAAATAACTTACCTAACTAAATTAAACATTTTTATAGTCAAATACGAATAACGGATTGTACAAAATAAACAAATACATTACCGATCAAATAATATTTCAGCAATATAATAAGCATGATGAAAAGGCATGATAATGCTAAAGTGTCAATGACAATGAAGGACAAATGACAGCAGCAGCAGATGCCAGATGACAAACGAATGTGGAATGACAAACAGTGCTCGGTAGACCGTTGCCAACTAAGTCTCAATCCAACTAAAATGAAATAAAAATAGAATCAGTTAGTAAACTAAAGTGAAGTTGAAATACTAAATATAGTATAAACCAAAAGGCAAATTACTGATATAAAAATAAAGAATTGTTTAAAACAGGGATAGACAAATTTTAACTTTACTATAACAACCTTTTGATTTCCAAGATTTCCAAAATGTCCATTCTACCCGATTGGCCCACATAGGTAGCAGTACAATTTGAACAATTAATGGAGTAAACCCCTGACAAAGGTTTCAAGGAATCCTTATATCTAATCAGGTGGAAATATAAATTGTTACGAGTTTTAAGAGGCAATAGGAAATTAAATTTTCTTAATATCTTGGAATGTTTAAAGGAGATAGATTCAAATTGTGTTATTGCAATCAAAGATGGTTGGTCTGATGACGGTGAAGGGTTGAGTGTAATAATAGTGGGGATTTGAAATCTAAATTTGATAAAAAATTTGTTGTACATTTTCTCAATCAGATGGGTAGGAAAGTTATTGTTATTCATGATTTAAAAAATGAAGTGCTTTTTCTTTTTCAAATGCTAAGAAGAAAGGTAAAGAAAAAAGTCTGTAGAAGAAAGCATTAAAAGCAGTTAACTTCTGCCATAAGGGTTGTGCTGATTCAAAAGGGATTACTGTGTCTTTAGTAGACAACTTTCGGTAGATTTTAAAAAGGAATTGCGAATTTCTAATAATAAGGAGATGTAAAAGAGGAAACTTCCTGTTACTATTTCAAAAGTGAAATTAATCGAAGAATGTATAGTATTAATATATGTAAGAAATTCATCAAG
This sequence comes from Rhyzopertha dominica, assembly GCA_025024175.1. Taxonomy (NCBI): domain Eukaryota; kingdom Metazoa; phylum Arthropoda; class Insecta; order Coleoptera; family Bostrichidae; genus Rhyzopertha; species Rhyzopertha dominica. Next base: position 26,612,945 of record QCXZ01000041.1, read on the forward strand.
ATCACTCTTAGAACCGTTAAAGAGGCAAATTATGTCATCTACATATCTGTATGAAAAAAGTATATATTTTGAGAAATTTTTGTTGGTCATTATTTTGTTTTCAAGACGGTTTTATTTTATTAATAAGCGGAACCCCATTTTGAGCATAATGATCATCTTTCTCATAAAGAAATAAACTTAAAATTGTCAAATTTGTCACACCCCTTCACCTTTGCCTATCAAGGATCAAGAAATCGTAATTTTATGACAAACAGAAGTGGATTTTATGCAGTTATTTACTTAATTTGCTCATTTCTTTATTGTATAGAATTTGCAGTAAACTATTGTTAAATTTACAAAACTGTTCTTTGCTGATCTCATATGTATTGTAGGAGGACTACAAATTAATCTTGAAACGTGCGTAAGTTATGATAACTATTCTAATTTGCCACCATTTGTGCAAAATTTTATATGGGCTACATAAATCACATTTTCAAGTTAGAGAGTGTGGTGCCCATGCTATTGCATGCATATAAACAAGACTGAGAGTGTTCAAAGAACTTTCAATCATAACTGGAGGTTTAGAGTGGACAGGGAAGTTAATGACAAACTATCCTTCACTTTTGCAAGAACTAAATATGATTGATCTCAAAACACTGTAGAGTAAGTGTAGTAAGCTGTGGTTTCTTTCTTTCAAAACTTGATTTTGATACTGGTTAAGAGCCAGAGCAAAACAGATGTTTGTTATACCTTTTCATAGTACAGGGTTTCTATAAATGATTTATGCATCCAGGGCGCTTATGGAAATTTTGATTAAATTAATTTGCCGCCTCTTGGGAAAGTGACGTACACTCGTCATCTGTCAATTTTTGAATTATTTGATATATTTTAATATGAGAAAATGCCTGGGAATGTGTATTTTCAACTTATTCTGTAGTTTTTTGTGGGATAATTAACTTTAAGGTTGCAGTAACCTCACATTTCGGAGCTGTGGGGTGGCAGTGATCTGCAACCTTCAGTACTATCGCCGTGCGTATTGTAGCTTGACAGCAGTTACAAAAAGGCGGTACAAAGAATTCAGTAATGCTGCCTGTGTGCATGAATCATTTATAGAAGCCCTGTACAAATTATAGCAGAAACAGTCCCATGTATAGAATTTTGAAATATAGATTAAGTTGAAAGATTTAAATTGCATATGAGGTTTCACTTATTATGAATTTGAGTTTTATTTATCTCATGTTTAAGTGATTAAACCAAAATTAGAAGATTTTTTTTGTTTTATAATATTGTAATGTATTCTGTACTTTGTATAAAGTAAAATGTAATAATGGTGCAGTTAGTTTAGTTACAAATAAATTTATAATTTTTGTCAACATTTACATGAAAGATTTGGCTAATTATTTACCACTAAAGACATAATATAGATTGTGCGTAATACTTTCTCTGACAACTTAAAACACCCGATTAGTATGAACACCGGTTGACTGCTTTACTTTCGATTTGTGATTTAACAAAAATTGATTTCAAGGAATAAGATGTGGATGTGGGTATACATATTCTAGACAAAAAATGAATTTTTTCAGAGTCTGTTGGTTTTTATTGTTTTTTTATACAGTTGTAAGCTGTACATCTTCTCTTTTGAATCAAAAGAAAAACAATGTTGGCACTGGATAACTTAATGTGGTATTTAGTTTCTAGATTTTAGTTTTTACAGGCTTAGGTTAGTAATCCTGCCACACATTATTAATGTGACAAATGCTAAAAGCACATTGAATATTGAATGAAGTTAACAGTTATAACTTTTGATGCTGGTTACCTTGTATCATGCTTTTTGCTGCATGCTATCTGGTACCAACAAGATAAAAATGCATTGAGTATCGATATTTTGTGTGTGGGATTCTTTGACGACCAGTAATTTTATTATTCATGATATTTTCTTTTTCAGGCAATGAGTTTTATGTATGTGACTTCAAGGGTCACAATGTGGTTGTGTTCAGTGAAGAAGGAATGTACCTGCGCCGCATAGGATGCGAGAATCTTACAAACTATCCAAATGGTATCGACATCTCTGATGCTGGAGATGTTCTGATTGGAGATTCCCATGGCAATCGATTCCATGTAGCTGTCTTTAGCCGTGATGGTTCGCTACTGTCAGAATTCGAATGTCCTTATGTGAAGGTAAGTTTATTATGTTTTATATTGTTAATACCATGGACCACACAAATTTAAAAAAGCACCAATGGAACCATAAAGGATACGTGAAAAACCCTAGCCACAATAATGTAGAATAACTAAATATGTATTTCGGCAGCATAGCTGCCATCTTCAGTAAAGAAAGTAACTTCTTGATATATTTGACTGGATTAACTGGAGGATATTCTCCTCATGAAATTTTCAGTGGAAGTGGAGTCAGTTTTTCAGCAGGATGTCTACTAAAAAGCTTTGCTGCAAGCAGTCTCTTCTGAATTGTTCATGTACTACCTCCTACTTCTGGCATTTCTGCTATGATTTTTCAAAAATTTTTCATGCGTCTTTTTGTGTGTACATTGGTTTTTCGTGGTATTCCTGATTTTGGAATATTGTTTAAATGTTGTGTTGTAACGAAAAATTATTTTAGACTCGCTGTATCTAGGAAGTCAAAATCTTGCAATATCCGCCTGTTTCTAATTTTAACTCTGCCAATTGGTGTACCCATTGGCATGGTTCTTGTTCTACACGATGAACTGCATAAATTCAAAAAAGACAAATTTTTAGTGACAACATAAGTACTTAAAAAAATCAAAATGTTGCTTACTTATGTCATCTTAAAAAAACTTTTTTTACACTTCCAGGGAACAAAGTGGCTTTTTGGAGCCTTAATAATGGTGACTTGACATTAATGACAGTAGCTCCTTTTGGTTATTTTAATAATATCATAGTTTGCCTGAACATAATTTGTTTCTATGTAACACACACTAACACTAACATTTTTCAAAATGTTTCCTTACTTTGTCCGATAGTGTATAATGTTCGCATGCATTCATCTGTGGTCCTCCACTGACTAATGCAATGGCCAATACCAGTCTGCTAGGAAGAGACTGGTACGATAAAGCCAGTACTTTCATATTTCTGGGAAATTTTGTTTTTTGCCTGACAAATTTTTCTAATAAGTATTTAACTTAATTACTACTTCTTTTATTTTCCTTTTTTTAATTGCAGACTAAGGTATCCAAACAAATCAATGTTACACTAGCTGGTATACATTAACAAATAACTAATATAACGTTATTATCTGTTTTAAATGAATCAGTCTGTCTGATGAACTCGCATATAAGTTTTGAGGCAGCTTGTGTTTTAGATATCTGTGTTTTTCTTCTTAACCCGTATGTTGCTGAACTTGCACAAAAGTTGATGTTTTGGGAGAATTTCTTTTTTTATTTTTATTTATTTTTTTACAAAGACTTCGACAGCTGGGATGTTTAGCTCTTCACTTAGTTACAGAAAAACCATGATGCGTCACTATTATTCTGAGAGCTTTATTTTGGAATGTCTGCAATTTTTTAAAGTTTGTTTTTGATGTGTTACACCACACTGGACATGTAGATTAATTGTAGGGGTGAAGTATACAACAACAAAGAACACTTTAACTTTTAGTTTGGACTTTCTGTTAAGAAGCGGATATAACTGAGAGAGCCTTGAGTAACACTAGCCGATTACATTATTAATGTGGATGTTCCATGTTAATTTGATATCAAAATGTAGTCCTAGATATTTCATACTTTGATCTTTGGGATTCCACTCTATTTGTTTACCACTTATGGTGATGCTTGCTGTTGGTGATATGCGTCTGAGAGAAAATTCTTGGTTCTTGGTCGTTTCTGCGTTAATGTTCTTTCCCCATTTTTAAAACCATTTCACCACCATGTTGGCCATGTTCTGCAAGTATTTGATAGCTGCATGTACATTTTTAAGGTGGGGAAAATTGGACATATAGATGTTAAGGAGAGTTGGACCTAATATACTGCCTTGTGGTATGCCTGCGTTACACGGTGGTTGTCGGAAATTTCATTGTTAAACATGCGATTTTCTATGAATATTGAGATTATGGCAGTTAGGTATAGAGGGAGATTCAGTTTAAGTTACTTGTATTCTAATTCATCCAGCTATACTCTGTTAAATGCTTGTGTAATATCTAGGAATAAGACCGTTGTGTATTTTTTGTTTTCAAAACGTTTTTTTCTGTCGTTGCAGGTGTCACGTTGCTGTGGCCTAAAAATCACTTCAGAGGGCTACGTGGTGACGCTGGCCAAAAATAATCACCATGTGTTGGTGCTCCACACCCTGTATATTCTCTAGAAAGCATCCATGCAAGTAGTTATGATCTCGCATAATTTACAGAACTGATTTTTATTTTAGCAACTAAGTTTTTTATTTTTATTATAATTATTTTAACCAAAATTATTTCTTCAACTTGTTGCACATTTTTAGTCACTAGATTTGATGATTCATCCAAAGTTTATTTACACATTTTTAATACATTTGTTTATAATACTCCTTCTAAATTTTAGGAAGTCTGTTGAGTTTTTATAATTTTACTGTTTAATATTTGTGTATTATTTTTTTATTCACTGGTTATAATGCTTTCAAAATTTCTTGTTTTATTTTATTCGGCAGCAGGCATAATGTTCCTATAACTTTTTTTTTATTGTTTAACATTTTTCTGAGGGTGTCAATTAGTATATTATATTTTAAATCTGAGTGTGAGGAAGTTGATAGTGCCAAGTTTTTATCAAACTTTCCTTTTTGAGGTTTTTTTGCACAAAGCTGGAAATTTGTTATGTTGTTATTTCGTATTTTAGGGATATGTTTTGAAGTAGATGAATGCGAAAGTGAAATTTCCTGTTTAGACACATTTGGTACTGTTACATATAACATGTTTGTTATACCCTCAAAAAACACTATTTCAAAGTACTATATCTTATAATTGTTGGTTTATTTGATGTGAATAATAGACATGTTGATATAATATTTAAGTTGTAAGTTTAATGCAAAATTACTATTAATATATTAATGATTCAGGTCACTCATCCTTTTATGTGCTGTGCAAAATTGCATTTTTAAAGTCATAGTTGCACTACAGATACATTATGGGTTACTTATCAGCACATTGGAAAGTATGCATGTGTGAATGCGTGTAAGATCCTTTATTTTATACTCAGGTTGATTAGCGTTTCCTCACGGTTCATATTCCGTGATTAGTGCCATCTAGGATTAGTCCTAAGGTTACAGCCTAATTATGGCGAGCTTTGTGATTCCAGCAGAGTCCTGGCAGTTGCCCTCAAAAATATAATAACAAAACAAATTCCAGTTTTACAATTATGTGCATGTTCTCTTATTACACTCTGCAGCGGTTTATGCTCCTCCTTTGGGCCCGCTGTTAAATCATACCTGTGATAATAGCATCTTCAGGATAAGTTGTGACCTTAGTCTCTTGTTGTTATTTTGTGTGTGGCGTGCTCCGTTTCCAGTTGTATGTTTTTTTTTTGCAACCGGGATCTGATCACGACCTACACGCAAGTGTTTTAAACATTATATGTATATAAGGATATTAATCATATGAAAGAAAAAAATACAAAAAAAAATAACTCGAATCTTAAATCAGATTGTTTACCGTCTATAAAATCAATACATAATTGTATCTTATACACTTTTATCGTCTGCGAAAGGGTTCTTTCAAATTACATGTGATGTCAATAATCTCACATTTACAATATAAATGTTTGGCTAGTTTTCGACTAGGTTTTTTTTTAAATAAATTTTAGATTGTATTTTATTTACCAAATATTATTTACACCCTTTGTTTGTATTAATGTTAGTAAATTTAGCATTTGAATGTGCTATAGTGGTAGTGTTTACAAGCATTTGCTCATTTAAATCTTAGGTGAATTCTTGAGATTCATTCATACTAAAGTGACTACACAATAATCAATGGGTGAGATGAACACAGCTTCTCATGGCATTGAAAAAAAAACACTGAAATGCAATAGCTTCTAAAGACATTTACCAATCTCCTTTGTTCATAAAATAGACAGCATTTAGATATTTCCCAGTGATGGATATAAATCATAGGAAAATTGATAAAATCAACCCGTATCCGTTAGTATTGTCCTTTTATGAATGAACTTTTGCTTATGTCAATTTTATGCCCATATCTACCAGGAAAATTTCTCCACAGAAGGTTCATGCAATAAATATTGTTTTATGCCTTTACCTTTTACATAAATATTAAGGATTTTCAATAGCGCTTCTATGTCTTGCTTATTTAGCATCGATTATTCATTTAAAGTGAACTTACTGCAGTTATTTATGCACGGATCCTTCTTTTATTCATTAAAATTTAATATATATTAAATGTGATAGATTTTCGATGATTTTTACAATCACAGTCTTAGTGTGTACAAAAGTGGTTAATAGATATACTCGTATACCAGTACTTTTTGCCATAATAATATTTATATATGATATATTATATTATACTTGATACATGACTAAATGTGTTAATACAAAGATATATTAGTAGTTTTTTAGTTAAGCAAACAAGAGTAGAAAAAAAACGAAAAATATCTCACCAAGATTCATTAGCAATAAGTATTCTCAGTCAGTATTGGAGTGAGGAGATTTTGTCATTCCATTTGCTCCCTGAAATGGGGCTGCTTTATAGCTTTTTTGTTATTTTCATTCGTATTATTTTTTTAGTTTTCTGTAGTGGATAGGAGTAGGTTTCTGTATGTTGCAAGATAAACTAGAATATACTCACCATGCAATTTATTGATGCAAGTGACTGTATTGGACAAATTAGTACTTTTGCTTAAGTAATAAATGTGTGAATAAATTTCCCATTTACATATTTATGGAAACTGTATTTTGGGGAATTGAATTGTTCATTAATGTAATAATATTAACTTTATGTAAATGTGTATCATATTTATAACTATATTCAGCTCCAAACAATCACCACATAGACCATAAAGTGTAAAACGGTTGTGAGCTATTTTCGATTCCCTTTTTGAACATTTTTAACTATTTTTGTAGTGCAGTTGTGCAATAAAATTTTAAATAACGATTAAGAGAATGGGGCGTTCACGACATTGCATTCCAGGCCTTTTAGGAACGGTTGCCCTGCGCCACAGCTGCAAATTTTTGTTTCAGAGACTCATACTCTTATGAATTTTCTTGATCCATTATTGTAGTCGTAAAGTACAAAAAAAAGGTTGAATGTGGTTGGGTAGGTTTTTGCTCGTGTTACATATCATAGTTAAAATAAATTATATCTGCATGTTGCATTGCCCCATCGTTCCCCCGTTTCTTTGACGCAGGGTTTTGAAGTGAGTACACAGACACCAAAATTGCATTCATGTAAGGAATTAAAATGTAATGCATGATAAAATTTAAAGGGCATTATCTCTTTAGCTAATGCGAATAATTGTCACAAGCTGGTTTCCCTAAATTAGTTTTTTGAAAAAGTAAACAATCCTTTTATTTACTTTTTTAAGGCTTAAAAATAGTAGAACTTTCATTAGCAAATTATGCATTTCACTGATTAAATTTTAACACTGTACTTTGGGTTCTGCTAATGAGATATTGCCATTTAGGTTTGTGTTTGTTCCTGTAATTAACACTATATACCTAATTAAACGAATAAATTCACTGTGTCTTAGTCCTGTCATATTAAACGAATTAAGAAGAAATGTATACATTTTTGAAGTAATGTTGTTATCTCTTTCCAAAGATTTTTTAGTACTTTAAGATGATATTCGCTAAAAGCTCCATATTCTGCTAATGCTGTAGTAGAAATATTAATGTTATAGGGAGTGTGTTAATTTAGCGGGTAATTATCGCTGGGACCGCACTGTACCGCTTAAAGATACAATTAATAACTTGCAGTTTTTTCCATAGATGTAAGATCTTCGTATGCCGTTTTCTGAAGGTTGTTATTGAATCTGCAGCAGTTCCGTGTTACCCGCCTCTTTCAGATAAAGTAAAGCAGTTGAGCTGTGGCATTTAAGATGTTTTTATAGAACTATTTTTGATGTAATAAATCCCTGTTGGAAATTAAAAGAATGCACAAATTTATTAACATGCACGATATTGTATGCTCGGTAAACACATTTCATGAACTTTTTCTTCAACAGGGATTTAAATTCTTCTGTAACAATCACTTGTATATAACGGGGATATACCAACTCCTATAAATACCTACCTATTATGATAGTACTCTTGTTTCTCTGCTTAACCCTAACAATGATAGGCAAACTTTTCGGCCTTTTAAAATTTCATTTATGGAATTTTGCTTTCTTGCATATGCTCATGGCCTTTTGTATTGTATACATATTATATTTATAATTCTGCAGTGTTTTAAGGGTTCTTGTTAAAATTTAAAGATTCTCAAATTGTTTAATGTTTACTGTATATTTGTATTGCCTTCGGTTTCTAATAGTGGTTATTCAGGGTTTCAGGAGCTATTTTAAGCTCATATTTTTGGAAACTACTTTATTTTAAAATGTACTGAAGGTTGTTTAATTTGTAAGTTATTTGGTTTTTGAATAAATATTTATAAACACACATCTTTGATTGATGTCGCTTTTCCCTATTACAACAACCACGACTTATGGATGGTATTAACAACTTCGTTTGATGGCAGCAGTTAAATAAATTACTACCTAAATAGTTATTTATGCAAGGAGGGCTGAAAGTGTAAGATTATGCCCGCAGCCAAGGTTTAAGACCCTATGAAGAAGGGTCTTTATTTGGCTAAAAGTGTGAACTGCTTTTTGCCTGAAATGTGTACGTTTTATGTGCAACTGCAAATGAAAGGAAAATCAAACATATTCCTTGATTAAAAGAAAATTGTTGGTTAAAAAAGAGGTCAATGTTAGTGCAAACCAATGGGCCTGTTCACTAAATTTCAATTTATGAAGAATTAAGTAGTATAGATGTCGCTAGTAAACACCAGTCGGCCACGCCCCCTTTTTAAAGTAAATGGCAATACCTGGCAGCGAGTGTCTATGTAACACAGGCATAGCATGGTAAAACTTCAGACGGCCATAGTTTGAAAACTACGAATGCAAATGAAGTTCTGTTTACTGGAAGCTTATCAGAGGCTTAAATACTATAGAATGATGTACAATTTGCATTAAATTAAATTTTAGTGAACAGGCCTATTATAGGCAATGGAGTTTAAGATTGCACCACCACGGTGGAGCATACATCAACTAAATTCTGTTACATTATTTTACGCAGGAAACACAGCAAAATCTGTTTTCCGTGTTCAAACCATTTATAATGACAGGTACTAGTTTGAATGCACAAAAACAATTATTATAAAATAATAACACTACATGTGAAATGCTCGTATATTTATTTATGTAACAGATTGTAACTAGAGTAGAAGCCACCAGGTGACGTATCGCTTATATTCCATTGCGTATCGATATCATTTTTGAAAATTAATGGTTAGTCACTAAGCAAAGAAAGCCATGGCCTTCTTTAAAGAAAATGAGTCGATTTCTCTTATCTTCGTTAAAGTTGATGTTCGCTAAAATCAACCTAGTAACCATGACAATACCTTAAAGTAAGGGACGATTGGTTTAAATGTGAATTAAACAATTGATTTTAGCTTAAAATAGAAAAGACAAACTAGCCCAGTGCGTTCAAGTATGTAGATGTTGTGTTTAACATTTATTTTGCATTGGGCTTGTTGTTTTCGTGTTTCGAATTTATGGAGCATGCCTAGGGGAAGAACATGCCAATATGGAAGTATCAGATGTGGATGACAGAGGTTCTGTAATTGTTGTAACTACATACTTTGAAGACGAAATATCCAAAAAGTGTTTTTACTGTCGTTGATGATGGGGTTATCACTTCCTTAGATTTATATGTTGTGCAACGTCTAAGAAATGTACTAGATTGGCGTTTTATTTCTGTGGCACAGAAAGAATGCACATATACATAATAAAGTTTGTAGAAAAAAAACTGGAAACATATAGTTTGATTCTTGGTCTTGAAAAAGAAATTGAGTATAGCACAATTTTCAAATTTGGTAAAGAACTTCTTGCACCTCAAAAAATCACCAAAAACTAATTTCAACTTCTTATTATTTCTGGTCTTTATATTTGTTGGTTCAGGCTGCTTAGTAAATTCAATTAACCTCTGTATTTACATTTTACATGATGTTTTACCTTTATTTTATAATTGACAACATAAATTGTACATTTGATGTGAGTGTGTTCCAGAAAGAAGGCAATTTTGTAGCATGACAAATGGCAAAGATCATTATAATAATTTTTAATAGTTGCATCTACGAATAACTCCTCTAAGTCCCTGTTTTTGCAGGCGAATTCAATCTTTTACGGATTGCCGATAGGTGACGCCCCATGTCGAGTGTATATTTTTTTAATAAGTTAAACACAATATGACAATTTCATTTTACTCGGTAAACGTGGCACTTAACCTCTATCAAACAGGACCATTTTTATAGCATCACAGATGGCAAAATTAATAATCTTTTTAAATACAGTTGTCCGTAGTTGCAATCTACAGTAATTTTGCCAGCTCTTTCTTGCAGTAATCAGTAATGTTTATTTTTTGTTATTTTATGAAATATTGTTTATAGATTATACTATATACTAGTTTTTTCAACTCCTGTCTGCCAGTACAATATTTCCCAATTCACTACAGTTTTAAATTTCATGGCGGCAGCACTGAATTGACTACAAGACGCATAACTATGGATAATTTCACTTAAAAGGATAACGATTTTTGCCATTTGTCATGCTACAAAAATGGCCCTCTTTAGAAAGAGGACGATAGGGGTTTTAAATCACACCGGCAGATGTATGTATGTAACTTAAATGTGTAAGATTTTTACATTTTTATATCGTCTTATTCCGAATGAAACACAATAATGATCATGGAGGACGTGACAGGAATATGCAATATAAACTTTCAATATACTCTGAACAGTTACAACGCGGGTTAGGTGCTTCATTTTTAAATTAATTACTGTTTCACAAGTTTCATTTACCTTTTAAGCGTTTTTGGACTTGTCATAGTTTGAGTTTTGGTAAATTCGTTGTTTAACATTCGATTTGGCGAAATTTAAGGTTGCTTATAGCAGACAAACAAATAAATGTGCGGTGATACATAGCTTTTTAATTGTTATATTACGATAAGCATTTTTATTACACGATAATTTTATACTTATGGCGATAAACTGAATGGTTGGTATTTGTAGTTTTATAATTTGAAATGAAAATAAAACTAACGTTTAACCAGTAGAAAGGAAACTGTGTCACAAGCACAATTAAAAAATTAAATACCTAGCATAGAGCGCCACCTATCGGCAATACATTAAAGCTCAAATACGCCGGCAAAACCAGGGACACTTCCGAAATCCGAATCGTTTTTTTAAAGCATAGATAAATAATTTATCTATGTTTAAAGCCAGGCTAGGAATACCTCCACTCAAAATGCCCAACAAATGATTCGGAAGCGTCCCTGTCTTCGCAGGCGAATTCAAACTTTAAACATATGCCGATAGGTGGCGCCCCACGTTAAGTGTTTATAAAGTCACTAGATAAAGCTATCAATCTAGAGTGACTTTAAGTGTTTAATTTTGAATAAGTTAAGGACTATGTGACACAACATCCTTTTTACTGGTTAAACAAGTTTTATTTTCATTTCAAGTTGTAAAACTACAAATACCAACAATTCAGTTTATCGCCTTATAAAATTACCGTATAATAACAATGCTTATCGGAATTTAACAATTAAGAAGCTATGTACAAGGTGACAGATATAACTCTGCGGGTCGGTTTCTGATATGCTGGTATACGCAGTAAAGTCGGAAGGGGACGGCACCTCTCGACTTCGTTTCTAACCTACACTTCAAAGCTGTATGTATGCAACTGAACTAATAGCCGTACCGTGTACCGTGTACATACATTTTGCACCGATCAACCGATCTCTAAATAACTGGATGTCGCTTACATACCAAAATGCATGTAAATTTTTTGTGATAGATTTAAGCCACCTTAGCGCTTCTAGCCGCTGGTCCTTGTACTAAAATTTTGACAAAGGTTCGCTTCTGCGATAAATATGACGTTAAATTTTTAATGATCGTCTGTTAAAATCGTGAACTCATCACCTGTCTGCAGATTTCCAAATGATGATCGTTGTAGTGTTTAAGTGAGAAACATGTGCCGTACAAACTGGATCTTACATTTACTCATAACCATATTGTATTGTTAAAGATCTAACCTAAAATTTGAACGCGCCGTTAAATTGATAGTACGAGTACCAGCGGCATGGTGGCGCAAAGGGTTTCTACTTATCACAGTTTTGAATGACTTATGCGACATCCAGTTTTTTAGAGATCAGTGACATTTTGTCAGCGTAGATTTTTTGACGTTCATCAAGATGGAATTTTCTTCGAAAAACTCGAAAACTCTGATAAAGGCTTTACAGGCCATTTATGCTGTGCCGGTCCTGTAGCCTGTGCACACTGGCAGCCTCGAGGCGAGCGCGAAGGCTATCCTCTTTCAGAGCAGAAAGTTTATATAACATAATCTTATGTCACGTCCTCCTATTGCATGATCATTATTATGTTTCATTGTAAAAAAAAAGACGATAAAAAAAGTAAAAAATCTTACATTTGTAAGTTGCTGCCATCTACCGGTGTCATTTGAAACTTCTATCGCCCTCTTTCTAAAAGAGGGCCATTTTTGTAGCATGATAGATGGAGATGGCAAAGTTCGTTATCCTCTTAGGTTGAGTTATTCGTAAGCAAGGCCATCTTTTAGAAAACGACGTAACTACCCCGCGGCGACACGTTTGGCACCTATCCCTGTTCACCTGTTAATACCTCTCGTCTGTCTGTTTTCTGATGTGCTTATATGTCAAATCAGAGAAAACGCCATCAAAATCCAGCGGTGCCAGATCTCACGATTGTGTTGCAAATCTGACGACCTCAGGATTAGGATCCTTTTTATCGCGATTTATTGTCATTTTTATAAATAGTTTGCGAGGGTCAACATTATTGTTTAACTTATTGTCAGTGATTACGGATAACTTCTCCAAAGATACTGAACAACCGATTCAGTAGTATCCCTATTTCTGCCAGCGAAATTAAGTTCTTAAGGATTGCCGATAGGTGACCGCCCATGTCAGGTGTATAAATTTTGAACAATCCAACCGACAATTTGAGAATGTGACACAATTTCTTGGTTATTGGGTAAATGTTACGTTTTAAATATTAAAACTTCAAATACTAACCTTTTAGTTTGTTATAAATGCGAAATAACTTGTAATAACATTGTTTATCGCAATACAACAATCAAGAAGCTTATGCACTTTCACATATTTATTTATCTGCTCTAATCTGGCTCTAAGCAGCCATAAATTTCGTCTAATTGAATGTTTTTTGGAGCATATTATGTACTTCGGGGTAGTTATATACCTAACTGCTCTTTGAAAGGCAAGGTATTACACAACTTAAAAATTAAACGTTAAATTTTTATATGAGAGCGTTCATCAAATCATATCGAGATTTATTTTAAGAAATTCGGTGTTTTCAAAATTAGAAATTCATCATCCTACAGTTAATGGGAAAAAATTAAGACAATTTCAGATATTGTCCTAAATTTCCCCTGTTTAATACTGGATGTTCAACAAATTGATAATAAGAATGCGGCGGATGCTCCAAAATTTGGATTTCGAAGAATTGGGAATAGATTTTAATGACGATCCTACTCTATTTTATCTAACATCAAAAAAGGGGAAATAGAAACCAAAAATTTTCAAAGCATATAGTAACACTATAGTTTTAATTTGCTTACAACATTTAAGTGCTAACGCCGGAATATTTTTTTCCTAAATCAACTTAAATAAAATTTGGTGAGAAATAGTCTAAAATGTGAAACACTGGAATGTTTATTATTCACCAAATCTTGTGTTTCAGTTAACGGTAACGACTGTTATAATTCCAGATAGGCACCGATTTACTGAAAAAAATGAACAGTCAAGTTCTCTACCCTCTGCTTCTACCCCCGATTCCACATTCTTCAGATTCTGAGTAGACAATCAGTTTATTTCGTTTTTATAATTCATAGTATATCTTTATATGTATTTATAAATAATTAGTTTATTTTTAATTTCATCTGTTTATGACAATAATTTTTACTTAATGTTTGTTCATCACTGTGTTTTTTGTGAATATTGTTACGCATGAATGTGTGAAACATATACTATTTTCTGTATGTACAACGTTTTAAGCTTTTATTTTCAATTTTTACCTCAGCGGACAAACCACATCAGAATTTTGATCCTTTCTATAAAAAAATCAAAATTAAAAAAAACATTCTTTTACTTTTTTACGAAGTCTCACGGTTTCTCACGATTTTTCAGATTCAGGCTTAAGCTTAACACGATCTGGCACCATTGTCAAATTCAGTCAAAATCAAATGTCAGGTAGGTCAGGTCAGATACCTGAAACCTGAAACAGACACAGAGTCTGAAACCTGCTGAAACTGAAACCAGATGGCAAGATTTCAAATTAATGTCGACTGCAGGTGTGAACAGGTGGTGTGTAGGCAATTGAAATTTGAAATTGTGTTCCAAGTTGTTGATTAGGTTATTGAGAGATGATAAATATTGTAGTACATTATCTAGAACTAATTGATAAAAATTGAAAGTAGGCCACCAGCTTGAGATATCCTATGGTTTTATCTACCGAAGTATTTATCTGGTATTATTATCATGGAGGTACCGTATTATTGAGGTTTATTGTTATTGTCATATTTAACAGTGCATCCTGTTCCTAGAACCTACCTGATAAGTGAAATAATACCCATGATAAGAAGACCCCTGTGTTGAATTTGAATTCAAATCGACATCTAATTATAATGGATAACAACGGCAACAAGTTGTTACAATTTGTCAATTGTAGAATTTTAAGAAATCATTCACTAATAAGAGAAGATTTGTGGGTTAGAAGCGGAAAAATTGTGAATCCAGAAAAAATTTTCTTTGATGAAAAACGTTTAGCAGACGAAAAAATTGATTGCAAAGGATGTATTATAGCACCAGGATTCATTGAGCTACAAATCAATGGTAAGCAAGTTTTAACAATGCAACCGCTTAACAGCTGTTATTAAATTGTTATTTGTTATCTATCCTTCAACTAGATACTAACCTGTAGATTCTATATAGGTAGTGGCTTTAATATTTGAATGCAAATAAGTAGGCATTTTTATATTGTTAATAAAAAGTTATTTGAACATGTTCGTAGCGATAACATTACCTAAAATTGCCTGAACCATCAGAAAAGATTGGCCTCTGAAATTTGAAATATAGCCTGATGACTTATAAAACCCATGGGTATTTGCTGACCATTTATATGTGGACCAAGTATCTACCAAGTACAAACTTCTAGTTAAGCAACTGGGCAAACTTCTGACAACAAGTAGTTTACTACATACCTGCTACAAACTACAGTTATTCTTGATGCCAAATAATTTTGACTACCACATAATCAAACTATTGTGAGAAAATATTTTAAACTACTAATTACATTCTATTGGTAGTCGAAATAATTTACTATTTTTTTCAATTATTTCAAGAATATTTAACATAACAGTCTTGGGTGTTTGTCTTTCAAATATTGTAACAGTTCTAGTTCTAATTTTTTTATACGTTTGGCAGTGTCGGCCTTCGGCCACTGTTTTGCATGTCTCAACTTGCAATATTAGTAGTTGAAATATTAAAAAAGTACTTTTGTAAACTTCTAGTAGTTCAACTACTCAGATATAACACTAATTACAGTTACTTTTTTCTAAGAGTAGTTAAACTACAACTATTTTTTAATGAAAGTAGTTCAATAAGTAATTTAATTACTTTTGTTGTTTACTACTGCCCAGCTGTGGTAACAGACATATCTAATTTTTCAGCTTAATATTATTTCATACATAACTCAAGTTTGATTGGTTTTTACGTTTTTAGTCAATATAAGATTTTTTGTTTATTGTTTTTTTAAGAATTGATTAATTCTCATTTTTTACTTCCACATCCAACAAATGGGAAGTATCTGTTCTATTGCTTTAAAATGCTTGAAAACGTCCAAAAACAAAATTTTAAGTCTGTGAGTGGACATGATAACTTTCGAAAGACTTAACATATGAACTTGACATTTGGCGTATATAAATCTCAACTACCTAAAGCGACCTATTGTTTTTGTGGTAAGTAGGGTATAGGGAAGAGGGTGAAATTGTGGCGTAACTACCCTTTTTGCAGATTTAAAATTTTTTTTTTTGTATGTAATTAGTAGTATAATTGCGAGTATTATTCGTCCCTATAAATTTGCGGTGCAGCAAACTCTTTAGAAGATACCTATTAGCAAAAAACCGTTACTGAAAAAAACTGGTTATTCCTAAATATCTCCGAAAATACTTAATATATTCAAAAACTGAAAACAACATCAGATAGGAAATAAAATTTCTCACAAAAAGTGTTTTAAATTTTTTTTACAAAATTTTGACATTTTCTAAATATATCTAAAAACTTTATTTTGGACCCTGATGTCCACACGATTTTTTTAAAATTTTGCTATTATATAGAAAATCAAATTTCTGATCGAAAGCATTCTTGCAATTTTTTTGTTAAGTTAATAATTTTGTAGTTATTTAGAAAAAAACGATTTTAAAAATTTATGGATATATGCTAATAGCACGAAAACTGTTTGTCGTAGAAAAAAATGTGTAGAGAAAAAATGCTCACCATTGATCGTATAATATAAGAAATAAAAGCATAAATGTCATTTTGACAATTTGATGTGGAAGTATTGATTCAATTTCCAGCGGTTTTTTGTTATAATCATTCATATAACCTAAAACTTAAAAATTGATCAGCTTTGCTTGACTGACTGTTCACTACCTCCGTATTTTTTATTCAGCTAATGAATTCACTATATTAAAGACAATTATACAAAATTTATATTACTAAAAAGAAAATAGCTGAAGTGGCGAAGTTCTGGGAATAGTTACTAATTAGGTTAAACTAAATTAAATTAAATGCAATCTCTTTCTCCACCAGTCATCTGTCGTAATTTGTTAATCTGAACTAAGTTAACACCTATGTTTTTGCCGATTATATGTACAGGTACACAGCTTCCCATTTACTGTCCCTTTGCTGCACTATTTCCTTTCAGTATGTCTTCTGTGGTCTTTTTCTTCCTTGTAATTTTGCCTCCCATATTCATTTTGCTGGCCTTTTCTCATTGATGCTCACCAGGTGCCCGAAATACTTTAGTTTATTTTCTTCTTAAGCTTTTTAATCTGCTCTATTTCCAGTTCTCTGATTTTGTCATTTCTTATTATGTCCATTTTATAACTAAGAAACAACCCCCTCTAACACGCCTTAAGTATTGCAGTCTATTCATCAGTCTGTCGCTTTACACCCAACTTTCACTTTCATATATTGTTGTAGGATGTATGTACATTATCTAGTATGCAATACTTTATAGTAGTTGGATATCAGGGTAGGCAAGAAAAAAGGAAAATACACATAATGACAGATGTACAATGAGTTTCTAATAATGTTCAATGTAGTGAATAAATGATGTTACGAGGAAGTTGGTGCATTAATTAGAAGACGTAACATAATATAACATGGTGTCAGGTGATAAGATGAACCCGTGAACAGACTGCAGAAAGATGGCAACGTCATTGACTTTAACGATACCGCTTCCAGCACCTTTGGAAATCAAACAAGGCGATTTAATCGAAAACTTGAAGTTCTTCAAACAGGCCTGGGAAGTATACAGCATAGCAAGTGGGTTAGAGAAGGAGCCAGAAGCTAGAAAGGTAGCAGTGCTGTTATCAGCAATCGGTCCGGAGTGTTTCAGACTCTACCAGAATTGGCCAATAACTGCTGCTGACAAAGAAAACGTTGAAGGTATTTTTAGAGTACTAGAAACGTATTTAACACCCACTACTAACAAACGTTACGAGAGAGCCGTGTTCAATTTGGCAAAACAAGAAAATGAAGAAGATGTAGATAGCTACATAAATAGATTAAGAAAGTTGATTAAAAACTGTGAATATGGTGCCATGGCTGACGAGTTATTGTTGGATAAACTGATAGTTTCCATAAAGGATTTGGGTTTAAGAGAAAAACTATGGAGTAATGAAAAAATTACACTACCTGAAGCGATTAATACCATCAGGATGACAGAGGTATCAAAAAGGCAGATAAAATCACTGAATGAAGGGAAGACTGAAGAAGTGAACGCAGTAAGAACCAGAGAAAGAAGAGGAAGTTACAGAAGATCCAATAGTAAGCAGAGATGGAATAGAGATAGGCGTAATAATGGTGAAAAGAGCTGCAGTTACTGTTTGAAATATCATGAAAAAGGAAAGTGTCCGGCTAAAGGAGCGATGTGCAATAACTGTGGAAAAAGAGATCATTTTGCGTTGGCATGTTGGTTTTCAAGCAACAGAAGAACAAGAAGCATGTCTAGAACAAATAAAAGAGAAAATGTGAAAGAAGTTACCGAAGAACCAGCAGAAACTGAATATGTTTATAAGGTAACAAATGAGAAAAAAGGTTGCTTAACTGCAAATTTGTGTTTTGTGGTAAATGGGCATGAAAAAATAGTTGGTTGTCAGTTGGATACTGGAGKAACATGCAATMTATTGGGCTACGAAAACTACAAAGAGATAACTAGTGAAAAGGATATTCAGAAGAGTTCCGTAAAATTAAAYTGTTTTGGAGGATCGTCGATTGTACCAGTTGGAGAAGGAATTATCAGATGCAGAAGGAATGAGAAAGAATACAATTTAGTTTTTCAAATTGTAKCAGGCGAGCATATGCCATTGCTTTCTGCAAATGCTTGCCAAAAATTAAACTTGATTAAAGTATGCAACGTAATAAACACTGTCGGAGATTGTGATAAAGTTGCTATGAATGAAGTACAGAAAATTTTGTATAAATACAAAAATGTATTTAAAGGAGTAGGGAAAATAAATAAAGAGATATCATTGACTGTTGAGGAGTGTGCTAAACCTGTAGTGCAGACGCCAAGAAGAATACCTGTCGCTTTAAGAAAAAGATTTAGAGAGGCTTTAGATGAGCTAGAGAAAGATGGAATAATAGAAAGGGTAGAACAGTCTACAGATTGGACGAGTAATGTTGTGATCGTCGAGAAGAAAGACAATAAATTGAGGATATGCATAGACCCAAGTGAATTGAATCAAGCACTGAAGAGAGAAAATTACCAGATACCTACAGTGGAAGAAATTCTGCCTGAAATAACGAAAGCAAAAGTGTTTTCAACTTTTGATGCAAGAAGTGGATTTTGGCAACTTCCATTAGATGACAAATCGAAACTACTTACTACCTTTTGGACACCTTGGGGAAGGTATTGCTGGAAAAGGTTACCATTTGGCATAGCGCCAGCCCCAGAAATATTCCAGAAAACACAACATGAGATTATTGTGGGACTAAAAGGAGTTGAAGTGATCGCAGATGATTTTTTGGTATATGGAGAAGGTACTGATTTTAACGAGGCAGTAAAAGATCACAACAGAAATTTGGAATTGCTGCTGAATAGACTAAAAGAAATGGGAATGACGCTGAATGATCGAAAAACAAACTTATTAAGAACAGAAGTTTCATTTTTTGGATATCTTTTAACAAAAGATGGTTTGAAAGCGGATCCATCCAAAATCAAGGCAATTCAAGAAATCGGTACACCCAAAGATGTAAAGGAGCTACAAAGTTTCCTAGGAATGGTGAATTATTTGAGCAAATTTTTACCAAATTTGTCAACAGTATCTGAACCTTTAAGAAAATTGACACATAAAGAAACAGAATGGCATTGGGGAAAAGAGCACGAAGAGTCTTTTAAGTTGTTGAAAGAGTTAATTACACAAGCACCTGTTCTGAGATATTTCAACTCAGCTGAACAAATTATTTTACAATGCGATGCAAGTAGTTACGGTGTAGGAGCAGCATTAATTCAAAATGGACAACCTGTGGCATTTTCATCGAAAACGTTAACTGCTGCTGAAAGAAACTATGCACAGATAGAAAAGGAGGCACTAGCGATAGTGTTTGGATGTCGAAGATTCGATCAGTATTTATGCGGACAAAAGGAAATCATTGTACAAACGGATCATCGTCCACTGATAAATATTTTCAAAAAATCCATGTTAAAGGCACCGAAAAGACTACAACGGATGATGTTGGCATTACAGAGATACCGATTAAAATTAGTTTATATCGAAGGAAAGAAAATGATTTTTGCAGACTTACTTTCAAGAGCACCAGAAAAATCGATCGATGAGACCATTACTGAAAATGAGGTTTACAGAATAAAGCTAATGAAGAATTTTATGAAAGAGGTTGAAGAAATTAATGCACTTACGACATTGCCAATATCTGAAGAAAGAATTCAAGCCATAAGAGATGCTACACAAAAGGATGAAATATTACAAGCCGTTGGACAGTATGTGTTAAATGGATGGCCAGAAAGTGGAAAAGAATTGAAAGATGAAATTAAAGATTACTTTAAGTATAAAGAAGAAATTGTTTTGCAATATGGCTTATTGTTTAAGGGACAACGATTGATAGTACCGCAATCGATGAGAAAAGAGATACTGCATAAACTACATTTAGGACATGGAGGAATAGATGCGACTATGAAGTTAGCTAAAGATTCAGTATTTTGGCCTAGGATAAGCATGCATATAAGAGACTGTGTGGCAAGATGTACTGTTTGTCAAGTGAATTCAGAAACTCCACAGGATTTACCCATGCAGAGCCACGAAATTCCAAAAAGACCTTTTCAAAGAGTTAGTATGGATGCTTGTGAAATTCTTGAAAAAGGGAAGAGAAGAAGATATTTGATAACTGTTGATCATTATTCAGACTTTTTCGAAATAGATGAATTACCCGATTTGAGTGCAAGAGCTTTGGTCGAAATTTGTAAGAAGAACTTTTCGCGTCATGGTATACCAGACTGTGTAATTACAGATAATTCCACTCAGTTTGTGAATGAACAATTCCAGAATATGGCACGAAAATGGAATTTTAATCATATTACCAGCTCACCGCATTATCCGAAAGGCAATGGAAAAGCTGAAGCAACAGTTAAGATAGCGAAGAATTTGTTAAAAAAATCAATAGAAGCAGGAGAGGATTTTTGGTTATCACTTTTACATTTAAGAAACACACCAAATAATATGGGTTCAAGTCCGGTGCAGAGATTGTTTGCAAGAAGAACTAGATGTGTAATACCACAAACAGAAGAAATGTTGATACCTAAGATACAAGAAGGAGTGAAAGAAAAGATTGAATTGAAGAGAAAAACTTCTAAATATTATTATGATAGAAAAGCAAGAAGAAGATTACCGAAGTTGAACGTAGGACAAAATGTGATTGTGAAACTGAAACCAGAAATGGATAATAAATGGACACAAGGACAGATAAAGGAAAATCTCAGTGATAGATCTCTTTTGGTAGGAGTCGGTGATAGTATTTATCGTCGCAACACCCAACACGTAAAACCAATTCCTGAGATAGAAAGATTCTCATCTCCTCAGCCTGCAACGTCAGATGTTGCAAGTGCAGTGAAACTGTGTAATTCTCCGAATAAAGTAACTTTCGCTGAATTCTTTGAAGAAAAAGAAATTCCGCCCTGTTTTCCAACCAAAGGATGTGATACAACAGTACTGAGAAGATCAGAGCGCGTAAAGACAAGACCTGTGAAATTTAGAGACTACGTGTGAGTGGAAGGCCTTGAAAGACAGTATTTAGTTGAGGTTTATTTTGTTGTTTGTTTTTTTTTAAAAAAAAAAGGAAGATGTTGTAGGATGTATGTACATTATCTAGTATGCAATACTTTATAGTAGTTGGATATCAGGGTAGGCAAGAAAAAAGGAAAATACACATAATGACAGATGTACAATGAGTTTCTAATAATGTTCAATGTAGTGAATAAATGATGTTACGAGGAAGTTGGTGCATTAATTAGAAGACGTAACATAATATAACATATATGTTAATATTGATTTATAAATGGTCTTGTATACACTTATTTTGTCCTTTTGCTTATTTCCCTCTTACTTATTAATGCCCTTATTAGTGAGTAGTACATCTTTATTGTGCTGTTGATTTATTTATTTTCATTTATTTATTCATCCACTCTTCAATTGCTTTGTATTATAACTGTCAGGTACTTAAAACTTGTAACCTGCTTTCTTTGTGTTCAATTTATTGTTATGTCTGCCTTCTTATCCTACTTTCTTATAACCATTGGTTTTGTTTTGCTCATGTGTTTAATGTTTTATATCTTGTTAATTCTTTCTTCCACCACACATTTTGTTGTACCTTCTGTTCATTCTGCTAATGCTCATTATTCCAGTTTTACCACCTTTAATTTCTTGTATATTAATTTAATTTTTTTGACCTTGTTCTGTAGTTATACGGTTTGTCCATCACCATAATAAACAGTGTTGGTTTTAACACCCCCTTGCCTTAGTCCATCCACAACTTGGAAATCCCTTGTTTCCATATTACTGTGTAGATTGACCCTCTGTATGTTCTCAGCTTATTATTTTTATACTCCTTTTCTTCATACTTTCCCACACCAACTTTACTAGGAATGTTATGGAATATCTTCTCTAAGTCTAAAAATGCTAAGTAGATTCCTTTTTGTCTGCCTATCTTTTTGACCATTTGTTTAATTGTAAATATATGGTCCTGTGTGCTTCGCCTCCTAAACTCGCTTTACGCTTCATATTATGGTTCCAACTTTTATTTTAAGCTTGCTTTCATCTGTCTATAGCATTCCTTTGCTACTACACTTTACAGTGTGTTTTATGTTATTTTAAATCAACAGTGTCAGTTTAATTACATACATTAGATACTATATTGCTTATTAAATTTAGATTAGTATTTTTATGCTGAACAAGAGGAAAAAAAGTCATAAATTAGCAAGACATTTCAAGCTTATCAAACCTTAGAAAAAGGTGGTGTTACGATTTGGGCAATGCAATTTATCTCTAAAATTCAATAAAAGAAGAAGATGGCAAAACATGAAAACAAAAGAAAATTTAATAGGTAACTAAGACAATTTTTGGCAATATGTAGAAATTTTAAATTTTTAAAAATAACTTGTTGAAGGCCTTACTCAAACTATAATAATAATTTGTCTTTATTGATATAATTATATTGGTATAATTAATCAGTGGCATCTCAGTTGGACACAAAATGCATCCTCTGATCTTCCACCTAACCCAGGGTGCACTTACAAAAAATAGATTATATTAAAAATAGATGATATTAATGAACACAAAAAAATGTGCTTTTGGATGCAGAAATTTCACCTTAAGCATTTGTCATGGAGGCCATGTTGCTTTTAAGTCTCCAATAGATGAACCACTTCAGACAGCAAATATCACTTTTTGTCAATAAATATTCCTTATATCTTATCTTAAATCTGTTAGGGGTCATTGCTTGAAATTCTAAAGGTGTGAGATTATATATTTTACAAATACTAAAACTGAAGGATCGTTTGAAAATATCTCTTCTATGGAGGGGGGGGGGGTGTTGAATCTTATATTAATATTATGAAAGTCGTTCTGAAATTATATCTTTTTATATAGATATGGGAGAGATTTATTCAAAACAATTTTATGGTAATAAATGATTCGACATTCTTAACCACCCTGCTTCAGTTAACTTATGTGATATGTATGTGTGAGTATTTTCTGATTCTATAGATAAGTCATAAGCATGCATTTTGGACCTTTTGTACCTTATTATATTTAAGTACACTATCCAAACAGGGTCCACAGGTAGGACAAGCAAAATTAAAATTTGAAAGGATCAACGATTCACACAACAATTTCTTGGTTGATTTGCTTTAAGTATGATCTATGAGAATATAACAGATAAAGTGTAGCATACAATTTCATAATGCAGTTGGATATGTGAAGTCGAATTATCCATTTGTCATGCCAAGATTCCTTGCTGATTCAATAATATGTATAATATTGTTTCCAATTGATCTAAATCAGCTGGTGTAAAACTAAGGCATAATGACTATCATGAGCATACATGTGCACTTTTGCATGAGATAAAACTACATAGTTGGCTAGTATAAATTGTAAACTGTAGTGGGCCCAAAATGGAACCTTGTGGAACACCCAGACATAGAACTGATTCAGAAGAAGAGCCTCTCTCAGTGGGCATGAATCACTTTTTCTGTCATGTCATGTCAACTGCAACTTTATCAAAACAAATATTTTCAAGGAGGCTAAGTAAAATGGAATGATCAGTGGTATCAAGCGCGGGAGAGTAATCCAAAAGGACATTCCTTCACTGTCCATAGTGCATAAAATATCATCAGTAATGTTAAGAATTGCAGTTGCACAGTTAAAATTTTTGCGAAAACCTGATTGACTACTTGGTAACACAATATTGACGTCTGCAAATTCTGTCATTTGTGATGCAATGATCTACTCCAACACTTTCGACAAACATGGCTACATGCTTATGGGTCTCAGATGTTTAAGTTCAGAGGGGCTATTTATTTTTCGCACTGGGCGACAATTGCCCTAAGGAAAGGGACTGTTAAGTAAACAGGAATTTATTATATGTAAAATGTAGGGTATAAGATACGGACAACACCATTTGATAACATCAGTAGAAAGCCCGTTAGCACACACAGCCGAGCTTCTTGTTTCATTAATATTCTTGATAATAACGTTTTCATCAACTAAACTAAAACTAAACGAAACGAAAGTTCATAGACCCAGAATAAATTTATTAATTGTTATTTGAGGATCTATACCATAAGTAGGCACAACAATATGATAATAGTGTCTCAGTTTATTGGGATCATTTAGTGCATCATGCAAACCTTGTGATGTAGATAAAGACGTCCACCCCAATAGCTGTAATTAGATCCTGGCCATTCTAAGTTGAACCAGGTGGAACCTAGCGAGCGCATCAGAGACTTCTGTCAGTGGCAGCGTAAATTTTCTAGTAAATGGGGTCTCACAGTAGCTATTTTGATCAGTGACGTGGCATGGTTAGTAAACAATTGAATTATTTAATATATTAATTCATGTGGGTATATAGTGTGGATATGTTTAAGATAATCAGCAGATGCAAGCTTATTAGCGGGTTAGTACTATATTTCTATTATATAGAAGCGTAGGTAGATATTGACCAATAAAGTTATAATAATGACTGCAATATAAATTAACTGGGTATCGGTCTATCCGGGAAGACAATGGCAGTGTAGAATTATGTTAGTTTAAGAAGGTTTAAGGTAGGTAATTATTAAAATACATTCATAATTTCAAATAACAATGGCAATTATCAAAGCAAAAACCAAATTAACATGAATTAGATAGCAAAATGGTTCCTATTTTTTTTAAATGTTTGTTTAATAAATAGGATATGAATTTTTTGATTGTGTTTTTAAGGCCTAAATGAGAATAATAAATAATGGAAAATAACATTTCATAAGCATAAAAATTTTTATTGTAAATTGTATGTTTTTAATTTGTATATAAATAGTTAGTAATAAAAAAATTACTTACCTTAAACTAAATTAATTGCATTCTGCTGATTGCATTGTCACACATATACCGGCTGTCTGTGTTTGATTTCATTTAGTCTTTTTTGCTGTTTTTAATGTATTTCTATTTAATAAATTTCAGGACCTGACAAATACTTCATCCACTGTTTTTTTTATTTAAAAAAAACATATAATTCCTACATTTTAATACAACATATGATACAAGTATTTTACACCATATGATAATCTTTTTATTTCGGTTATGTCAGAGCAAATAAAGTAAAAAGTAGAATATTAAATAAGAGATGAACAAAAAATGTACTTTAATAATAATAAACTAAATTCTCACATAGTATATACAATTTATAAGAGATTAGCATTTGATACAAGAAACAATAACTAAAGACTAATTTATTTGAAAACAAAAATATATAAAAATTATTGCTTATGACACTAACATTCATCATCCGAAATGTCACTACTTGAAACAATCTTCATCAGAAGATCCTGTATTTACTGCAAAACACAGTTCATCTAGGGCTTTGTCAAGATGTTCTTTTTCTATATACTCTAGTTGTCTACAGCCAACCAGTTGTCCACATAAATTTGTGAAAATCTATGCTTGGCAAGTTTTTCCACATCGCCCAAAACATAGTGTTGTGGGAAGCTACCTAACCTTTAATATTCGCCCAAATTTTTTCTTTAGAAGACAGAGTGTTAGGTTTTTGTAATTTAATTATGTTATACTATTCTAGTTTTGACAACGTTTCATCGCTTTGATCATTTTTGTTGCGCAGCCACTCTACCATGTCTTTTTTAAGGGTACTAGGGATGGGATCATTTTGTATAGCCAGATTGTGGTATGACGCATTGTCAAGTACCACAACGGATCTTGGTGGCAAATTCGGAATTAACTGATTTTGTACCCACTGCAGAAAATTGTCACCATTCATTTAGTCATGGTAATCCCCCGAACGACTTCTTAAAAAACTAAAATATTTGGTTGTACTGCTAAAATAAAGCAGACATCCATTTTACCTGCAGTAAAAATTAGTAAAGCGTTGGGTACGAAACCAGCTTCACCTCCAGCATGAACAATAACCAGCTGTTTACCCTTGGCCACCAGTTTCTTCAGTCCTAAAAGTAAGTCATCTGCTCACTCTGGACTGTGTGACTGCCATGGAGGTAAGTCTCGTCTAAATAAACAATATTCCTTCCTTCTGCTCTGTACCTTTTCATCCTTTTCAAATATTGCACCCTCTTCTGACGAAAGTCGAAGGACTTAGTGAGAATTTTTCTTTTATCTGACGCCTTTCGCCACCTTTAATGACAAAAGCAACACTGCAATTACTAATTCCATATTATCATATGAATTCTATAAAAAAACATTTTTTTGCGGTCTTCAGCCCTATACATGTAAAAACTTAATAGACATGCAGAAATCCATGCTGGGGCTTTTTCTTTAATGATGTCAATGACTTGTTAAAAATACCTGTCATGTATTTAAATTATATTTTAGAAGATCTATATGGCTGTAGACACAGTAATAAAATTTATTTATTTTTAGTTGCTTATATAACTTACTTAAACCCAAGTTTGTTCGAAACCTTCCGCAGTGTGCCTTTTTCCCCCTCCAACCCAACTTTTGATTCTCAAAGCTTGTGTAATATACTTAAAAAAAGGTAGGTAGTTAAACATGTGGGTATTAATCAGAAATTATATACCTTTCAAAGTTGGTCGACATTTTTTAGTAATATAAAAGTTGTGGACTATGCTTCTTATGGTTTCAGCGACTCCACTTGATACGTTACTTTTAGGGAATGCTTTTGAACGGTGCTTCCCAGGTGAAGAGAACTTCGGTCGAGAAATAAGTTCGTCTTAGTCACCAACATGTTCAGCTTCTCTCATTTTTTTGATCCTGTTATAGGTGCTCTCCGAAACTTTGGTGGGCCTTATAATTCGTTCCCGAATATTTTGCATGGGCACAATCGGTGTTGCTCTTTCAGCCTTCTCCTTCATAAATTGAATAATATTATATACAACTTCTCGGGCTTGACTATGAAGAATCTTGCCCTTCGTCCCATACGTCCTTGGGTTGCTCATAAAAGCTGTCATAGGAAATACATATTAGTTACTATAAACAATCTTCCATAACACTACGTTTTTTAAGTTGACAAAATTATCAAAATTATTTTCTTCATCTGCAATATTTACAAAATTTTACCAGGAGAAATATAGATTTGTTCAGTAAAACTTTTAAACGGGAAACAAAAAACTCTGGCATATAATAATATGGACTGAAAAAGTATTGCCAGCTTTGAACGATATTTAAACGTAGTTCCAATTCCAATCAAAGCTCAGAATACTTTTTTTAGTTCATTTATATGCCCATTGGCCCATTAACTATATATTATTTACATTTTCTATATTGATAACAGTCACAGATGTAATCAAAGCGTTAATTGTTGTGTTTGTCGATGATAAAGAGAAATAGAACAAATTATTTACGAAAACTGATAAATGTAAACGGTCACTAAATAAAAATGTCTGTAATAAACTAAAATCCAACTCAACACTAACAAGAACACTAACCACAACACAAAGCACAAGCTTACAACCGCATCTGCACACAACAGGACAATGAATGAAATGCAAATGGAGCTGGTCAAGGGTCCTAAAACTTCGGGCTACGTCAGGCTTTAAACCGTTTGCATACCGTCCACCCCTAAACTAGCAAAATAGGTACGGCCTGGACGAAATTCCGTTAGTGCGACTTTTTATTGCTGGGTTGAACTAAGAATGGCCGGAGTCTACTTCCACATATGATTAGTCTGCCTGCTGCAAAGGTGGAGTAATTGTGTAACAATTTGTAGTAATTCCATTCAGTTACCTTTTTCGTTTTCCTGAACTTTTTTTTTAGCATTATCTCTAAAATTAATGATATATTTTACATTATCTGTTAGTCATGGAGCAGGTGGTTTAACAATTGTAGCCGTTATCAGTGGCACATGTCGGTCAAGCCCTTGCACTAGCATTTATTTAAATATGCCTTTTTGTCATCTACATCAGGTATTAGTATTGTGATCAAAATTTCGTTAAGTTGTAAAAGTTTTATATAGTGGAGAAGTTGACTAACAAGACATAAAATTGTGGTTTCAATTAGATCATGATCAGAAAGACTACAGTTTACAACATAAGTATTTCTGAAAGTGTCCGGTTGTTACACTATAATGTGATCAATCAAAGAAAATGAATCGCCTTGGCATCTAGGCATCTCTTTTACTTTAAAAGTTGTTTTCGTGTCTTGAAGGTATTAACAGTTATTTTGTTTTTTTGTGTACCAAAATGCTGAAACTTTCCCATTACCACTTTCTGTATGTATATGAAAAAAGTTGCACTAAAATTGAATAAGAAATTCAAAAGTGTAAATCTACCATCCTTGCTGATAATTATAGTATATAGTACACAAAAATCCAAAAAACTTTTGTGTAAAACAGTTCTGCATATTTTCATTAGTGGTGAAGTTATGGAAGAAACATGTTCTTTCGATCCACCCTGTTTGCAGTGTATCCTATCTAGGTATCATTGATCTCTATCTCACGTAACATTAATTTTAAATGGATAGCCTTCTTTACGAAAGCTTCACAAATTTCAATAGTATGTTTTCTGTAAGTACCTCTAGGAGCTGCTAAACTTTATCCTTTTGTATTGAATATCCTGTATATTATTTCATTTCTATATTCCTTGTTGAATTTAAAGGTGACTCTATTAACAAGACATATGGCCTATCGCTTCACATTTTGAATTATCTAAGGTTTTTTGAATTTTTTTTTTGGGAAATAAAATATATCAGACTAAAAATATAGTCAGACCGGATTTTTGCTGTTAGATTAAGCACCAAATACCATGCAATAATTTCAACCTAAAATTATAAAAAAGAAGCAAAATTTTAGGGTCCCTTGAACTTATTAAACTATCGTTCAGCTTGTTGTCTTTAATACTTGTGGAGATAAATAAGATTTTCTGTTATTTTTTGATTTCAAGATTATGTATTTTAGTGACAAATTAAATAAACCTTGGTCATTTGTCATTACATGTTTCCTAATTTTGATGTGTGTTCAAACCATGTACATTTTGCTTAATGGCAACCTGACAATTACCATACACTAGTATATTATCTTTTGGAATCCGACTTTCTCTGGCATATATTTTTTATCACTTAAACCAGCAAAATCACTAAATCTGTCCATTGCACTGGTGGATTTATGGGGTGATAATACTATAACAAATTTTAAAAAATGCAAATTTTTATGATGTGCAGTTAAGTAATATATTTTAAATAAACATAATCTAAACATACACACATGCATTAGCTTTACTTTAGCCTTCCTTGCCTTACTCTAAATCCACCATTTGCCCATTATATGAGGGCAGAAACATTTACAATGTTAAAATGCTTACAGACATTTTTAAATGAAATCCAGTAACAGAATAGATAGTTTAATATCTTGATGGATGTCGGTAGCTGTTATTTTGGCCTGTTATGGGTAGTTTTTTAGCAGAGAGAAATCACCGACACTCGAACGACCAAACCTGATCTTAAAGATCTTCTCAGTTATCTCTTTCCCCATGGACAAATTCCTGACTAGACCTTGGTGGAATGCTGTCGAAAATTCACACGCCAATTTGGCCAAGTGGACAAAACTAACAACTGTCGATTTTCATATTTTCAAAGAGGCTTCTTCAAAATTCAAGTGTTATTGCCAGAAGCCAAAACATGGTTGTCTACCATCAAAGCTTTATAATTTCTAATTGTACTTTTATGGATTCATTGTCCTTTTTTCCTGTTGAGAATAAATAAATACATGTGACTAATTTAATTTAACAAATTTATAAGTCTGTGTTTGCAGGTGGTTTTGGGTTCGATTTTTCATACAATACGCAAAATGTGGAGCAGGGACTTAATACAGTGGCAAAGAATATTTTAGCCCATGGAGTTACAGCATTTTGCCCAACTCTTGTGACATCTTCTGAAAATGTATACCACCTGGTTTTACCAAAAATACATAAACGGCCTGGTGGAAGGCATGGTGCTGCAATTCTTGGTGTACATGCAGAGGGACCGTTTATTAGTAAGGACAAAAAAGGTGCACATTCCATAGACCTAATACAAGGTTTTGATAAGGTACAGCAGTCTTTACCAAAAAGAACTATTCCTGCTTACTACTTTGCATGTCGAATTTCTATGAATCGATTTTTTCTGTTACTCGAATTGATGACGTGAATTATAAGTTTTCGAACTATTTTAACGATATTTTATCTCCAGAAGTCGAACTTCTGTAACTAAAACATTTATTTAATTCGAAGCTTGAAGTCAGCTGTTCGTGTTTAATGTATTTAGTTACCCATGAAAGTGTTGACAAAACATGGATACTTTGCGTTTAGTTATATGTTCCATGAAGTATAACTCATTCTGATGCTTACGCTATAACAGCATAATCCTCGCCTCGACCAGAAAGACATACACATGCGTAATGTGAATGTTGTTGATGGAAAAAACAGTAAAACGTAAAAATTAAAACTTTTGGTTGTTGGTAAAGCAAAGAGATTGCGACGAGTGTTAAGMCACTTGCTGTGGATTATTACAAAATAAAAAGGTGTAGATGACAAACTAAGTTAAAACATAAGGATTATATATTTTCTACCCATTTTCTTTCCACTTTACAATCAATGGATTAGGTGATCATAAAAAAGCAACACTATAGGAAACGAATTGTATTGAAAATTTTGGCTAATCTAAATCTAGAAATTTCAATAATAATGACTGCTAGATGCTATCAGAGGTTTCAGTAGGTTGCGGATGGCAAATGTAAAAGAAAAAAGCAATTGAAAATGTCGACGCAAAGCGGGATTTTCAACAGTTGGATTCAATTGTTGATGATCATTGGAAGGAAGATGATCTTCTGATTTAAAATACCTCTGCATTTTTTACGAGAAACTCACCAA
This sequence comes from Rhyzopertha dominica, assembly GCA_025024175.1. Taxonomy (NCBI): domain Eukaryota; kingdom Metazoa; phylum Arthropoda; class Insecta; order Coleoptera; family Bostrichidae; genus Rhyzopertha; species Rhyzopertha dominica. The sequence continues at coordinate 26,644,554 of QCXZ01000041.1, forward strand.
TATGGACGACATAAAATTTGATGATTATCTATTACAAAATTTTATTATGCTTGAGAACTGCACTCTTTGCAGACATCGTCGTTGGGGACCTCTGTCGGTTTTTAAACGCCACTAGAAGGTGGGCTACTGTTCAGATTACTGGTGCCCCCCCACAAAGGTGGGTTGGTAATGCTGTTAATTGCCAATAGATGGCACAATGTTGCCCACATAAGAATTATCACATTTCATGATCATATTAACTTGGAGAATGAAATTTACATATCAGAATAWCCTGCAGAAGAGCACATCATAGCAAACACATCGGGTGAAGGCAGTGACGTCGGTATGTATAACATTTAATTGTTGTACGTAAAAAATGTGCTTTCTATGTGCCAAGCAGAATCTGACGGGGGTGATGAAGAGCTGATGCCTAATTTTGTTCCTACATTTCTCGATCTTGATTATTGGATTGCATGTTTTAAGAAGATTTCTGGAATCAAGAGAAAATGTTTCTGATAAAACATAAACTGCTTTAAATGTAGTAGAGGTGATACATACCTGAAAAATGGAACTCAAAATCTCTAACAAAAGTGACAGATTATTTAAAAAATATATGAGACAAATAATACATGTGAAGTTAACATGTAGTTGATTATGTGTGTTGTATTAGTCACGTAATTATTGCATAACTACATATTTTATAAATTTAACTGTATATAGCTACTTACTTTTTAGAAAAATTTTGACCCAAAATTCAAATTTAATTCAGGTATTTTTATAAACTTAGATTAATTTTAATGGAGCGAAGAGTAATTTTTCCTTAATTGATGCTATAGTTGTTTATAATTATTACTTTTTTTATTTTATTTTTATTATAAATGAATTTATTTTTCAAGGTTTCACTTTAAAATTAATAAACTTTCAAATCTAAGACGATCTTCAGGGCAACAAATAATGAAACAAGTAAAATATGAGCTGAGTGTGGTTTGATTAAGATCTAAACAGTTGGAGTTACATCCAATAGTGTTGTTAATATTGTATTGATTCGTTACCCAGTAATCGTTGCTTCGCAGTAATCGAAGTAATCGATTACAAATTTTGAACAGTAGTCGTTATACGATTACTGCTCGAGTACCGACAGTCTCCAGCGCTGCAGCACAGCGTGGTCTTCAGTATAACGATTAATGAGTAACGACTAAAATAAAGAATAAGGAAGGAATCGATTCGAATTCGATCGGTAACGACTGCGGTATGATACTTGAATCGATTGTAGATAAAATGGAAGGTAGTTAAAGGCCGGTAAAAGTAGTTGTAGGTAATGAAGTAAACATTCAAAAGATGGAGCTTGGAAATAAGTTTAAAAATATTATAGTCCAGCTGAATATTTTTTATTTCGTTCCAACAGTATTTAATAATATTTGATCTGCTTCGCTTACAGTAAAAGTGAGATCATCTGGTATAATCTTGAAATAAATAACAAAAGTTCCAGTTTATTGGGTATAATACTCTGATTAAATGATTTTTAAAGGAATACCGGAATCGTACGGAATATCACTTGCGTAGATGTTTGTCTTTGCCTAGAAGAGTGATACCAATCGCATGCAATATTGTATTGTAATAAGTTGCAAAGATAAGGAAATATTAAGTAACGAAGCTTATCTTTACCTAAACTAAGTTTCACGCTAGCTTTTTTTAGTGTTGTGTTAGTGTCTTACTAAACGCATATGATAATTGGCTTTTATTCCCAATGTTTGTTTTTTCTCTTTAATACAACAATACCGTTAAAGAAAAAATACTCCATTTACGACTGACGCATTTGCTTAATATGTAGGTATACTTTTACTTTTGGTAGTACTATTGTATCTCTTTAAAGGCAAAATAATTGGTACAATAAAAAAAAGTAAGGAATCTCATGTCAAATTCTGTAACAGTGCTATTTCTAACGAAAAAAAATGTACCTATGTATTTTATGCATACATATATCTTTCAGCTTTACATACTTTATGTTTGCAGTTGGATTTTACCCACTAAAACTATATCTAGTCAGTACAGACATCATATCAAACAAAAAATATTATCTTATTTATTTATCATTGTTTTTATTCTTAATTATATATAATTGCTTTTATTACTTATTAAATTTCAAACGCGGCTACAATAATCCTACGTGTCGGCGTGGAATACGGTACCTGCCGTAACCACGATTACTTTAGGAGTAACAATTATTAATGCAAGACTAACGTATTTTACCCGTATACTGGTATGATGGCCACACGAATGTATTAGCGCTAAGTAATCGGTAACAAATACAAAGTAACGATTACTAGTTACACCAGTAACGAGTAATCGCGATTACATAAAAGTAATCGGATTTGACAACACTAACATCCAATATTGGCCTAGTGAATCTAATCGGAAAAATATATCCAACGCAAAATTTTGATGACATGTTAACAGGGTGTATGGTACTACCAAAATTAGTAATCACAATGAGTTTGTTTATTGCAAAGTACTTCTAATATTAAATTTATATTGGATTGGCACTGCAGTGCTATAAAATAGGTTCTATGTAATATTTTTTATTTGCAGTGCAATTGTTTAAGAACTTGTGCAAAATAAAATACAACCTGCCAAATGTAGGTAAGTAGTAAATGATCTTGAAATAAATTTATCTGTAAAACAAAAAATAAATATTTAGTAGTTTAGAATTACAATTTTGATCTACAGTTTTTATAGAAAGAGTATGAAAAATGCCTTACCATAATAATTTAGGAAATCTAGATATGTATTTTGGTAACTAAGCTGTGACTTCCTGTACCTCTTGAAATTCTCAGTGGAAGTGCAACATTAACAGTAAATTAGATCTGAAGAAGGAATTTTTTTGTAGAGATATAGGTATACAAAGAGGCTATTTGATAAATATGTTTTTATTTTACCGTTTACTTAATTTGTTTACATGTTGTCTATCATTAATGTTTTGCAGCTTACAAATGTTATGTTGGGTTATAGAAACTGTTTATTATACCAGTAGTGATTTGTTATATTGTAAAATAGATTAGGTAAATAACAATCTTTGTATTGTGATTTTTTTATGATTAAAAGTATTATTTCAATATTTATCTGTATTTTTAATCAAGAGTAATTTTGTTTGTTACATTAATATTTATACATCACAAAATGTAGACATCTAACAATATTTAAGGAATTTTCAAAAAAGCGGCAGTTATCTGTTATCACTAGAGCGAGCCTTGTTCCCATTCTTTTTGAAATGCCATTATATTAGAATACTTAAGTGAATTGTTCTCAAGCGTTACTGTATTAAACAAAATTACTTTTAGGCCACACATAATAAATAGTTGCATGGTTTTACTGTTTCTAATGCATTTTACTACATACTTGTTGCTTTCAGGGTATCGATACTGTTAAAAAAGTGTATGGAAGCCTTGAAAATATAAAAATTGTGACACTAGCTCCAGAATTAGACAAGGGTTTCGAAGTGACACAGGCACTAACAGCGATAGGCATAACTGTGTCAGTTGGACATTCCATGGCAAATGTGGAAGATGGTGAAAGAGCAGTTGAAAGTGGGGCAACACTAATAACTCACCTATTTAATGCGATGTTACCGGTAAAAACAGTTATACCGTATTCAGTAATAGCACTGATAACCTATTTTTTTTTAGTTCCATCATAGGGATCCTGGTTTGGTAGGATTACTTGCTTCCCCCAACATTCCTAGTAATAAAACTGTGTATTACGGAATTATTGCGGATGGTAMTCACACACATCCAGCAGCCTTGCAGATTGCATATAGAACCCACCCAGCAGGTAATAAATATTATTTCAAAGAAAGTAACCATAAGTAGAGCTTATGCAATTTTAAACAAATTTGAGAACCCGGGCAGTCATTCAATAATTTTGCATTAGATGTCACTAATCAAATAGTTAAGGTATATCACATACTTCATATTTTTTATTCTACATTCTAAAAGAATTAAAAACCCAAAAGTTAAGCAAATTAAAAAATTATAATGCACAATGTTCAAATTAATTTATTACTTATATAAATGGCTATGGTAATATACCATCTTATCAAATCATATACAAGTCTTGATGCTGCTGTACTGGGTTTCAAAACATGTTTTTGTTTAAAATTTATGTTACATACACATATAGAAGGATACAAAAATTTTAATTTGTGCAATACAAATTTGTGCAAATAATTGTATCTAAGTAATGTTACTTATTGCTGACACTTCAAGTATTTATAAAAACATATCAGCACTGTACTGCTCATGAATTAATATGTGAATAAAACCAGTACTCAGAGATCATATTTAATGATGAACTATGTTTATAATATAGTTGTTGGTGTTTATTTTGTGGAGTCCTTCTTTGTTAATTTTTCTTATAGTATTTATTTGTAGGTTCTGGCTCCTTATTTTTATAAATTAAAGACACTTTCTTTAATAATATGACGTTTCGACCTATAATTTAGGTCTTTGTCGAATATTTTATTTAGTAGATTAATCTACTAAATAAAATATTCGACAAAGACCTAAATTATAGGTCGAAACGTCATATTATTAAAGAAAGTGTCTTTAATTTATAAAAATAAGGAGCCAGAACCTACAAATAAATACTATAAGAAAAATATGTTTATAATGTATACCATAATTGAAATGACTATAGTTGGTAGGGGGTTGAACTACAACAAATCGTACTGAACAATAAAAGATGTCTAATTTAAGAGCAGAAGTTGCATTTAAGGAGTAGACTATCATATTTAATATTTAAAAAATATAAAAGTTTTTTCTGACAATCTTTGGTGTATTAACTTATTTTTAAACATTGTTTATTTTATAGTTTTGTTACAAAAATATCCAATTTCAACTATTATCTAGTGGGTTACATATTTTGTACAGCTGAGAAGCATCTTGCGATTGTTGTTATGCTATAGGCATTACTGCTTCTAAAACATAAAAAATTAAAGTGCTCCTAGCTCTCGCTCATACTTATAACTAAATTAATTTGTTTTTTGAAATATATAAAAAGTAAACAAGTAGCAGTTATAATTGTTTTTATACATTGAGCATAGAGCGTAGGTTTAAAGCAGTGGTTTTTTATACATTTTAAAAGAGGAAATGTCTATTAAGATTACGTTTAAAAAATGCTTCTTGGCTGCGATATCTGCAGGGTGAGGATTTTCCATTTGATAGAAAATTATTTTAACTGCCCACTTGCCAAACTTATCACAGGCAAGAAAAGGTTAGGTAGCTTTAAGTAGAAATGCCAGCTGGAAGCACTCTGATTTTTGTATAGGTATGTTAGTATTAAAGACCGTTTTCAGCCAATGGCTGAGAAAGGTAAGCAGAACGCCTTCTGGCCACCATCGAGTTGCCAAAGTCCAAAATATTGCTTTTTGATCATTTAAAATAGTGTTCTGGACATTTTGAAATATCGAGAAAGTATAATTGTAAACTAGTAAACTCTTAGCCAGAACGCTGTCTGGTCTGTCAGAATGTGACCAAAGAATGCGATTTATTTGTTACTTTGCAAATACTGCCAACTGAAAAAAGCAAACAAAAAGGTTGTTAATGGAATGAGATCACCGTGCCAAGTGGAGAGTGCGTTATGGAGAATATCGTTTCACCCTTAATAATTAGGAACTTGCATGATTTTTTTTCACTCTAATTTCTATGTTCTTCTATGTTAGAAAAAGGCAAGTAATTGTTTTTTTTTCTTAATGTTCATCTGTATATTAATAATAAAATCTTTTGAAAGAAATCGGCAGTTTTAAACGCTAGTTCAAACGTACCGAGATTGGCTGAATAAAAAAATTATATCACGTAACACTAACGAGGCCCCATCCACCTAGGTCGCTCGATGCATAAAGTATGTCAAATGGAACAGTATGTGTCAAGCTGATTTCTGGCAGTAGTAAATACGCAAATTTCTTGCACAGTGATTTGTTTATTACTGTTACTTGACGTCACCATCTGCACAGCAGTTTGTGCACGAGAATTAATCGCCTTTGGTCTAACTTCAATCTGTGAAGTTATTTAACAACCAATCACCGTAAATGAAACATTACTGAAATTGAAATTTTATTCTCTATTTTATAAGATAATTTTTTTTATGCAATTTCCTAATTATCAAGATAAATATTTGACAAAATATACTTGAAGGGCTGAAAACCAAGACAGCTGAAGAAGTTGCTTGCCATTTTCTAGATATCTTCTGCATGTTAAAACATTTGTCAGAGAAAAGAGAATTTGCAAACTGTTATGGTAATAAAATGTAATCGAATTATGGCTGAGCTTGAAATTGTTACATGGAAAATCATGCCATTTGCAAAGTGAGGGGTCAGTGCGGTCATACCATAATGTAAGAGAGTCATATCATAATGTAAGAGACATAGATGGAAAATGAGAAAACTGCAAAATGGTCTGAAGGACTGTGATTTAAGCAAAATAATAAAAATCATTCCCTGCATACTGAAATAACGAGAAATCCTTACGAGGCAATGTTTAGTACTGTGCAGATTCATCGTTAGATAAAGAAATTTTGTATAGTATACAAACAGAAGGGGAGTTAGAAAAGTTGCCGAATCCAAATTCAGGTGACAAGCACAATGAGAATGTATTTATTGTCTTATTTTCTTTATGTTTCATATTTGCATATGTGCATATATAAGGTTTGCACCTTCTCATTATATTTTATATTGATTGTATGCGTTTTGGCAACTATGAGAATGTCAGACTGCGTTCCAGCTTAGCAGAAGCGGCCAGTAATGAATTATTTTACAGTTTTGCTTTTAGACCATTGTGAAACATCCAGAATGCATTTGGCTTGTTTAAAATGATCAAAAAGCGATATTTTGGCCATTGGTCGAAATCCGTCTTTGATCTTAACATATACACTTTAAAAGAAGCGATGTCTAATAAGATTTTAATAAAAGAAAATGCATCATGGTTATGCTATATATAATATAAAAACAATTCTAATTGTCATATTGTTAGCTTTTTGTTCCATTGAAAAAAAAATCCTATTTAAGTATCAGTGCAGGTCAGACACACTAATTTATTTATATGTTTTAGAAGATGTAATACCTAACAAGATAATGGCAGAAGTCGAAATTGCACAATATTTGCCAATAGTTTATTATACCAAGGGTCTACTCTTAAAATACATCTTCTAAATTAGATGATTTTATTATTCGGTAAATTTACATGATTTCTATATTATTTGGTGTAACCTCTCCTTTACATGTATTTTTCAATAAGGCTTTCACTACCGTTTGGTTGTCGTTATACAGCTTCACTTGATAATTAAGCTCTGCTTATTTTTGCCCTAACTTTATTGCCACAATCCCTTTTTGGAAAGCAGTTGTAATACTGTTCAGGTTCACGCTTTCACATTGCCTGTATATGGTAGACCGTTTTCTTTAGAATTACACTGTACAGAGTAAACAGTAAGAGATATGACACGAGAGAAAGAGATATACAAAGCGTTCTTCAGATTTGACATATTTCATTGACGCTCATATTTTGGTTATAATAATAGCTATCGAAAAAAGTATTTAAAAGTTTTCTAACTGATTCCTTCACTAGTATAAATTAATCCTTTCGGAGACAAATGGACCATCCTATAATAATAATAATGATCTTTATTTTGAAATATACAGTATATAACAAAATAGTTGTCCAAAATCAATAACAAAGATTAGCTGGAAAGATAATTACATTTCAAAATATTCTTGAAGACTATAAGGCTCTGTTCAACTAACAATTTTTTAATACATTTTTTAAAATTTGCGAATCCATTTATGGTCTTAACATTATATTGATTGATATGCAATATTAGCGGTTCTGGTATCATAATGCAGATGATAAATTTCAAAATGTTTCTTTGTTTTTAAAACATGATATAAGACATTCATGAATGTATAATCCATACGCTGTCATGATTGATACCTTGAATTGCTCTCTGCAGGATTCAGAATAGTATTAATCTTCTAATAAATCTGCTGGTTCTTTTTTGAATTAAAAATACTTTATGCACATTGCTGCTTTTACACCAAATATGTATATATACTCGTATGTCATTAAATTTTCTTCGCCTCTACCTATCCAAAAATGTAACAACTTATGTGCTAAAAAATTACTTTTTCATTATAAATATAATAAATATTTTTTTAATTTTAGTTTCATTACACACAGAAAACATTCCATTAAACAAGCACACCTAGGTGTCCGTGATGTTAATTTTACCATGTTTCATATATGATAATAATTATTTAGGAAAAAAACCAACATAAATCAATAATGTAGGTATTATAGGTTAATATCTTGTTTAATATGTAAACAATTGTTATTGTTTAAGATTGCACTACTCCCAATTTTAAAAATAAGAAAAGTAAAAACAAAAGAACTAAGAAAATTAAAGTTAAAGTAAGAAAAGAGCAAACAATTACAATAAATACATACAGAGTTAGTCAAAAGAATGGAGTGACTGGTTGATTTCTGCAAATATGAACTTGGCAMTAAAATATCATTAACAAAAGTTTTACTGCTAATTACTTTTTGTTTTTGTATGTCAACACATACCAATGGCAATTATTTTTTTTTGACAGCAACCAAGCTATTTGTTTACAGATTTGTATTGCTCTTTTTATCCTTGAAATAATCTGGTTTTTATTTTTATTGTTGGATAACGAACTGTTTGAGAAAAATCGTATTTTCAAATAAACTACTAAAAGTGTTATCAAAGCAGGTTCTGCAGCTTGGCAGTAACGTAGTCTATCGCAGCGCTTCTGCCTTCCAGCTCTTGCAAACTTCATGGTTTTTCTTCGTACATGTGACCTTTTCAATAACCCTAGAGGAAATAATCCAATAGACTTAAATCAGGTGACCTAGCAGGGCATTCAATAGTTTCCGTATGTCCTATCCACTGACCTGGGAAGATATTATCCATATATAGGCGAACATAAACTTCATTCGGATCTCAATACATCCACTTTCACTGAGTTTCAGCATGTTTGCAAACTAAAATGTAATTGTTGTTATTAAATTAACCTTTTAACTTATCGATAATTCAAACTGGTGTGAAAAAAAGGAAAAACCAGAAGTTGGTTTACCTTTTTTATCGTCAAATGAATAAAAACTAGTATTGATACCTGCAGAACGTTCTTTGATAACCCTTTCTGTCTTTTACTTATAAACACAGCTCAAAAATTTTGTTAACAAACCATACAAAATAAACAAAACGACATTTTAAGGATAAAAAAAATAGTACAAATCTGCAAAAAATTGTTGCCATTTAAAAACAACAAAGTAATACATTAATATACAAAACACAAAAAGTAAGTTCAGATACGAAAAAAATAAGTAAAAAAACTTTTGTTGCAGACATTTTGCTATAAAATTAATTTTTAAAGAAATCCTTAGTTCTGACTAACACTATTAATTTTAACAATTACATGTCAAAAGGAGGTATATGTAATAGGGAAACATTAACGACATATGCAGTACTGTCCTTGTTAGACTTGTGCAGTGAATGCAATTTTAAACTTGAGACATATGGCATAACTTAAAAGACATGTGTTTCTTTTTATGTTGCAGTCTGTCTAAGCATTATTGAAAAAGACAATTGTGATGTAGTATGACATTTCTCTTATCGGGAAGCATGATGTCATTGATAAGTTACAAGATAAAGCCTTTACCATTTTTCTGGATCTTGTGTAACTGTACTTAAATAGACATCTGCAGGGCAAAATTTGACCCCACAAATATTACTTTGTTTTACAGTTTACACATTTCTTTCTTTTTGCTTTTACTTCTACCTAACTATAACTATGAAAGAAAAACGAATCTTTAAAATTTATTAAATATAATCTTAACAGGTAAGTAGTTACAATAAAAGATATCTTAAAACTATATGTACGCAAAAGTCTTTTATAAAATAAATGGTTAAAAACACTTCCCTAAATTAGAGGGTACACATCCACAAACACAAAGCATGGTCTAAAATGCCAAATTTTTATATCGATCACAGAGCTCCTATTGGTAAATGTGGGATGGTACACAAGCCCGTACTGATTGATTCTTACAAATACTATGATATTATATGAACTAAAATAATTATGTGTTGACCTTTGCTGCTGTTTCCCTGTAGGATTAATCCTTGTCACTGATGCAATATCAGCCATGGGTTTAGAAGAAGGAACTCATCATATTGGTCAAATGGCTATAGAAGTACGAGAAAAAAGAGCTTACATATCTGGAACAAACACCCTTTGTGGAAGTATAGCAACCATGAGTGAATGTGTTCAATTATTTCTCAAAAACTCTGGTAAGTTGTGTGTAGTTGTTTTAAATTTTAGAATTACATATATTTTTTATACCTAAGTATAAATTTTTTATTAATCATAGTGTAAGTACTTTTAAATTAATATCGCATCCTTAATGGCAATTTTAGTATTACTTTTTTGTTTCGCTTGAGTCTTTTATTATATGGATGTATGTTTTTCTTGCTGGTATTTCTCCAATAATTAATTCAGTTAGTTTTATTTCAACACTGTTTCGGTGGTTTACATCCACCCTTCGGAAGCTTTATTTTTATTTATTATTTCTATTTATGTAAATTAGGTTTGCTTGTGGACGTTTTTTTCAATCTCTACATGCTTACTGGTTTGTAATCAGATTTAAACTTTCCAGAGATTGAAAACATTAAAAATAGTTCTGTCGAATATAATTATGAAAATGTAATTGTAATTGTAACAAAATGGGTAACTCAATTACAAATGAATTATAATTGTGGGGCAAGTAATTGCTGCTTCCATTACATTTAAAGTAATTCAATTACTTTTTGAAGTAATTGTAATTACTTCATTACACTGGTCATGTGATATATATATTATTGATGTTTTGTGAAGTCCTTTTGTGTTAATTTTTCTTATTGTATTTATTTGTAGGTTCTGGCTCCTTTTTTTTTATAAATTAAAGACACTTTTTGTTAATAATATAATGTTTCGACCTATAATTTAGGTCTTTGTCGAATATTTTTATTTTGCAGATTGACAAATTGTTATGAAAATCAATATAACATTTACAATTTTGATATTAATATAAAATATACCTTCAAGTTTGTTCCTTTGCTATCATTGTGGATGGTAAATGTGATGGTGAGAGGGTGTGTTCAAATGACGGTGTAGTAGGTATTACTTAGTCCTTGTATGTCAGTCCTGTCGTTTACACATGTGTTTAGGTTTTTTTGAATATGTATCATTTCTAAAAATTGTCTTTTATGTTTATGTTTTTCCGTAGTAATAATTTTGGTATTATCAAAGTCAAAAGTGTGGTCAGTTTGTTCTTGATGTTTTTTTTTAAAGCTGTGTAGTTGTTATTATTTTTATGTTGTTGTAGTGTTTTTTAAGTATTGTCCTGTCTATCCTATATATTGTTTAATACATTCTTAAATTTTATACTGTATATTGTGTGTGTTCTTGTTTCTTTTGGTGGTTTTGTTTTTAATGGTGTGTAGAATTGTTTAATTGTGTTAATTGCTTTATATGTAATTTGGAAGTTATGTAGTTTTAGTAGGTTTTTTATTTTTTAAATAAGTGGTGGTATACATGGTAAGGCTAAGTACGTTATGTTTGTGGTTATTTTTTCTGGTTTTTCGTATTGAATACTATTGTATAGTTTTTCTGTTTGTTGTTTTATTGAGTTACTTATTAACTTAGTGGGGTAGTTGTTATTTTTTTAATATTTTAGCAGTGGCATGTAAAGTTTCAATTCTAAGTTCTGGACTAGTTAATTTTATTATTCGTTGTATAGTGTTGTTTAGAATAGCTATTTTTTGTCTGTAGGGGTGGTTAGAATGGTAATTTAGTAAGTCTTCCCGATGCAGTTGGTTTTCAATACCATTTTGTGAGAACTTTATCTTTTTTAATTAGTGTAAGGTCTAGATAGTTAATTGTGTTTTTCTTCTCTGTCTCTATGGTAAATTGTAATTTTGGATGATAATACCAAAATTATTACTACGGAACAACATAAACATAAAAGACAATTTTTAGAAATGATACATATTCAAAAAAACCTAAACACATGAATAAATGACAGGACTGACATACAAGGACTAACTAATACCTACTACACCGTCATTTAAACACACCCTCTCACCGTCACATTTACCATCCACAATGATGGCAAAGGAACAAATTTGAAGGTACATTTTATATTAATATCAAAATTGTAAATGTCATATTGATTTTCATAATAATTTGTCAATCTGCAAAATAAAAATATTCGACAAAGACCTAAATTATAGGTCGAAACGTTATATTATTAGAAAAAAGTGTCTAATTTATAAAAAAAATAAATACAGTAAGAAAGATATATATTATTATTTCAGAGGCAATAAAACATTACCAAAATATGAACCCAAGAATCAAGTACACCCCCGGACATAGAAAATAAGAGGATCTAGCCAGGCGGCATATTGGGTGGGGTATTTTGGATCACAACCCTTTCGAAGTAAAAGTGGTACAGCTAGTTGCCGCATAGCGGTGCAGGTAGAGCCATCTACTTTATATCACTGGAAGATATGCTACCTTTAAACACTCCTCGGCATTTCAAGTTTTAAATATTATTCGAAAATTCATATGCTTGCTTGTTACTACTACCTTACTAGTTTACTCTGCTCCGCTTGGTTGGCCAGGTTCCAGTTTAATTTATTTGTTGGCTTCCAATTATGAAGTTTAGCAAAGGTGAATAATTATCACGACTGACAAGCAAACAGGGGAAAATACAACTTAATTTTTTAGTGAAAGTAAGTTTGTGTTTACTTTCATATTTACTTAACTATCCATGAGCACTTCGGAATCATTCTAAACTAAAATTCGGATATATTATTTAATAACATTAGCTGACTTTAAAAAAACAAATTTTTTTTGCAAAAAAAAAAATGGGGCAAAGACATTGCAATATTACAAGTTGCAAAAAGAAATTTCTACAAATAAGTACTCGGGCAATTTAGATTTTAATGAAAATATTAAACTGTGGTGAGGATATATTAAATGTGATCCAAACTGAATATAACAGAGACATTGATATATAACGAAAGTAAGAATTTAGGATGGCAATGCCATCTGTCAGCATTACACTAACATGATGACAAAGCCACCTAGCTGCATTTTAATTGATATATAACGTCAATATAAGTAAAAGAATCTTATTATTATTAGTATTAGTTTGGAAAATAAAATTCTCACAAACGGTTAACTTTAGACAAATTTGCAGAGATGCAAAAATTTACTTGAAGCGTCTTTACAATGCAGTAAATTAGCTGAGGTTATTACTACAGTGTACCCCAGAAGCAAAAGAAACAACTTTCGGTTCACGAAATGTGTCAAATCTTTTATGAATACTGTTTCTAAATAAGTCATAATCAACTGTAAAAATTCACTAACGTGTGTTAATTTTTTGCGTAGTTATTAAAAAGAATATTTTTTTTTGTTAAATTTTGGAGGGCAGTAACTAACCAGAGTTTGGAATTACATAGGCAATAAAAATTTATGTTTGTTGCAATAAGTTACAGCGTATATTGTATTATTTTTAGTTGATGTCTAGCACTGTCATCCTCATACAGTACTACAGTTATTTAACAACCTGAAGCTTTTGCATTAAAAAATAAAAGTGCATTCTTAATGATAATGATTTAGAACACTAGCAAACTAGTAAGTGAAGATTGTACCTTTTCCGAAGCGATCTAGTAACTGCCCTTAGTTTACAGTGAGATTGAGTGATACAAAAATCGTATGTAGTAATTTGAAACGGTATCAACATTCAGGTACATGGAACATAAGAGGCTTGAACGGCAAGGAGATTGAATTAATACAAGAGTTCCAAAATGCGCAACTAGACATTTTGGCCTTAAGTGAAACCAAGAAGAAAGGACAAGGATTAATGGAAATAAATGGAGGTCATATATTGATATACAGCGGCGTACCGGTAGAAAGAAGGGCAGCAGAGGGTGTGGCATGCATAATTAACAAGAAGTACAAGGAAAAGATAAAATCGTGGGAATTTAATTCAGAAAGGATCCTAAAACTTGAAATACAGCTCGAAGATGAACAATGCACAACATTAATAATGACCTATGGACCCAATGAAGACGAAACATCGACAAAAAAAGATATATTTTGGGAAGAGCTTACATATATAACCGAAAGTGTGAAAGGCAGGCTACTAATTTTAGGTGACTTGAATAGCCGTGTTGGAAGGAGAAACAACGACACGATAGAAGTGCTGGGGCAACACGGAGAAAAACAAAGAAATAACAACGGATGCAGATTAATTGATTTTTGTGTGGAGAACAACATAATCATTGCAAACACATTTTACAAACATAAGAACATACATAAATACACAAGGGAATCTAGACACAGAAATGAAAAATCAATAATTGACTATGTTCTAGTTAACAGGCCCTATAGAAAGGAAATATTAGAMGTAAGAACCAAAAGAGGATCCGAGATATATAGCGACCACTATCTAGTACAAGCAAAAATACAACTTAAGCTAGAAAATAAGAAATGTGCAATGCCCGGACATAAAAACATTAAACCACAGAAAATCATAAAAGCATACAAACTACAATGCTCCGAGGTAGCAAAAAAGTTTAAAGAAATGATAGAGAATAAAATAGAACAAAACAAAAATGAAACCGAAAACAAAAATACGAACCTAGAAGAAAATTGGAAAATTTTTAAAGAAATAGTGCTGGACTCGGCAACAGAAGTATGTGGCACAACTACAGGCAACAAATACAAAACTCCAACAAACTGGTGGAATGAGGAAATAAAAAATGAAGTTAAAAGAAAAAAATACAAGTGGAAAACATGGCTAAGACAAAAGACAGAAAATAGTTATGCATTGTACAAACAACAAAGGTTAAAAGTGAAGGAAATGGTGTTGCAGGCAAAAAAGAAGTCCTGGGAGGATTTTGGGAGGAAAATGGAGTTAGACAGCAGAACAAATCAAAAGTTATTCTACAGAACGCTAAAAACACTTAGAAAAGGACAAACTCATGAACTTAGACAAGTAAAAGCAAAAGATGGAAGCATTATCACAGATACAGACAAAATAATTGAAAGATGGAGAGAATACTTCAACAGCCTTCTACATGATGATATGAATGTAAGCAAAAACATCACACCTATGGAAGATACAGTACAGTTTATGGAGGAAGAAGAAGAAAATTACATTAAAGAGGAAGAGATAACTGAAGCTATTAAGCAGCTAAAGAGAGGGAAATCAGCCGGACACGACGGACTGACACCAGAAATGCTGAGAAACATAGGAGATGCAGGAACCAAAATGCTAACAAAAATATGCAACATGGCCTTTGATACCAGTGAAGTTCCTAACGACTGGAAGATCGGCATAATAATTCCAATCCATAAAAAAGGGACACCCGAGTATGTGAAAATTACAGAGGAATAACATTATTAAGTATAGCCTCTAAACTGTATGAAAGAGTGATCGAGAAAAGGATTAGACGGGAGGTGGAAAATCAACTAGCTGAGGAACAAAGTGGTTTTAGGAAAGGCCGAAGCGTACAGGACCACATCTTTACCATCAAACAAATGATAGCAAAAACAAGAGTAAGAAAAACTTCAATATACATGGCATTCATAGACTTGGAAAAGGCTTTCGATAGAGTCCCGCAAGCTGAACTATGGAACACACTGCAACGAAGAGGCATAAATATAAAATTGCGGAAAGCTACGAAAAGTCTATATACAGATAACAAGAGCTATGTAAGGAAAGATAAAACACATTCCAAATTATTTACAATAAACAGTGGGCTTCGACAGGGGGGAGTCCTGAGTCCTTTGCTCTTTATACTTGTCATGGATGAGCTAATAAAATTTACAGCATCAAGATGCCATAAAGTAAACATAGGTTACAATAGACTTAAGCCCGTTGGTGTATCAGTGTGCGCCTTCGCAGATGACTTAATGATCTGCGCCCCAAATGAAATCAAACTAAAGCAGAACTTGCAAATATGGGAAGAAGAATTGAGAAAGAAGAACATGAAGATAAATACCAACAAAACAAAAATAATGGTAACAGGAGAAGGAACTTCAATCACACACATACAAATTAATAATGAACAAATAGAACAATTAGACAACTTTAAATACCTGGGAGTATCCATAGATAAAGAAGGGAACATGGAATCTGAAGTCAACGAAAGAATAAACAGCGCCACAAAACTGTATCACAGCTTATGCAACACATTCCTTAACAAAAGAGAAGTTAGTACACGAACAAAGATGACAATCTACAAATCAATATTCAGACCAGTACTCACATATGGAAGTGAAAGCTGGGTACTATCGAAAGCCATAAGAAGCAAAGTCCAGGCAGTTGATATGAAATATCTCAGGAGAGTAAAAGGGGTAACAATAAGAGATAAAATCAGAAATGAAAAGATCAGAGAAGACCTCGACATAGAACCAGTTCTAGACAGAATAGAAAACCAGCAACTGAAATGGTTTGGACACCTAAACCGAATGAACAACAATCGACCAGWCAAGATAGWATGGGAGGCAAGAGTACCAGGCAAAAATCCACGAGGAAGACCAAGAAAAACATGGAACTCGAATGTTGCAAAAATACTTAACAAGAGAAGGACAACATGGGATGTAGCAAAGACATTATCACTGGACAAGAAGAAGTGGTCAAAGTTCGTGCACGGTGGTGATAGTGAAACTTAGAACAGTAGAGACTATACAAAGAAGACAAACAAAACTTAAACCTCACACCCATAGGGTACAAAGAGGACTTGATTATATATATATATATATCAACATTCAGGTAATCTTACAATAAGATTAGAGGCACGTAAGTAAGCTTAAGCACATTGGGGTCTGTTATTACCTGGTMGTTCTGCCGGGAAACATGTTATCGGTTCGTCCGCTTGCACCGCCGTAAGGCCATAATAGTTTTAATACCGGAAGCAGGTATAGGTGAGTAATCCTTCACAAATACCGAGAAGTGATATGCAATATTGTTCTTACTATAAGGTGTACTGCATCGAGTTTCGCAAAACAACCAGGTAATAACAGATCCCAATGTGCTTAAGCTTCTTACGCGGCTCAAATTACTACAAATAAACAAATGGTACTATTTTTGTATCACTCAATCTTATTGTAAACTGAGGGCAGCTATAACAGATAACTCCGGAAAAAGTGCAGTTTTCGGTTTACTAGTTTGCTAGAGTTCCAAATGCTTATAATTAAGAATTCAGTTTTAATTTTTAATGCAAAAACGTCAAGTTGTTAAATAACTTAGGGATGCATTTAAAAAAATATATAGTAAAGGCATATTTTCGGTAAGCAAATACCTAATATTTAAAAATTGGTAGATCACTGTATACTACTCTAGTTTAAAGAGTTGGCTTACTTTTATATTATATGCTAGACATCAATGTAAAGGAATACAATATATGCAGTAAAGTCGTTTCAAGTATATAATTTTTGCCTCTCTGCAAATTTGTCTAAAGTGAACCGTTTCTGAGAAAAGGAATCTTTTCCAAACTAATACTAATAATAATAAGATCATATTACTTATATTGACGTTATATATCAATGTTTCTGGTATATTCAGTTTGGATCACATTTAAAATATCCTCACCACTGTTTAATATTTTTATTTATATCTAAATTTTCTGCACACTAACTTATTTGTAATAATTTTATTTTGCAATCTGTAATATTGCTCATTTTTTTAAAGTTATGTAATGTTATTAAATAATATTGCCGGATTTTTTTACTTTAGAACGATTCTAAAGTGCTCATGGATAGTTAAGTAAATATAATAATTTGTTTTCACTAAAAAAACGTTAAATTTTCCCCTGTCTGCTTGTCAATTGTGATGATTATTCACCTTTGCTAAACCTTATCATTGCGAGCCAACAAATAAATGAAGCTGGAACCTGGCCAACTAAGCGGATCGGAATAACTTGTAAGGGTAGCAAACATATGAATTTTGGAATATCTGAAACTTGAAACGCCGAGGAGTGTTATAACGGTAGCATAACTTTCCGTGATATAATGTAAATGGCTCTACCTGCGCCGCTATGTGGCAACTAGCTGTACTGATTTCACTGAGAAGAGTTGTGAACCAAAATACTCCGCCCGACATGCCGCCCGGCTAGATCGTCTCATTTTCTATGTCCGCGGGTGTACTATCTAATAGTGTATGAGATGTAGCATAGCATAGTGGGTCTAGTTCGTAGTCCGACTTTGTGATGGTTTTTCCAGTTTGCGTTAGTGAGCCTTCTTTCATTATCTGGTTTTTTAGTTTTCGATAAACAGATATTTTTATTATAGCAGACGAATTTTCACAAGTCCTTTGACTTAAAACAAAATCGCGCCGTGACGTTCGCTCTACATTTGGAAGGGAATGATATGCAGCAAACGTGAAAAGATAATTTTTTTCCAAATACTGTCAGTTGTATATGTTTCATAACCATACTTTTCCCAAAATGTTTACTAATTAGCCCAATAAAAACATGAACAGGCACAAGCCTCAGAAAGTTTGTTTTGTTTTGATAACCTTTTCTAGAAAGCAAACGATTAAAATCTAGGCTTGAAACAATTTATTTAATTGTAATGTCGAGAAGTCATTGACACTGACACTACTGGTKTGAGTTTGTGGTTCTAAATAAATTACAGTGAAGCCTGCCCACGCATGGMAGAAGCGCCACWGCTAGTTATGCCAGCGTTGTCCATGTTAATATAACGTTATTAATTTTTTTGCCAGCGTACACAGTTCGATTTATTAGCATTTATTTGGGAAATGTAGCTTTCCAATTAAAATCACAAATAGTAATGGTCAAGTAATATCTAATAATCACTTAATTTAAAAGTACGTTTCGTAACAAAGTTGTATTGTCTTCCTCCAGAGAAGACCAAAATTCGTCTACTGCACATTTAAAGTCAAGCGACACGAGAAATCACGCAAGCTATACATATTATACATAATACAAAGTAGACAATGCAATACAGTGTCTTTATGTAGCTTCAAATGGAAAACTAACTATAGGCAACTTTATTTTTCAGGTTGCAGTTTGGAGTACGCATTGGAAGCAGCCAGTTTACATCCAGCTCTAGCAATAGGGATAGAGCAACAAAAGGGAACACTGAATTTTGGCAGCGATGCAGATTTTGTTATGTTAAGTGATAACTTAGACGTGTCATCTACATGGATTGCTGGGGAATGTGTATATCCATGACAATATCTCCCAATTTTATATTTAACAATATTTTGTTATATGTATCAACTTATAACAATAACAGATTTTTCAAATTTTGATGTTTTATATACATACCCAACCCACGTAACCCACTAAGGTGTTACATTACAACTTCAGCATAATATAGACGTAGTTTGGTCATATATAATAATTTTGCTGCATGTTTTGTCTAGACAGCGATTCTCCAATTATGTTGCAGGGGTTGGTGGTAAGCATAAAATACAGTTCCCAGGATTATAATCCTACCTTGAAGTTTTTTTTTATGGGTAACCAAGCAACAACTTTTGTTTGGTACTTAATATTTTCCCCTGAGATCATATTATATTGCCCTCAGCTGAAAATCAGCATTATAACACATGTCAGACTACCAAGACAAAGTGGATAACGATTCCACCCGTAAAAAAAATATTGTAATGTTTTAGAGTATTATTTCTACCAAAAGTTTCCTTCACAATTTGAATTTTGCTCGTAAGGTCATGGGTCCTGCAAGGAGTGAGGATTATGGTAGGGACTAACGCTTTGTTTATGTTTTGTGAGGAACTTATATATTCATTTTTCTTTGTATCTTCGAATAATTTTTATTGTCTAGTTATGGAGCAAGGGTATGTAATGGGATCGTCAGATAATTTACCGAAAATTCATTTAGATAATATGATCGATGACTTGTACATAAGCTATTTGGACTTAATGAATTCCGAACTATGAAATGTTAAAACTAGACAGTGGGTAATATTATTAGTGTAATAATAAATTTGAAATGACTAAAACGTACATACATGTTGATATACATTAGTACATTTTGATTTAAGTATGACTTGCTGTTATCGGTACTCATACAACTTCACACCATAGTTTTCGCGTATTGTGGTTTCACCTTGATTTTTCTTTGGATAGGTATCTACAATTTCTTTGACGTACTAATACTGCTATTTGCACAACCTGATACAAAACGCTTTTTTTCAAAAGCTATTCTAAACTGAAGAATATAAACATTAAACTAATAAAAATACACCAGCATATGGAAAAGTAAACACGTATGTTATTTTTAAGGTTAGAATAATGTTCACAATTGTTGATGCAAGTATACAACTTTGGAATGCTCTGGAACTGATCAGCACGCTGCTGGCAACATCACACAGGGCCCGTGACGTCACAGATTTAAATTTCAAACTTTGTTATTTTTGTAAGCTTTTTGAGTGATTTGGAAAAAATAAAAACAGGTCTATTATTATTTTACCTAGATACATATTCTGCAATAAAAAAAATATGGCCAAAGTCCCCATTTAATAATAAGAAATTTTCTTTTTCAGTTTGTCTAAAAAATATGTTTTATTGTAAAAAGCATCTTTCAGTCATTGTTACACTTGCAAGTTTTGTCAGTACTTTTACTTTAATGTCTATACAGAAGCCACACCACATATGCATGATATACAAAAAAAGGGAAGAGACATAGGGAACCTAAATACAGTTTGAAAGATAAAATAAATTCAAATCAAAGTAAAATGTTAAATATAGTGCATGGCATTCAAAATTAGCGAATTATGTATGTATAAATATTGTCAGAATTATAAGTAGGTGTGTTACTAAACAGCGTTATAAATTTTGGGAAACATTTGTCCATTATCTTAACTTTTATATTTATGCTACAAAATCACACAAATTTAAAAAGTTTAGCTTACATGTGTGGAGCGCCATTGCCATTTACATTCAACTTTATAGTAAAAAAAGAGTTAAGTAATATTTAATACTAATAATAATATGTTTATTTTACGTTAAAGCCTTTACATAAAACAGTTACATATACAAATAGATATCCAGTTATCTAAAGTCATACATCTCATTTAAATTTAAAAAAGGAATTAACAAAGAAACTTACATTTTTATAAACACAGTTACAGCTAGCTATCAACTTTTTACAACTTTTACTTGTTGCTTTCTATTAGTTAGAGAGCAACCAAGCAGGTCCAAAAGAGACCCGCTAACACCAGTTTATGTACTAGTAACCCGTGGTTGACCCTGTCAATAGCTCAGGTCAGTATATACTGCATGAACGGCCATGCCTTTATTCATAGCACATATAACCTTTTCAGTGAAACAAAGCAAGTTACTTATTGTAGAGCGATTAATAAAAAAATCATGGTGCTGTGGTATAATGATATTCTTAAAATGGGGAAAAAGTTGCGCATATATGAAATACAAATAGCTTTGCAGGAGTAGATAAAATTGAGATGGATTGGTAGTTTATCACATTGGACCTATTGCCTGACTTAAATACTGGTACCACATGAGTACGCTTACAGAACGAGGAAAACCTACCTGATTTTATTGACTTATCAAATATGATTTATAGAGGTAGAGCTAGCGATTGAGAGTTACACCTACAGAATTTTGGAGGCAGGTTGCCAGATCCTGCTCCCTTACTAGGATTAAGTTTAACATCGTCAAATTCAAAAGACTTACATATTACAGAGTTCTGAGCATTACAGCTAATATCAACATTAAAAGAATCTAATAGATAAGTTATCACTACTATAAATAAACGCAAAGTAACTGCTGAAGTACTGAATGCTTCACAAATTTCATAATAGTTATGTAACTGTTCATTATAATATTTTATAGGAAGCGAAATTACATTATTGGATGATTTTTTACGATCTTATTTACAAAAAAAATTAGGATTACTAATTAGATCATTTTCAAAACACATGTAGGTAAGACTCATATGCCTCTCTTATCATTTGTTTACAGAGTGTTCTCAAGTGTGAGAAAGTAGTATACTCTGCAAAAGACGCGGTAGTTTTGTACTTCTTATGTGCGAGTTTCTTAGCATTAATAAGGCTCATTATATCACTACTGAGCCAATCCAAATACCTTTTATGTGATTTGAGCTTAAGAGGAACATATAAGAGAAGTAACCAACAGCAATATCAACATCATCAACATCTAACACCACATTCCAATTAAAGCTAGATAGATAAGCAGACATATCAGTATAGGACGTGGCTGCAAAATCATAGTACTGGTCAAATTCGTTAGCAATATTGTACATAATGTTACAATTTACAAGCGATACTTATAAGAAACATTACAGTAACTTCCAGTTCATTGATCCTTAGTATAAAAAATTGCAACAATATAAAGTAGACATTCCCTTTAGAATTTTTGCAATTTTTGTGCACAACTCTTATTTGAACTACTCTATGTGCTCCTAATCGACCTATGTAGATGCATTTGATATAGGTAATTTATTTGACTGAAGTTAATAATATTTGTTAATTTTTTTAAATAACTTTGCTAACATAATATGGTAGATGCAATTTGGATAACCAGAATTTTTATTAAAACTAGGATTTAAAAAAACTTCATTATATTTGTATCACAGCATACTCTTATTTTGTGTTTTAAGTACATAAAACAATTGATATGTAATGATATTATGATATTATGTTTTTGACAATACTCGCAATGTAGTTGAGTTAGTTATAACTTTGTTTGAATAACAGTTATACATATCCTGTGTTGTCAGTTCACACGTTGAGAAAAAATATCTATTTTAATTTGTTTGTTTTTATACTGTTATCAACTCCAGACGATGTTGCAATTTGGAAACGCCACCTCCCAAAATCGAGAACCACTTCACAGCTTGTCCCGTCTCCCGGACAAATCAATGCGATAGGGAGTTGTCAACAATTTGAAAAATGTCACGCAACTAGAAAAAAAATACTCTGGGCAGTTTTAATTGCATTTAATTGATTTCTTACAATGTAAATTACTTTGTTTTGTTAAGTTAGCTCCGGCTACATATTATAATGTAAAAAACTTTTGTGCTATTCCAATTTTATTTTCATTTCAATTATATTTTAAAATTAACATTAAAATTCATTCCATATTGCACAGTGCTACTCCAATTTATCAGTACAACTTATTAACGCTAAACACTGATGTTAATGATAGGGACACCAGAAATACGTAAAAGAATACTTGTACCAATGCATAGAAAAGTTGTATTTCACAGAATGTTTTCACATACTAGTAATTCAATTTATAAACGACTACCAAACAAGTTAAAACAGCTACCTCTTTCTTCTTTCAAAAATCAAGTTTTTTGGTATATTCTTAGCAGGGACAGTATGAATGGTAATATCCACTAATTTTATTTGTTTTTTTCTTTTTCCATCTCGCTAACTGTTATAACTACTATTGTAATATTTCCAGACATGATTGGTTTGCATATTTATGGATGTTTGATTCTGTTTTTCCCTTAAATTTTAAATTTTGCTATGATTATTATTATTATTATCATCATTAATAGTTCTGAATAGAATTAAGTTTATTGGATTATATCTTTCTTTTGTACTGATTATGCAGTTTAATTGTAAAACAGAAATTTGCTGAACTACGCTTTATAAAAGCCATTTATTATTATTAATATTATTTTATTATTATTATTATTATTTTAAAATTGCCCTTTAAGTTACTTCATTATATTTACCATACTCTGACAAAGACTCTCCTGGTTCCCAACAGTTTATATCCTGGCAAGGATTCAAATTCTTGTCAGACAAAGCTCTTTTTTCATATTTGCCTCAGATGCCACACAAACTTAGTACTTTCATAGTAATAAACATATCTACAATAGCAATATTTTTATATGTATAAACCAGTCACACAAATAAATAAAATATTATATTAATTTAGGGCCTATTTCATAATTTTTTGTGTGGTCGTCTACGTTCTGTACTTATCTCTATAATACTTTGTATAATTGAGTTGCAAGTTTATTTTAATCAGCAATGAGAAAACTAGAAAAAGGTTTGCTAAGGCGTAGCAAAACCACTTTGTTTACAACTGTAGTAACCAGAACCAAACTTAAAACACTCAACATTTTTTTTTATTAATTTAATTTAGGTATTTTCTACACAAGCAAAATACGCTAAAGTCTCTTTTCACAGAAACGGCTTTCTTTATTGTGTTGTTATTAAATGGAAGGCGGACGGCAGGATTGTGCTGAATTTTGGAATTAGTCGATTTCTAATTGGCAACGCTGCAGCAGCAGCAGCCATTTTACTTTTACCCGTATTCGACATTCGACAATCGAGCAATCGAGCAATCCACGCTGTAATGGTGTGTCTTCTTCCTCCTTTGTTCCAAATCAAGAAATGCAGGAATCAAGTTTCAAGCCATTTTCCAGCACATGACAGCTTCCGCAACCATTTGCATTTTAAATTTATGTTATTGTGGTTGTACATTTACATTTGGTTAGTTGCTGATTGGTTGGCTGCGCAATTATATCATCTTTTTATGTTTTTGCTTGAATACTGAGAATTTCAAGATGGGAGTTGTTTCTTCGGTCACGAATTAAACTGGTAAGTTAGTTTTAGCTTTATGAATTATCATTTTAATTTGTGTATTTTGCCGCCATCAAAGTAATACCCTGTGCAATAGTAAGCTGGTTTCTTTGTGTACAAGGAGTACGCTAGGTAAATTAAATAACACGTAACAGCATAACACTTATTCTACTTTTAGCCAAAATGTCAACTGTTGTCGTTTATAACACTTATTGACTTATTACGGCTTCTAAATACATAATGTCAGGTTAATTTAACCAACCCATTATAGTGCAGCTTCTATTGCATTTGTGCCTTTAACATATTTTCACCAAATAAAGTACATTGTTGAAATTATTACTTTTCATTTCGTACGTGTACCAAGATTTTGTTGTAGACCTTGAACGTTTTGTTCATGAGTGAATACAGTTATAAGTACCATATTTACTTATCGTCCATTTGTTTTTTAAAAGATGATGCAAATTGTTTATTGGCTGACATACCCAATCTTTACTAAGTACCTACCTATTTGTCGAATGTTTTCACTATTGTTTTCTATTAAAGCACACCTTAAATAAGTTTTACGTTTTGAAATATCTGAAAATATGGAAATTTTGTCATAAGTTTTTGATCAGGCTTATACTCTTATTAGCGGGGTAGATACACCTCGAGCACTTGTCATAGAAAGGTTAAGTGTTCTTCATTGCTGCTACCCTTGGCAAATGCTGGTTAACCACATGTTAACCAAGGGGTTTGGTTAACCATGCTTTGTGTAACTGGGCCTAAATGTGACGACCCATCTTATCTTTTTTCACAAGGACCCTCGCTATGCACTTAGTTTTACTAATTTTTATTTATTTGATTGGTAGTAGATTACCAAGTAAGAGTAAGATCCCCAAAATACATTAAACTTTTCTTTCCACATAACGGAAACATTATATAGGGTATTCCATGACGAGCTTTCATTAGAAGAATATCGGGAACCAATTAAAGCAACTTTCTGAAAATGTGTAGGTTATAGTTTCATGCTGGGTTCATTTCATTTAAAGTATTTTCAGGTTTTGGCCACTTCCGATTATACTGGAAGTTGATAGCAACTTTGTTAATTTAAATGGAACACTCTGAACATTATGACATTTTTAGAATTCTCATTGAATTTTATTATTTATTTGTTAATATGACATGTGGGCTCAGGCTTACTGTTTTGTGATTATTTGAAGTTCTTTGAAAATCAAGACATTTGCGGTGTGTTTAAAAAAATTAATATCTTCAAAACAAGACAACCTAGAGAGATGCGGTTTGAAAAATTTGATTCCCCATTAAATTTTCAACGTTATTAATTTAAACATCCTACTTTTTTGTAAAAGAATACTAATTGCGGAAATCTCCATTTAAAGAATTTCTATCTTGCATAATTTGATTTTTTAAAATAGAACAGCATATATATTTTTACTCCATTAGGAGCTAAATCTAGTATCTTCCATTTTTATTAAGGTATGTTGGGGTCTATTCTTAAAATAGAAATTCTTTAAATTGAGTTCTCCATAATTACTAAAATTTTGCAAAAACATCAAGTATTGTAAGTTAGTAATGTAGAAAATTTCATGCAGAATTCAAACCGCATCTCTCTAGCTTATTTTATTTTGAAATTATTAATTTTAAACTTCAAATAATCACAAACCAGTAAGCCTGAGACCACATATCATATTAACAAAGTGATAATGAAATTCAACGAGAATTCTAAAAATGTCACAATATTCAGGGTGTTCCATTTAAATTAACAAAGTTGCTATCAAAATCTCAAATGAAAAATATTTTAAATGAAATGAGCCCAGAACTAGGCCCAGAATGAAACTATAACAAAAAATTTTCAGAATGTTGCTTTAATTGGTTCCCAGTATTCTTCTAATGAAAGCATGCTGTGGAATACTCATAAGGAGCTGATGGTGTAGTATATTTGCTTCTTGACATGTTGTTTTCCAGGCTGGTTCCCACGTTGCTTATTTGACCTTGATGTTTCGATACCCATGTTGGTGTCTTCCTTACAAGTAGCTCTGAGGCAGGCATCGACATGGGTGTCGAAACGTTAAGGTTAAATAAGTAACGTGAGAACCAGCCCGGAAAACAACATATCATCAACAACTACCACGGAAGCCTTCAAACCAAAATATTTGCTTCTTGTTCTATACATGCACATTATTTTTGAACAGCTATGTGAATAAGAATAATGTGTGCTTCTGGAGTGATGAAGAGCATCATTTTTCGAGGTCATACTCGAGCTCCTCAAACCCATTGTGTATAGGTTCAATTTTCATTGACGGTATATAGTTTGGTATCTAGAAGTGTATGTAATCCTCTAATCACAGAAAAGTTAGAAAACCAACGTGGCATTGAAGGCAAGCAAATGCTTGACAAATACCAGTTATTGTTTTATGTGCACGCTGTAGCTCCATAAATTTCATGATTATTGGATTGGTAGGTGTGGAACAATTGAATGGGCACCACCATCATCCTATTTGACTGCTTCGGATTTCTTTCTGTGGTATCTAAAATTAGTAGTTTACACAACATAACCTACAACTCTGAAAAATTTACGACAAGCAAGTACAGGTTTCCACATGAAATGTTCCAGAAAATGTGCCAGAACTGCCTGTACCATTAATGGTGTGGCTGCTCACATCTGCGTATGATGCACATTTTGAGAATTTGTTGTAAGGTCATAGATTTCTTTATCCACATTTGTTTACATTTTTCTTGTCAGTACAAATAAATATTTTTTTCATGAATATTGTTTTCTAAATATCAAATGTAAAATACCTAGTAATGTTAAATAATTATGTGAAAAGCATAGTATTTTGGGCATCCTTTTTAGGTGTCTATTTTTTTTACAACTATCCTCTTTTTTAATTATTTACTGTAGGTCAAATTTTTCTTGTAGTATCTTCTGCAGTTTATTGGTTTACTGCTTCTCATACCTCATAAATAAGTGAAAAATAGGAAAACCAATTTCATAGTAAGAAATGTGAAAGATGGATTATTCCATTAACATTTTTTAAAATGGTGTCTACCATGCCAAGAGGGTAAATGCTGTTCATTAAAAACATCTCAAAAGTTGTCCCCGTGCAAACAAAAGTCTACCGTTTTGAAAATTCAAAAATGATCTTTTATTGATATCTAGTGGGGCTGGATACTTTCCAGTAAACAAGATATAATTTGGTTGCTATGGTAACAACTATGGTGTTGTATAAATAAATAAATAAATAAATAAATTTTTGCTGATATGGTTGAAACCTTAGGTGATCAGTGTCCTTCATATACCAATATTAAAAACTGTGTTCTATAATTTTAAAGAGAAAGAACAGATGCCAAAGATGAAGACTAATTTCCGTGACCACTCTGTAAAATATTGATTCTATCCATGATATGATTTTACAAGATCTATGAATTTGGCTGATATAAATAGCAGAAACATTGCACATTTCCTATCAACATGTGTTTCATATTCTTCCCCATGATTTGGGAATATACAGGTTTCGGCCAAAGGGATTCCAAAATGCTTAAACGCTGATCAGAAGCATGTTCATGTGACAATGTTGAATAAATAATGTGCCATCATTTGAAGATACTTCAAATTTTTTGGATAACATTGGCATCACTATGATCCAGAGACTAAAGAACAATCTGAACAGTGGAAGCATACCGGTTCTCCATGACCCAAAAAATTTCATATGCAAAAGTCGGCTGGCAAGTGCCAAAGTTCTTGCTTCAGTTTTCTGATACAAAGAAGGGATAATTCTGTTAGATTTCTTGGAACAAAGTAGAAATGTCATGGGAGCATATCATAGTGGGTTGCTAACTAAATTACATGAAAGAAATGTGTAAAAACGACAAGGAATACTTTTCATAGGTGTGCCCTATTTGCAAGGAGATTATGTTAAATAAATTAAATTAATTTTTTTTTGTTTACTATGGCAGCATTTTGTTTTTTCATTTCCTATTTTTGAGGGGTATTCCACAGAAGATTGTCCTCATCCATTGAAATTGGAATAAATTGATTCTTCTTTACCTTTAACCCATTAAGAATCTGCCTACTAAATACATTAATTCTACAAATTAGTAGAAAACAATTGAGAACGAGCAAATCAAGAAACCCTGACAGTCATCCTTGATTTATATTTTTCTATTTATGAGCTTACAAATATATTGAAGCCATAGTTGTGCTAAGTAAATATTTGATCTAACATTTCATCTGGTGTTTATTTTGGCCAGTAGTGGGCAGGCAAAAAACTGAGTATGTGATTGGTAAATTAGTGAAGTTGAAAGCAGAAGATAGAAACATTACCTTACATAAGGAAGGTTTTCCAGATACAAAAGTCCTCTGTGGGGATTGGAAGAATGAGAAAATGAAGGTAGCCCACAGGAAAGAGCGCACAGTCATGTTTACTCACAAGAAAATTGCCTACGTGCATAAATGCCATTAATGGGAATCGTGCATTTTAAAATTGCACACATGAAAATGCTCACAACAAAATATGCTCACTTAGATGACTGGCCGGTTTAATTAGCAAATTAGTGAATATGAGTTTAATTAATGAATTAACGAAGAAGTTTTAGTAGTTTACCTGATGTTATTGGAGTAAAATGTAAAGCTTTGAAAGTTTATTCATTATCAAATTTTTATTTCAGTTTTTCCAGCAGGTAGTTAGTTGTTACATTCTAAGAACAGAATTCAATTCACAGCATGCTTTTAGTGGCGTATGTCTATTTTCCTTATTTTTGCTAGCTGTATGCCATAGATACATGCTAGTGTGCCATTGCCGTTCGGTGCCATGTGGTAAAACTTTGGCCTATTAAATGCGGTGTCCATCTTTTTTCCTTGTCTAAGATTTACACAAACTAGTTTAATATTAAGAATTCTTTTCATTACTCATTACTGTGTGAATTCACAAAATTTTGGTTAGTAAAATACCAATATTATATCTTTATAAGAAAAATACGTTTAGGACATAAACATTTTTTACATACCAGAAGCTTACACAGGACCAAAGAATATAAGTAAACAAGAATGGCCACTGTTATTAAATTTGATGGAATGAGTAACAGCCTTATCTGCGAATGTTGTAAGTGAACAACGTTAATGAAACTGTCAGGGGCAGCCATTAAATCAGAAACTTTTATCCACGGCAGATGTTATTTATTTTGACATTAATATCCATGGTATATTTTTGGAACTTACTTGGGAGGAATCTGAAATCTAAATGGGTTCATTCAGAACTAATATAATACATTACAATACTCCTAATACGTAAGGATAGATCTCGCAGATGTTTGTGATCGTTTTCACAATTACTATAGGTTTATGGGTAGCCTGGCATAGGGGGTTTAATTTGGATCCGTAGATGGCATGTCATAACTATAACTTAACAACTTAACCGTTTACCGGCATTTCAATAAACAATAACCGGATACACATTTGTTTTCTCAATTCATCTTGAATCCCTTACCGACTGAACCACCGAGGCTGGAATTTTGGTTATATAGTATGTCAGATATAAGGTGCCAGTTAGTCTGGTTATAGGAGCGCATGAAAACTAATTATGTTTACTGTGAATTAATACATACCTCAATTTTACGTTTTTGTAGAGTTTTCGCATTCAGGACGCTTTACGTTTATGTTAATTGTGAATGTGCAGCCCTGAACAGATAAGCAGTAAACCACATAAATTTAAGCATGACATCAACTTGATTTTAAACAGACCTGCATACATGTACACGCCTTAGCTGTTAATTTGCGATGCACAGGGTGTCATTTATGAATGTGAGATCCATACTATTTTATGTATCGTTGGTTACAGCAATAGTGTTTACAGATCTTATAGGAGAGTGTCCAGTACCTGGACAGGACTAATAAACTAAAAGATTCTATAGAAAACTTTAATCTTAATATTCTGAGTAATGAACTCAATGCTCTAACCAAAATTTTTTTGAACTTATGTAACTCATATAATACTATGTTTTTGAGAAAATGCTGTTGCTAATTAAGCACTGACAAAAAATTATCCATTTGATGTTTCAATTACGCCTGCTGTCTGTGTCAAAGAACATCCTCAAACAAATCTGACATAAGTTCAAACAAAGAAAAATAACTTTTGTCTTACATTTTTTGGAGATTCTGTTCATTGACAAAAATTACAGGCATAATGGAAAAGTCTGATTGATAATTTTTTGTTAGTGTTTAACTAGTGACCAGAGTTTTCATGAAAGCATAATTATCTTATTTGCAAATTGTGTTAGTAGTAAGCAATAAATCATATTTTTTTTCATACCTCCTTTTGCCGTCAAAAAATCATAAGCAACTTGATGACTTAATTGAACATCTAAAATTTTATTGAATTTATTGTTGCAGTAAATAATCCCTGATGAATTCTTTTCAGATACCTGTCCTTTGGGATTTGCTGCCTCAAACATTAACCCTGGTGCAGCCATGCAGTCGTCAAGTTTTTGTTGGGTTCAACTGCTGCTCCATTGCTTCATTCGAAGGAAGCATGAAATCGCTACATGTGTGCATCTTGTGGAGCAAGGATAGCTTCTGAACCAAAATTAACGAAATATCAATGGTGACCATGATGTGTCCTAACAGTTTAGTTAATTGCTGAAAAGAATCTCTGGACCCATTTGGTTTTAATAAAAGGCATGTTTGTCACCCAGGTAAATATAATTGGTAGTGTTATAAGGGAAAAATATTAATTTAGATTTTTTTTTGCAGATAACAATGTGACAACAGTCTGCAACAAGAAATAATTCTTTTAAAACTCGAGGATCAATTGATGTTCCACCAGTTTTTGTTCCATTGTTGATATATCTTTTGTTTCTCATACCTCTTATATATTGGTTTGGTTGTGTTCTGGTGCACATATTGCCTGTGCTATTCAACTATTTTCTCATAGTTCTAAATTCTCATGGCAGTGTGGGTGTTGTCTTCTTATACCATAAGATATGGTACATAAAGTCCTTCTTTAACCTTCAACAAGTACAACATTCATTACTTTTTGAGCTGATATTCATTTGCATCTTGGTGACATACCACATTTTATTTCCTAGTATGTGTATTATCTGCTTACTGTGGATGATGACTTTTGGGTTGTTTAATTTAACCCTGCACAACTCGCGCATCGTAGCGTTTCACCAGCACTCGCGTGAGAATTATGCTCATGTAACTGAAAGGGCTATTATACTCGTATGTCTCACTTACAAATGGTACAGTTGTATAAAATAGACATGTTCAAAACAATTATAATTCCAAAATGAAATACAAAATAAAAGGTTATTTTCGAAAACACAACAAAATTAACTTAAATTATTCCTGCGAATGATCAGAATCAACAACTTCCGTACAATTTACACACACGTAAGTTGTATGTTCGGTACAAATCGGTATACCGCACTTTTCGCAATGCTTCTTTGTCTTCCGGTTTTTCCTCCTTGGACAGAAACGACAAAAGTCTGGATGGTGCTCTTGTTCCTGCGTTTCAGGAACAACCGGTAATCGTAGGACTTCTCGGATACGCGTGCGTAATCTGAATGGCAATTCTCGTATTGACGATCTATTAGTCATGTATGGTTTTATTAGTTGCCGAGCCAATTCCTTGAGAAAAATTCTCCGATCTTCAACAACGTCCGTGTTACTTTTATAAATTATCTGGCTGTTTATGCCGCCTACGTCGAGCAAAGTAAAAAAAATTCTTAGGGGCCATCTGCAACAAAATCTTGAAACAGAGTACGTTGACTTTAGCTCATCGACGACATCGACACCTCCCTTGGTGATGTTGTAAAATGTTATTATTTCTGGTTTTACGGATTCACCAGAATCTGGATCAATTTTATCACCTGAATGGAGAGTGGACAGCGCTAGCACATTTTTATTTGGTTTAGGTTTGTAAGAAACCAAAACAATATTTCTCTGAAATCCAAACATACTGCTTCGAATAGGCCTATCTTTCACGCTGGTGAAAATTTCTGGTATCTCCCGTTTATTTCTTCTAAGCGTCCCAACAATCGTCGTTTTCATAGCAAGTAAGTCCTTGGCCAGTGGTATAGAGGTAAAATAATTATCCATGGTAATATTTCTTCCACTGTTCAAAACTGGTTGCGATATACGTTTGACAACAGCACTAGCACTATTGTCCAATTTGTAGGGGCCGTCTGGTTGCCTGCCAGCGTAAATTTCCATGTTAGACGTATAGAACATTCTGGAATCTACCAGGGCATAAATTTTCAAACCATATTTCGCGGGTTTGTTTGCAATATATTGTCTAAATTTGCATCTGCCCTTGAAATTTTCCAACATTTCGTCTACAGTGCAGAACTCGCCCACTGTATAATTCTTCTGGCATTTTGCTACAAAATTTTCGAAAACAAATCGAATAGGCGCCAAATTGTCCGTTAGTTTCCTTTCTGCTCTGTCATGTGGATTGTCGAATCGCAGCGCACGTAACAATAGGTGAAACCTCTCTCTCGACATTGCCAATCTGAAACATTCTGGAGCAGATCCATCATCGGACCAAAGTTCCTTTGTATTCAAATATTGTGCCTTTTTCACGCCAGCCATGTACAGTAGACCGATAAGAGCATAAATCTCTACTGAATCCGTGTCGCGACAATCTCTTGCACGGGCATAATTTGCCCGATTGCTTTGTAACCAAACATTAGTACATTCAACAATGTGGTCAATCAAATCTTGGCTAAAAAATTGCTGCCAACAATCTCGTATAGTTTTAGCTTCTTTTGCATGGCCTTTCACGCCGGGACGATCAGCGATGATATTATGCCTCGGTGTGCGTACGTTTGGACGAGAAGCGTGGGCATTCCATTTAGTTATCTTGTCTTTTCCTATGTACTGGTGCACTCGGGACATTGAATGACGTGTTCCTTCGCGTTCATCAGATTGTTCGAATCTTTTGTTATGCTCGCTGCGTTCGCTTCCCAAATCAGTTTCACCATCACTGTTGTCAGCCTCAAGAGACTCAGGTTCGTTGTTTGTAGTCATCCACGATGGCTGAACCAAAGGTGCGTCGTCTGCGTGGTTATATTGCAGCTTTCCCAATTCCAACATTCTTTTAGCGCGATTCATGTTGATAATATCGAGCCAACGGAACTATAAAATAATAAAAATGAGCAACACGAATATGTTGCCAAAGTTGCACTTACAAATATATGTAGAAAACGCAGAATTATTGATGGTATATAGTGGGCCTCGCGGGCTGAGAAACATTCACAGTTGGTCTAATGTGGCAGACTGGAGAACTCGTGTGATGAGAGCAATCCTCACAATTATAAACTGGCAATGACAAAACGCACACACCACATGTCACAATCAACTAAGCGCAATGAGGTTATTCGGAACTGACAGAGCACGTTCCAAAACACAGCTAGACGACGGCACAGCATATCAGCATTGCCAACTCAAAAATAACATTTACTCTAAAAACGTTGTGAGCAAAATGCTCATGCGCGCGAGTGCTCCGGGGTTAAAACCAGTCTTGGTTTGCTCATATCCAGTAGGGATATTTAGTCATTCTAATGGTTTTTATATTTCTCATATATTGTGATTGAAGGTTAGTTTTCTTCGGAATACCATCAGAGCTAATATAATAATCAACTTTTACTCCATTGTTTAAAGCATATTCTAATTCCATTTTGATATCATTCAGTCCTATTCTTGTATTCTGTTTTACCTCGTTTGTTTCAGCAAGTAAATAAAGTTTTCATAGTCCAATCCAATGAATGGAGCATGACAGTCATGTCATTTTTTTAAAAATATATCATTTCCTTCACAAACTGTTCTGTAACCCTTAAACTTTTATATACATTATTTGTATAATTGTCTTGACTATTTTTGAGTGTACAACTCCATTTGCATTAAAAAAAATCAATGAACTGATGAGTAAGTTCTGAAGAGTTGGTCCATATTTTATAGAACTTGCAGCTACTTTTTAAACAAATGAATTAAACTGTTGGAATAAGAATACAATAACTTAACTGTTGTTTCTTCTGCAATAGTTAAAATAATTTATTAATCCTACAAGAGGTGTACACATTGGCACGTTAAATAAAACTCGCTTGTGTAGAACACTTATATTTCATTAAAAATGTATAGTAGTGTACAGAACAAACATTCTAACTGTCCTGTCCCGTGCATCTACACCCACCATCTCTTACTTCGTGCATATCACTAAAAGCCACTTGTGATGAACTAATCGGTCAGGTATTTCCAAAACCGTTCACTGACATCTTGGCTACTCTATATATCAGTACATTCCTTGGTGTTGTCATCCTTGTCTCAGTCTTCCATAGTTTCCAGCATCCTGCACCATGGTTTCATAAGATCAGAAGCAAAGACGAATTAAAGGGTCGTTGAGTTCGCCATGTTCCTGATATGTTGTGACCTAACCGATATCATT
Organism: Rhyzopertha dominica; assembly: GCA_025024175.1. Lineage (NCBI taxonomy): Eukaryota > Metazoa > Arthropoda > Insecta > Coleoptera > Bostrichidae > Rhyzopertha > Rhyzopertha dominica. Next base: position 26,679,652 of record QCXZ01000041.1, read on the forward strand.
CATTTATTACACTTTGTTTTTATTAGAATGAAACAGGAAAAAAAAAAAAGGAAATTTTAATACCAAAATGTGTTTTAACTGGCTGCCTTTAAAGCTCTATTTAAAGAAAATGATACACAGATGTAACCAAAAATTGCAAATTTCAGAAATACTTGAATACGAAATTTTTACAATACCTGAATATGAAATTTTTACAATACTCATATGTATATGCTATTTACACAATTCATTAAACTTTACAAGTCTTCACAAGTTGAACCCAATTCATGCTTAATATCTATGTCTGTGAAGTTTTCCACAACGTCAAAGCACAAATTATACTATCGTATCCTATCCTTAGTGCTTCCATTGTGCTTCATAGAAATCAACACCCACATCTATTGTTTTCAAGCTATGACCTTATGATTTTTTGTGGCCAACTTCGCACTTAGCCACTAATTTCCAAATTTAACATCTCTATTGGCACCAGCCTTTAGTGCAATGTTAGTGCTTCATTGTGCTTCAACAATTGTGCTCCTTAAGCCAATATGTGCCCATAATCATTACTTTATAGTTATTAGGCCTAGCCACTGACATGAAGCACAAATGTCTATCTTTCCACTAATCTTTAGTGCTTCAATTGTGCTTCATATGTTAACTTAGCCACATGATCCCTTTTTAGTAAAATCTATGTTTTTATATTTGGAAGTTAGCCACCAAAGTTAAGCACAATTGCCCATCTTTTACTAATCTTTAGTGCTTTATTTGTGCTTCATGTGTTAACTTGAGCCACATGACCCCTTTTTAGTAAAATCTATATTTCTATATTTGGAAGTTAGCTTCCAAATTGAAGCACAGTCTCATCTTTATTAATCTTTGGTGTTTCGATTCTGCTTTAGTGTGCTTCATGTGTTAGCTTAGCCCTTTGTTTTAAGTATGTGCTACTCAGTTTTTGTGTATCTTAACCATTGAATTTTGAGCCATTCGACTTTGCTTGAAGTTAATGAAACTTCTATTAACAGTATTCTTCAAACTTGTAATAGTGAAAAGTCCTCGGATGTCATTTCTGCACTATCTGATTTGTACTTTTTTCTGGCTTTTATTACTTTCAATTAGGAACAAAAAAGTAATGAGTGCCCACTGACTAAAAATTTGTGATCAATTTCTTCTACGGGATTAGTTGGATCAGAAACAATCATGTTGGATAGCAAAGCAATTTGGTGGTATTAGTTTACAGTATGTGGGTATGAATTTCACAGTTTGTAATTCATTCATCGTTGTACACGTGACCACCAACGTTTAAAACATTAAAGCTCATTGCTTTTTCTCTTAAAATGTACTATGCAGGAACATCTTAGTAATAGTAATAGATACCCACAGAAAACCATAGCATAATATTACACAAAAAGTTTCTAATGACTTGTTGCGGAATAGTAGGATGATTGTCATATTGTTTTAAAACCAAGAGTGAAAAGAAATGATCTATTGTCTGATGTTAAAGGTGCGAGCTTCTTTTCTTCACTGAGCCCTGGCTGTGATGTGGTTCCTTTTATGTGATTAGGTCGAGAAACAGTATAACAGATAAAGACCATTTTATTCCTTCAGGTCAAGTTGCTTGGACTTAAAAAATATGGGACTAAACATTCATTCTGAATTTGAATCATTGTTTATCGAAAAAAATATAGTCGTAGGGTTCTGTGGCCTTATTGGAAGCAGGGTGCTCTTAATAAAGCCACTTTTTATTTAAAGAAAAACTATTATATGTAGTTTCTTATAAAATATAAATGTGAAATAACAAAATAAACAATATTTAAGGTTTTTAAACTAATCTTGCCACCTGGGGTAAATAACTCTCATATTGCGCACTCCCTCCGTGTCGCACAAGAAACAATATTAATTCTTTTTTCTTGTCAATTTTAACTTGTTTCCCGAACATTCGGATATGTCTTATTTGCTGTTATATATTTTTCTTATCTACAGTTTTCGGCTTTTGTGATACAGGCCTTGAGGTGTCCGATTTGATAAGTCTCGTGTGACGAGTTGTGCCCCTGAATTCAATGCATTTCGCATTGGTCGTTGCGAGGTTTTAAACCTCAGCTGTTGGAAGTAAGTTGATAAAACTCGTGTCTAACTGTTTCGGAATATCTGGGATATATAGGATATTACTGGAACAACAAGGTATTGGTGAATTGTGTTCACGAAGCAGTATTTTGATTGACTTTGTCAGAACTTTCATCCGGATAGTTAAAAGCGATTCTAGGTCGTCACATAAACAGTCGTCAATATCACTATTACGCTCACGTTGGACAAGATCTTCAGTATCTTTTCGGACATCTTCAATTTGGTCTCTTTCGGTTAATGCACTAGGTAGCAAAGCCGCTTCTGGAGTGGCATTAGGATCATAGTGGAATATCCAAGTCTCTTTCTTCGCTAAAACGTGCTGTTGGTAGAGGGTAGGACGGCACCCCTTCTCATCAATATTATTATTCAAATTAAATTTTATACACTCGATGTTGGAACACTGCTGGTTTTGTTTTGTACTACAGTGGTCACATTGTCGACGTGTGCATTTTATTGGTAGGTGATCTTCCACATTCGTTATGTGTGTAGAGTTTTGTAAKCTTTGGCGGCCACCGAGATATTTACGTTTACGAGCACGTCCAGTTAATGCTGTAGTGTAGGGCCCTGCTTTATTCTTGACGAGAACCATTAAGTTCAGAAGCCAGAATTGAACGAAACTTCAAGTGTGACAAGGGCTTTTTCGACGGAATCCTTCTCCTTAGTGTGGTGATGATGTATTTACAATGCAGGCTTCAAGGCAATAATTGAATAAACGCACCTACTACCTTCTGCTTTTCCAAAACATATTATACACCGAATGAATTTGGTCGAAATGATCCACACCACCAATGGTATAGATCCGTCCTTCTGAATCCTCCGAATTTGCGTGGTTTCGAATGGATCGTGAATAGTGCAACAGATTTTTTTGCCGCGGTCTTTCCATTTTGACACAAATATCCTCTTCTGATATACATTCATCAAATACACCTGTTCTCATTTTCCTTTTCTGTTTTCAGAATTGCCTGAAAAAAAATCTTCTGGTTTGTCGTATGTTAGCAAATGAAAAATATTTTTTGCCCAGTAGCTTTTGGCAAGCTCAACTGAGGAAAAAATATTAAAAAAAGGCAGTACCAAAATCCTTAAAAAATCGTAGATAATTTAGTGACCACAAATTCTCCCAGAGATACTTTTCTATCCCGCTCTTCAGCAGCTCCTTCATCATGCCATTTCCAGGCAGTAACCAGTAACACCTGTGGTAGTTTCGGGGATGCTAATGGTGAATATGATCACTCAAGCAATCTTTAGTCGTCCAATCCCCTAAACCTATGTAAAGGTCTTTTACTAATGATTTTTGACAAAGTTTAGCATTTTTAATTTTCCTGATGCCTTCCGCCGGTATAGTTCATTAGGTTGGCCGAATAACGACGTGCTTTACTAGGTGGCGAAGGACACCGTAAAATGAACACAAAAGGGACAGAAACAGCAAACGGAAATAGGTTCTAGTTATCGCCCTGCAATTAACTATGGCCAGCTAGAGCAGAAAATCATTAAGCAAGCTCCATTTACCTTTGATATAGTGTGGTCGGCTGCTAAACATWGTGAGTCTCAATGAGCGGTTTGACACCGTTGCACAGTGGGGTATTTGAACGATCTGGGCGATCTATTCTGTATTTCCTTTGGTATTTGGAATGTTTGGTCTGCTGTGTTTCCGTTTATAATGCAGAGTATGTGGTTAACGTATAATGAACTACCATTGCTAAACCTGAATTTTTTGAATGCCGTTTTCATCTTTTTTCCATAACGTTAAAATTATAAGGGTAGGTAGTTTACTTGCAATAAAAGCACACACAAAAATGGTTTGTCCGTGGAGCTTATTACAAATTACATCAACTATACATTACAGTATACAGTATACAGTATACAGTATACAGTATACAGTATACAGTATATATATACAATATCACGAACTTACTATAGTACAGGGCGGTCGAGTTATCGCTATCAACCATTTCACACTTTCTGGTTTTAAAGAAAAAATATTTTTTAATAATATTGGTGGCATGTTAGCATCCAAAGAGAAAATACAGTTACCAGAATAATAGGGTGTTATGACCCACCCCTATTTATTTGGTTGGTTTGAAATATTTGGTAGCGATTTAATTTCTAGACGGGGGTGTAGTCCTAGATTTTGAAAATTAGAATTTTTCTTTGCTGCCACCAGAGACACTGAAAATAGGCTGTGCCTCGAGCCGTTGAATAATTTAAATACTTTAACAACCTTTGAATGAACTGAATGAGATCTACTTACTGTGGTTTTAACTTCACTTAACACTCACTGGTTTGCCGCTTCGAAGGTGGGGTCTATTATGAAAGGTGTTTAAAATTATCCTTAAAATCAATTACCTAGAAATCTATTACACTACCCAAAAACTCTACAAACATACAAATACACCTTATCAACTTGAACAATTATGGACATTAAATATTACTCACAATGCAACAAAATTGTAGTCTCGCCAATTTCGAGTATCTAGGAAGTAACGACCCGCAGTTAATTTTGAATTTTTGATCTTACCTCTTTGACGGTTAGTAAGCGACTTGTGGAAAAGTAAAAATTTCGTTCTCTATGGCCAAAAGTGCATAGATGGCATTTCCCGTCGAACTTAGGCGGAACACGCGTTTACAATAATTTTGATGAGATCGCGGTCGTTACCTCCTGTTGCTAAACCTTCCGCTCGCAATTCGGAGCGGAACTTATTCAGCAATTTGAAAGATATAATAGACCACAGGATTTTTGTTTCCAAAAATCCGGGTTATTACATCACTCCCTACGCTTTAAAAAAATTAACCTAGTTGATTTTTTTTCACATTATGAATAAAGCAAAAACAAAACAAATAGATTGGAAACTACTACCTAATCCTTAACTAACTATAAACTAATTCAAGAGTTTTCATCATTCAGTTATAACAACAGTCAGTCGGCTTGTGCTCACTGTTAAATGTTTACTCACTACACTTCGTCTGTCCAGTGGAACGAGGTGGAGAGGGATGCTTGGCTACAGTATTGGGGCTTGACTTTGGCCCGGGAGGGTGCTGAAGGTTGACAGTACTGTATTCGTGGGTCCATTTCTGGTCTGGCGAAAACTCTGGTGGGTTCTAGGGTTATGGTGGTGCATGGGTTGCTTACTGGTCTGCCTGGTTCATTGGTATCTGGCTGTCTTTCTTCCTCACTTTGTCTTCTCCTACTGGAATGATGGTGTACCAGCCAGACTGCGAGAGTGTCCCACAACGAGGCCAGTATAGCAAAACCGCAACCAACTGCTTTGTAGATGGCCACTCCGTTTATCAGAACTTCCATTATATAGCGGATAATTCGAAGTACTACATATATTCCGATAAATCCACTCATAACCATGCCCAATTCGGTAAACCATCCCCATACATAGCGCAGCGTGGTTCGGGCAAGGCTCTTCATCTCTTCCTTGTCGAATAATTTAAGAGCATCGAATCCCTGGTTATCAGTGTGCAAACCAGCGATTCGGCGAGCTAGGATGTTGCTCACGGCCAGTCTTTCTAATCCAAAGGTGAGTGTTTTCTGAACCTGAGAGACTTCGTCTTGGGTATAGAGGTCACTGGAACCTAAAGGTTGTATAGGGCTGAATATCAGTTTCTCCTCATCTTCTACCTTCAACTGAGCTGGAGCTTGTTTCATTACTGGATGAGGGACGAGACCGATCCATTCGTTATCGATCTGATACAGCGGGGGCGTTAGCGGGTTGCATTCAACCTGTACGGCGTGCCTCTGCATCAAATGGGTAATCGGTGACATGAAGTAGCTACGGTTATTCACGGTGATAGGTAGTTCATTGAAACATTCGTTGGTTCTGAGCTATCTTAGGCGTACATTGTACTATATATATAACCTCTCCAAGCACTCGTCCAACGTAACCTAATCGATGTTTTATTATGGTACTTAGAGCGTTAGGGGTAACTGGTGCCAGTAGCAATCTGTTCTTTAGAATCTCTCTGTTAGCTAGGCATCGCCGGTAAACTGCATCCGCATATAAACTGTCGAGGGTCCTTTTATATGCTTGTTCGATGTATAGCATCTTACTATTAACATAGACCGTAAGTTCCGTGTTATGGGAGAGGAGGGTCATTTTGGGTTTCAGGTTACTTCCTTGCCTCTTGTCAATAGCCACGATTCTTGGGTGCTCTGTTTGCCAAGCGTCGCCCCCTCAAATATGGATCGTCGTTTTCAGGGCCGTCGCGAATACCTTTTCTTATTGCTCGACTACCAGATATTTATTGTTCTTCTTGTCTTCTACCAGCTCGGCTGATCCTTCGAATAATAAACTTAACCCTTGCTCACAGGAGACCTCGGGATCGTGATTCCAGACCGATTCTCCATATGTGGTATCGATGCAGTATCCAGTAAGATAGGGACAGATTAACCCACCAGGTAAGCTTAGTTCGTTGCGTTCCATCTTGACTGTGGCCCAGTAGTCTCTGGCGTAGATCCTTATGGAAGCGGTCACGATAACGTTGGTGCATTCATGTCCCTCTTCGTTATATGGAGTCCCTTGGCAAGTTCCATCGTCGGATACTTTTCCTGCTATAGTCATTGAGATACTAGTGGTTCCGTTCATTATTATAATGTTGGCGACGTCCCGATTGTATAGCTTAGTGCTTCTATAAAGATGCAGATTGCGGCATCCCTCTGCACCTAGCGGTTGCAGAAGTTGTGCTATCCCTCCCGACACGGCGGACACGTGGCTATGCATTCCACAATGCATGATAGTTCTAGTGACTTCCACCAGGCAAGTCTGAACTTGTTGGAGTTTCACTTCGTTTCTTTGGATGATCTGTACCGTAGTTGGATTGCTGATATAGTCTGAAGCCCCTTCCGTACATAGATCGACATCCTTTAGTGAGATCACACTAATGTTAACATGGCGGTCCTCGCAGTCATAGACGATGAATGCTTCGGTTGATGAAAGGGTGAGCCAGAGGAGCACAGAGGCCAGCATGATGAATCAGCGATATGTCTATAAAATTTTACAAGTTAATTTCTTGTTACATAATTACCGTACTTACAAATCTTATACTAGTGACAATTCATTCTAATTTGGAAATCCCATGTCCGAATATCTTTTTCTACTAAATTTTCGGATATTTAACCGATGGGGAGGTCACGATTTCTGGTAGACATCCTCACGGCTGTACCTACCTGTTCGTCGTCTGTGCCACCTTCAGCTACAGAATGAGCTAGTGTTTGACTTAACCCCGCAGCTAAATTTAGAGTGACCTGCATAGGGTCGATTCCAAAACTTTCATCTTTCAAATCTGCTTCCGTTATGCTCATATCCGCTAAAGGAGCATTTGTTTCAAAATTTTGAAAATCTTCCCCGTAGAAAGGTTTTAAACGATTGACATGAACTATTGAATCTTTGAATGAATTTAGTCGTCTAATTTTGACAGTTACGGGCGATTTTGCTTCGATTATTCTATTTGGTCCTGACCATTTCTTACTTAATCCTTTAGACAAGCCGGTCGGAACTTCAGCAATATTAAGGTAAACTAAATCTCCTGGTTCAAATTTGGTTTGTTTTGTTTTACGATTGTATTGGCGGGCTTGTTCCAGAGATGCTTTGCGGAGGTTCTCTTGCACCTGTAAAAATGCATTATTTAGCCTGCCAACGAGCTCTGACGCATAGTTGGTATCAGCGTCGTATTTCACGGACTTCGGTCGGACAATCTCGTCCATGGGAAGTACGGGATCTCTGCCATATAGTAAAAAATGGGGACTGTAACCTGTGGAGCTGTGAATAGAAAATCTATATGCCATAAGTACGTATGGTATCCATTGGTCCAAGTCCTGCTGTGACTTATCTACGTAGTGCGATAGGGTGTCCTTCAGTACCCGATGACTTCGTTCAACCATGCCGTTACTTGAGGGATGATATGGTGTTGTTTGTATCTTGTCGATTCCTAGAAAAATGCACACGTTTTTCATTAATTTACTAGTGAAATTAGTCCCTTGATCCGTTAATAACTGTCTGGGTGCACCATGTCTTGTAACTATTTCTGTAACGAAGGCTCTTGCGACAGTTTCGGCTTTTTGGTCGGGCAACGGTATAGCTTATATATTTAGTAAAATAGTCCTGAAAAGTCAGTAGGTACTTATTACCTGTATACGTGGTTGGAAGTGGTCCTACTATATCCATAGCCGTTCTTTCGAAGGGTTGAATCACTTCGGGAAAAGATTGAAGTGGGGCCTTTTTCAGATGAGGTGAGGTTTCCGTTTATTGCAGGAATGACACTGCTGACAATAGCGGATGATATCTTGCTTCATATTGGGCCAGTAAAATCGAGGTTTTATCATAGAGTAAGTCGCTGATTGCCCGCGATGTCCGCAAAACGGCAGGTCGTGAAAATCGTTGAGTACCCATTTAACATACGATTGTGGTATTATGAGTGTGTCCGGGTCCTTTTTGTAGAGTAGTCCGTCGATGTCTCGATAATATGTGGCATTATCCTGTCCTGTGCTTAATTCTTGATCGATACTTTCACAGAAAGCATCCTTCTGTTGGGCGGTTTTAAGAAGCTCTCGATCCCATACCGGTAAATATGGTGGGTCGTCCGCTGTAACATTTACTGTATGTTCTACCAGATTTTGCTTACCGTCTGTGTCCATCCGTGCATTTTCCTGGAGTTCTTCCCGTTGTTTATTTCGTTGACCTACATTTAACCAGCTGATAGTAACGTCCTTGAAATCGTCGGGTGTTCTCTCGACGTTGTAATAAAATGCAGTGGCAGCACAATTCTTAGGTACTCGGGTATCGCCTGCTTCTCCGCTATCATATATTACGGTGTTCTCTCGCTTTAATTCTGGGAAGTTCTCGCGGTCTTCTTTGAATAACAGGTTGTGGTAGGTTATAGTCGTCATCCGGCATTATTCTGCTGAGTGCATCCACGTTACCATGTTTCCTTCCTTGACGGTGTTGTATGTCGAAGTCATAGCTTGATAACAATAGATTCCATCTAGCTAACTTGGATGTTGGGTCTTTCATATTCATTAGCCATTTCAGTGGCCTATTGTCGGTGATAACTGTAAATTTTCTACCGTACAAATAACACCTGAAATATTTAATAGCTTCGATTACAGCCAGACATTCTAATTAGGTGGCGGAGTAATTTTGCTGAGCTTTGTTTAGTTTCTTACTCATATAAGCTATCGGCTTTTCAAATCCTCCTCGTTCTTGGCTCAAAATTCCTCCGATTCCCGTTTTACACGCATCTGTTGCTAGAATAAACGGTTGATCAAAGTCCGGGTGTATTAGAACACTGATAGATGTTAGAGAAGCCTTTAGATTGTCGAAAGCTTCCGTGGCATCCTGGTTAAGTTCTAATTTTTCCTTTCTTTTTGTCAGGTCACTGAGTGGTTGTGCTATCATGGAAAATCTTGGTATGAACCGCCGGTACCATCCCGCTAAACCTAAAAAAGCATGAACCTCCCTAACGGAGGTCGGTAATGGATACTTCTTTATCGCCTCAACCTTGTCTGGATCTTGTTTAATACCGTCTTCTGAAATTATATGACCTAGGTACTTGACTTCTCTTTTCAAGAACTAACATTTAGAAGGTTTTAGTTTAATATTAGCTTCCCTTAGTCTATCAAATACCTGTTGAAGTTTTTGTATATGATCTTCTATTCCTTGAGAACTAAAAACCAGTATATCATCGAGATATACCAGGCAAGCGTCACCTGTTAGTCCTGAAAGAGTTACATTAATGAATCTTTGGAAGGTTGCAGGGCTGTTAACTAATCCGAATGGGAGCCTGTTGAATTCCCAGTGCGATCCAAGGGTTGAAAATGCGGTCTTCTCTTTGTCTTCTTCTTCTACTTCTATTTGGTGGTACGCGGATGTGACGTCAAACACACTGAAAGATTTGCTTTACCAAATTGATCCAATGTCTCCTGCAGATTTGGTAACGGATAATAGTCCCTCTTGGTTACTGCATTTATACCTCTGTAGTCAATGCACATTCTAACCTTCTGCTCGCCGTTAGGTAAATCTTTGGTAATTAGCACTATTGGAGCAGACCACGGGGATGGTGATGGTCGGATAATCCCTGCATGTAGTAGTCTATTTATTTCATCTTGTAACACCTGTTTTTGAGAAAATGGTACTCTATATGGTCTTACTGCTACGGGAGGAACACTTTCCGTTATAATGCGATGTTTTACCTTGGTTGTAGTACTCAGTATGGTACCGTCATCACTGAATATATCGTTGTACTGATCTAATAAGTGTGTTACCTGTAAAGCCGTTTTCGCATCTAGATGTGATAGATCTATCTGTTCTATCACATCGCGGCGAGTTTCTCGCGTGTCATTCGTTTTTGTACTTCCTACTCTAAAATTATTAGCAGTAGCTGTTCCAACTAGGGTATTTTTTCTTATAACCACTTCCTCATTTTTGGTATTAATTATTCTGATAACACATACCTTTCTATTCTTAATTAAACTACGAGCTACCAGTACTCCGTTTTCTCGTATCTCGCAAGGTTCCATTAAAAGAGTATCTCCTTCGCATTCTCCTTTTATTTCGGCTAGGCAGCTTACTTGACATCTTTTAGGTAAAACTAAGACATCCTTCAATTGTACTGTTGCATTATCTCTTACCCTTTTGCCTGTACTCCTCTGTGATTTATCATATTTTCTATTTTAACCCCTGCTAGCTTCTTTTCCTTTTCTTCAGCTTCTACGTAGTGTCCTACTTGTTCTTTCCGTGATTTATTATGACATTCTTTACGTTTCCTAGATTCTTCATTTCTCCTTTTCAGTCCTTCGTCAATATCCATTTTCCCTTGCTCTAAACTCCTAAAATATTTATGATCTTCCGGATCATCCTCACTTATATAACGTTGTTCCTCTATTACAACATTAACCTCTAACGGATTAATTTTTATCTCTATAGGCTCTTTCCTACACTTAATCTCTTTACTAAACTCTTGAGTCTCTACATTAACTTGCTCTGCAGCTATCTCTTTCACTATTTCTACTTCGCTTACCTCATTTAACCCTTTGTATGTATCCCTTCCTTTCTCTATGCTTTCGGTTGTACTTACATCGATGCTTTCCGCTTTGTTTTCCATAATCGTTTTCACGGGTTCACAATCTTCTGTTACTCCCCAACAAAGATCATTTGCAGCTTTATCCAATACGCTTCCGTCATCCATTATGGGAATCTCTTCGTCCCATATCATTAAGCAATTTCGAGCGAACGAAATGTCTGCTTCAGTTTGCCTTAGAAAATCTCTGCCTAAAACACCATCAACATGGGGCAGTATTGTGTCGTCACACACTACTGTCTCCATAGTACATGCAGAACGCTGATTAGTTGAGCCCAAATAAATATCAACGCTTCCCAAAGCTGTGGCTGTATGTCCAGTAATACCTGTTAGAATTATTTCTGTATCCGTCCTAATAATAGATTTATCAACGAACTCTTTTCTAATTAGCGTTACAGATGATCCTGTGTCTAACAACTACTTACATGTTTTACCGTTAACACACAAGTATACTATACTCGGGGCCACTTCTATCTTGCTATAATTAATTTGGGGTATCAACTCTTGTTTTCTGGCACGGGGTTTCATGGCATCGGCTTTATCTGAAACATTAGCTTTTGTCGTCATACCTGGATAACTGCTGCAATGATATCGTCCCGCCGTATAGGGGCTACATGGGACGACTGGAGTTTAAATTCGTGTTAACCGGATTAGGCTGATTATCTGATGATCTTGTCGACTGGATGCTCCTACCTTCAGGCAAGTTACTTCTGTTTTCGTACGAACCGTTTCTTTCGTTGTTTCTTGGGTGCCACTCCATTCCACGGTGGTTCCACTGTCTTTCTCTTGGAGATCCACCTCGATACTGCTGTTCGTTCCTACGATATTCGTGGGGATTTCTGCGGTTCCAGTTAGCCTGTAGATTCCTGTTTAACTCCGGGCAGTTTCTCGCTATATGATTAGGTCGACCACATCTAAAACAAGAAAATTGTACCTGCGTTGTAAACACTGGAGCTGCGCCTGTCCGAGTTTTCATCATCGTTTCATTTAATTCTTCTTGTCTGGCGTACTCTTCAGCCTTGTCGATCGTCAGGCCTGGTGTTCGCATTAGTAGTGGTCCAAGTTGCTTCATTAGTTCTTTCCTTGCTCCCAACTTAAACTGATTCAAAACAATTTCATTACACTTTTTCCTTAAACCTTCGATTTCTCCCGCTGAAGCTTCTCTTAGATCTTCTTTCAAGATTTCGTTTCCCAAAGCTTTTAATCTAGTTACAAACTGAGACACTGTTTCATCATGGCGCTGGAAACATCTACCCAATTTACTAAGGGCTTCTCCTGAAATCTTTACAGGGGCGAATTTTGTAAGAAAACGCGACTTAAACACTTCGTACGTTACAGTGGGTGATGAAAGATCGCTATCTGATTTATAGAAAAGATATGCTTCAACTGTTAATCTATACCTGATAATATTAAGTGTCGTTCCTTTATCCCAATTGTCCAGTTTCGACCGAAGCTCTAACTTTTCAAAATACTGATTCACGTCTTCTTTGCCGCTAAAAGATTCTACTGTATTAGCTATCATACCTAGAGAGAAGTATTGCTGAGGTTGCATCGGATTCGGCATCGGTACATACGCTGCTTGTTGTTGAGGTTGGCCCCTCTGATTTACCGCCATTTTATTTTTTCCAAATTTACGTAATTAAAAGTAGTACCAAAAATTAATTATCGTATTGTTTTTTTGCGAACGTGCTACTTCCTTAGAATGTTAGCAGCCCGTGCCGTTTTGCATTCGTAATGTTAATAAATCGCGTATGCTGAGCCAGCACTAGCCGTTCACTGTACTTACTAACGGGTCAGTAATCTTCCTAGATATTATACTCGCGTAATTATTTTTATGTACCTTTCACAGATCCCTTTTAGCTGCCACCACTGTTATGACCCACCCCTATTTATTTGGTTGGTTTGAAATATTTGGTAGCGATTTAATTTCTAGACGGGGGTGTAGTCCTAGATTTTGAAAATTAGAATTTTTCTTTGCTGCCACCAGAGACACTTCGGAAATCGGCTGTGCCTCGAGCCGTTGAATAATTTAAATACGTTAAACAACCTTTGAATGAACTGAATGAGATCTACTTACTGTGGTTTTAACGTCACTTAACACTCACTGGTTTGCCGCTTCGAAGGTGGAGTCTATTATGAAAGGTGTTTAAAATTATCCTTAAAATCAATTACCTAGAAATCTATTACACTACCCAAAAACTCTACAAACATACAAATACACCTTATCAACTTGAACAATTATGGACATTAAATATTACTCACAATGCAACAAAATTATAAAGTCTCGCCAATTTCGAGTATCTAGGAAGTAACGACCCGCAGTTAATTTTGAATTTTTGATCTTACCTCTTTGACGGTTAGTAAGCGACTTGTTGAAAAGTAAAAATTTCGTTCTCTATGGCCAAAAGTGCATAGATGGCATTTCCCGTCGAACTTAGGCGGGACACGCGTTTACAATAATTTTGATGAGACTGCGGTCGTTACCTCCTGTTGCTAAACCTTCCGCTCGCAATTCGGAGCGGAACTTATTCAGCAATTTGAAAGATATAATAGACCACAGGATTTTTGTTTCCAAAAATCCGGGTTATTACAAGGGTGTTCAGTTTTAAATTGGTGCACCAAACTTAAATTTTTTTTTATATAGAACTACCAACTTTATAATTTGTTATTGCAAATTTGGGTTTTGTCGAATTTCAACTAAAAGATTATTAACATTTAGAGGCCGTAAAATCAAGAAATCAAGGGTTACTGAGTTGCCGAGGGGGGTAAAGTTATCACTGTCACCGATTTCACATCTTTATTCACGTTATAAAATAATGATATACTACATAATAATATTTATCAAAAATAATGCATACATACATAAGGTACCAAGTTAAAAAAAAACTACAAACTTCTAGGTGCTAATGCCGAATTTGCATCCCACTAGATACCCGCGAGTCTACAATTTCCGCCAGCACTTTATGTTGATAAAATGCCGAAAATTTAGGCACCATGCTGTTAATCCAGATCTCGTCTCTCTCAATTCTTTCGATATGGACATCATTGTCTGCATACAGAATTAAATCGCAGAACTTCCTCTTTGTAATGTTTAGTTGTCCCTGGATCTGGTAATAATATATGTGATGCCTTTTTAGCCTGGAAAAATGGCTACATTGGATGGACTGACAGCGTTATTATGTTTTGATACAAGTACCTTATGCCGTTGTCCAGAATTTTGTAGCAGATAGTCTGTTTCCTCTTCATTGAAGGGAGGCATTTTACTCTATTAGAAGATCGTCGTCCACAATTCCGTCTGGCGACGATGTTAAAAATGGAAACGCTGTATCAGTAAATAAACCACATGGTTGTACTTCCACTTGACATTGTTCTTCATACAAACGTATGGCGGTTTTTCGTTTGAGCGTCCACATAAAATAGAGGGTGTCCTTATCTTTCCCGTTGGATACAGCATCTTCCTGCGAAATTGTGGGGGTGATTTGTCTTTTTCATTTTTACCACAGTACCAAAGTTTGATGATGTCAGGTACTCTGTGCGCAGCTCACTCCACAATGCATTGCCATGTTGTCCTCTGGTCTTCATTTTAATTTCTTTGGTTCCAACTCGCGTTGTTGCAGTTTATCCAAGAACTCCGCCATTTTTTTGTCGCAACAAATCATCCGGCATATCAGMTTTTGCGCATTCGGGGCCATTGTTGTTATGAGGACCTATTCCTGGAAGACGTGTTCGTTTTTGGTGATACGTGACACACCTCTTATGAATTGCCTTGTTTCGTTTTAAACAATAACTTTGTAATGTGACATTTCCTGGAGACGCCCAAGCACTCGAGTGCCGTCTAGTTCCACACATGTGCGAAATTCCGGCCCCTATCGCTCTGGCTGTATACGAAACACCTTTCGTGAAATTTTCCTTCTTGCCTCTTGCTAATTTTGCGACTAGTGATATACCTAAAAATAAAATACATCGCATTGAATACCTAATTAAGAAGCTATTGCTTATGAAAAACATACCTCTCTGCTTGATTTGTCGTAGAGTTATAAGCCAAACAGTCTGCCATGTTAATCAGTGGCTCGAGAGCTTTCTGAATTTCAACAAATAAAGCTTTATGTAGTTGAGCCAAAGCGTTTTCCTTCTCCAGGTCTTTTCTGGTACAAAAAGTGCTATAAGTATGTAGAAAACTATGTAAACTACATTTCACCGACTACATCGCAGTCTCGACATATCATTGACAATTACCATGCATCAATATTAAAATAGGTAACTACCCGCACTTCTGATGGTTTCCAAATACATGCGTGGCTGAATTTCGGAGTTTCTCGAAAAGAAGTTCTGCATTATTGATGTTCCTTTTAATCGAAGTTCGTACTCCCTTTACGATTCTTTATATACCAGATATTCCATTACACTTCGCAGTTAGCAATTTTTGGTTATTGAGGGATGGCAAGTTTTTCCAACCAACTTGTTCAATTTGACACTGAGACAACGTACCATATGATTAGCGCACTATCCCGATGACTTGTCCACCATATGATACTCTTTCAACGACACGTGCAAATACACTTGAATCTCCATCTCCTAAAATATAATTTATATAGAATGATAGCTCTAAAATATCAAATGTCCATATACATATCATTGCACCGCGAACATCCAAGCTTCGATTGAAATTATGTCTTGTTCCATGGCTTTTAGTTGATAGAATTCGCCGTCTAGACGGAAGTTAATTAATTGCCCAATTACACTAATTAACAAAATAATTAATCGAAATTTTTTTGTGGGTCTTGGAAGATGGGTATTGTCAGCTATCTGGTGGTTAGTTGCTCGTGATTAAATAATTAATTGGTTGATAATTAGATAATGAAGATATTGTTTAATTAGTCGGTGGGTAAAGCGCTGAGTCCGGCCCTTGCTTGCCTGCCCCGCGCCAGGCGCTGGTATCGGTCTACCGCCGCACACCGGCGATACATTTCGGCTGTCACATACACATACTATATTATACCTTATACACACTATACCTAACTGCTACTAACTATTATTAAATTATTATGCTCGGGGTCAATCCGGCGATGGTATATATCCATCTGGCGACACATTATACAAATAGTGATGCACCACCACCATCTGGTCCACCTGTTCGCCCAGCATCATGGGAGGATCTACATTAAAGAGAGAAAAGAAACATGAGTATTCATTATTTAAAAAACAGAAAGTTTATTACATACCTGTATAATCGGGGATCACCGGTTCAAGCGGCGCTGGATAGGGCGAAGCGGGCCCTGGCGTCTTAAATGTTTGATCTAAAAAGAGCAATATAAAAATTATTATGAAAAGGAACAGTTGGAAACTATTCTACCGGACCTATCCATCTCTTCTCGGAAGCCTCGACGGCAATTAGATGCTCCCCAACATGTACTTGTCGCCTACAATAATGGCACACCTTTTCGGTCTCCCTCAGCACTATGCCCGAAGCAGGTGAGAGGTCGGATTTCATGATACATTCGAAGCTGGTCATGTGGCCAGACCTGCAGAAGAGTATATGTAATTCTCTCAAATCTGTTGGCGCAGATGCCACACTTGAGGAAATTGTCCGTTATACTTTGGACCACTAACACTCTTTTAAAACTGAAAAAGAAACAGTGTTATAGGTATACAGGGTGATTTTTTTCAAAACTTCACACCTTAAATAACTTTAAATATAGCAAAAATTTAAAAATTTGCAAAAACAGGTAAACTTTTGTTTGCAGGGGGACAGCTTTTGAGATAAGTTTTTAATGGATAGCGCTTACTCTCTGAGCAGGGTAGACACCCCTTTAAAAATTTTAAATGGAACTATCCATCTTGTGATACATCATTTGAAAGCTTATTTCACAAAGAGTCTGGCCATGTAATTAGTTTCACCACGTTTAACTTATTGACGGGGTAATAGATCAATAGTGCCTACGAAACAGGTTGCTTATTAAATTGAATATTTTGGACTCTTTTCAACAAAATGTATTTTGTTTTAGAGCGGAAATAAAATATGTCCTTACGAGAACCCAAAATTTAACCAAACAACTTGTAAAAAATATGACAATTAAGAAAAACTTCCAGAATACTGAAAATTTTCTTTTAACATTATTATTAACATAATGTAATTTTTTAGAAAGTCCATGACGAAAAAGAAAAATTATTTATTTGTAACTCCAAAAACAGTGTGAACAAAACCATAGAAATTCAAACCTTACAATAGATTCTCAAAATGTGCACCACCTCTTTCCATACAATAATACAGACGGTTCTCGAACTCCTGCTGCACTTTTCGGAAGGTTTCAGGTGGAATCCTCCTGCACTCGTTAATAATTCTTTCTCGCAGATCGTCCAGGCTAGTAGGTTGTGTTTTGTAAACCACAGATTTTAAATGACCCCATAGAAAGAAATCTAAAGCAGTCAAATCGGGTGATCGTGGCGGCCATTCAATTGTTCCACGCCTACCAATCCAGTGAAGAGGAAATCTATGATTTAACCAATTTCGCACATTAATGGCGTAATGCGGTGGGGCTCTATCATGTTGGTAAAACAATTCGTATTCATCCAACATTGGATTTCCTTCAGGGTCACGTTGGTTTTCTAATTGCTCTGTGATTAAAGGATCAATAACGTTATAAATACATTCCCCCATTTAGCGTTCCATCAATGAAAATTGGACCTACAATTGCGTTGCCAAGTATTCCAGCCCAGACGTTCAGCTTCTGAGGAACTTGTGTATGACCTTCTCGAAAAATATAAGGATTTTCGTCACTCCAGTACCTGACGTTATGTTTATTTACAGAGCCGTTAAAAAAATTGCATTCATCACTGAAGCAGATATTTTTTATTAGATTTGGATTTACTATAATCTTTTCTGTCATAATTTCGCAAAATTGCAGTCTTCTATCGAAGTCATCTTCGCCGAGTTCTTGGAGAGTTTTCATCTTATAGGGATGGAATTTGTGCAGTTTTGTAACTTTCCTTACAGATGAATAAGAAAGTCCAGTGGCTGTAGAAATGTTACGCAAAGAGCTAGTTGGATCTATTGCAAAATGACCAAGTACTTCAAGTTGGGCCATTTCATCAACGACTATTCCCTGCCCTTTTTTTGTTTACTACAGATCCAGTGTCTTGAAATTTCTGCACGAGATCGAGAATGTACCTAGCGTCAACATTTTTATCGGGGTGCCGTTCGTTAAACACCCTTGCTGACGCACGAGCACAGCTATGCTCAGCACGGTAAATAAAAAATTATTTCTACCCTTTCGGCAGTTGAATAAACCATTATCACTTGGACTCTCACTTTAAAATTTCACGCGATTTATAAAAAGGAATGTGAACAAAAAGATGGTCGTGCCAAAGAAGTAGCCAAAAAGTTGAAACAAAAAATTGGAAACACAAAGTGAATAATTATTTAGCCAATTCAGTATAAACTGTCGAGTTGCAATATCAAGTAATGTCGAAAGAAAATTTTAAGTATTTTTGGCATTTTGCAACAATTATTTTTTAAGTTTAAGTTTTTTTAGGCTTAAGTAAGGACAATTTTTATTGTAACTGCAAGACAATAAATTTTGTTAAAAAAGTCCAAAATATTCCCTTTTATAAGCCACTTGCTACAATGCACTTTTTGACCCACTACCCCGTCAATGGGTAAAAAATAGTAAAACTAATTACATGGCAAGYCTCCTTGTGTAATAAGCTTTTAAATGATGTATCGTAAGATGGGTAGTTTCATTTAAAATTTTTGAAGGGGTATCTACCCCGCTAAGAGAGTAAGCGCTATCCATTAAAAACTTATCTCAAAAGTTGTCCCCCTGCAAACAAAAGTTTACCTGTTTTTGCAAAATTTAAAATTTTTCCTCTATTTAAAGTTATATAAGGTGTGAAGTTTTCAAAAAATCACCCTGTATATAATATACACACATATTTTACTTACGCAGCCCATAATTGTTGAAGGAAGCTCAAACAGCTCATAACTAATTGCCACATCATGTCTGTATAATAGTTGCACGAACTGGGTTGGGACGCAACTTTGTACTGACCCTTTTTCTTAATTTTTGGGCGTGTAATCCGTCCACTATAAAAACACAATTAACTCATGTAACAGCAAAAAATTTATAGATATTAATACATACATCGCTTGATTTTGTACCTGCTTCGCTAACCTTGTAGGGCGCGACATCGTTTTTTACCTCTTTCGCACTGCCTTGTACCGTTGTGAAGGCGATGATGACTAGACTAAAAAGCCAGTTGAATTATAATTTATTGCAAGACAGTAGGACAAATGTTCTGTTGCAAAATTTTAATTGATAATTAATTGAAGTAATTAAGCATTTAATTAATTGACGCTAATGAACTTTTTTCAGGATTTTTGATTATTTAATGTATGGATTTAGGTGGTGGGGGGTTGGTGATGCGATGGATGAGAAATTGGAGTAAATTGATTAGATCGATTAATCTAATAATTGTAATTAAGGTCGTTTGTTGAATTAGTCTCGTCTGATTTGGTTATTTAGTTAGGTGAACTTTAAATTGAATATTATGGCGGAAACAAATTGATCATGATTTGATGATTGCTGCTGTTTAATAATTTTGATCAATCGATTAAATAATGAAATTGATTATTAAGCGTAATGAATTTTAGGTGTGATATATTTTATAAAATAATTTTAATAGCGGGTAACTGTTTGAGGAAAGAAAAAATACAAATAGCTGGAAATATTTTTCGTATATTTTACCTATAGCTACATACATATTAAAAACTTATAAAACAATAATTATTAAAAAAACACTTAAAATTACAGAAGGATACGGTTGGTGGTAAAAATAATGGTGGTGTATGACGTGTATATGGGCAGGATGGGGAGGTGGAGGGTATTCAGGGTAATTGGGTGCAGGGGACTGCGGCGGCGGCAGTGGCGGCGCTGGCGGAGTTTATAGAGGAGACCTCGGTCTGAGATCCTCATTTTCCCGAGTTAGAATATTGAAAACCCGAAAATAGTTTTTAAAAACTATTCATTTCAGAATTACAGCTAGACTACAACGTATGTATGAACTTAACATTAAGAGTATCTAACAACTACTACTGATGTTCCCTGGTCTCGTAACCATGACGACAATGTCGATTCATCATTATATCAGGTTCAGGTTGGAGTTCCTGGCATAACAACAGGTTACTGCCGGTCACGATGGGTCATTGTATTTCCCGTAACTCCTGTGGCATGAGCGGCTGGGCGGATCGCGGCGGTGGCGTAGTGTACACAGGAGACCGCGGTCTCCGATCCTCATATCCCGGTAACTCCTGCGGCATGAGCGTTGGTGGAGTATATTGGGGAGATCGCGGTCTCATCATATCTAATGTGAAGGAAAGACAAAAAAACACATTTCTTAGTAAGTTGATGTGATTTATAGTACTTAATTAATTACCTGTGTAGGCAGGAGTGCTGCACCTAGCAGGGTCATTACGGGTAGGCTGCCGCTCGTATGGGTGGTAACGACACCTCTGGTGTATTGCCGGCACCAGAGGTGGCGATACCACCGGGGAACTACGTTCCATCGACTGCAGTCGTAGTTCCGGGCTATAGGAAGGACCTGGAACTCCTACTACTTCCCCTTGTAGTTGCTCTGCCATTTCTAATCCTAAGAAGAAAAAAAAACAAAAAAAAAACATTTCCTATTAATAGTTAAAGAAACTTAAAATTTTACTTTAATTAGTTACCTCTATAATAGGTACCGTGCTGCTGCTCATTAGCATGATACGCATCCAGAAATGATGGTTGGGGTTGGAAACCTTAAAAAACCGTAAGAAAAATGTATTAGGAAATTAATTACACACTTATGATCCGTAAATCACTGCACTAAATATGTGAGTAGTCTTTTACCTGCCATCATCAGCCTGTCCTCGATACCCATGAAGGGTCCTTCTGCAACGTCCGGGTCGTGGATTTCCGTTCCTTTTTTTACAAAGAAAATGTTTTAATTAGAATTAAATTAAAAATTGAAGGCAATAAGTTTGTGTTCTCTAAGAAAAAGTCATATTTTACCTGCTGTTGAAAACGTCTCTCGTGACGGACCTGCTGCTGGCCAGGAGGACAAGCCATATCCATCTGTTAATAAACAAAAAAAATTGTTAATTTAAGACAAACAAGAATAAACTGTAATATATAAGTAATATATGCATATTTTGTTGAATTCTTACCTCTGCTCGAAATGGATGTAGCTTCGGGTGCTGCGTCCGCTTCAAGTTCCGCTAGATCATTGTCATTCAAAAAGATTAATGATCTAGTGGAGCTTGAATCGTCGCTTGCATGAGCAGCGATTACTTCGTCAACTCGTCCATTATTGTGAACGAATTGTCGAAGTAAGTCGCCTATGGTTTCCAGGGCAGGCACCGGTATAGTTCTCGCTCCTGCCAACGATGATTTGCAAAAGGGACACTCGTCCCTCGGACTTTTTTTTGCGCAACTGAGGCATATCACATGTCCGTTTATGCACTGGACGATTTTTCGTCTCCCTCTCATATGCTCAGTGCAAATGAGACACTCAATTGAGTCCATTAGCTGTTTGAACAATATGCCGAAGTTTACAAGTCTGTAAGAAATGATAATAATATTGTTACATTTTAAAAGGCGGTATTGGTATAAAGAAAAGGCATTGTTATCACAGGACAAAAAGAAAAAAACAATATACTTACAACAACCACATCTGAGGATCCAGGTCTTTATCGGTCTTAAAGAATCGCACACAAAACACGCTACAAAAACACGCTGGATACAAAATGTTTCTAAACACTGGTGTACAATCCTGTAACGCTTCAGATTTTATAATTTTTCCACCACTCCTCGAAAATACTGTTTTAGGGGGTCGTTTCCACAAAAACGATACTTAACCCTTTAAAGCACACATTTCCAGAAAGTGAGGTATGAACATTTTTAATAGCATTTTTCTTTAGTTGTTAGATAGCAAAAAACAGTGCTTGCCAAAAAAAATTTTTTTTTCAAAATTTTGAATTTTTTTGAGGGGTGGTTTACCGTAAAAACCACTATGCAACGAAAAGGAAATTAATTAATTAGCAAAAAATCTAAATATTATTTATTTTGTATGAAATCCAAGAAAACAGTTCCTGTTATCAGAGAGGCATAGGGCAACTTTGCATACGGAGCAAGCCCATTTTGTCCTATGAACTTCTGCTACTGTGGAACAATGTCCACATCTTCGAGATGTTGTTCTGACAGGCAAATGTTCCGACTTGTTGTATCTTACTTCTTGTGAGACGTAAGTTTTAAAATGGTGAACAGGGGTTGATGATTTACGTCCAACTTTTTCTCTCTGTGGAATGCCGATAAGAGATATTGCAATAGCAAGGCGCAATTGCTTGAGTGTAAGCTTTTTTCCTTCCGTAAGTTGTGAGTAGATGATAAATGTATTTACCACCGTCGTGTCCAACATGTGGAAAAATATACGGTGCCACCATTTGCGCGACTTTCTATCAATACAATATATTGTTTTTAACATGTCTGCTTTGTCCACACAACCCATGTGTTTGTTGTAGTCCTGAACAACTGCTGGACAAGCGATTTGTTTCGTTGAACCGTCGTGTTCTTTTCTCCTCACTGAAGTTTCTGTCAATGGACTGTGCATGTTTGAAAGAAAATGTATTCCTTTTCTGTCTTTCCATTTTGTAGCCGTTATACCAGTACGTGTTGATCTCCAAGCAAAATTGCCACGAATCATTTCTTTGTCAGTTGGAAAATCTTTTGGAAAATTCTTTCTATTTGGTCTGGTAGTAGCAGCTGCATTGATTTTATTTTGTTGGAGATAAATAAGTAGTTCTACTGAACTGAAAAAATTATCGAAATATACTGAGTAATTTTTGCCAACTAAGTCTATTGTCAATTCTTTGACTACTCGAAGTCCAAGATTTTTTTCTACGATATCTTTTCTTTTTCCTTCGTAAATTTGAAATTGTACAACGTAACCATAACTATCTGCACGTACCCACACCTTATAACCTCGCTTAGTGGGTTTATCGGGCATATATTGTTTGAGACAGCTTCTGCCCTTGAACGGAATCATCGATTCATCTATTGCCTGAAATTCACTTGGAGCGTAGCAGGTTTTGTACGTCTCTGTTAACTTTTCTAACAGGGGTCTGACTTTGTATAATTTATCGTAATTTGGAGAGTCTCTGGTTGGCATTTTAGAATTGTCATTTATATGCAAGTTTGAAAGAAGCCAACCAAATCTGTTCACAGACATAGTAGATGCTATGTAAGAATCTCTAAGTTCCAATGACGACGACCAGTAATCCCGATAAGAGGGTAATTTTTTTATTCCCATAAGGATATTAACTCCTAAGAACTTTTTTATTTCTTCCTTGTTTGTAGGATTAGTAATTATGCCACCATTATTCTGCGTGTTATAAAGATTAGTTTCATAAACCAGTGTATCTATAAGTTCCTCAGTAAATAGTGACAGAAATACATCAATAGGTTCTTCTGCTTCTATGTTTGGACCTGTATGTTCCCTAAACTCATTTTTTCTTGCTATGTTTGGATAATCATCAGACCAAGTAATTCCTTTCCTGTAAAGTCTAACAGCAATGGGAGTATCGTCGTCAGAAACGTCGTGATCATCATTCTGAGACTGGTTGTCATCATTTTCTTCAATGCCATTAATGTCTAATCAGTAATCATCATTTGGCTTAGTATACAAAAAATCAGAGCAATATAAACTCACCTGGAACATGTTCTTCTGGTTGCAAAATGTTATCTACACGCTGTAATACATTGTCTGTACCAATTACATACGTGCCTTCAATATCTTCATCCACGTCATCTTCTTCTTCATCAATAGACTCTGGGTCGGATGGTATTTCATCTAGAACGTCAACAAGTCTTTGAAGACGAGCTTGCTCTTCCTCAAAGAAAGGCATTACTCATGTCTGTAAAAAATAAAACATTTACTGCATAGTGGTATCACTGTACAACCACCTGCATATTACTATTTACCTCAAAATGTAAACAAAAATTGAACATGCGCCTGTCGTTACAACAAGTAAAATATTTATAGCAACAATTTACAGAATTTACTTACCCTTATTTAACTGTGAATAAACGATAATAATAATAAAATGAGTCACTATCACGACACTGATACAGCAGGAGCAAGTCCCAATACAAACATCGACACAACTTTAATTTCGAGGTTGAAAAAAGTATAAGTTAGGCAATTTCTAAAACAGGCATCTTAGTACGCATGCCTTATGTGGTTTCAGCGAGATACCAGAATGCTGAATAGGAGTAAAATAAATTTAAAAAGGTGGTTTTACTGAGTAACCACTGTGCTTCAAAGGGTTAACGGCGGTACCCTTTTAAAAAATTTTTGTTCAAAATCAACTATTCTATTAAGTCACTGTCGGCTCGTGTACCGTTGACAAGGGTTAAGTGGTTAAGCCTTTCTTAGAACTTGTCCTTTCTTAGTCTAGTTATTACTAGAACCGTACCCTTAGCGAAACAAAACCAACAGGTTTAAACAAGTCTTTCGAAGTCCGACATTAAGGAGCCAAAGCGTCAGAATTTATTTAAAATAAATAAAAGCAAATTACTTCTCCAAGAAGACAATACCGAACTAGCAATTTTATAGTAGGTGTTTCAGCACAGTTTTTTTTTAATACATAGTTACAGACTGCTGTAAAACAGTTATAAATTGGTTGTATAGCAATTTATTATTAACAGTTTTATAAATATTGCGGTATTACGTATTATGCAATGATACTGTTGCATTCAACAACTTCAAAGGGACCTCTCAGTGTCACAACTGATTTGGCGGAAATGATTTATTTTTCCTAATGACTCGTTAAAGTTACAACCCATTCCTTTTTCTGCAAAATAAAAAGCGTGTCCGCAGACCGAAAACTAGATGTCATAAAATTTGTGTAGAGTGATTTCATATATTGTGTATCCTGTAGTTACATGAAACTAAACTATTGCCAATCAAACCTTTCTATGTGTACAAAAATTTTTGAAGCGTCCCCAATTAAGAGAATACTTAAAAAATACGACATAACCGTTTAATCATGTGGCATTATAAACATGCAATGGACTACTTACAAACTTCATTTATAATCAAATTTCTATTATAAACATGAATTTGTTCGTTACGTTTTTGTAAAAGGTATTTTTTTTGTTGGCTTGGCACAATGGCGGCCATACCTGTGATTAAAATCGAAAAGGAAAAAAAACAATAATATGGCTTCCGCTTTTTTATAAAAACACATATCACAGAAAAATATCTGTAGAATAACACTGATTTTTACATGGTAGAATCAAGACTTAATAAAATAGTCTTATAAATGTTCACCGGATAAAAATTCAGTGTTAACTAACACATTTTAAACCCTTTATAAAATAGTTTGCCACCATTGAGAAAACAGTTGTATAAAGCTACTGTTTTATAATTTGCTGTGTCAGCGTTCTTAACACTAAACTATATAGGAATTTAATGTAATGAAGCTGAATACTCGTTAGGGAAAAACATTATAAAATAAAATAGACATCGGGGAACGCTAATAAAATAAAAATAGGTAAAGTTAATATGCTCTGTTACTTGGAAATTATAAAATTATATTGCTTGTTGGAAGAAACCTTTAAGGWAAATGTTATTAACAGCAAGCAATTACTTCGGATTTCAGCAGACAATAGCAATTTCAAAAACACATTGCAATCTTAAGCTCACAGCAAGAAGCTAATGCGCTGTAGCAATGCATCGCATCAATTTTTCCAGAAATGAACCAAACGGCAAAACAAGTCATTACTTCGGCTTTTAACAAACAATAGCATTTCCATTTGAGTTAAGTGGAACTTAGTAGTCCGTTTTATAAACCCCCTATTATTCTAGTCGTAAGTACGCTCAACTGAGCAGCAAACACAAAAGCCAACAGGCTCAAACAAGTCTTTCAAAGTCCGACATCATGGAGCCGAAACGTTGGTCAAATCCTTTTTCAAAGAAAGCTGTTATCAGCAGCGCGCCACTTCGGCTTTTAGCAGACAATAGCAATTCGAGTTATGCATTGCAGTGTGAGCGGTTTGAGTAAACCGCCATTGTATAGGCTTTTAGCGAAACAAAAAAACATTTTCTACCTGTGGTCTCACTTAAGATTTATTGATCGCTTGTCTAAATAGCATTTTGACAGCTTCATGTCAACATCTAATAAGCTGGAGCCTCTTTCTAATGCACTTTAGGGAAAAACAAAAGGAAAAATGACAGGTGCAATTTAGAAAAATAGCTACAAGTTTAAACCTGCATTCTTCTTCCTTTGTTGTAAGGCTGTATAAAAAGGCGTCAAGTCCGTAGTTATACTCAGTTAACAAGCAGTCAAGAGAAAGTGTGGTTCATCTGTTGTGCGCGTTTTTTTTGTTTTTCTTTTCTACACATATTTGCCTTTACGGCACTACTACTTTTTGCTGCTGTATAAGGTATTGTAGTTTTTTTGTCGTTCTACTTAAATATGGAATATTTAAATGAAACTTCAACCAGTGCACCAAAAAGCCAGTCTCAAATTAAACCGGAAGAATTAGTACCGCAACATTGTTATGCAATCTTAAGCGCTAAGCAAACTCAAACCAAATATGGTCTTTCTACGTATCTTATTATCGAAGTAGAGGAAGAGGGCAAAACTACTGAGAGGCTTTTGTTTTTACCAAGACGGCTGAATAATGGCTTCAGTGAAGAGTGTATTAATCTAATTAACAAAGAACCTAGTAAAAAGTATGTTAAGTTTCTAGGCTCTGCCAAAAGCTATTCTGGTGCTAAAGTATCTTATTTGTATGAGTTTGATGATCTGTAAATGCAAATGCGAAAATCATTAGTTTAGTGCCTAGGTTGTAAGTCAATTTTTAGTTAGTCATAAATTGTAGTCTTAAAGGAAAATAAAAAAACATGCTCACCGCAGGTATACGACGTAAATAGTGCTAGTTTTTCATAACAATAACATAGTAAAATACTTAGTGATCCACACTGGTAGGTACTGCATGTCATTTGTTATCTTAATGTTACGTATTGTACTATCCATGACGGAAGTAGATGTTTGAACAGTCTTTTGTTGATGCTATTATTATTACTTTTATTACTAATATTAGATCATAGTATATATCTCGCTTCTGTTATGTATAAAAAAATAGGGTGATGGAAAGTTAAAATGTTTAGCTTTTTTATTTTCTCTCTCATGCATAAATGCAATTACTTACAGTACAGTACATTGACGGGAAACACATTATGAATGGAGGTAATTAATAAAAAATTGATGACAACGTCTTTTGTGAAGCTTGCAAAATCAACATACCTAAACGATTATTTCCGCCTCATACCAGAAGTAACTTACATAAAAATAATGTTGCTCAGGAAATACACGAGGGCGTTTATCTGATAAGTAACGGACTAAATAATTCACTGAATATATATCGATTACAAAAAACACCACGATATGACAACCAAAATTGCGTTGATTTTGATGCATTTTTTCTTGATGTTAAGAACAGAACATTATCAGTTACTGCAGACAGATTAAAGAAGCATCCGTTGCTGAAGGTGAATTTTGAATTGTTCTGCTTATATGTGCTAAAAAAGAGTGTAGACCAACAAGTGAAAGACGAAGATGACAGTAGTCAAACGTTCGATATAAAGAGTTTTAAAAGTGGTTCATACAGGCTTATGTCGGCTTCAACTGACCTGGAGAAACTTTATCGAGATTCTTGCGATCGAATGACTGCAAAGGCTATTGAATTTAATGTAAGTAACAATAAGTAAATAATAGAAGTTGTGTTTGATGCTATTTTCTTACATTTACAGCGTAAAGAATCCGGTTGGGTTTTATCGGATATTCTTTTTGTGGAAGTTTCGACAGCAGTTCACACGCCCCTAGCTGAATGTTCCTTCATTGATCTCCCGCAGTGCGTAAGAAATATAAAAGCTATTATTAATGTTAAAAACTCCGACAACTATTTTTGCGTGGTCTATATTATCTGCCTTGTATCCCCAAGCAAACCGTTCAGGTGATGTAACTCGGTATTTTAAATATTTCAACACTTTGAATTTTGAGAATATTGCATTTCCCGTACAGATCAAAGACATTCCAATATTTGAAAGAAGAAATAACATATCGATTAACGTGTTTGGCCTACATTGTGACGAAAAAAATAGTAAACGGAATATGAGTGACAATCCTAAAAAATGCAACAGATTTTTTAAATTAACAGGACCTCTGCATCATTGTATCGAACGACAAGCAATTCATGTTAACTTGTTGTATATCGAAGATGACACTAAAGGTCATTACTGCTACATAAAAGATTTGGCAAAACTGTTAGTTGGCCAAATGACTAAACATACTAGCAAAATCTATATATGCGACGGCTGTCTAGATTTCAGACATCGGAAAAGCCTAAGGCACATTTGAATTTACAGCAATGTTCTAAACAAGTAACAATTTTACCTGATCCAGGGAAAAACGTAATACAATTTGTAAATAGTCATAAATCGGTCAAGTTAGAATTTGTCATTTACGCAGACTTTGTGAGACTTTTATGATGCCATTTGACACAGCAATACCCTATGCTGATAGCAAATGTATAATGAATAAAGATATTCACGTTCCATATAGTTTTTCCTATAAGATAAAATGCAGTTATGACGACTCTCTCAATACCCTTCGTATATGTCTAGGTAAAAACTGCAGTGAAACATTTGTCAAGATGCTTATTGATGATACAAAATATATTTTTACCAATCATATTCTCCAGAATCAGCCAATGGCACCGCTTACCCCTGATCAAGTTTCTAAAGTTAAAAACTATATATATATATATATATATATATATATAATAAAAATATAATAAAAAGTAATTGTTATATGTGTGGAGGAGAATTTTCATCGAATAATAATGATATATCACAAAGGCCCGTTTTAGATCACTCTCATAGTTCCTCCTTATTCCGTGCAAAAGTCCATTCAAAATGTAACCTGGCCATTAGAACACCCTTGCTCATTCCAGTGATTATGCACAATTTATCATCCTTCGATTGTCACCTGTTTGTAAAAGAATTAGCTCAATCACCGAAAGTGAAAGATATTAAAGTAATTGGTTTAACAAAAGAAAAATATTTAGCCCTTGATGTAAAATTGCTTATATCCAGAAATGAAATTTCAACTTCAACGGGCAGTAGTAAGAAGAAGAGCATTCGTCGTGTATACTATGTAACAATTCGTTTTTTGGACAGCTTCCGTTTTATGTCCAGTAGTCTGACATGTCTAGCGAGCTATTTAGATGACAATCAATTTATCGAGACGCGTCGATTCTTCAATTCTGATAGCGAATTTAAACTAATGAAAAGAAAGAGGATTTTTTGCTATGAATACGTTAATTGTTTGGAGATATTGGACAACACTAAAGAATTGCCATCAAGGGAGGAATTTTATAGCAGTTTAACGCAAGACAATGTCTCAGAAGCAGACTACTTGCACGCTGAAAACGTTTGGCATACATTTAATTGTAAAAATTTGGGGGACTACTCCGACCTTTATTTGTTGTTGACGGATGTTTTTGAGGCATTTAGAACAAAATGTCTAGATGAATATGGTCTCGACTCTACATGGTACCTAACTGCTCCTGGCCTGAGCTGGGACGCCATGTTGAAACATACACAGATTAAGCTGGAAGTTTTAACGGATATTGAGATGTTACAGTTTATAAATGAGTCAATTAGAGGAGGTGTGCCAATGGTGTCTCACAGACATGCAATCGCAAATAATAAGTACATAGCTGCAAAAACAGGCGATGATAGCAGTGATCCAACCAACACGAAAGAACATTCAGATGGGGCTATCAGCAATTTCACATATGCATATGATCCAGATAAGGATACTAGCTTTCTCTGCTATTTTGATTCAAATAATCTATATGTCAAGTCTCTTAGTGAACACTTGCCATGCTCAAATTTTACTTGGCTAACAGTTGCTCAAATTGAACAATGTGATGTGATGGACATTTGCTCTCAAGAATGGTTACATTTTAGAGTGTGACATTCATTATCCCAACTGTGTAATACATGGTATTCATTGACCCGGCGGCATCCGGCCGAAATCGACTAACTAAGATGAAATGGGAGATATGCGGAATCCATAAACTTCCCGTAAAACATCTTGTCGCAGCAATCCGCCGCGACTGCACAAGGTTCGTTCACCGAACATTGCAAAATTCGCATTTTTTGCGAAAGTTTCCCGATCGCGTGAAAAATTAAAAAAGAGCAGTACCCCGGTGTCCACGGTCGAAGATACTTCGAAAACATCGATTTCGAGTCGCAGTTAACTTTCCCTTTTTTTTTTAGTATTGTGTATATTCTGTTTTTTTATTATTTTTTTTCGTCGTTTGTGTGAAGTGTGTGGAATTGCCCGACATCGAGGGACTCAAATTTGGTATCGTTACTTCAAAATTATTATTTTCATTTTTTTCTCCATTCACAACGAGAAACTCGATTGAGATCTTAAAACTAAACCAAAGTCTAAATCAGAATCTGTTGCTTAACTTAAATTCTATTTTCCTTGCGAAGTAAAGCAATACTCCCCGTCAGTAAAATTCTTGCGTAGATTTGTGAATTAGTATTATTATTATAGTATTAACATTATTGCTTGTCATTTCTTTTAATAATTTTGTTTCCCCTTGTATTTCGTTTTTATTTTAATTGTCAATATAGTGATTGTCAATTGATTAGGGGAGTTTTCTTTCAAAATTGCTTTTCAGGTTAACTAACTAAATAATAATAATAAAAAATAGTGACCCGTTTCTTCGAGAAGAACCCGCATTCCGAAGAGCTCAATACAATTTTCCTCGCAAAGCGAGGTGGTGGCAGCGAAAACTCAAAACACCCCTATTAAACTGGAACATTTGGTGGCAGCTAAAGGGATCTTGAAAACGGGAAATGTTATTAAGTTATTTTCGTAACGTGAAATCTCAATCGAAGTTCTTTATTTAATGTGCATTTTTTATTGCAAGTTTTATGTAGTTTATGATGTATAATTGAGTTTTGCCTATACAGTACCGATTTTATTTGCGTAGTTTGGAAACACTGCATTAACAAGGTAAGTGTAAATTATTTTGTTTTAATTCGTTGTCGTTTATTTCGATTATTGGAAGCATTCGGTTTTATTTAGTATAAAACAGAAATAAACCTTTTAGTTGGTTGCATTACATTAACTTGCCCGTGTTTATTTTATGTAATTATTATTAACTACAATAATGTCGCAAGAAAATCTTCCTGCAGCAGTTAGAGAAAACACTGATGTCGTTTTGAATGCAAATATTCCTCAAACACTGTCTTTAGGCATGGTTGCCAATACGGTGGAATCTTTTTCGGGACGGGAACGCGTTACGGAGTACTTTGAAAAAATTAGGTTGCGTGCTCGTTTGGACAATTGGGACGAAAAAACAACCGTAGATATAGTTAAATTTCGTTTGACCGGAGAAGCGTACAGATTTCTAAAAACTGACCCTGCATTTGAAGACCCAACACTTTCATTTACAGACTTCGAAGATAAATTTATTAAAAGGTTTTCACCTATTAAAATACCAGGCGAAGCGCTTATGAAACTAAGTCGATGTTTTCAAAGACACGACGAATCTGTTTCCGATTATGTAGGTCGTTTAAAAATTTTAGGGGCAGAAATTTTAAGGGAGGATACGGCTACTTCACAAGCTTTTGAAATAGCAGGTTTAAAGAAAAAATGTAATGAGCTAGTATTACACCAATTTAAGGCTGGTTTAAAAAAAGAATACATGCGTAATATTGGGACTTTATTAATGCGAACTGCTGGCTTAACTATAGATCAGGCAGAAAATTTTGCAAGGCAAGAAGAACTAAATTCTTTAATGTTAACGAACAGACAAAATTCTGGGTCTATATTAGCCGTTAAATGCTTCAAATGCGGCAAATTTAATCACTATGCCAACGAATGTCGAAATCGGCCTCACTTTAATGGGAATTCGAATCAGGCGAACCCAAATAATTATGGCGGTAGACAAAACTACCAATTTTCTGGAAATTTTAGACAGCCGAGGCAGCCTCATCCAAATTTTAACCATCATAACTTTGGCCGCCATTTTGATCGAAGTCAGCAACAACCAGGTCCAAGTAATAATTATGTCAACCGCAGCCGTCCAAATAATGTTAACGCTAACCAATTCGCGCGTCGCGATGATTACGCCAATCAAACTTTTAATCGTCAACCGCCCCCGAATCAAAATTTTCAAAGTAGTAGTCAAAATTCAGTTTCTAAAACGGTAGCTTCTTTAAACTGGAACAACCCTTCGATTGCTCCCCAAACCGGAGGGAATTAAATACTTCTGAAAATCATCAGCGTTTTATACAACCCTTAGAAAATTTCCAAAATTCCACTTGCAGTAAACAATTTATTGTTAGCGTCCCAAAAATTAATTATGAAAGTGTAGCTGATACTCCGAGTGTAATATATTTGCATGTAAGTGGCAGAAACTGTAGTTTCTTTGTGGACAGTGGTTCTCAAGTGTCATTAATAAAAAGTAAATTTATTCAATGTAATAATCTAATACGAACCGAAGAATATCAGCTCACTGGAATAACTGGACATAGCGTAGAAGCTTTAGGAACATCCGAAATTATTGTAGGTACAAGTGAAAAGTTAAATTGTGCTGTTTTTAAATTTATTGTTTGTGATGACAGCCTCATACAAACAGATGGAATTTTAGGAAGAGATTTTCTTAGGGCTAACGCAGCTGAAATTAATTTTAGTGAGGATAAGATTAAACTTTGGGGTAAATATTTTTGTATGTTTTTAATCAATGACGACCAGGCTTACTATAATATGCATGTTAATGGAAAAGATATGGTGAGGGACTGTGTTTACGAGCGATGTCACGAACGGGTAGGTGTTGATTTCAATAATGCTGTGAAGGTTATCGAAACCAAACTTCCCCAAAATAATAGCACTTTTGAGGAATTTAATGTTGTAGAAAATGTTAGTAATCCCAGGTCAATTCCAGTGACAGTCGACAATGCTGCGAAGGTTGTCGAATGTAGATATCCTGCTGAAGATATATTAGTTATTAGAGAAAATCCTAGCAGTGCTGCGAAGGCTACTAGTGATAATAATAGTAATAATGATATTAATTTTAAATGTGCAAGGAATAAATCTAATTATTCTGAAACAGGTAATAATTTGCCAGAAGTTATAAATGTTGAGGTTTTAGTTGACGAATATGGTGAAGTAAGTGATTATGATTCAGATGATGAAAACTATTATAGAAGCTTTGCACAGCGGGAAGCTGATTTAAAACAAGTAGAATTAAATAGAGTGAATAAAATAAGTAAAGTCAGAGTAGAATATGATAGTAATAAACATGAACCCGTTACAAATAAAATGGAATATTCTGATGTTATTTTGGAAGACGATTTAATAATGCCTCCTAGATGCGAAGTCAATTGTATGGGCGTAATTAAAAATAAATTAAAAGGTGAAAATGTTCTAATAGAGACTCAAGATATTGGTATAAATGGTGTTATTTTGGCACGTTCTTTAGCACATAATGACAGTAAATGTAATTTAAGGTTGATAAATGTCAGAGATGAACCCATTACATTAAAAGCCAAAGCTAAAGTTGGCCTAGCCTGTACAAATGTAAAAGTACTGGAAGCCCAATGTACCAGGACTTCCAGACATGCCGATTTGAAAGATTTTCATACTGATCAAATTATAAACCAGTTAGATTTATCACACTTAAATACGGACGTAGCTTATAAGGTACGAGGGCTGATACAAAATTATTCAGACATTTTTAGTAATGAAGATGAAATTCTAACCAGCACTTCAAAGGTGAAACACCAAATTGTAACAGAGCAAGTTGCTCCTATAGCTAAACGTCAGTATCCAGTACCGTATCATCAAAAACCCATTCTACAGAAAGAAATTGCTCGACTATTAGAAAGTAATATAATTCGGGAATCTGTATCTCCATGGTCCGCGCCCGTAGTGCTAATCACAAAGGAAACGCCTGAAGGAGAACAAAAAATTCGTATGTGTATAGACTACCGAGGTTTGAATGCTGTTACTAAGCGAGATTTTTATCCATTGCCAAATCTACAGCAATCGTTTGACTATTTTGGTAAGGCAAATTTATTTAGTACCCTCGACGTGCGATCAGCCTATCACCAAATAGATATGGTGGAAGGCGATAAGGAAAAAACTGCTTTTAGTACTTTAGGAGAACATTGGGAGTTTAATAAGATGCCATTTGGCCTAGTTAACAGTCCTAGTACATTTCAGCGATTTATTAATGTTACTTTATCAGGTTTGACTGGACAGATTTGCCTAGCTTACTTAGATGATATTATAATTTTTAACTCTGCCGGTATAGATGATCATTTGGAGAAATTGGCACTAGTTTTTGAGAGACTCAGAGATGCAAATATCAAATTAAAGCCAGATAAATGCTTCTTACTAATGAAGCAAATAAAATATTTGGGCCACGTAATCAGTGAAGATGGCATAAGGCCAGATTCAGAAAAATTCATAGCGGTTAAGAATTTTCCATTACCAAAAAGTGTTAAAGAATTACGCGGATTTTTAGGACTAGTAGGTTGGTATAGACGGTTCATACCAAATTTCTCGATTGTTGCTGCTCCTTTAACTAATCTCACAAAAAAGTCGACCGACTTTAAAATTACAGATGATGCTCTTACTGCAATCAACGAACTTAAGAATGCGATTACTTCCGAATCTGTCTTGGCTCACCCAAATTTCGACCATCCATTTATATTAGCTACAGATGCTTGTAAGATAGGAATCGCTGGCATATTAAGCCAAGTTGTTAATGGTTACGAAAGACCTATTGCCTTCTTTAGTAAAAAGTTGAATAAGTCGCAAAGCAATTATTCGGCAACTGAACTAGAATTGTACGCGGTAGTAGAAAGCGTCAAACATTTTCGGTGTTATTTATACGGACGAAAGTTCACAGTAATTTCTGATCATGCGCCTTTAAAATGGCTGATGACCCTAAAAGACCCTACGTCTAAATTAGCTCGGTGGAATCTCCTATTGTCTAGTTATGATTTTGAAATTGTACATAGGCAAGGACGTAAGCATGGAAATGTAGATGCTCTAAGCAGAGCTCCAGTAGATCCACAAAATTTTGAATCATACAGTCTAAAGGATTTTTTTGAATATATTAAAGAAAACAAAATTGAGAATAACAATTTTAGAGAGGTAAGAGGAAATTTATTTACTGCTCCAGATAATTATTCTTTGGCACACTGTGTATCAAAAGATTTTGCCATGGAACAAGGATTAGCGCTACAATTTAGACAATTATATGGTTCAATAAATGAACTTAAGAATCAAAACAAAACTGTAGGAGAAGTAGCTGTTTTAAATTTACCTGAACGTAATATTTATTGTTTAATTACAAAAAGTCAGTACTACAACAAACCAACGTATGATAGTCTTTGGAGTGCTCTTATTAATTTAAGGCTATCTTGTGTGCAAAATGACGACTATAATGTGGCAATTCCTAAGTTAGGATGTGGCAGAGATAAGCTTGAATGGAGTACAGTATCTAAAATGATTAAATTTATTTTTGCGAAATCTTCAATTGAAATTTTAGTCTACGAATTTGACCAGAGCCAGGTAAGTATAAATGCAATAGAGGTGAACCCTCCCTTCCTACCAGTATGGGACAGAGACATCATTTTACGAGAACAAAAGAGTGATGAGTTTTGCCGTACTATTTGTCAGAATTTAGAAGAGAATGAAGACCCTCTATCTTATTACCTCGATAACGACGGATTGTTGTTTAAAACCACAGTAGCAGAAAATTTTAACGATGTCTTAGTTATTCCAAAAACCTATATCAAAAAGGTTTTACATGACTTCCATGATTTGCCTTTCTGCGGTCATATGGGTCAAGCTAAAACCTTAAGTTTAATACAACAGCGTTTCTTTTGGCCCGGAATGAAGTCTGATGTAGTCAAATACTGTCAACAATGTCATTCGTGTAACCAGCGAAAAACATCACCCCATTTTAAGAAAGTACCTTTAGAACAAATGCCTGAAGTACTGTATCCTTTCGATAGAACTTCCATGGACATATGTGGTCCTTTTGTCACGTCTTATGCAGGAAATAAGTATCTGTTGACCTTCCAGGACCACTTTAGTAAATATGTAGAAGCATTTCCAATCTCTGATCAGAAAGCAGACACTATAGCGCGTATTTTTGTCACGGAAATTATTGCCAGACATGGAACACCAAAGCAACTGCTAACTGATCAAGGTACTAATTTCTTGTCAAGTTTATTCAAAAATATTTGTAAATTGCTACATATTGAAAAGCTACAGACTACTCCCTATCATCCCCAATCCAACGGTTTGATAGAGCGCAGTCATAGGGTTTTTAAGGATATTATTTCTCACTATGTTGCAAAAAGTCAGCAAGACTGGGATATCTGGATCCCCTATGTAGTAATGGCCTATCGTTTTAATATACATAGCTCTACAGGATTTAGTCCTTATTTCTTACTACATGGTAGAGATCCGGTATTGCCATTCGACGACATTTTAAAACCACAAGTAGTGAAGTATGATTACGATCAAAATTACGTTTCGGAATTGATGGCAAGGCTAAATTCAGTTTTCACTACTGTTCGACAAAACTTAGATAGTGCAAAAGCTCGTCAAGCTATTAACTATAACAAAAGAACAAAATCTAAATATTTTGATTTGGGACAATTGGTTTATTTGAATGACCCTACCGTACAAGTAGGCTTATCAAAAAAATTAGGCAAGCCATGGATAGGTCCATATCGGATAATTGAAGTTAAGGGCCCTGTGACTTACAAAATTAGAAAATTAAATGGCAGACAAGAGTTAGTAGTCCATTCAAATCGTTTGAAGTTGTGCCAGACTGACGAACAAAATTTTTTAGATAATAATGAAGTTATTCCTGTTTATGATGGTAATACACCCCAAATTGAAAATGTTGATGATTTTGGCATAAATCCAAGGGAAGTAACTATGAATATTTTCCCAGCTCTGACCAGAGTACTTCCTGATGTACCTGAGCCACAGTCAGATGTACAAAACGAGGAAGAATTAGGTACTGTGATACGCGATGGTAAAAAAGTATGTACGAGAATTCGAAAACCTCCTAAAAGATTCACCTTTTCTGAATACGATTAATCCAATTTTCTTTTTTCTTTTCTGTTTCGGTACGTACTTGTTCCTCTACAAATTTTTGACGCCGACTTGTGTTAGATTTAGACTTGTTTCAATTGTATAGCTGTTTTAACCGTGTGCTACATTTCAGATATTATAAGTTAATTTCCTTATACAGTAAAGACAGACATTCATATTGGCAGAAACGTATATATTGACTTAGGAGAAATGCTCTCAACTGTGCTGTTTGTAAGTGCTTGGTGCGTGCTGTGCTATGGTTTTATCGCGTATGACTGTGCGGACAATACTATGAACATTACGGCAGTGTCATTGAACGATGTAGCACCCTGCGCCGAAGAAGGAACCGATTACACCCAGGAAACGGTCAGCGTCCAGGTGATCCAGCGCAATGAAATAAAATCGCAGAAGGTCCAAACTTGTTTAGTCGAAATAAGTCGTATTATTATGCATTGTGGCATGCATAGCCATACCTCAGCAGTGGCGGGTGGATTTGCAGAATATATTCACCCTTTAGGAGCAGAATTGTGCAGAGATCTCCACAAGCATAAAACCATCCACCTGTATCAGCAAAATGTGGGACATATTGTCATTAATGGAACAACCACAGCATCCTTGACCCTAATGGGGCATTTAAAAGACGACGGTACCTGTGAAGGAGTCACCTACACGGAAGATGGACACAGCTGGACCCAAGTAGTAGTGATAGCTTCGATAAAAATTCACTCTCATGAGTACCTTGCACACGTGAAATTGGATAGTAACGAGATAACTGTAACCAGTGGAGTAGTTTGTCCCTATCTAAACGGCTACTGTGTAGACTCAAAGTATGGAGAAACCGTTTGGGACTATACGCCGCAAGTAAGTTGTGAAGAGGGACTTACTCTTATTTACGAAGGGAAGGCCCAACTCATTGGAACCAAAACGAACGGAAAATATATGGTAATTGAGCAGGAGGAAAAGATTTTCGCGCTGTCTTTGAAAGGGACTGCACATATTTGCAGCGGAGACGTTTGGCAAACGGAGCACCCCAAGCTGCTGGTAATCGAAAAGGGTAAACATCACGAGTTAACACCTAAAATGGCGCTATTGGCCACCAACACCGATCTATCCATATATATTAATAGTAAGCTCCTGTACATTGAACAATCTTATAAACGAGCCATAGATAAGTTATACGTCGATTCGATATATCGCCGGTGCAAGATTCATAGAGAAACCCTTAAAAATAGATTACTAATGGCCCCATTAACTTCTAACGCCCTGGGTGCGTTAATAAAGAACCAATTGGGATACGTTGGACGAGTTTTGGGTGAAGTACTGTACATCGGAAAATGCATTCCCCGTCTGGCGCAAATACGAAGAACTACGGAGTGTTATAACGAACTGCCTGTTACCTCGAACAACAAAAGCTACTTTATGGCCCCCATAACCCACATTTTACAAACCCACGGTGAGCAGATAGAATGCAGCCCGCTTATGCCCCCTTTATACAAATTAGGCGACGACTGGGTAGGATTATCGCCTTACCCTGTAGTGAAGGAGGCCCCAATAGAATTACAAGTGGAGGAAGAAATCAAATTAAATTTTGGCCCAATACAACCTCTTAGTTCCGGTGGACTCTACACAAACGAGGAGATATCCAAAGTACAAAAAACCCTTATATTCGGAATAGAAAGATCAGTGGTCAATAATATAGTCACCAGAAGGATAGCCGGCTTAGAAACGAACAGCCAAGGATATTCAGCGCTTGATATATTCGATCCGCAAGAAATTAAAAGTCTAGCACGGTCGACATTACAATACGTGTGGGGCTGGTTCACCGATATAGGAATGGTAATGAGTGGAGTCATTGGTATCTATGTTGTCATTAAAGCCTTGAAGTATATCATCGAAGTAACCATAAATGGAGTAGCTATATACAATGCCCTTGGATGCGGATTAGCACTGGTTGCAAGCCTATGGAACACCCTTGCAGTATGGGTTGTGCATAGACAACACACAAAAGGGAGTACCATCAAACATGAAGACACCGCCGACGATACCCCAACAGAAGTGATCACCGAGGAACCAAAACCAGTACCTCGTGCACACAATGCACGGGTCAAAACTTCATCTTCCGTGACCGAATCCAATATCAACCCTATTTACGGAAGTAGAATCTCCCTCTACRCTAACGTACCACACTGGAGTGAAGTTGCGAGCAACTTCTAATAACGAGAAGATCTAGGCTACGTTTAGGAGCGCTTTCTTTCAGGTTGTAAATCATTCGACAGTCATTTTCCCAGGTCTTACCAATACCTTCCTGCCGCAATGGACCCGGCTGGCAATATCCTTTTCCTATCGCATTTCCTTTGCCTATAAGTAATTCGATTCTGAATATCCACGTCAGGTAAACAAAGAATATAGGAGATGCAGATCTTGAGGAGTCCAAGGCGACGGCATCATCTCAACCATTCAAGTGACGAGCAGAGGACTCAGTGAGAGTAGTGGTTGTGCTGGGTGGCGCAGCGTTTTACCAGCAGTTGAGAGACATTGAAAATGACAATAGAATTATTATTTACGGATTTTTAATTTTTCTTAAAGCATTGATTTTCTTTTAGTTTGTTCTTATTTTTAATTTGGAAAAAATTGATACTTGTTTGAAGTATAACAATTTTTTTCTTGAGGGGGAGTATTGTAATACATGGTATTCATTGACCCGGCGGCATCCGGCCGAAATCGACTAACTAAGATGAAATGGGAGATATGCGGAATCCATAAACTTCCCGTAAAACATCTTGTCGCAGCAATCCGCCGCGACTGCACAAGGTTCGTTCACCGAACATTGCAAAATTCGCATTTTTTGCGAAAGTTTCCCGATCGCGTGAAAAATTAAAAAAGAGCAGTACCCCGGTGTCCACGGTCGAAGATACTTCGAAAACATCGATTTCGAG
The DNA here is from genome assembly GCA_025024175.1 of Rhyzopertha dominica. Classification (NCBI taxonomy): domain Eukaryota; kingdom Metazoa; phylum Arthropoda; class Insecta; order Coleoptera; family Bostrichidae; genus Rhyzopertha; species Rhyzopertha dominica. The sequence goes on from QCXZ01000041.1 coordinate 26,720,023, forward strand.
TCGCAGTTAACTTTCCCTTTTTTTTTTAGTATTGTGTATATTCTGTTTTTTTATTATTTTTTTTCGTCGTTTGTGTGAAGTGTGTGGAATTGCCCGACATCGAGGGACTCAAATTTGGTATCGTTACTTCAAAATTATTATTTTCATTTTTTTCTCCATTCACAACGAGAAACTCGATTGAGATCTTAAAACTAAACCAAAGTCTAAATCAGAATCTGTTGCTTAACTTAAATTCTATTTTCCTTGCGAAGTAAAGCAATACTCCCCGTCAGTAAAATTCTTGCGTAGATTTGTGAATTAGTATTATTATTATAGTATTAACATTATTGCTTGTCATTTCTTTTAATAATTTTGTTTCCCCTTGTATTTCGTTTTTATTTTAATTGTCAATATAGTGATTGCCAATTGATTAGGGGAGTTTTCTTTCAAAATTGCTTTTCAGGTTAACTAACTAAATAATAATAATAAAAAATAGTGACCCGTTTCTTCGAGAAGAACCCGCATTCCGAAGAGCTCAATACAATTTTCCTCGCAAAGCGAGGTGGTGGCAGCGAAAACTCAAAACACCCCTATTAAACTGGAACAACTGTTTACACGAATGCCACAATTGCTTTCCATTTCTAGTTGAAAATATTGTATCTCCAGCTAGCAATGGAAAAGTAAAAAAATTAATTCCTAACTTTTTTGACAAAGAAAGGAATGTTGTTCACTATAAGACGCTGTATCAGGCCTTAAAATATGGTCTCATACTCAAAAAGATGCACAGAATACTATCCTTTAAGCAGTCGAAGTGGATAGCGCCATATATAGAGCAAAATACACGTCGAAGGCAGAATTCGAAAAATAGCTTTGAAAAAATCTCTATAATTTTTAAATAATTGCATTTTTGGTAAATCCATAGAATCTGTTGAAAAACGTAAAGATATACGGCTTTTGAAAAGATGGGACAGTAATGGCAAGTCTAAAGGAGCTTCTTATTATATCTCCAATCCTCGATTTAAAAGTTTCAGCATATTCGATGAAAATTTGGTAGCTGTTGAAATGCAATGTTGTGTTCTAGAAATTGCAAAATACATAAAGTATGATTTTCATTACGGTTTTATAAAACAAAAATATGGTAACAAAGCAACCCTTTTGTACACCGATACAGATTCACTGATTTACAGAATTTTCACAGACGACATGTATGTAGACATAAAAGAAAACATCGATAAGTTTGACACCACTAATTATGACGAAAATAACATATATGGAATACCGAGGAAAAACAGCTGTTCCGGGGTTATTTAAAGATGAAACGCAAGGCAAAGTTATGTTAAAGTTTGTTGGGCTACGAGCAAAACTGTACGATTACGTTTATAATAAGAATAGCTGCATTAAAAAAGCTAAAGGAGTGAAAAACTGCGTTGTGAATAGGTTAAAGCATGAATAATATAAACAGTTTGTTTGAGAAAAAGAATTTCTTAAGAAGGCAGACTCCATTCAGGTCAATTAAACATGTTATTCATACACAGCTTGTAAACAAAGTATGCCTGTCATACAATGATGACAAAAGATATATTTTGGAAGACGGTATCCATACCTTAGCTTGGGGGCATTATAAAATTAGTAATAAAAGAGTTAAGCAATAGCTGTAGCATGTAAGGTTTATCGTTTATTGATGGTAATAAGTTACACATGTTAGATAATATTACAATTGTATTTTCTCTCTTAATAAATTGTATTTTATTGAACTTATAGTATATTATTTGCATCTATCCAAGAATTGTGTTTCTTATCAAATCCTAGCCACTTAACGTACACTTTATTGTCTTTTCGCCTCCTTCTTATAACCTTTTCAACTAAATATCTTGTTCGTAAAAGCAACCTTTGATTGGAGTTCCGGTCATATCTTGCAGCAAGTAAGTCGGAGGATCAGTCTTTTGCAATTTATACACTTTAAAGTTCTCATTAGACTAGTTGGGATAATAAGATTTATCAAAAGTATGTTTATGGCAGCTTATCCTCACAATATCGTTAACTTTAAATTTGTATAATTGCTTTCTTTTTTTCACAGGTTTCTTCGTCCAAGACAGTTGAACTTTAGTCGACTTTGTTACTTCATTCGGTTTCATTCTTATTGTACTGTGCCATGGTATCATTATAACTATCGGTTATATTCTGTAGAATATGCCGCCATCGGTAGTTACCTTGAAGTGAGAATTGTTTGTAAAGTTTACTCTTTAAGGTTCTTATCACACGTTCTACGATCGCCGCCTTCTTAGAGCTATATGTTGAGTAATGCGATATATTATTCTCTTGCAATAATGCTGACATACGTCGATTATAGAACTCCCGCCCGTGATCTGTTTGCCGAAAATTGGGTCTATATCCAGCTCATCTGAATATTTTCCACAAAGCCTTAGTCACACATACAGCAGTCTTGTTTTTATACCTTGCGCCCAAACAAATTTGGTATAGCAGTCTAGAACAACCAGTATATATATCGATAGCCATTGTTCCGTTTTGAATATGCTTGCATTTCAGCGATGTCGGGCTGAAAGAGGTCTCCCCATCCTTTAACTATAGTACGACGTCGAGGAAAGTTCCTTCGAGCTGGCTTGTGCAGTTCATCAACTAGGTCTCGTTTTATTTCACTCATATTGGCAAGTCTATTTTATGGAGCAGGTTTGAATGTATACCCTTCCGAAACAAAGGGTATATCTTCAGCCTAATCCAGCCATATACTGTAATCGCCTATCAGCATACAGCTAATCTTATTGATTTGAGGATTCACTTTAAACTGCAACACGTCTCCCTTTCGTGATAATTGTAAAGATTTCTTTTCTACTTCTTGGCCGTTTAAAAATATCTTTATGCTGGGTGGATTCATTCGAATGTACTGAACGCTTAAATCTATTAAAATCGGCAAGTAGCTTAAATTGTTACTTGTTTGGTACCATTGACGTGGAGGTACTTTTACGCCATTAAAGTGTTCAATATAAGCAGCACGTAATCTCCTATTGGTAATTTCGCTTTCCAACAGCTGCTTCATTTCAGGTGAAAAGCGATTGTAACGAGGTAAATTTCCTCTTACATCCAAATTCATCTATTGTGTTAACTCCGCTCATATCTCGATGCAACTGTATGCCTTTTGAGAATGATGCGACTAATATATTATTCCGCTTTCATATAGCTCTTCGATTATGGATAGTATTTCGTTATCATGGCCCTTATGACCTGCACTTTTAAACGGCCCATACACTATGCAATTAGTTGTACGACAAGGTGTACTACAGGTTGAACAGACAATCGATGCAACAAGTTGCATAGTATTTTGGCCACACACACAAACGTTAAAAATATCAATCGGTCGTGAAGATTTGTAGTACGTTTCAAGGTGTCTAGTTTTCTGCAAATAAGCATCATGCCACCTACTTTATCAAAACACTCTATAGCTGCAATAGCGGTCGCTTTATTAGAAGATGAAGGAAAAATTAAGAAAAGAAGAAAATGGTGCAAAAACTGGTTATTGCAGCGACGAATCTACACACACATGAATTTGCTAAAAGAATTACGCACAAGTGAACCATCAGATTTTAAAAATTATCTGAGAATGGACATCGACGCGTTTAACTTATTACTAGAATTGGTTCGGCCCAAAATAACAAAACAAGATACAAAACTGAGGGACGCAATTAGTGCCGAAGAAAGATTAACTGTCACGCTAAGATATTTGGCAACTGGAAATTCTTATGAAAACCTTAAGTTCAGTACTGCCATATCCCCTCAAGCCATTGGAAAAATAATTCCTGATACATGCTGTGCCATTTACGAAGCCTTAAAAGAGGAATACTTAAAGGTAAGTAAAATAATAACGCCTTTATTTATATTTATTATGAAATACTATAAATAAAAATAAATATTACACTCTTGTAACTTAAAATACAACGGAAAGTGAAATGGATAAAAATATTCTTTTCTAATAGTCTTGTGGTTCATATGTAGAAAAAAAATTTCTTACTTGAGAGGTGGTGCTTTTACTGTTTTGARCTTGTGAGGGCATCAGCATCGAGTAGGTGCTGCCTTCTGATGATTGAAACCCTGAATTGGGTGCATAACCTTGTGGTTGCTGGCTTTGTTGAGCAGAAAGATGGATGGGTTGCGATTGAGAGTTTGAAGGTATGTTTATACTACAGTCTTCTGTGAGTTTACCCATTTTGGCGTAAAACATCACGTCGGATATCAATTTTTCTGCTATGATTCGCTGATGTCCCTCAACTGCTTTTAATTGATACCTGATTCTCTTACCAGCAATATGATATTCCTCTTCAGTGTTAATAGTATTTTCTGATAGTGTCTTGTGAGCTAAATGTAGTAACTCTTGTCTCTTTTGTTCGATGGCATTAGTCTTTTTTCTTTTTGTGCTAGTATTTTGTTGATATATGCTTTTTGTAGATGAGGCTCTGGAAGTCTGTGGAGTTTTTAGTATGCAAGAGGTTTGTGCAGAATGTGAAGTATTATCATTGCTGTTTAGATTTACTTGTTCTTCCAAGTCACTGACAGAAGAGAATGGCGTCAAAGGCGCTTCCGCGTGTGTTTCAAACTCTTCGTCATTTTCAGTCTCTTCAAGTGCATCTACCTGAAAAAATACTATTTTACAAACGTTTAGGTCCAAATTCTGATGTCCTCGTATCTTTAACAAGAAGATAATTGCTATAAAAACGAAACGGTGTCCATGGTAATTATTTTTTCAAAAACGATACCAAGACATTCAGAATTTGGTCCTTAGAATGCCGTGAAAAACATAAAACAAAATGCTAATCCAAATACATAATCAAATTTTTATTTTCAGGTTCCATCAACTCCAGAAGAGTGGCAAAAAGTGGCTCACGATTTTAAAACCATGTGGCAGTTTGAAAACTGTCTGGGAGCAATGGACGGTAAACATATTCTTAACAAAAAGCCAGCAAACTCTGGATCATATTATTTCAATTATAAAGGAACATTTAGTGTTGTGCTATTTGCAATTGTAAATGCAAATTATGAATTTTTGTACGTTCATACTGGTACTAATGGACGTGTATCGGATGGGGGAATATGGAACAATACAGGAATTTGTAAGCGGTTGAAAGAAAATAAATTGAATATACCAAACCCATCAACCCTTCCCAATACTACGGATGAGTTTCCTTACGTATTTATTGGCGATGAGGCATTTCCATTGATGGAAAATCTAATGAAGCCATATGCGGAAAAAGGAATAAGCCACGATGAAAAAATTTTTAACTACCGGCTTTGTCGGGCACGACGAGTAGTGGAGAATGTTTTCGGAATTTTGGCATCACGGTTCAGGGTATTTTTGCAGTCTATTGCTATAAACATTGGAAGGATCGATTCCGTTGTTATGGCATGTTGTGCATTACATAATTTCTTACGAAGAAGGTCGAAAAAGAATTACATAACAGAAACTTCTGTGGATTATGAAGACATTGTTAATGGTAATGTTACACCAGGAGAATGGAGACAGAGTGGTAATTTACTAGGTTTGGATAGAAGAAACTTGACCAAAAATGCAAGTAATTCTGCGAAGCAAATTAGGAATAAATATAAAAACTATTATACTACTATCGGAAAGACTGCATTCCAAGAACAAATGATAGCGTAAACACACCATGTTATATCATACAAACATACATTATATATTTTTGTATTGTTTCTAATTCAGTTTAAATAATAAAATCATAAAATACATAAAAATTATGCTTACTGTTTCGTGTTCCAAAATTTCTTCCAATTCATCTGTGGATATGCCTTTTCTACCGGTTTCTGACTGTGAGGTGAATAGAAGCAAATCAAAGTACCATAGTGTCGGTTCATATGTATCGCCCCCTTTTCCTGTGCCCTTCGAAGATTGTACCTACAAAATATAATATTATTGTGTGACGTACTTCTTTAATTGTTTGAGCTTACCTTTTTTAGCTCACGCCTGAATGCTGTTCGCATATTATTATTTTTTTTTTAAAACCTCGACGGTTGCTTTTGAATTTATTTCTTGTAATTTCTTTAATAAAATTTCATAGCTGGCATTCCTTTTATGTTTATTTGAATATTCTTTGGACTTCACATCCCATAAACAGACCTGCTCACGATACAGGTCGATAAATTCACTCCAAAAACTATGATTATTTTCCATATTTACGATAATTTTAATATTATTTAATATTGCACAATGCCCCGCAACATCAACGACGATGACAACGGAACGGACGATCTGGATCTGATTTGAAATTGTTTCAACAAGTCGCCAATTGCACACACACTAGAAGGATCTGTCGTAGATCAAACGCGGTTGTACAACAAATTTTTAACCAGCCAAACTTCCGAACGACTCAACCGTGTAGTACGACTTGTTGGACGACAGCGCCACACACTATGCAATTATCGTTTCGACAGTCGAATCGACTTGTGTTGTACAACTTGTCGTACAACCAATTGCATAGTATATGGGCCGTTTTAGAGCAATACAACAAGCGAAGGCGATCTATCAATTCACTGGAATAATTCCAATAAATGTATTCCTTTTTATATCCAGAGCGATATAACTTAACGGCTGAAAAACGTTTCTTGCTATTAACCATATTACCACCACTTTTTTCGTTCCTTTCTGTTCTCGTGGTTTTCGATATCTTCCTTGATTCGGTTTCAAGGTTGGTGTTGTATTCCTACCCGGAAAAGTAGTGGTAGATCTAGTAGTATAACCTTTCTATAACACCCCTGCACTTCCTTCTTCAACATTATCTTTTCTTTTTTGCTTATTGTTTTATTTTCAGCATTTCCACCAACTTCAGAGTCATGTCTTCACTGGTTGTTGTAGTATCAGCAGTTGAAAGTACTGATTTAGTAGGAAGGATCGTTCAATGACTTGCAGCAGACGATGCTGTTCTTTTTGGCAATTTGGATTTCAGGGTAGACGTTGAAGGAATTGCAAATGGCGAGCGTGTTGGTGAACATTGGCTTTTTTAATTATTGGTTCTTCCTGTTTAGTTTTCGACTGTTGTTGAGGTAAACTATTCTTCGCTGTTAAATCTCTCAGTGGTTTTGTTATGGGTTCATATACCTTTTCTAACGCCAATTTACTTTCAACCTGTCTCTGTCTCAATGCATTAAACTTATTGCGTACAGCTTCAGTTGCATCCAGCAAGTTCTGTTTTAATTTAAGCTTTGTGTCTGACATTATAACTATATTTAGCTAGATTATAGGTGTGAACAGCTCGTTGTATAAGATGCAGTTAACATATTTGATGCGATATTTTACGGATATATGAACTTATCGAATCCTTTTCGATATCTGCCCTTATCTATGGAATTATCTTTGCATATAACTAAAAAGCCGTGTTTATCTTTCCAACATTCAGCAAGCATCTTCTGAAATCTTTCATAGGTCATGTCAGGTACTACATGGTCATTAAAAATATGGCTTAAATTTAATGGATCCTGCTTAAAAGCACATAATATATTTAACGTTATCCCTCATCAGCTGCTTTGGGACTTTCGAATATGTTTGACATAGATAAAAGCAGTCGATACCCCTATGTCGTCCATAACTAAAATAAGATTGGATAATCCTTTGTCGTTCACAAAGAATGTCGTCAAACATAAAGATGGAGTCCGATTCTGCATTTGATGGATCCATAATGTCTTCACCATTGTTAAAGGTTGTAGCGGTGCATGCGTGATTTATCAGTAAGGTTAGTGTCATTGAAGGTATAGATAAATGTTTTTTGACCAAATTACTTTCTTCCGGCGTAGCACATTGGCTCGCTAGGTTGTGCTTATTAGAGCTCCTTATGATTTAAAATAAAGTAGAAATGAACGACATAATTATTCAAGACATAACAGAACTATTACAATGGTTATCAACAACACTACGCTGGGTACAATCATATGAACTCACCAAACGAAGAATACGTCAACAAAGGACAAGTATACCAAAGGAAGCACGAAGAAAATTTACCAAAGTATAGAGACAGACCAGAGTACCGCTCACCTAATAACTACAGGAAAGCAGAAAATACTCCTAGGTATTGATATCGCACAGATGACAGAGAAACTTACAACAGAAGAGACGGAGCTAACAAATGGCAGGACAGGAGGCAGGATAAGGCTAGCAACTGGCGCAMACGAGAAGACAAAGATCTAAATACCGTYCAGATTAAAGAGAACCTGGGAAGGATGAAAGAAATACTACGAGAAAATCATTACGTAAGGACAGTAAACGTTAAAGAGTATTCAGATGACGAAACGATACAACCAAGAAGTTTTAAAACCAAAGCGGAAGTGTACTCAAGAAATGAAGACGAAAGTCAGGAAGAACAACGAAAAATAAATCCAAGTAGACTGGACCAACAATATCACTGTAACACTATTCTAACTGATAACAAACTTCAACTTAAAAACGATAATAAAGTTCCATTTATACAAGGTAAAATAGAAGGCTTATTCACTGACATACTTGTAGATTCTGGTTGTATGCACTCATGTATATCAAAAAACTTCTATATTTTGTTGCAAAAGCAGTGTACTAATATAAAATCTATACCTGTAAGTGGAGTTACGATAGTAACCGCCACCGGAAATGCTAGCAAAACTGTTAGAGAGCAAATTTATGTAAAACTGCTAATTGACAAAAGCTGTTTTCATATTGTCTTTCTGGTTGTGGAAAATTTAAATTCATAATGTAATAATAGGCACAGACTTTTTAACTAAATTTAACGCTGTAATTGATTTTGAAAAATCACTTGTAGTAATCGCTGAACATGGTCTTACAATATCATTCCTTAAGAAATGCAACACACTACAAGAACTGGAGGTGGAGATAGAGCACATAACAATGGAAAAAGAAGAGAAGGAAGAGAAATGTCAAAAGAAGGATTTAGAAGAAGTGCAGAGTCTGATTGAGAAATTCTCAAAAGTATTTTCCAATTAACCAGGTCTTACTAATGCTTATAAGCATAAAATAAAACTGAATGACAACAAGCCATTTCATAGAAAAAGTTACCCTATACAACAAGATAGAGGAGATGGTAGAAGAGGGAATAATTGAAAGATCAGATACACAATACATAAGTCCAATAGTTCCAATAATAAAAAAAGATGGCACCGTCAGAATTTGTTTGGATGCCAGAGAATTGAATAAGAAGATAGTAATGGATTATAATTGTTCACCACCACCTGAGCATATTCTCTATAGATATCAATCTTGTTGTTGTATTTCTACAATAGATTTAACCAGTAGTTTTTGGCAAATACCAGTTGAGCAAGCACATCAAAAGTATTTGGGTTTTATGGTTGGTAGTAAAGTATTTGTTTTCAAAAGGGTACCATTCGGAATAAAAACATCAGTAGCGGCTTTAACATGTTGTTTAGACAAGGTACTTGGGAAAAATAAGGAGTTTATAACACCATACATTGATGACATACTAATTACGTTACAAAATTTTAAAGAACATTTAGAACGTTTTGAATACGTGTTTCAGAAATTGAAGAATGCTAACATGACTGCAAATTTATCCAAGTGTAATTTTTTCAGAAAAGAGGTAAAGTTTCTTGGTATGATTTTGTCAACACAGGGTATTAGAGTAGATCCAGACAAAATAACGGCAATCACAAAATATCCAAGACCAAAGAATGTCAAACAATTAAGAGCATTTCTAGGAATTTGTAATTATAACAGAAAATTTTGTGAACAGTATGCAAACATTTTACTTCCATTATTTCATTTGTTGCAAAAAGACGTTAAGTGGTGTTGGAATAAACAAACCGATCAAGCTTTTATCAAAATTAAAGAGGTATTGACATCAGCTCCTATGTTACATCATCCAGATTTAAATAAATGTTTCTTTGTACAGACTGAAGCGTCAAACATAGGTATAGGTGGTAGATTATTTCAATATGGGATAGACGGTACAGAAATAACATTGCTTTTGCAAGTAGAAAACTTAACGCAGCAGAAATTAATTACACAACAAGTGAAAGAGAAATGTTGAGCATTGTTTGGTGTTTAAAAAAGTGGGAAACCATTATTTTAGGATGTAAGGTAAAGGTTATTAACGACCATAAAGCATTATCATTCATGCTCAGTTGTGAATTATTAAACAGTAGGATTGCTAGGTAGATACTCACAATTCAGCAATTTGTTGTTGATATTCAACACTGTTCAGGTAAAAACAATATCATTGCCGATTCACTGTCCAGAAATCCTGCAGAAGATGGTTTTGAAGCGGGTAGTAGTAAACATAAAACTTGGCCCTGATAATCTTAAGAAGTTAAAAGACATTGCAAAATTTCAAGATTTAGATCCGGCCATACGAAAGATTAAATGTTTATTGACATCAGATATATCACAACGTATAGGATATATGGAATACGTGACATTTAATAACATTTTGTTTGCAAGAATACGTGAAAACGATACTTGGAGAATATTCATACCAACTAAATATGCAAGAAGAATTAATTAAAGATTATCATGAAATTTATGGTCATTATGGAACTTGGAAGTGTTATGGTGTAATGACTCAAAACTTTATTTGGAATAATATTAGGAGATCAATTGCCAAAGTTATAGCTAGATGTACCTTATGCCAACAAGCCAAAGTTCCGAACCAAATATTACAAGCACATATGAAATCTATAATACCTCAAGATATAGATGATCTATTAGCAATAGATATTTTTGGTCTTTTGCCTTCTATAAGGGGTGTAAAATATATTTTGGTAGTTTTGAATGTATTTTCGAAGTATGTCAAATTATATACGTTGCGGAGAGCAAATACTAAATCAATTATAAACAAACTAAATAATTATTTTAACTCTGTTACTAAACTAAAAAAGATCTTGTCTGATAATGCCACGTATTTCACTGGAAAATTGTGGAAAGAATTTTTGCAGTCAGACGGTATCACGGAACTGCACTCATCAAAATATTATCCTCAAGGTAACCCCAGTGAAAGGGTGATGAGAGAAATAGGGCGTTTACTCCGAACATACTGCCATGGTAAGCATTCATCATGGGGAACAGATGTAGAGAAAATTGAGATGTGGATCAACTGTTGTGTACACGAAAGCACTGGAGTAGCACCAATACAGCTACAGGAAGGTATTCACCCGGAAGAATACATAAGAAAAATAATCGAGTTTCCAGAAAATGGTAACTCGCAACCTAAAATAACAATACAGCTAGTAAAAGATAGACTACTAGGAAAAGCGGAGAAGAGACAAGCAAAACACAACAAGAGATCAAAAGTTTCTAAATTTGAAGTCGAAGATATAGTGTGGGTTAAAGCAAATCATCTTTCTTCATCCGAGGATAAAGAAATAAAGAAACTGTTTCTGATCTACGAGGGTCCATTTAAAATTTCAGCTAAGAAAGGGGACAACGCCTATGAATTGCAAGATATAAAAATAGGAGAAACAAAAGGAATATTTAATATAACAAAATTAAAGCCATATATTGTTTAGTTATAAATTAGCTGTTCTTTAAGTATTTGAGTAGTCTGTAGTTAAGTAATGATAAGATAATATTAATGTTGTTGCCATTTAACAATTTTCGGGTATTGGCAGGACTATGGGAGTTGATCGAATAAATAATCGTTTACTTATTATTCAATCAACTGGCAGGACTATGCAGCGGTGCATGCGCGTTTTATCAGTAAGGTTAGTGTCATTGAAGGTATAGATAAATGTTTTTTGACCAAGTTACTTTCTTCCGGCGTAGCACATTGGCTCGCTAGGTTGTGCTTATTAGAGCTCCTTATGATTTAAAATAAAATAGAAAGGCAGTAAATAGTTAAACACATTGTATGTATGCAGTGCAGTGAGGGGCTCTAAATCTAGATCTGTACCTATATCTACCAATCATTAAGGGACTAAACATACAACCGCACTTAAACGTCTATGGGAAAGCTCATTACAAGGGAAATTGTCAACAATTGATGCAGTTATTAATAACAATTCATGAACAACCAGAATCGAGGTTCCGTACATCCCAAGGGTGCGAGAGAGAACAACTGCCATTGATGCGATAGCTTGCTGACAAAAAACGAGTATAAAGGACAAGATAAGTAGCGCTGGAGGTGTCGTTCGTTAATATTGCAATATTTAGATGTTTTACAATTATTTGTGTTATATCTCGAGATAGATTAAATGTAAAACGGGGGTACTTGATCAAGTAACTTACGTATATAGCGGTATATTGCGTTTATTGATATATATATATATATATATATATATATATATATATATATATATATATATATATTGTTCATGATTCTGCGTCCGTACATTGTCTCGTTTACATTTGCTTCTGCGTCCACCACCCTTCAGCGTCCATATTCGGACGCAGAAAATACATCGCGTATTAGCTCTCTGGTAACAACAGTTAAAAATTTGCTCACATACTTAGCATATCTATTAAGGTGCATTGTTGTCATTCCTAACGTCAGCATTCGCGTAAACAACATAATATGAGTGCTATGAGACGTGCATGTGGACGCAGAAGGGTGGCGATGTGTGCTCGTGTTTCAGCCAGTAGTTCGCGAGACTGTTCGTGGGGGCGCAATTATCGCAACGCGTATACTTTCTGCGTATACCTCGTTGATACAGAATGTCGATGGTTCTGCGTCCTATCACTTGGCAATGCTGGGGAGCAGTAATATTTCCAGTGCTAGCAGATATTTTAATGTTTTATCTCGTCGCGAAGCCGCACGGTTCGCTTTGCGTAACTGTGGTGCGTTTAAGGCAGTGATGGGCGCGTAAAATACGCCATGTAAATTACGCTATTATCTACGCGTAAACTATGTAATATTCTACCTTAAAAGTCTACTGTAGAAAACAGCATTGTGTAGACAAACAGAATTCTAGAAATATATAGTTTTTTTAGTGTTCTGGTGTTCATCATCAATACTACTCAAAACGCCTCAAATGCCAATATTATTTTGTATTTTATAATTATTTTATAATATTTATTCTTAATTAAACAAAATACTACTTTGTTGTAAATAAGTTTGACTAGAAAAATGTTTAAATAACAATAACTTGTTTGGGTATACGTTAATTATATCCAGAACACCTGAGTAAGCAGGCTAAGTGTGCTGTCCAAAAGCACTTAGGCGCACTTTGAATTTTATTTACATTATTGTCTATAAACTGAAATAAATGACCAATTTATATGCCACCCTTGTTCTTTCACCAAACGTTTTTAATTGCAGGTCAGTTTGATTGTCCTAATATATATGTATACTGAACTAGGTGCATTGATCTAAAGAAGCAAGTAATAGGTTATAGTTGATTACAGTAGATACCTTTCTCTGGAGAAAAATCAACTTGTGTATGAAACATGCTGTTCTAATTTGATATCATGTGAAAATAGGCTACTTAAGAATGTACTTAATATAGTTGTGGAAGGAAAACATAATGTTTTGTCTTTTATGTTCCAAAGTAAACTATTATAAAAAGGAAATCGACACATAAGGAAGCTAGTAAAACAGAGAAATTAGAAACAAAACGGTTTCCATTCAGGTTTATCGCGTACCTACTTAAATGTTCTACTCAAAATCTACGCCAAAATGCTTTATCTATATTTTACTTTGTCTCTTTAAAGCTGAAAAAAGCTCTTTACGCAATATGGAATTTGTATCTAAAAATACTAGGAGCTAACTACAGAGTAAGTTTCAAAAATTTTAATGTGTCCACCTTCTGCAGGTATCCACCCCTAATTGCACCAGATTACCTATCATGAATTATGTTTTCCCTATATATCCCAGGATACAAATGGAAAATTCCCTCATTGGTTGAAGATTAGCATTTTATTGCATCATACTGCATTTTTGGCGATGTTTCACGAAGTATTGCTAGATACTAGGCTAAACTCAAGTATAAAATATAATACTGAATATTTAGGTATCGATAATAATTATAAATATAACCTACTTCAGATGTAAACGAAAGTAAATTATTTACCATTATATATATTCAACTACTTCCAGAAGAAATAATTAAAATTAACAAGAATCTACTGGAGGATGAAAATTCGCTTTAAAATGCTCGAAAATTTTAGCAAAAAATTTCTTGTCTGTGTGTCTGTGGTTTTGTTTGTTGACAGGATAACTTTCGAAAGACTTAATATATGAACTTGAAATTTGGCAACCATATAAATCTCAACTACCCAAAGCGATCTATTGTTTTTGGGGTAAGTATGGTATCGGGAAGGGGGCGAAATTGGGAGGTAACTACCCTTGTTGCAAATTTTATTTTTTTTTCGTTTTAGTATGTGATTAGTAGTATAACTGCGAGTATTATTTGCCCTTATAAATTTTCGGTGGAGCAAATAATTGTTTAGAAGATGTTAGCAAATAAGTGTCACTTAGAGAAAACAGTTTTTCCTAAATATCTCCGAATATAATTAATATATTCAAAATATGAAAATCGGTTTAATAGAAGGTGATTCGGGAGGTACTGCCTCAACTTAACTACAGACTTTAAGTGTGCGCTTTTGTAATTTCTGTTTTTGCGAACTAAAATGGTCTGATTAAAAGGAATCGTAGAGATATAAACCTGAGTGTTTACTCCAAGAATAAGTGTCTTCAATTATTTACAAGAAGAAACTAATTTTGTATTACTGGGGAGAATAATGTTCTTTTAATTTTTGAGTTTTCTTTTACTGGTCAGTCTCTTTATGTAGTTTTTCGTAGTGTGTATATAATTCGTGGATTCAAATTTTTAAACTGTTAATTTCCGGTTCATTAATAATGTGTTCCATGTGTTTAACCAATGCTATAATTTTGTTTGGTGCTGTTGTATTTCAAGTCTTAATTTAAAGTATTAATTCAAATTAGACATACTGACACTATTTTTCTATAAATCTGAATATATGAAAAAACCGCTGCAAATTGAATCAATACTTCCACATACAATTGTCAAAATTTTTTTGGAACAAACGGTTCTCGTAATATCAATAATCCATAAATTTATAAATTCATCGTTTTCTTTTGTAACTCGAAAATTTTTAAATTAATAAAAAAATTGCAAGAGTACTTTTTAATCATAAATTTGATTTTCTATATAATGTCCAAAATTCAATTCATTGGAAATATTTCAAAAATGTTAATTTTTTTAAAATACTTTTTCCGAGAAATTTTAAATAGGGCGCTCTGGATAGTTATAATTTATATGTATACCAAATTGCAAATTTATACGTTAAATCTTTAAAGTTATCGCGTCCACACACAGACCGACAGACTGCCAGACAGAAAAGAAATTTTTTGCTCAATTTTTTTTCGCGATAGAGTACTTCCCATCCGTTGGATGTGAAAGTAAAATTAAATCAATTTAAAGCCAAGGTGAAGCAGAAGCTTCAAACGCCATTAGTGTTCTCCAGGATTGAAGTCTATAACATATGGTTTCCACTTTTCAATTCCACACTGTATGGCAATTGTAATGTTTTATACTAATATTTTATTTTTGGCTATTTTTAGAACAGCCTTTCTTCAGTCAAGATATTCTACTGCTTTCTAAAGGAACATAAAGTATCCGCAGGTTTAAGTGGCATTATTACTTCCTAGGACAATTTTTTTTGTGGTGTTATATGGATAGATTAGTTGTGTAAAATTGATTGATTGATCACATTTAAAACATTTACTTGCCTACTTCTTCATGTAATTTATTGAATATTATTTGTACTTGTGCTAAATAAACACTTTTCAAGTTGGGCTGCTTTGGCTTGTTCCTTTGCGCCTAATGACATAATGGTTGAATTTCTTGTACAATAAGGGTATAAAGCTGTTTCTAGTTTTCAAACTATTTTCAAATAATTTTGAAAATATTTTATCGTCACTCTGTAAGGTTTACCTTCTGATACTTGCCATATAGGAATTTATGCATTCTGAACATAGTGCTATTGTTGGAGTGATTTGTTTGGATGGCTCAATGGTTACTCTATTGCATGCTATTTCAAAAGTTGTTTAAATTCTCTGAATAAAATTTTAATTAAAATTTGTTTTACATTAAGATTATTTACCATAAACTCTACTATATAAATACATTTTCAGTAAATAATCTAAGGATGCTGAAAACCGATTTGTATTAGTTTTTGTCAGTTTAGAATTTTATTTTCTTCTTTAGTAAGCCACAGCTGACACATTTCAGCTGTTAATTTTAATATAGCATATACCTGTAAACCGTAATATCTTCATCATTGAGAGTATATTATTAGTGGCTTTTATTTGCAAAATAATTATTAACTATTAATTATCCCCTATCACCATAAACAGAAAGAACCTTCGCTACTACGTTCTGCAAGAGCAAAAAATGGTTTGTATTCCAAAAGAAATAATCAATGACATCAAAGCTTATGTTATTTGTATCTTAAATGGAGGCTAGAAATATAATACTGATGTGTTCGGGAGTATTTTTCATAAACGGCGATTTACAAATTATTATAACTTTAGAATTTCCTACCGCACAGTAAATAAGTTACAACCTTTAATAGCAGAGATTGGCGAAGCACATAACATTTTTTTGCCATAAAGAAAGTTCTTTTTTACAGCTAATACATTTACAAAAACATAACAGAACATTTATGCTATGCATCAATCTAAGATGCTGAATATATACATACAACGGATATAACAAGCTTACATTTGTATATATAATTATCTGCTATTTAGCTATAACTAGTATTTGCCTTGATGAGCTTCAATACATACATAATTTTTAATCCTTTTTGTAGCTATTTTTCTTTTATAAGATTGTTCTTATGCTGTGATTTAAAACATTTCCATTTTATTGTTTTTCCTAGTCAGATCGTCTACATTTTTCATGATACAGCTTTTACATAGTAGAAATTTCTGATACGCTGCAACATATGAACCTCATACGTAATTATTGTATTTTAATATCAGTTTTTGGTTTCAAAATTTGGAGCTAATAAGCTATTGATACTTACCTTATGATTAGTTGCAACTAGAAATTTGGGTATATTTTACTATTCTCTTAATATCGCAATTTACATTTTACAGCCCCTAAAATGATTGCAAGACTTTCTTTTTAGTTACCTGCTTTAACATTAACTCTTTCAAACCGAAAAAATGGCAGCGCTGTATGACGCACAAACATCGGTAACATGGTACGTATATGCCGGACGCCAAAAACTAGGTAATGGTTCGGACGCAGAAAGATAGCACAATGTATTCCGCCCTGTAAATTGATTAATATTCAATATACATTGCATGTCCTGCCATCTMCCCGTTAGAAATTGAATGACTGATCTAAAACGCTTGCAGTTTTCGTTTATACTCGTCGGACGCAGAATCACTAGGTTCATGAAAAGACGCAGAAAGAATAGCATGATGTATATATATATATATATATAGACATATAGATGGTCATTAGTTAGCCCGATTCCCAAGCTTATGGTATCTTGTTGAGCCCAAAATGACGCTATCGAACCCAGGGTCGGGCTCATTAGCGTATGGCACTGTATATAAGCTCTATTCGATAACTGATGTCAAAAGCAGTCTTTAAACAAATTTTTGGGGGGGGCTTAACAATGACCGGTCTATAAGTGCAATTCATATGGAATAGTTCACCAAACCGGGCTCAAGGGGGCGCTTTCTGTATCTTTTATATACACGTTGTTTACAAAATACTATTGCGACGCTGTGTGGCCCGACATGTGACAACACTGTACAAATTATTTTCATGCACGTTTGAAGTTTCTTAGCACTGAGATGGGCTCAACATGGCATAATTTATGTACTAGCTGTGTATATAAATGTTAATTGATGTAGTAAAAAAATAGTGTGCGACTAATATTGTTTGGCGTTCTCCAACAGCAGTGAAGAAAGAAATTTTAAGCTGGAATATTTAATAGACCACAAAAGAATTTATTGCAGAAAAAAGCTCTTATAATTAATTTTTCTTTTATTTCTTGATATGATTTAGTGAAAGTATAGAGTGAAAATACAGGCAAATAGAAGTGAGTAAGTTCGCTTAATAGTTTATTCCAGTTCATGAGTATAAAAGTATCGAAACATAAAACTCACTTATAACATAACAGTATTACTAAAACTAAAGCAGAAGTAACACTAAATATTCTCATATACAAACAATTGTTTATAGAAAACAGCTTAGATAAACAAGGTGTACACAAAAGAATACAATTTTTTTGTACGGTGTACCTTTGAATCATGCGGTATTTATTGTCAGACAGAGAATTTCTTCCAAATTTACTTCTATTCAACTTATTATTCAGTTTACGCGTCGTACGATCTATGTGACGTATGCAAATATTCAATCATAGATCAGTCTAATAATTAGATTCAAAAACAATGTTCGTTTAATTGCTTTTGCCTTTATTAATGTTCTATTACTTACTTTATATACCTGTGGCAGTAGGCGATTGCCTGAACGTCGCCGCCAAAAAGGGAGTTGGCCTCGGACATGACATTAGTTAAAAAATAATAGTTGTTATAAAAAAGTTGAATTTTGTATCTCAAAATAAAAACACGTCAGCAATTCAGTTTTTCCAGTTTCATTAATTTCGACCACCAATTACCACATTGGTGACCCCGACGTCATCGTCAGTAGTGCTAAAGTACGTGATTTTAGTGAAGGTAAAGCGCGTGGTCGAAAACAATGTCAGAAACGGACTCCGAACCACCAGCAACATCTGGCAGCGGAATGGCCGCACCCGCCCTTAAAACAGACAGAACGGACACCGACAGCATAAAAAATTTAAAAGTGCCTGCGTTCTGGACTCATAACCCAAAATTGTGGTTCATGCAAATTGAAGCACAGTTCTACAGTAACAACATCAAAGGGGACGTCTCAAAATATTATGCAGTAGTATCAGCTTTAGACTGCAACACACTACAACAAGTTGCGGATCTCCTGGAGAAAACCACCACCGACTCAAAAATATGATGCCCTTAAGTCAGCTCTCATAGATGCTTTTTCGGATTCAAACGAGCGGCAGCTAAAAAAACTGTTGACAGAGATGGATCTCGGGGATCAGAAGCCGTCTCAACTCCTTCGGCAAATGAAATCCCTAGCCTCAAACAAAGTCACGGACGATGTGCTTAGAACGCTGTGGTTGCAGCGGCTTCCCAATCAAGTGCAATTAATATTGTCAGCAAGCCAAGGAGTAGCGTTAACCAAGATGGCAGAGATTACAGACAAAATAGTCGAGGTAAGCGCAGGAAACCCGTTGTCTGTTGCAGCAATAACGCATGCTGGTCCGACTTTGCCAACGCTCAATCAACCCAATGCGAGTGCACACGAACTGGTCAGCCTCAAAGAACAAGTATCTGTCTTAACAAAAATGGTGGAAGAGATGTGTGTAAGAGGACGTTACCGTTCCCGCAGTAGAGAAGGAAGCAGGTACAAGAGGACCAGATCATCAACCCCAAGACGGTACGGTGAGTGCTTTTACCATCGACGTTTTGGAACCAAAGCGAGGAAATGCACAAAACCCTGCGAATTCAAAATGCCGGAAAACGACGCAAGTCGCCGTCAGTGAGAGCGGTCAGCGACGACTTGAATCCACAGTGCCGCCTCTTCGTCAATGACAAGAACAATGGTACATCCTTTTTAGTAGACACAGGCGCGGAAATATCTGTGCTACCGAAAAGATTCGCGATTCACAGACAGCTAACGACGGACAATTTGCGATTGTACGCAGCTAACGGTACAACAATAAATACTTTCGGTGACAGACTAATATGTGTAAATCTAGGATTACGACGTCAGTTTAAGTGGCGATTCATAGTAGCAGACGTTACGAAACCCATTCTCGGCGCAGATTTTCTACAACACTACGGACTCTTGGTAGACATTCGCAACAGGCGTCTTGTGGATAGTATTACGAACATTTCTACCCCAGCACGAGTGGTTAATGCAAGCAGTTCAGAAAGTGTACATATTATTAGCCGTGACAAGTCAGTATTCCATGATATATTGCTAAATTTCCCGATGTTTGCAGATGTTCGCCCATTCCGAAAGAAGTAAAGCATACTGTAGTTCATCACATTCAAACAACTGCACCACCTGTACAAGAAAAAGCTCGTAGACTGTCTCCGCAAATGTTGAAAGTGGCACAAGCGGAATTTCAGTATATGCTTGAACAAGGGATATGCCGCCAGTCATCCAGCCCATGGAGCAGCCACTTCATATGGTGCCTAAGAAATCTGCAGGAACCTGGAGACCGTGTGGTGATTATCGTCGGCTGAACGCTATCACTACACCGGACCGATACCCTGTCGCGAACCTAGCGGACTTCTCCTATAAACTGCATGGCACTAGCATTTATTCCACACTGGACCTTATAAGAGCGTATCATCAAATCCCAGTGGCAAAAGAAGACGTAGAGAAAACTGCCGTTATCACTCCGTTCGGCTTATATGAATTGGGGAGGGAGTACTGTGGCAGTAGGCGATTGCCTGAACGTCGCCGCCAAAAAGGGAGTTGGCCTCGGACATGACATTAGTTAGAAAATAATAGTTGTTGTAATTGGTGGTCGAAATTAATGAAACTGGAAAAACTGAATTGCTAACGTGTTTTTATTTTGAGATACAAAATTCAACTTTTTATAACAACTATTATTTTCTAACTAATGTCATGTCCGAGGCCAACTCCCTTTTTGGCGGCGACGTTAATAAATTGTTGTTAAAACGACCTAAGTCGTATTACTCCTGGCTTTGTCCCAATTTCTGTTTCGGGTACTAATCTACAGCAACGCAAGCAGCGCGCACCCTAAACACCACGGGGTGACATTATTTATTATTTTGTTGTACGTGTCCCTGTGCAGTACCCTAAACTATTATGTAACGCTAAAAGTGAATTTTTAGAGTCTGCACATACTCAGACTGCTAAAGCATACAGAGAGGCTTGAAAAATGGAAATTGGCGTTACTGTAAAAAAGTTTAACGATTTCTGTAACAATTGCGCGACGTAACCACGCTGTGAAATACAAAACGTCTGGGTAGAATTATTATTATTATTATCAATGAGCGTTCCTTGACGTTTTATTGGTCGAGAGAGAAGTGTGATGCGTTCTGTCTTATGATTGGTCAGCCGTTTTCTGAACAGAGTTTCCCGCTTTTTCTCGGCGAAAGCCAGATATTTTATATCTAGAGATGTTTATGTGCAATATTATTCATTATAGATATTTAATAATGCAGTTTCAACTAGTAAAAGCTTTGAAGAAAACTAAGTTCTTTTATAAATACGGAGACGTGCTGCAAGTTGGTGAAGGCTGTTCCAAGAATATACTAAATAAAGTCGTTCACACATCCAGTGTGTATTTTACCAGTGCACCTAATAATTGTCTCGGGTTATACAGGGTGTTTTTTAAAAGTGCGCCCAATCTCTTAACTGAGCAATCTCTGACGAATTCTAGGCCGATTCAATCACTTTTATCTATGTACAAGTGCACCATTAAAAAGTTATAGCCCTTCATAGTTGTGTTACATGACTAGGTTTTTTGCTAATGACCTTCCAACGGCTGTTGGATATCAATTACGAATATTAAAAGATTTTATAACTACAAGTATGATTTTCTTGTAAATACAAGGGGGTAAACCAAGACACTGATTCACTTATAGTCCACATATTTTTTGTCTGTCATTCTTTGAAGTTATTATCTCACATTAATGATAGGTTGCTTTATTCCAAACTTTTTGTTCTCTTACAAATTTTACATTGTTACTGCCGTTTTCGTGTGAAATTGCAAAAACCAACTGTTTGATTGCATAAAAATTTTAAATCTATCAGTTAATTAAATGCGCATAAAAATTTCGGGTGTCATTTCATGAATTAATTGGACGTTTACATTAGCTTTGAAAATCGTATAGGTAAAACTATTGAATTATAGGTTTTCCCAACAGATCAATGTAAAATACGTGAACTTATGCAGCTTCCTGATTTTCTGCTGGAGAAACCAATAATTTGATTGTTTTTCCTATACGATTTTCAAAGGCAATGTAAATGTCAAATTAACTCATGAAATGCCAACCTCAACTTTTGTGTGAACTACACTTAAGTAACTGGCAAATTTCTAATTTTTATGCAATCGTGTAGTTGGTTTTTGCAATTTTACTCGAAAACGGTAGTAGCAGTCAAAAATGTGTAAGAAGATGAAAATCATACTTTTACTTATAAGATGTATCTTTTGATGTTAGCAACTAATATTAAAAAAATTCGATACATTTGCGCCAGCGGTTGGAAAGTTATTAGAAAAAACCTAGTCATGTAACACAACTTTGAAGGGCTATAAATTATAACCTATAAGTTAATAATGGTACACTGTTGTATATAAATGATAGTAGCTGAATCGGCCTAAAATTCGTTAGATATTATACCAAGTCAAAAGATTGGCTGTGCTTTTTAAAACACCCTGCATTAATAAAAAAAAATTATGAAAAATTGTATAAGCTATTACAAAATGTTGGAAGCATTTTGGAGAGAGTTCGATTACTTTAGGTAAATCAGTAGGTACCTATTATTTTTCTCAAAATTTTGAGCTAGAAATTTGTAATTTCCCTGAAGCTACCTGAATTATTACAAAATTGTATAAATATGTTAGAAATTCTTTGCTTACCTATTTGGAAAAAAACATTAACAAAATAGATAACTAACATTTGGTCAAAGCTGTTAGTCATCAAAAGAGCGACAAAATAAGCTACTTGAAACCATAAACGATGTATTAGCTGCCTTTATGCCCCTCGGAAAAATTTTGAATTTGTTTAATTACAGTTATAGGTAATTTCAATTTGTCCATATCCTGCAGCTGAATGTACCACATTAATAATTATTCGGTGCTATTACAACTGTTGTTGCGAACTTCAGCCATTATGCGTTTAATCATATACGAATAGATAAGAGTGTTTTGTAAGGAACATATGTAACATTAATAATGAATATATTCTAATTGTATTGTACATGTTGCAATATTGTTTAAGATATGGTTTTAGTTATGTAAGTAAATTAGACTTGCCAATTTTTATTCACGTACGATAAAAATTTAAAAGCATACCTACAAATATTTTCCATTAGCAAAACAATTAATGTTTAAATATAGATCATACACATTGATGATTCTTTGTGAGAAAAGTATTTTGCAGGACTACTACTATTTTCTATCTCTAATGACGAATGTTACCAGTTTTAAAAAATCACTCTGTAGCATGCTAACGTTAGGCCTATTAGCCTAAATAATACCTTTCTGAGAGCATGCAGTCTTGAAAACTATTTATTTTTCAGACCGATTTGAAGTTTATCCCATTTTCATATTTAGTTTCATTGAACCTCGGTTAGCCCGCTCGATATACACTTGCGCGCAGGTTAATTTATTCGTTGAAATATAATAAAATACAATCTATGCGTTCTGACTGTAGTTCTGATTTGGCAACGGTGTTGGGCTAAACAGTGAACGGTTAATCCTTTCTTATATACAAAAGGCTTTACAAAGTCACATTAATATATTTTCGGGCTCCATAGCGATCTGTTACTACTTTTAGAGCTTAGACCATGTTATAACTTACCCCTGTACAAGCCCCTCTATGGGTTAACATACTAAATCAATGAGATAAGCTACAGTATACTCCTTTATCTGCCCGGGAAATGGCGGGCGCATCAGCGATCTGTTAATATCTAGGCTTATTAACGTACTGTTATAAGTATATATATATATATATATATATATAT